>JACAXG010000009.1:15461229-16150150 GCA_018881555.1 Amblyornis subalaris | reverse complement strand
TTTTTCTTTTTCTTTCTTTTCCTTCTTTTCCTTTTCCTTTTCCTTTTCCTTTTCCTTTTCCTTTTCCTTTTCCTTTTCCTTTTCCCTTTTCCTTTTTCTCTTTCTTTTTTCTTGTGGGGGGGAGGGTTGTTTTTTGAGTTTTGCTTATTTTCCCATAAAGTAAAAAAGACCTTGGTACAAGTAGAAGTATCCAATCATATATAAGTAAAGCACTAATAGGATAATAATGATTTGATTTGGATCTCTCTTGTCATTTAGCCCTAGCCAGCAACAGAGCCCCAGACAGCTGCTCATTCACTTGATGGGATGAGTGAGACAATTCAAGAGTAAAAGTGAGAAAGGTTTTATATTGAGATAAAGATAGGTAATAGGTAGAGCAAAAGCAACACAGACAACCAAAGGAAAACAAGGAATTCACTAACCATTTCCCATGAGCAAGCAGGAGTTCATCCATCTCCAGGACAGCAGGGCTCCATTACTTGAAATGGTTGTTTGGGAAGACAAAAGCCATCATTAATAATGTACCTTCTTCCTTCTTCTTCCTCCAGCTTTATATGCTGAGCATGAAGCCATATGGCCAGTGTGGGTCACCTGTCCTGGCTGTGCCCCATTCCAGCTCCTTGTGCACCCCTATCCTCCTCGCTGGTGGGGTGGTGCAAGGGGCAGGAAAGGCCATGATGCTGTGTGAGCACTGCTCAGCAACAGCCAAAATATCCCTGTGACATCAATACCATGTTCACCACAAATCCAAAACACAGCCCTATACTAGTTACTATGTAGAAAATTAACTCTTCATCAGCCAAAACCATTGCATTGTTAGAGATTTCAAAATCTGTCCACAGTACACACTCAGGAAAGGGATCAGCCTTGATTACTAAGTTAATTTGCATTGCCAGAGTGAAATAATCCAAGTTCTAATTGGATGAAACAAGATCCATGTTGATCTTGTTTGAATTTCACAAAATAAAATAGAAAAATACATACATTTTTGTTTAAACATTTTTTAATTAAAGTAAGACGACAAACTTAATATGATGTGTATAATTGTTATGTATGTAAACCTTTTTAACATTGCCAAAAATTAATAAACAAATTTTATTCACTATTTCATAATTTTTAGATACTCTGGTTAAATATATCAACAGCATGACTAAAACGTGCAACACATCAATGGGGATATCTCATTACTAAAACCAACGTAGTAGTATTTTGTTTAAAATGTTGTTTGCAGCAGCATAGCCCAGTTGATTTATCTCTGAAACTGTAAAAGATGTTTCACAAGCAAGAGTCACTCCATGCAAAAAGCAATAACAGCATTCCTCCCTTTCCTTCTGACAAATAATTCTCTTCAGTGTCATAATTTTAAATGCATCACTAGAACTGATGCTTTACTGTCCCTTAAAATTCACATCTCACAAGTAAAATAATTTAGGAGACAGTAAGACTGGTGTCTTTATCTAGACAATCTTCTAATTTTTGTGAAGATAGATTACTAAATCCACAAGAGAATAAAATATTTCATCTAGAGAAAAAACCTTGAATTATCACCAAGACAACAGTGCATCCTCTTTAAAACTGTTTTGCTTTTTGTTCATTCAATTTAGAGGATTGAGTCAGATCAAGTGACAAGTAGCAAGGCAAGAAACATGGACAATTTCTGAGGGTAGGTCTTGACTAGAAGTCAGTGATGTCAGATATTAGAGAAGCTAGCAGACTTGCAGGATTGGAGGAGGGTGTAGATTTCTGAAGAGGTAAAGGAATCAAGTTATTTTGCAGTCAGGAGGGAGGGAAGATCATGGTTCTCTACATTCATGTTAATCCTGGAGAGGACTTAAAACTTCAAGCTCTTTGAGACAGAATAGAACAGGTCAGCTCTGGGCTTATAAGTCACTGTCTTATAAATACAAAATTATAACATAAAGCCTTGTTTTTCATGCAGAAGTCATTTTGAATCCATTTACTAAAGGATAAACAGGGACTAATACCAGCACAAAAAAAAGGAGAAGGCACTTGCAGCTGGACTTGGAATTGCAATGGGGAGTGAAAGTAGGAAGCACCTAAGACTGATTTAAATTGTGTTGCAAGTAATACTAACTAAGCCAGTTAAAATGGTGTGAAATTTAGGAACAAGTAGCTGCTTCCCAGGGTTGTAAAATGGGCTGGAATTAATTTCACATTTTATATTACAGATATGAAGGGAAAAGCACTGAGCATTGGATCAACCTCCAGTTAAACAGCAGATTTCAACTACAGTCCTTAAAATGTCTACTACATCTATATCATCCTTTCTCAGTAACCTAGTCTGGGATTTCATCACCCACACCATAAAAGGGTGTTTTGTTATATTCAGATGGAATGTTCTGTGTTTCTGTTTGCTTCCATTGGCTCTTTTCCTGTCACTGTGCACCACTGAAATGATCCTGACCCTGTCTGTTTTACTACTCCCACTGAATGTTTGTACACATTGATTAGATAAACCTTGAGCTAGGCTAGACAGTCCCACTTCCCTTAGTGTCTCCTCATATGAAAGATGCTCTAGTCTCTTCATCATTTTCACACAACTCACTCCAGTAGGTGCAATGTCTCGGTTGTGCTGAGGAGTCCCAAACCAGATCCGCCTCTTCAGATGCAGCCTCGTCAGGGGTGAGTAGAGCAGTAGGATTATATCCCTTGGCCTGATGGCTGCACTGTGCCTAGTGCAACCCCAGAGACTGCTGGCCTTCTTGCCACAAACGTGCTTTGCTGCATCATGGTCAATTTGGTGCCAATCAGCACCAGTAGGGCATTTTTTTGCAAAGCCACTTCACCGCCTGTCAGCATCCAGAGGTATATTATTCTTCCCAGAGTGCTGGACTTTGCTCTTCAGTTTGTTGGGCTACATTAGGTTCCTGTCAGTCCCTTTCTCAAGTTTGTCCACGTCCCTCTGGATGGCAGCACCACCCTCTGGTGTATCAGTTACCACTCCCAGTTTTGTATCACCAGMAAACTTGCTGAGGGTTCCTTCTGTCCCATCACTAATGATGATGTTAAATAGTGTAAGACTTGCTATCAGCCCCTGAGTTACATTACTCGGAACTCTCCTCCAAGTAGATCAGCTTCCTCATCATAACCCTCTGGGCCTAGATGTTCAGCTAGTTATCTGTCTATTCCCTTGTCCAGCTCCCAGTTCATGCTTAATCATCTTGTCTATAAGAATGCTTGAGGAGAGACAGTGTCTAGATAAGCAACATCCACTGCTCTCCTCTCATCCACCAAGCCTGTCATCTCACGGGAGAAAGTGCCATTACTACAGTAAGTCCATACCAACTATTCCAAACAAGTTCTTGTCCTCCGTGTATTTGGAAAAGGTTTCTAGGATTTGTTGCTCCGTCACCTTCCAGGGATCAAAGTGAGACTGACGAGCCTGTAGTTCTCCAGACACTCTTACCACTCCTTCATGAAGGCAGGAGTAACATTTACTTTCTTCCATTTCTGAAGAACCTCACTCAGTTGCCCATAACCTTTCAGACACTATTGAGTGGCCTCTCAATGGCATTTGTTGATTCCCTCAGTACTCAGGGTCACCCTGTGTCCAGTGAATTTGTGTGTATCTGGTTTGCTTACGTTTTCTAACCTGATACTTTTCCACCAAGCAGAAGTCTTCCTTGCTCAAAACTCTCAGCATTCAGTGATTGCTTAAGGCTGTGCTGATTAGTAAAGACCGAGGAAAAGAAGACATTGAGTACCACAGGCTTTTCTGTGTCCTTTGTCACTTCGCCTTCCTCATTCAGCATCAGGCCCACGTTTTCCCTTCTTTTCACTGTGTATGTACTTGTGTGATCCTTTCTTGTTCCCTCCATGTTCCTCGATAGATTTAACACCACACTGGCCTTAGCTTTCTCAATTCCATTCCTGGACTACTGGACAGTATCTCTGCATTGTTCCCAAACCAACTGCCTGTGCTTTTTCCACTTCTTGTACACTTCCTTTTTATATTTAACCGGGAGATCCTGTTCATCCATCCATGCCTCCTCTTAATTTGATCTCCTGCTCATCTATATGCTCAAATTCTTGATCTTGGAAGATGTCAATCTTCAACATTAATGAGTTGTCCTGGAACTCGCTTCTCTCCAAGACAGTCTCCCATGAGGTTCTTTCAAGCACATCACTGAAGAGACTAAAGGCTGCTCCTCTGAAGTCTGTGATCCTGACTTTAGTCCTGCTCCTTCTATTCAGGATCCTGCTCTCCTGTCATGGTCATTTCAGCCAAGGCTGCCCTGGTCTTCACAAGACAAATAATCCTTTCTTTTTTTGTAAGTATGAGATCCAGTAAAGTCTGTCTATTTGTTGGTTCCTCAGCCACCTGTGTTAGGAAGCTGTCGTCAAGGCCTAAAGCCTCCTGGAATGCTCATGCTTTGGTGTGTTTTCCCTCTGGCTGAAAACAACACTGAAAGATACACTTGACCGAAATGAGAATTTTAACATTGACTGGCGATGTGGTTTTAGACCTCAGTCAGTACCTTTCAGTGCATGAAAAAGAGGGGTAGATAGACCAGATGATTCTGGTGAAATCTTGATGCTGAACAGATGCAAGGATGGTGAAACAAGAATGCCATATTACAGAGTGTATCACACAATCCTGTAACTTTTCTTTACAGACTGATATCATCAATATATTATTAGGTATATATAATAATTCTTTCTTTTTCAAAATTCGGTTTTCTGCCAAAAGTGCTGAAAACAGTAATAAATATTTTACTGCATGACTCACGCTGCCTGGAACAAATTTTAATGGATTACATCTTAATGCTGCAATCCAAGCATTAAAGTTGTGATTAATACAATTACATTTTAACAAAGGAAAGAAAGCTCTATAAGACAAGAAAATCATGTTCATTATCACTATGACAGTGGCATGATAAGAGTATTGTATCATCAAATATTTTGTAATTATAGAAATATGTAGAAAATATATTTTATGGAAATAGAGCTGAATCACATACTTTTGAAAAGCCATACTTGATGCACTATAGAGTAACTACCTTCCTACTATTGCCACTGCAATGAAAAGAGAGAGGAACAAATATCTGCATTAAGTTCATAGAAGGTCTACTTGTTAAACAAAATACTAAATTTTAGGGCATAACTGAAGTTCACAGTAATTATTTCAAGAAAATCAAATATTCAACACATTTAAAACTTTTATTTTTGTTTTCAGCGTGAAAACCCAAACCATTAAACTTGAGATTGACCTGATTGTTTCCACAACTGTTTCATTCAGCCAATGAACCACAAAAATCAATTAGTTGCACAGCCTTGTTTTGATGGTACTTTTCTTACTTGACTACTCTCAGGGAGAGTAAACAGCATAATGGTCCCAAGAGTAACCTACTATCAAACCCAAATAAAAGTTCTCAAACTAAATGCATTAACACATACAGAGAATCCTTACTCCAGACTGATACCTTCTGAAGGCAGTTATTTGTGTGTATTTGACAGAATGCCATGGATCATCTGCAATTTATTTTTCTTTTCATCGCTTCTAGATACTTCAAAAAGTTCAAATACAAATCAAACTATATTCCATCTCCAGCTTATAGAAATAACATGGATTATATTTCCCGAACTTTAATCAAGTATCCACACAATTTATTAGTTGTACTGAGGAACAATGGAGGCATAGAAGTGAGACTTGAAGTATTTTGTCATTCAGACCTAAGAGATTTTTCTCAGGTTGGAATTGTGACTTCAGATTTGTGCAAGACATACTTGAGGATTAGTTAGCTGTCACCTAGAGTAGAAGAAGTGCTTCTCTGATGTATCCTGGTTTACTCTTTACTTTGTGCTTTGGTATCAATCCTATTGCTGTGAGGGTGTTTGGAGCAGAGTACACACACAAAGACACAGAAAAAGACACACTCTAAGTCCTAATTTACTTAACCCATAAATAATTTAACACTAATTTACTTAATAGCAAAAGATAGGACTTTTCATTTTACTAATGAGTCTGCAGTAATAAAATGCAGTGGATAGCAAATTAAAAAAAAGGGGTTTTTTTATCTGCAGAAGGTGAGGGAGATCCTGTAACAAATAAGTAGCAACGTTGCTTTTACAATCATTGGTAAAGTTAAGGAGCAAGAACTAGACTTATTATGCTAGAGTTTACCAACTATGAGGGAGGTATTTGTATATTGTTATAATTAGTATTCACAAGAAATAATTGTAGAACAAATTTTGTATTTTAAAGAACCATAAAGAAGATCACAAAAACTTCATGTTAAGTTTAACCATAAACTATGTAGTCACTTTTCTCAAGAACAAGACATGTGTAACTGCTTTGGCCTTAACAGAAGATAAGAATAACAGAAAATAATTTTTACTTCCTCCTAGAGTACAATGTTAAATCAAACCAGTGTATTTTTCTCCTTATTAATGAACAGAGAGCTCAGAATCACTGTGAAAATGTGCTGAACATGAAATGCATATAAACAGCTACGCCATTAGTGAAGTAGGTCAAAAGCAGAACCATTTTTGTCTCTAAGCTCTTCAGACATAATGCCCACTCATCATTAGCATATCACTTTCTGATATCTTAAGGTCCTGACTCTGTTTCTAGGCAACTGACCTTGATGCTTGATGAAGGATTTCAAACTGTAAGGTTTTTCATAGGTATTTAGCTCTAATTTTACCCATTAAGGGCATTTGACAATATTAAAGCAATATATACACCAACCACCATACTCATAGATTAGGGAGATCAGTAATTAGGCATCTTATCTGGGCTGTTCTATAAAATAAAAGAAACAACTCCCTAAGCCCAAAGTTACACTTACTAACAAACCTCTGATTTCCTGTGAAAGAAAAAACTTTTGCAATCATTCTTATATGTGTGTACATATATATATATATATACACACACACACATATGTGCAAACTGACATATATGATTTTAGCAGTACAATATGACTACTAAGGCCTCCAAGAGCATACCTGTTAGTATGTTGGGGGGGGAAGATCCTCTGCTCTGATCTGTGTGAAACATCTTGCTTATGGCCTGCCTCACGCACATATTAATTTCTATTAAAAAAATTATTATTATTTGCATTTCTTAGAAATACTTACATCGAATTTCAGTAGATCACAGGATTTTTACTTCTTTTTACTTCTTTACTGCTTTTTACTTCTTTTCCAGTCTAATGCAGAAATCTTGACATAACAATGTAGATGATTTTTTGGTAAGTTGACTAAAAAATTTAATACCATACTCATTGCCTTATTTCTTCAGATCCTGGAGAACTTTGAGCGGATACCACCACCGAAATTAGAGAGCTCTTGCTGACTTATTCGTTAAATTAGAAAGTAATTTGAATAAAGTGAAGTGAATAAAAGCAACATAATCTTTAATTTTTTTCTCTTGAAGAATGCACATGGTGGCTGTTAGCTCCATACCATAATTTCTTTCCATAATTAACACACAGATTCTAAGTTCTCTGGATTATTTTAAAAAAATATGTCAAAAAGAAGACTGTTGCCATCTTGCATTTTCAATTATTCTGATAGATTGGCATCATAGGCTTCAGGACACAGGGAGTTTGTTGTCAAAAACAGACTCAGGTTTTTAAAGTATTGCTAAACCCATGTTTTGAGCTTCAACACAGAACATTTATCAAATCATCATGCTACACTTTATTTTTCCCTGTAGAAATCTTTAACACAATTAAAATTAAAACCAAGTCAATAAAGAAAAAAAATTATGACCAAATGCATGATTAAGATACAGTGCTTAGTTACAAACTATGTTCTTCTCCCAGCTGATATTTTTGCCTTGTGATCTACATTTTGCAAACACAGGTTTGTTAAACTTGCCAAGTGATGGATGAATTACTCAACATCTTTAATGCACATATGGCCGAAGAGATGAAAAATGAAGAAGTGAAGGCATTTGATTTTAAAACATGAATATTTACAACAATCACTATTTGAATGTAATGAATTTTAATTTAGAGCTTCCTACACTTAGCACAATGTATTATCCTTTACCTAAGCTTGTCAGTCTTTTTTATAAAAGATCTTTTAAACTGACCAAAGTTAGGAAAAGCTAAGTTGAACAAAGTTATCACTCACATTTCTGTATTTAATTTTTTTCTTTAAATTTGGTAAATATTCTTGCTGTTAACATTTAAAAAATTTAATTAATTTATACCCATTTAGTTCTATCAGTTGCACTGTTTAAAGGATACTAATATGTATACATTAAAAAGTTACCATTGAGATAAAACTGTCAGCAGATAACCACATTGTTGCTATAACAGAAGTATTCTCTATCTTACATTTCAATACAGTCAGCAAAGAAAGTTGCCAGGCACACCAAATTAATGCCTGCATTTATTTGTCCTCTTTTTGAACAAAACACATACCACATCAAGCAAAGAATTCAAGTGTTTGAGCAGTTTCCAAGCAGATATGGCAGGTGAAGGCCACGAAAGGTCACAGAGTTTCTTTCTATCCTATCATTTGGAGTTACTCACCAGACTAAATCACCACCACACTACATTCAAAAYAACTTCAGAAGCAGCCCATATTTTTCAATGAAAAGCAGAAAGACAGAAAAGGGTTTCCAAGTTTGTAGATTTTTGTAATACTGAGGTTCCAGGTGTGCCAGTACTGGTTTGTAAATGTGCCATCAAGACTGGCAAAGACCTTTGGGCAGTTGCCTGCTTTGCACTGTAAGCCACATCTATGCTGGAGGCAGCACTTGTCCTCCCTTCCTCTCCTTGACTCAGCCTCCCATCCCCTCAAAGGTGCATTTTCAGTTTTATTACTCTCTTGCTCTCCTGCCAGTGTTCAACCTGCTTTTCTCACCATCACAAAAGAGGGTCCTCTCGTACCACAGCCATATTGACCCATCACAGTGTGCATTATACCTTTGTCTTGGCCTTGATCATGTCTGTGGGAAAGGTACAGCCTGCCTCAATGTCACCTGAGGTTCCTCAGCCACATTTTCAAACCAATGAATCTGAAGTTACTTTTGTGTACAATGGTCAATTACTACCAAACATACAATTAGTAACTGGCTGGTAAATTCGGGTCAGTGATTGCATTCATATTATTATTATTATTATTATTATTATTATTATTATTATTATTATTATTATTATTATTATTATTATTATTATTATTATCATTCACACATTCAAGGTAACCGGTCACGTGAAGACAGCCAATCATTCACTGAGGTATTAGCTCAAATAGAGACAAAGAGAAAGTGCTACCATACTGAAATGGTTTGCATTTCAGCACTGTCACTGATATGTTTTAGAAACCCTGATATATTGGAGATTTGACAAAAGATTCATAGCCTTATAGGAGTATGTGATGTAGAAAAAAAATAAAGAAAATGGAAAGAGTTTTTTTTGGTAAAATATTTTCTTTCTGCTAAATTTTAAAGGGATTTGCAGAAAAATAATGTGGTCTTTTCAAGGTGGATTTTTAAAAAAAAAAAAAAAATTCCTTTACCACAGAGCTATGAAAGACTAGGACCTCTCCAAGATTTATTTGTGCAGTCTACCAGAGGCTACATGTCCCTAGACAAGGACAGCCATCTGTCCTTCATTTTATTCAAAAGTTACCGTGGTGGATTAACCTTGTCTGGCTGCCAAGTGCCCACCAAGTTGCTCTTGCATACATCCTCAATAGGACTAAAGATTAAAAAAACACATATGGGTCAAGATAAAGGAAATTTAATCAGGAAAAGAAGGGAAGAAAGAAGGGCAAAAAAAAAAAAAGCAAAGGCTGAAGCAAAGCAAAACCAAAGATTTATTCTCTACTTCCCATCAGCGAGCAATGTCCAGCCATTTCCTGGAAGGAGGCCCTCAGTATGCATAGCATTTACTTTGGAAGACAGAGAGGGTATTTCCTTTGCACATCCAGTTCAGCACATACAATTGTGATACCAAGAGCAGCTGTGCTTCTGTAGCAACAGCTTCTGAGGTGGCTTTAACTCCGTCATAATGTGCTATTATTTCTTTTTGATTGGGGTAGTGGGCTTCAAACTATTCGTGCCTGATACTGAAGGAATTGAGAACACATCTTGTGTACCTATTTCTTTGACCAAATGTCCTAGTGCCCTGAAGTCCCTTGTGATTTCCCTAGGACTTCTGCCTTCAATCTCATCACTACCAATCTGGATAACTAATAGAGAGTAATAGTCAGAGGACCATGCCAGATCAGAGAGTTTCCCAGTAATGTCCCATACCCAGGCCTCAGGGAGGCAGCAAACTTGCCTGTGGATGTGTCCTGTCAGTATGTCAGGCCCCTCAGAAAGGAGTTGCTTATGATGATCACCCTTTTTTTTGCGCTTTATAAAGCTAGTTGCAATATGTGGGATTGGCTAACTCACCCTAGGCAACGCCCAAGATGGTCATTTGCCTTTTGTCATTTTCCTGGCTTCCAGTTTCTGGAGTCTCATATCTGTTCCATAGCGGCAGCCTGTATGGGGAGGGAGACTAAGAGGGGATTTGTCTGCTGCCCCAAGCAGGGACCTGCCTCACTCCCCACTGTCTTTTAGGTCCCCTCCTGCCTGTGAGGGGGAGCATAGGGGACTTTCTGCTTCCTGAGTTGCCGTAGGCTGCTACCCTGCCTCAGGGTTGGTGGACAGTGGCTCCAGCAGTCAATCTCCTCCCCAGATGCCCTAATATTCCTTAACCTTTAAACCTCCTCTTGAAGTTCTACCACCAAGCTAAGTAGAACATCAACATACTCATGCTTCACACAGGTATTGTCTCTGCTGCCTTCTGATACCAACTATATATATAAGAAATATATATAAGAAATAATTGTATTCTGTATGCAAGTATGAACAAGAACAAACTAGGATGAACAAAGCCATACTAGAACATCAGAACTCAAATCTTCCATGGGCTTCCATGGGAGCAGACAGCACAATGACTGGTCTTACTGAGAACGATGTTATACCACAAAGGGAAATTGACCTTCTGAACCAACCTTTTTAACCTGGGAGAARCACCCCTGGGGCATGGCATTAGGAACCACGAATGTAGCAAAAATCACCATCTTTCGCACGGCGCCAGCTGCTCTTTTATGGAATTGAAAGGCTGATGCTAGAGACACTCAAAAGCATTATTTGAAGAACATTTATTTCTTGAAATCTCTATGTATTTCAAACCAAGTAAGCCAATTTGCCTTCTTTGTATTGTGCATAGATACGACAGGAAATATTGGATAAAGATAAGCAGCACAGATCAGGAATTATTTGGTCTGACTGAAGGAAGCATGTTATGGATTTTAGGAATATATACATTTAACAGGTACATGCTGACTAATGATTTAATTCAGACTGTTAGATTTATGTTCCACTCATTTCTTTTCCTTGGGGAAATACTCAGTAAGTGTAACCCATTAATTATGGAAAAAAACTAAATTGTTTAGAATAAAAACCAAAGTATTGCTATTTTATACTGGTTGACTGTTTGGAAAAATTCTTGCTTACAAATTCAAATGTCTACAAAATAAATAAATACTAATAGCATTAATACATGAGTGACACTTATAAACAATAGTTACTGTTTAGCATTCATAATAATCATTAGCACTATTCTGTGGTATCATGGAATAAAGAGAAGAATGGTGACTTTTCATCATTTTCTGGAAGAGTAGCATTTTATTTACGCCTACAAAAGACCTTTCAAGCTGCATATCACACAATTTAGTCGAAAATCAAAGGACATGATTTGTTTTTATTTCCTAGCAAGACATTTCCAGCTCATTAACAATATAGCTCTGAATTATTCTTAGATCATTCTTTCTGTTTACTGAAAGAGATGTAAAGGTTATGTCTAACAAATTCCTCCTTAAAATGAGGACAGTAATTTTGTGGTACACAGGGATAGATGTAGAAAAGACAAATAATTAGAGCTAGTGACATTGAAACCTAACTGCATGAGGCCTGTTTACTTCAAAGAAACTGTGTGTCACCAGAGTAAGGGAGGGAAAACAAGATGGCAATCTGCCAAGGCGAGTTTCTGCTGGGTGACAGTGAGTATTCCAAACTAGAAAAATGCTTGTTATTTAAGCAAATTTGAAAATGTGTTTGTAATTTTTGTCAATATATTATATATTTGACAATGTAATCAGGTTAAAAAGGTATCCCTCAGGAAGACATGCATGTGTCATTTTAGGGGCCGTGGCCACTCTCACATTATTAAAAAGTTTTCCTGGTTCATAATTTCAAAAGTTGCTATAAAATATTTATATATTTTGGAAAGCAACTTGAACTGTGTTTCTTTTGAAAGTATTTTGAAAGGAAATGTGCTTCAAAACTTTTTGAAAGGTTGTTTTTTTTTAACCCTGAAGTTTCCAAGTCTGTTAGACTTTTTGAGCGTATTTTATGTCTAAAAGTGTATTGGTGTGGAATACTACATTAATGAGACTACAGAAACAAGATACTAAATCTGTAATTAACACTAATGTCAGAAAAAGGGCAAGACTGTGAAATGTGCTTTCACTCTCACAGCTTTGACTAATCACTTTGAAAAGCAGTGACCACTGCTCCTCCACTTTACATCCCTGGGAAATATGAAGGTTGCTATCATCTACAACTCCTTCAGAAGCAGAAAGAAGTCCCAATTCAGAGTTTTCTCCCTCTCCCTTTTCATCAGGCCATGAAATGCAAGGAGCTGAACAGGATCAACATCTACAGAAAGAAGTCTTACTTCCTGTAATAAATACTAATATTATTAAACAATTAATTAATATTAATTCTTACTATTAAGAGATTTTAAGAAATATTAACTTCATTACAGTGTGTTTGACTAGGTCAAGGGAACAGAAGATGCAAAGCCAAAACCCCTTGTGTTTAAAAATATTTTTCTCAAATATGAGAGAGAGAAATTAAACAGATCATTTGGCTTTAGAAGATTTCCCTGAAAAATAGCGACAATTTCTACCAATTTTGTTAAACTATTTCTTTAGTCCACTACACTTTTGATTTCATTGGACCTTGAAAATCTTGTATACAGAAATAGAATAAAAAGGAGAAATCTTTTTGTATTAAGAGAAAAAAAATAATTTTTACTGTTTTTTCACAGATTTTTTCTGTTTTCTACATGGTCTACTTAGCTCAACAGTTCAGTTCAAATCAATCCTAAAATGCCCATGACATTACAGTCTTTGAAATTATTGCAAAACAATGTATCAAAGCTTTCAAAGTGAAAATTTTATGCTTGTATTTACTTAAATATTAAGGACAGTTTACAAATTAGTCAGTTTTTCTTCCTAATTCTGTTACATATCCAGTCATCAAATCATATGATTTACTGCTCAAGCTGCATATTTCACCAATCAACCAACACACTTGTGTGTTGCTTGTTTTAGTATTTGATAACTTACATATTTTATTCAGTTACACAATTTACCAATCCAATTGAATATTGAATGGATCCACCCGCATGTGAAAATCCAGGTAGATGTGGAACTGATCAGCTTTTAGCAACACTTTAAGGTCTTTTTTTTTTGCTTCAAGTATTATTGAGATACAAAATACTCTGGTTTTGGACAGTTTGTCTCATCCCAACTGCTGCAGAAGTTATCCCTACACATTCTAGTGCATTCAAGTTTTTTAACATTATAACATAGAATCATAGAATGGCCTGGGTTGAAA
The DNA here is from genome assembly GCA_018881555.1 of Amblyornis subalaris. Lineage (NCBI taxonomy): Eukaryota > Metazoa > Chordata > Aves > Passeriformes > Ptilonorhynchidae > Amblyornis > Amblyornis subalaris. The sequence continues at coordinate 16,136,493 of JACAXG010000009.1, read as the reverse complement.
GAGACCTTAAAGATCATCTACTTCCAACACTTCCACTAGCCCAGGTTGCTCAGAGCCCCATCCAATCTTGCCTTGAACACTTCCAGGGATGTGGCATTCACAATTTCTCTGGAAAACCTGTTCCACGAACCTCACAGCAAAGAATTTCTTCCTAATATCTAATCTAAACCTATTCTCTTACAGTTTGAAGCCATTCCCCCTTGTCCTCACTACATGCTCTTGTAAATTGTCTCTCTCCATCTTCCTTGTAGGGTCCCTTCAGGTACTGGAAGGCCACAATTAGGCCACCCTGAAGCCTTCACTTTTCCAGACAGAACAAGTCAAATTTTCTTAGYCTTTACTCATAGGAGAGTTGCTGCATTCCTTGGCATATCTCTCTGGTAGGGTGAAGCAGCCAATATTGTGCTGTCAAATCATTAGTGCCCATGATAATTAGTATAAAGGCATCTCAGGGAACCTTTTTCTAATTTTTCTGAAGGCAGTCTAGCCAATCGAAGCTTAAATTACCAAATAACAGACCAATAACTGAAGAGATGAAGAACTGAATAAGCATCTGATCCTTGTAAACAAAGAAAGGAAGCAGAAAAGGACTGAGGCATCTGCACAAGTTCCCTCTAATAGGAACTGGGGAGAAGTATTTCTAAGTAGACTTCAGACTTTTATTTTTCTTAGGAAATTCATGTACAGGAAATACTTAGAGGATACTGAAATGAGAAAGACAGACAGAAAGGTCAACCACATATTCCCCATCAAACACCATTAACAAGAAAGAACTGAAAAGTTTTGGAAAGGCTAACATAATGACACTGCCTGCTGGCTTTTCCTATGAGGGCAGAGGACTTTGAGAGTCATTATGGAAGCTTTACTGGTATGTACTGCAATCCTACCAATGGTGGAAGAAGATAGTAAAACACAGGCCAAAGAGAAAGCTGAGGAGAGAGAAGGAACCTCTGCCCAATGAGAGCTCAAGAGGACTTCTTGCAGAGAAGAACAAGAAGGGACTGAAGTACAAAAGGCCAAGGTGACAGTTTGATATAGATGCTGAAATACAGCCTGTAACAAAAAGAAAATACCAGTGCTGGGTATGTTTCTACAAGATACGAGGTGGCAAATCTCTGAAGGCTATGAGCACAGGCAAGCAGGAGAAACATGTTGGGAAGTTCAGAATGATCTTTCCAGGTAAATACTTGGGAGTTTGAATTCTAAGTGTTTCTGTTCACATGTAGAAAGAATAGTTAAAGAAAACCTTGCAGATGCATCGTTGCTGTACGGAACTAATCATGGTAGTTTTTACAGAAATTACAGTTTTTATGCTGCATTTTAGTTCATGGTGTTGAATTATTCATTTGGCATCCTGCTTTCCTAAAAAATATTCCATGATGTTGATTTACCATGCTTTTGAAAATATATAGAAATGGCTGCATTTTATTTCTACTAGTGCTGCTACACTATATTTGTTATTTCTGAGTAGTAAACAGCCATCATGTTTTCACTTGCACACACATGTATATATGTACATCTATGTTAAAACAAATGCATCATGACTTTTGTTTTTTGTTCAGCTTATCCCTGATTTCTTGACTCAGTATTTCTGTGTTTTCATACCACCTTGGTCTGAGTTCAGTAATACATTACCAGTGTCCATTACAAAAGGAATATTTCTGTTAGGTTTGTTATTCAGCACAAAAAAACCCAAGAGCAGCAGTAAGCTAAAGTGTAATCTATTCCTTATAATACTGAAACGAGTGCTGAGCAAGTTACTTAAAACTCCACATGAATAAAGTATTGGAAACAGGCCCTAAGGGAAAGCTAAGGTTTAATGGTTAGACGTATAACAGTGATACATTTCCTTACACACAGCATTCAAGAGAATAGATTCTATGATGAGTGTTTCTAAAGTGCTATGTTAGTTGGAGCTAAGCAAAAATTGGTATATTTTTATGACCCTTACCATTTCTTATGGGAACAAATTCTACCTTGAAGCTAAGTATTAATCCGTGTTCATAACAACCATCAAAACTGCAAGTGAAAAGGAAAGTGAATGAAGACTTAAAAAAAACCCCTGTCCTTGGCTCCTTTCCATCCTAACTATAATCAAATTGTACCTTGAAATTTTAATTAATAAACATTATGAAATTAATTACTTTTCAAACTGTACTTTGGCAACAAGGGTCACCATAGCACTAGGCAAAATAGAAACTTAGGAAATAGAATTCATTTAAGATTTTGCTATTGGGTTTTTACAGAAAGAGATATTCTTTGTTTCAAAAGAATTGACTACTAAGTAACTGACCATTGGCTCCTATTTAGCATGGGGCTTCCATTACTCTCAACTTTGTATTTATGCAGGTCACACACATTAATATGCCTCTACCTGTATAATTTAATCTTTAAATCTTGTTATATAAAGATGTCTCTCTCATTCTTTTTTTTTTCCCTTACTGTGAGAAAAATTAATAAAAAAGGCCAAGATTTTTTTTTTCATATAAAGAGTGATTTCATATATAAAGTGTGATTTCATTAAGAAAAACTTTTTATATATGTGGTAGAGAGGGACAGGCGGACGGAAGATCGCGCGATGTGACGGAAAGCAGGAGCAGCATGGAATCTTCCTCCCTTCATTCCTTTGTGATAAGAGCATGCAAACCCCCCTAACCCCAGTAGTTTTCCACTCCTTACTAACTCTAGCTATCCCACAGTCCCCCTTTCCTGACGTAGTGAAGCCCCTCGACTATTTAACCTCATGAGATAAGATAATAAACGCCATTTGACCATCCACCACATTGGTGTCTGTGTGTCCATGGCCCGAGTGGCCACGGGGTAGGCCGGGCTGCCGTGCTAGCCTCTTGAACCAGGTCGCCTTGTCTTCCTAGCAGAAGGCAACATATATACAAGCTTATTCTTTTTCAGCATTTGGCTAGTCCAAGATAATGGAAAAATTTTGCTGAGTACAGAAGTGGAGAAAAAATCTTAAGAATATGCTTGAATTCCAAAAATTCTTTCTAAAAAAAGTCTTTACCTTTTTCTAAGAATACAGGTCTATAATGACTGAATTAAAGAAGTAAAAAATGTTTCTCACTTTAACCACTGACAAAACTTATTTTGTAGTCATTATACATTGATGATAAAAAAAAATGAAAATATTCATTTCATTTTTTAATTATGTGATAAACTGTGTAAAGTTGAAGTTTCAAATCATAGAGTCATAGAATATGCTGAGTTGGAAGGAACCCATCAGGATCATCAAGTTAAACTCCTGGCTCTGCGCAGGACACCCCAAGAGTCACACCATGTGACTGAGAGCATTGTCCAAGTGCTTCTTGAACTCTGCCAGGCTTGGTACTGTGGCCACTTCCCTGGGGAGCCTGTTCCACCGTCCAACCACCCTCTGGATGAAAAATTTTTTACTGGCATTTAACCTAAACCTCCTGACTCAGCTTTATGTTACTCTAGGGATTATTATCCTCGCTTAAAAGCTAAATTTTCATTCACACATGAATGATTTTGCTAGAATCACCACAGGTATAAGTGAAAACTGAAATTACGCTATGAGAAGCTCAATTAGGAAACAATTTTAAATTACCACTGTACAAGCAAGATATATTTCCTATTTACTTTTAATTTACGTGCAAGGTAAGTAAGTGAAGGACTGTTATTAAAGACTATTCCAAAATGTGATATTATCTCTGTCTCAGCAAGAAATGCTAGAATCAAAGAAAAACTTACATATTTTGACAAAAAAAACCTACTAATTGAAATGTGTCCCTCTGTTTCATCTATTTTGACTGCATATAGTATATTAATCCACTTTTGTTTATAGATGAAAATAATTAGCAATTACATTAAACCTTCCAAACCACAGTGTTAGAACAATATGCACTCTGTGAAAAACCCTTTGTTTTCCATGTTTCCATCTGAACCAACCAGTACAGCTACTAAAAATTATTATAGATCAAGGAGACCCAACATTTAGGCATCGCCTCAAAAAATCATAAGTATTTTTCCTCTTATTGCAGATGAGGTGTCAGTGAAGGCCTTTTACAGGTATCGCACAGCATCAGAAACTATCCCTTTAATCTTTTCTAAAATTGAGTCTATGACTAGTCTATGAGAAGGAAGTCCAAAACTTCTTGTTGACTTCAGTACCCTTACAATTCTTTTGGACCACTAAAGTAGGGCCATTTTGACCATTTCAGACCATTACAAGTTGAAAAAGCACACTATACAAAGAAAGTCCAAGAGAAGCAAGCCAAAGTGGCCACAGTACCTCCCAACTGCTATGGAAAGCAAGCCAACTTCCAGCCTTAGCATGGAATATCATAATTTTGCTCCAGATTTAACTCCTCTTCCTCTCTGCAACGTGTTTTCTTTAAGATGCTACCAATATTATCTCCACACACATTATATAAGTTTTCCAATATTAGCAACAAAAGCAGTGTGACAGAGAGACATCAGTAAGATTTCTTGAACAATCGCTGAAACAGAGAATCTGTCTTATCCTGTGATATGCTACATGAGCCTTCAGTGTCAGCTTTATTTTGTGAGAAACAAACAGATTCCTCCTTCTGACCTGGGCACTTAAAAGGCTGTTCTGCAGCATTGCTCAGATGAACTCTCTATTGGGAACAACAGGATAATTTAATTCTGAGAGCAGAGTAGATACTCTCATTTATAAATTCCACCTCTCTTCACTTATGCATCAAAAAAATTTCATGTTCTGGAAATATATGTCTAATATCGAAGGAAAGGCAAAGAGTGAATTGATAAATATTATCACCAGAATTAGTTTATTTCAATGTTTTAAGTTAGTTCTATAATAAATACAAAGTGAACTCTGCAAGACGTTTGGTGGTTAAGATTTATCAAAAATGAAGGCAAATGAAATGTAATCCATTTTTTTTCTTGCTGTCTAGAGCATGTATTTTAATAAAAATCTGGTTATAAAGGCATCTGTCTATGGATTACAACACTGAACTATAAAAAATTGTATAATATTCTGTTGTATAAAATTCTTAATATTCCCCAAACTAAATTCTATTTTATGTCTCAGTTAATCTGAGATTCACAATTTGCTGCTGCTTATTCTCCTTCCTTCCTATGTCATTTTTCCATTTGAATATTCTTGAACCTTTCTTTGGAGGTACCCTAGTACTCAGCAGTCCTTTTATTGATCTTATCCAACCCATCAGGATAGGATGAAAATAGCCATTGTCAGGTTACTTTTTGATCACTTTAGCAGGTTCTTTCAGTGCAGGGTCAGAATCCCCCCAGAATAAGAAACGGAGTCATGATCAGAAGAGCAGGCAGCACAAGGAGAAAATTTTAGATATATCAATAATCTGTCAGGTTAAAAAATGTGATGCAATTTTACCCTGAATCTCTTCTTCGAAGTTGTTTTGAACTCTGTAAAACAATTAAATCTCCACCTGTCTAAAGAAAGAGAATGACTATAGCTGGTACTCAGAGTAGTTACTGGTCCTCGGAGTAGTTACTGGTCCTCAGTTCCTACCTCCTTTCTGATTTCCCATGCAAATTTCCATATCTTATCTCTCATTCTCCTCCTTCCAACACTGTCAAAGTGCTCACATACCTTCTCTTTTGGTACACATCATGTACATTCCTCTAATGTCTGATTGTCTAACTCCTAGATCCTGCACCACTGATGAGCCAGAGCCTCACAGTAACCACACAGCAGCTTCCAAGCACAGCCCTGCTAAGCACAGTTTTCCAGAAAATTGCAGCCACATTAAGATTGAAAGTTCTAATGCATCATATTGTCTCAAGTTTTGTTTAAACATTAACGACAAAGCCTTCCAACAAAATATCAACAGCCAGAGTCATCCCTGAGCAAAGACTTCTCCTARGTTAGCAGCAATAACCACTAAATTCACAAGCCTCTTGGAAAACTCAAAGACATGCAATGTCTGCCACAAGATAACTTACAGCAATTCACAATTTGTAAAGTACTGATGATCTAAGACAATGACAGAATTGTAAAGTACAAATGCAGCAGTTTTGCCAGAACTACTCATGGTGACACAACTCTAGAGGAGATAAGAAATATAAGTAGAAGCGAATACTATTGATTAAAAAAAAAATTTCAACATGAAGCTTTGCAAAGCATGAGTGTGAGTAAATGCATACATACATAAGGACTTCATACTTCTTTTTTCCTTTTGTGTCTCCCAAAGCAGCCTTCATTTATTTTCATACTGTATGCGTCACCAGACTCTTTCTTTAACTAAGTATTAAGACATAATCTTCCTCATAGTTAAAGTTCTTCAGGGACTTAAATTGATTTTCACACACACCAAGAAAGAGCTTCAGTGTCTGTATAAACAATTTATGAAAGACAGCTTATTGGAGAAGCAGGATTCGTGGAGAGAATAAAGGAAAAATATCAGAAAAAAAGATTCATCCCGAACAGGATATATGGTCAACTTTCTCATCGCATTGCTACTTGTGGTTATCCGAAACTGAATACAATGAGTATATTTCTTCAAGTCTTAAAGGACACTTGACAATGAAAAAAAATCCTCTTGTATGAAACTCASGGGTTCACATTTTCACATTTAAAAATGTATTACTTTTCTAAACCATGGACTTCTAAACTCTAAATTAAATATTTGACATTTTTGAGAAAAAGAATAAAGTCTACACAGTCCAATATGTAACAGCCTGGCTATGCAGTAACTTCAGCACATAGGTCATACATGTCTGATATCACAAAATTCAATGTTTCATTATTAAATCACAGAGTTTACCCTCCAGAACAGCATACAAACTTTCTACCTCACAACAGTGAAATTGTAAATGGTATAGGAAAACAAGAAACCCTTTCTCCTAGAGAATGGGGGAGGTTAAAGTGTAAGTCTATTATGATTATTATTGTTTTTCATTTCAAAGGAAAATGCTGATCACTCAGATTTAGTAATATTACATCATTTTACTTTAGTAATATTACTTCAGCAGAGAAAGATAAATTTTGTGGGATACTGTGTGTATTTGGAGTGAGGTTCCCTGACAGGATTTTGAGATGCCTCTAACACTTTAAGCTTTAGAGGTATAGACAAAGTCATATTGTCTTTGTCTATGATACTGGCTACAGTGAAGATAAAGCAATTCTAATGTGGGTAATGCTGGTAACTTATAATGGATGACTTGTCAAGCTGATGCTGTTGCATGCCACCATTCTTTCACAATGTTCATGGCCTTAGTATTTGATGTATCATGACATTCTTTGTCAAGGATTTGTCTAAAGACTGAGAACAGAGAGCAACAATATTTTATAAACTGTATATGGTAGAAGCGTCTTTCTGCTCTTTATTTGCAGAGTACTTAACAGATAAGACCTCTTGTCTATGACTGTAGTTCATGGATGCTATGGTTATACATAATTAAATAAAAGAGGAACCACTACTTCTGAAGTTTCTTTCATTTCAGTTGTGGACACTTGATATTCTGCATTTTTTTCTCATTGGAGGAGAGAAGATACCTAAGCCATAGAGCCAAAGATGCCATAAACCCCTTAGCCGACATCAAATTTGCAAACAAATTTACTAAAGTGTTTGGGATTTTGGAAGCTCAGTTTGGTGTATTTCAAGAGCTGAGATACATCTCAGCTTTCTTGAGGCAAGAATTTGTTTCAGGAAAAGCAAGAAAGGTGACCATTAACAAGAAGCGTTTGTGAGATATGACAGTGGTCTTGAAATAAAACATCTATTTTATATATCCACTCCTCAAAACATTAATATGCATGCAGTAACTAGCATTACGCAGTTTGTTTTCCCTTAGTGCATTTTTATGCTTTCAGTGAATGACTTTAAAAATAAATCCAATTTAAAATCCCAGGCACTGATTCTTTACTTTTCAGACTCTGTATTTGCTTAGAGTTATATACCACTGAAGGTGAATCCACAATATCAGAAGGCATTTTCCTCATGCATGAAAACAATTGATCATCTCTTGAAAGAAACGCAACCATTTCAAATGTAAGTCCATCTACCTCCTTCAAAATATTTAGCCCTCACAACCCTTTTATAAAAAGACTTATAGAATAGATATGGCATTATTGAGAAATTTGTTATAAAAATATGGTTATATCTTGTCACCTGTTTTTATACAAAATCTCAGAACCACTAAATTCTGTTCTGGTAGATAAACTATAAAAATATAGCGCAAAAAAAAAACCAAAACAAAACTTGTGCTAACCTCGTAATAGTCTGTGAGGCCAGGTGCAAGGTCCTGCACCTGGGTCAGGGCAAACCCAAACACAAGTAGAGACTGGGCAAAGAATGGACTGAGATGAGCTCTGGGAAGAAAGACTTAGGAGTGTTTGTGGACAAAAATCTCAACCTGACCTGGCAACGAGCACTTGTAGCCCAGAAAGCCAACCGCATCCTGGGCTGTATCAAAAGAGGCATGGTCAACAGGTTGAGGGAGGTGATTTTCCCTCTCTGCTCTTGTAAGACCCCACCTGGAGTGCTGCATCCAGCTCTGGGGCCCCCAACAGAATGCAGACACGGACCTATTGGAACAAGTCCAGAGGAGAACCACTAATTAGATCACAAGTCTGGAGCACCATCCCTGTGACAGGCTGAGAGTTGGAGTTATTCATCCTGGAGAAGAGAAGGCTCCAGGGAAACCTTAGTACACCGGCCAGTACGTGAAGAAGACTTACAAGTGGGACTTTCACAAGGGTAGTAATAGGACAAGGGGGAATGGCCTTAACTGAAGGAGATTGGGTTTAGATTGGTTATTGGGAAAGATTCTCTACTGTGAGGATAGTGAGACACTAGAACAAGTTGTCCACAGTGATTGTGGACTCCCTGTCCCTGAAGGTGTTCAAGACCATGTTGGATGGGGGTCTGAGCAACCTGGTCTAGTGGCAGGTTCCCTGCCCATGGCACAGAGTTTGGAGCTTGATAATCTTTAAGGTCCATATCAATCCCAACCTTTCTACATTTCTGTGACTCTAAATCACAAAAAATTCAAAAATTATTTCTTCATTGTAATTGTTATTGATTCAGTATTTCATCACTTTCATAGTTAGAAAGAACATGATTATTGTGTTGGGGTCTTTTTCTGATTATTATAATGGGGGTATTTAAAAGAATTTTTTTAAAATTTACGTTATTTTCACATTATAGATCAGGCAGTAAATTAGTAGCATAACTGATGAAGAAACTTTGGTGTTCTAAATTGCTGTTCAGGAGACAGTCAGTAGATATTGTCCTTCCAATAAAGCACATATATTAAGCAAAGGGTGTTGACTTGTGAGTATAGAATAAATAAAGTAACAGAGATGCTCTAAGCAAACCTGAAACCCATTCTCTATGTAGAGCACCTCAAAGAAGCAGATACAAAGCTGGCAATGGAACTAAAGGAAACAACATAGACGAGAATGCTATATAAAAAACTATTGTAAATTAAAAGAGGTTTTTTAATGATTCTGCATATTTTGCAACCAGGTACAAGGAATAACACAAAGATTTATAAAATGTATTAATTTGCCTTCTATAAAATTCAGTCAGGAAAATTGCAGAGAACAATACCAAATACAGAATCAAAGTTTTATATTACCGTGTTACTTATTTTCTCTTCCTCAGTGATTTGGTACTGACACAGAAAGTACTTTCAGAACAGTATTACTACCTTAGGCAGTTTAACAATGAAGTAGTTTTCAAACAAGCTCCTGACTAAGGACTGGAAATGAGCCAAGCACTTAAAGAAAAAAATCTAAAGCTAGAAAAATGTTAAATATCTAGAACAACCTCCGTGTTGCTGGATTTGAAATGCTAATGCCTGGCTTCAGAAAGGTGCATCATTAAAAGAAAAAAGTATGAAATAAATTAAATGGTTTGGGTTCAGTATAGCATAAGGAAACAGCATCATTATTAGCCACAAGAAAGAGCCACGAAATTTACAGCAGAATTGTTGTTTGTAACAATTTTAGATAGTGCTCTTCTAGGAAGCCACCCGGAGGGTATGTATTAAATGGAAGAGTCTGCCAGCACACTAAAAACAAAAGAGACAAAAACTTAGTGCAAAAAATAAATAAATACATAAAAACCAACCTGAAAACTGAAACAGTATACAGCTTCAGGTAAAACAAAAGGTTGTGTTAACAGGAGTAAGATGTAAAAAAATGTAAACTGTAAACTTAAAATGTAAATGATAGGGCAAATAACTTTGGTAAATGAAAACAAATGAAAACAAACTAGTCTCGTTTTAGCAGAAGTTATATTAATCTATCTAAGCAAATAAGCAAGCTTGTTGATATACTTTTCATGTCCTCCTGTTGCTTCCTTGTGTACTTAAATGTGTCTGGTACTTCCCTCTGCTTCTAAAATGTGACATATTGCTTTGCAACACAGCAATTTGTTAAAAAACTTACTTAATATCTCATTGAACTCTTCTGTAAAACACACATCCTTAAAAAAAGGAATAATTACAACTATTTACATACATCCTATAAGTTTTCTTCATGTCTATATATTCAGTCTTATAAAAGATGTGGTAGGGATTCAATGGGGAATTGTATTCACATTCTCAAATAGAAAAAGAAATTTGTTTAAGGCATGACATTTTAGATAGAGTCTTTGTGGTACCTGCAACTCTTACGAGGGATTTGCTGTGCTATCATGCTGGATAATTTACAGAGAATGCCTGTATAAACAAAGCCTGGAGGACTCCAAAAACCTGGAAGGCCACCAGATACTCTGTAAGAAAAAGAGGGCTCAGAGAATATCTTGATCAGTGTGACTTTGGTAGTACTGCAAAGCTACTGGAACATGCTCTTACTGTCTGATGCTTTCCAATTTTCAGGATTTCAGTTATCCTTTCAAAAAGAATATTACTTTGGTTGACATGGTATGTTGCAGACAAATGCACACCACCTGTTTTAATAATCTCATTAAGTTTTAGGGTCATATAGATTCATAGCTTAATTCAAAATTATCTTGAAAAATTACTGACATAGGCAATTAGGAGTAAAGGGTTAATGTTCTTGGAATAAGGATTAGTATACTTAGAAAAAAAATGTACTACTTAAATAGCTCTGTTAGAGACATGGAGATACTGGAGAGATTCCAGCAAAAGACCATGAAAATGATTAAGACACTAAAGCATCTCTCCTATGAAGAAAGTTTATCTGGGGCTCTTCAGGCTGGAGAAGAGAAGGCTTCAGGAAATCCTACCAATGCATAAAAGAATGAAGGGAAGATACATTGAGGACTGTCAGGTGGTGCTCAGTGACAGAACAAGGGACAATAGACACAAACTGAAACACACTGTCCTGGTTTTGTTTAGGTTAGAGTTAATTTTCTTCTTAGTAGCTGTGACAGTGCTATGTTTTGAATTTAGGATGAGAAGAGTTTTGATAGCACACTAATGTTTTAGTTTTGCTAAGCTGTGCTTACTCTGTGTCAAAAACTTTTCAGCTTCTCACCCGCCCCACCAGCCAGTAGACTAGGGAGCAGAGGAAGCTACTGGGAGGAGACACAGCTGAACCCAACTGCCAAAAAGGATATTCCATGTGGTGGTGGCTTGGCCTGCAGCTGGGGATGCTGCAGAGGACGGGCCAGCCACCTAGGGGACCAAGGGAGGTCTGAGGTCAGGATCCAGGGTCTCCCCCTAAGATGAATAGGAAGGTCGCTCCCATCCAGGCCCTGATAAGTTGTGTCCCCCTTATTCAGTTGGTTTATCCCTGTCAATCTATGTTCCCTTTATGGTTATGCTCTGGAAAGGTCTCCTGTCCTCGATGCTGTATTTGCCCTATTCCCCTGCTGCTCCCCTCACCTACCCTTATTGGTTGTATGTATTGTAATCCCGCCTTTCCTCCTCCCTCTCACCCTCATGTAATTGGCCATAAGTGTTCTCTCCGCCTCCTGACTCTTTACCCCCGTCTTAAGGCGCGCGGTGCGCGAGTGTAAAGCCAACATGTCTGCCTGCACGGGCGTGATAAAGCCACAGTGTGCCGCGCCGAGGTGCCGCTGGAAGCAGGATTGCTCTCGGGAAGCTGGCGGCACTTTACCACCGAGCGTGCCGCAACAATTCCATACCATATGGCATCACATTCATTATATAAACTAGGGAAAGGTTGGCCATGGGGCTGCTACTCAGGAACTGGCTGGGCACCAGCTATCAGGTGGTGAGCAATTACATTGTGCATTGTTTGTTTTTTATATTCTAATTCTTTTATCACTATTATTATCTTTTTCTTTTCTGTTCTATTAAACTGTATTTATCTCATCCCATGAATTTTACATTTTTTTTCCTTTTATTTCTCTCCCCATCCCACTGCACGGAGGAGTGAACGAGCAGATGTGTGGTGTTCTAATGGCCTGCCAGGTTAAATCACAACACAAGGAGGTTCCACCTGAACATCAGGAAACAATTTTTTTCACTGTGAGGGTGACTGAGCACTGGCACAGGCTGCCCAGGGAGAATATGAAGTCTCTCTCCTTGGAGGTATTCAAAAACCATCTGAACAGAGTTCTGGGCAACTACCTCTGGGTGATCTTGGCTAAGGGSGGGGGGGGTTGGAGCAGATGACCTCCATAGTCCCTTCTAATCTCAAGCATTCTGTTATTCTGTAATTCTATGTTTCTGTATTTTTATCAAGTAAATATATATTAAGCCTTCTTTAGCATACTTAGCTAGTTTTTGTTGTAACCAGAGCATTAATCGTTTATATCATCACAAAATACACTGCTACTCTTGTATATCCTAATTCCCATAGTCCTCTAGCATTTCAATTCACAAATTAGTCTTCTGCTGTTAGTTATTTATACACTTTTATAAGCAAAGCTCATGCTGGCTTTCTATCATAAGGAAAACTTTTCCTCTGTAATATTCTCAAAAGTGATTGCACATAATACAGTCCTTCAGCACACAACCTTCAGAAAAAAGTATTTGTTTTTCCACTGCATTTTCTATTAGCAGTTAAATTACATTACTTACCCCTAAATGGAAATTAAAATTTCTAATTTGAACTGAAATTATATGAATGGATAAGATTATTACTACATGATATTTGAACCATTTCACAGTTTGGGAAACTGAAGTGCCCCTGGATTTGAAGGATTTGGTTGTGATCACAGGAGAACATTGACAGGTATAGAATAAAGGACCAGTTAATTAACTTTCAGATGTGCCCCATCTTTAGTCAAAGACTGGTCATTCCTTAGATTTCACCTTACTTTCCTCCTCTTTCATCACTTGCAAATCAATGGAATACCAAAAACTATCAGTAACCCTACGCTGAAGAGCAGGTGCACAGGTAGGAAACCTGTATTTTTTCAGAAGACAACTGAATAATGGCATTCTTGGAATTGCCAGGACTAGGAATCACAGAATCACAGAACAGTTGAGGTTGGAAGGGACCTCTGTCGGTCATCTGCTCCAGCTTTCCTGCTTAAGCAGGGACACCTGGAGACAGTTGCTCAGGACTGTGTCCACATGGCTTTTGAGTATTTTCAAGGGAGGAGACTTCACAACCTCCACTGGCAACCTGTTCAAGTGCTTAGTCACTCTCACAGTAAATGAGGGAGAACGAGTGAACAATTTTCTTAAACTCTAACTTTCGCAGAATGACTTTTTCCTGGATATTTTTGGTGTTTCAAATTACTTCACAGAAATGTTACCATTTTTGTCACTCAAGAAACTTACTGTATTCGTTTTGTTATTCTCACCCTTTGCTAATAGCCAACATAGCTTTTCACTAACGTCCCTCTCAAAAGTTTTTCCTATCTCACACACTGACAATTCTAAGAGAAGTTTAATTGGCTTTCCAAATCTTAAAGGCACTATTTTCAACTGTCTAACACTCTGTTATATTTCTGACAGAGGCAAGCCTCGCAATTTCAGATGGAAGAGTTGTAGTTAATAAAAAAAAAATGTTTAAAATAATTTGTAAAACCATCTAAGACTATATTGCTGTGGATTAATTATTAGTCTAGTCTAAAAAGCAGTGAGTTTGTCAGAAGAGCAATGCTTTGAACTACAAAGCAAAAGTCTTCTTTTGTTTTGGTTTTTTTTTTAAAGAACTAACCTGGGAACATATCAGAGCAATTCACTGGTAAAAAGGAAAGGGAGAGACTTACCAAATAATTGGTGGTTGATTACAAAACCAAGGTTGGCACAGGGGGGCTTTTTTTGAAAGATGTTTTGTTATTATTGAGCCCAGATTTCTAGGCCACAGAGTGATTTCTCTGCCCAACATAAAAAAATGGAGTTTAGGGGTTTTTTTTGACAGAAATATAGCAGCCCTGACTGTTGACAAAGATGCTCTCTCAGGCAGCCAAGATCAATTGCATTTGTGGCTCTTCCAGTCATGAAAGCAATTGGTTTCCATTACATTTAGAATAAAGGAAACCCCAAAATAACAAGTATCAAGGATTAGCATTTTAAATTCTGGCCACTAAACCAATTGAACATCATTTACATTTCAAATCCTGACCAGTTGTCGTGAAAGACACCATGGTGTTTCTATTTGGCTTTTTAGTTTGTTTTGGCAAGTAAGAAATAGTTAGTTTCAGCCCTTTGGTTGAATTCCAGTTTAGCAATTAATTACATTCTGTCCACTTAAATGATCTTAGCCATTTCAGGGGGAAAAGTCCCTCCTCCCTTCTTTCCTAAATGTAACATATTGCTGCTTCCTACTGTTCAAATACCAAACTCATTATATCTCAATGCTATGTCTGAATAAACAGAATGAGTTCTAAATGGAACAGTTTTACAGGGAGCGCATAGGGATTTCTCTGAAAGACAATGTTCTAGACATTCAGCATGAAATTGTTATCATTAGGAAATAAGAAGGCTTTAATTTCAAAACAACTTGTTAACTATGTTCAGACCGGCTTCTCAAATATGTTTTCTTGTTTATTAAAAGTAGAAAAAAGTTTAAACTATGGTAAAATGTAAAATAAATTCTGATTTCTGACTTTTCCATTTTCTCTGCAATATGTCAGGTTAACCAAGATGCAGGTGAACATAAATTTACCCAATTGCTCTGGTTCCAGGGAAGCATTGTTTTTTACTTTTTGTAATTTATCAGAAAGAAAATCTTTGATTGTCGCTAATCTGAGTATCAAAAGTCTGGTGTAGGAAACTGAAATCAACATCAAAACAGACCATTGGTGCAATTACGTTTTCCTCTTCAAGAGTTCCTTTGTCCCTTCAAGAATCTCACCCCTCTACTCAGTTCTGTGTCCCATACCAAGATGAGCCATCTTCTAGATGTAATAGGCTAAACATCTAGGGGAAAACATATTCCCAATATTGAACAAAAAATGAAATCCTTCTCATCAAGGAGAGAAACATGTCTCAAGACTACAGAACTGGTTATGCTTTATTTTGAGTACCAATTCCAGTTCTGGGCTCCACAGTACAACAGAGAGATGGACATTATGAGAGAATCCAGCAAAAGACCATGCATGTGATTCAGAGACTAGAGCATCTCTCCATAAGAGGCTGAAAGAGCTGGTCCAGTTTAGTATGCAGTAAACAAGGCTCAGGGACCTCATCAACGTGCACAAATACCTGAAGGGAGGGTGTACAGAAGACACGGTCAGGTTCTTTTCCGTGGTGTCCAGTGTCAGAAGAAGATGCTATGGACATGAAATGAAACACTGGAGAGTTCCTCTGAAAATCAGGAAAAACTTTTGCTTTGGCACAGGTTGCCTGGAGCAGTTGTGGAGTCTCCACACATGGAGGTATTCAAAAGCCATCTAGACAGAGTTCTGGACAATTTTGCTCTGGTTGACCTTGCTTGTGGCATCCAGTCCTGCTCAGGTGCCTTCCTACCTCAGCCATTCTGTGATTATTTGGAAGCTTGCACCATAAATAATATATACTGAAATACAACAAATCTGAAATGCAACATATGAGGTAATGCACTGGAAATATCTTGCCAGTTTTTCTGAACACTTCATGAGTTGTGATAAAAAGTATAAACCAGACCACTGCAATGTTACCATTTATCTGTAGAATTCATGTTGTGTAGTATTCACATTACTATTTAACAACACTAAAACGCTTACAAATATCCTTTGTTAATTATAGAGAATTCCTCTCACACACATTTCTTTTGACTCTTTAAATATTCTGCTCTTTCATCCTTCTCTCTTTCCCTTTCTATTAGTGTTACTGTTCACGTTTTTTTCACTGCAAAATTGTTTCAAGTTATTTTTTCCTTTATGTACTCAAGTACTTTTCAGAAAGACAGAAAGAGCTGAATTAGATGTTTGTTCATCTGAAATACAACGTTTTATTTTTAGAAAGTGGAATCATAGCTCTTTTAAATAGTCCTAAATGTTTTTTAGACATGAACTTTAATTGGTTCTTGGTCCTTGTTCAGCTTAACAATGCACATAAAATGAACAAAAGAGTAACATTATAATTTCCAGGTCACTTCATTTCCTATTCTATGTGACATAGTGAAACGGTTCACTATATATATACATTTGTATTCTTTTATCCTCATTTCTTTGCTGAATACTTCCATATATACACATTTCACCTAAGAGCAGCTTCCTATTCACTTTTCTTCCCTATATTACACCTTTGCAAGGCAATCGTATGATAGTTTCTCATCCAGTGTTTTCAAACTCTAAATATAGATGCTCTGCTCAGCCTTCTTTGCTCATATACATTCCTCTTGTTCAAGTGGTGTTTCCATTCTTCCTACCTATTTTCCACACTATTTCCCCAGGGTTCTGCTCAACTGATTTTTTTATCACACACATTTTACTTGGTCTCTGTTTTCTTACCAAGATAGGAGTCAAACAAGCCATTCCTGTGCTGAGCAGAGGATATAATACAAAACAGAGTCCACAAGGGAAGGTCCTGATGGGTGAGTTCCTACTGCTGCCTGAACTAATAGAGAAGAAGAATGTGTTCAGACAAGCAGAGAAGATAAAATGCAGCAGACTTGTTCAAGGATGAAGTAGCACTAAATGAYTGCGTCAACTGAAACAGAACAGAATTGAAGCTGCTGGGAATGAAATGGTGAATGCGCAAAAGAACTGGAGCTGATGGGATTTGAAAAGATTGTTTCCCAAGACAGAATCAAGAGGGGTTTCTTTTAGAATGCCTTATAAGAGCCACAGTGACCATTTAACAGGAACTAATAAAAACTCATTTCTTCATTTTCAGTATATAATGCAGAGTTGTTATATCTTTAAGAAGATCAAGTACAAGCCTGACTGCTGCGCATTTTGATAAATATTAGCACCATATTTTGTGAAACATCACCACAGTCACATTCAGAGTACTTGATGAAATCTGTCCGGTTGAAATAAAGAATGATTGTCTCGGCCTGTTTTAGCAGCTCATTAAAATTGGCGGTATCACTAATGTGCTACATCTTAGAAAGTACTGAAATGGAGACAATTAGATGAAATTTTCAGCAACTGAATCTTACGATGATTCAATTCTCACTTTGTTTCTAAAAGCACGTGAAAGCTCTGTTTCTTGTCTTAGGTGGCTGAATGCCAAACCAAAAGGGGTCTTGGTCGTTTCAGTATAGTGTTGTACCACAACAGTGGTTTACTAATTCTCTACCACATTGGTACAGTGGTGTAGTTTTTCATTTGGAATTGGTTGAGAGCTTGCTCACAGCCGCAAAAGGGAAAATCCTAATGATAGCACCAATATGGGCTAATACAAATCTAAACTGGTGGACTCCCTTGTAAAGTAGCTAAGGCATCCATGCACAAGCTGTAATTTTTTTTTCTGCAAACAGAGATACCAACTGCAACCATCAAATATATTTGACATAACCAGTCAATATAAATTGTGCCAAGTAATGACAAGGGAAACATGATCAAAGAAAGTGTCGATGGCTAAGAAGACTCAGCAGCAAGAAATACAGAGCTATAGTAAAATTGTGGACAAATGACAAGAGTAAATGTATCCTGGTTGCAGAATAGCTGTACTTGCTAAGTTTACCATATTCTAATTATTACAGACTAATATTCATATGTATATATCTGACCTCCTATCATATCTAAACTTTCAACCTGTAGTACAAACTGTAAAAAGAAAGTAGTCTTCAAAATTGAAATAAATTTTCTCCTTAGAAAATTTATTACCTGTTTTATTGGAACATCAAGAGATAGAAAATTCAGATCTAAGTTTTTTCTGCCACTTTCATGGTCATTGTACTGCATACGTGATTTGTCTTATGCACAACTTGGATAGTACTAGTATAATTTTATGCACTTTTCATTCAAGATTTGCAAAAAATTTCTGTTAAAATTGCCTTTTCTGAAACATGCAATCATTTCATACTTCCTGAACATATCTTCAACCAGTTTACAAAGAAAAGGGGAGTCAAGAGTTTAAAAATTATCGATGTTGCTGTTCAATTTTGATTTGGAGGGAAAACCTAAGTACACGTGTGATCTATCTTTAGCTTGCAATTTACTTCAGTGTGGCTGGTAGTTCAGTAAAAGACAAAGATAACTGAAGGTTTTGTTGCCCAGCTACTGAATCTTTTTCACTTGAGAGAGTGATTAACTCTCAAAAACTTTTCTTGTGTGGTGGAAACTGTTTTATACTTCAGCTGAATCATTTAAGTTTTGGGAAAGAGAAAGCAAAAAAAACTCACCTCTGAATTTCACCAAACACTATTTGGCCACTTTTTAAAAGTCTGCATAAATATTTATATTTCATAGGACAAGATTTGGTCACCTGTTTTAAGTAACATTCAAACAGTCTCAGGCTGCCTTTACAAGCCGAAATTCTTCATGTTGGCACAACATATGAGCTTCACAAGCTCATTAACTGAAAGAAGATGCTTTGTTACGTTCACTCACAACCCTRTTCGAAATTGCACGGATTCAATTCTTATTGTTCACTTTTTCTTCTCCGTGGTAGAAGCATTAGTTTTGGCAGTCATCTGATAATGCCAGTTTTCTGCCATGCACTACTTTGAAGATGAGTAGAGAGACTGAAGCACCACACGCTTCAATTCATGCAGCAGGAGATGGCCTCTGCTCCAAGAGCAAAGGACTGGAATAGCATAACAAATTATCCTCTGAAAAATTGATGGATTCCTCTCAAGAATTACAGGAATAAGTTATAAATAAGTTAAAACTGCTCAAGTTGCCRAACAGTTGAGAGGAGATGAAATTATTTTATGCAGTCTTCTGCAAAAATGGTGAATGAGGTGGGTTTTTACTATGTTCCAGTTCAATATCAGGGAATTTTGATGTTTACATCTTACCAGTTCAGTCACAATGTGAGTGCAAATAGGATCACTCTAAAAAAACATTCAACCGCAGAACAATATAAAACACTTTCTCACAGTCAAAATTTACTTACAAGACCTCTATTTTTCTCACAAAGTGATTGTCTTTGAGTGTTTTCAAAATGTAGAAATACTACTGTACTACTATAAATAAAAGTAGTTTTGTCATGCTGAACAGCAAACTGTACAAGAATGGCTTTGGCATGCCAGTCAGTGCATCTCAAGATTGCAATAAAGAACAGCACAGTATCCCACAAATGCTCTACAGAATTGTTTATACTAGGTGTGACAATTTTTATATATCCAAATATGTCAAGGTTTCAATAAACTTCAGAGCAATGAATGCAATATTCCTTTTTATATCTTATTATATTAACAATTAACATCCAACTAAAGAATCTAGCTATAAGAATCAAAACAAGATTAAGTTTTGTCTTTTCAGTAACCTGATTTATTCAGTATTACATTTTGCTATATTTTCTGCTGGGATAAAGGTTTCATAAAAATACAATTTCAATATGTGTCAAAAGGTTCACAAGTAAATGAGATAAATCAGACACATTTCATGAAGATATTCATTTGGGCGTTTTAAAAGAGCAACTCACACAAATATTTGGGTATTGGCTTTATCTTACACTGGACTCAGTAAAGCCCTTGGGTATATTCACAGTCATGGATGTAGAGACTACTTAAAGTTTTGCATAATTAAAAGACATGATTAAGAAATAAAACTTTTAACTGGAATTATTCAAGTGTGCTTTAAATCATCATGATTGTGTATTGGTAGGAGCAGAAAAAGAGGTACTACCACCTCTCCAATTTTTCTTCCTGTAGTGCCCACAAATGAACTGGATTTTTAGCTAGCAATTGCATACAGGTTTAGCGATACAGCATGCTTTCCATAACTTCTTTGGGCACTTGCACTAGGAAATACATCTGTCCTCCTCATACATAACTTGGACTATGTCTCTTTTTTATAGAAAGAGACCTTATCCTAATTTTATTCTTTTGACCTATGCCATACCAAAGAAATGCAATTAGTGTCAGTATTTTTAAGTGGTGGAATATATAACAGTGCACAGCCAATGTGCATCATTTAGAAAACAATATGAACAAAATAGCTTGGCAATGTGTTAGCAAATATTTGGATGTTATAGTTTAATATCTCTACCATAAATGTGTCAGCTCAAACTAAAAGTGCATTGTATACTGCAACATTGCAAGGACAATGAAAATGAATCCATCTTAATTTTCATTGTCCAAATGTGCAATTAAACCCTGCTGATGTGGTAAATATAAAGCTGCTTTGTTGCTTCAGTGTGAGTTGGTTATTACAAGGAAGCCTCCTACTTTGAGTTTAAATGAGAAATCAAATTGATTAGCATATAATTAGAGATAAGCAGGCTCATATAAAAATCTAACCTCATGCAGGCATTGTCTGTTCAGTTAAGTAGGGCTCAAACTGAGCTTTCCATTTATAAACATAATTTGGACTTAGCTGAAAATTGTTCTGTCTCCTGGCTTTCAGTGATATGATTCAACATATTTGATAGTCTGTCATTGTGTACTGACATTTAGAACACTGAATACCAATATGCACTGCACCAAAGAGTGCTGAACTTCACATTTGTGATTCAAGTTTAATCTTCGCATCTACTACAAGAAGAACCTTGATGGCTTAATGGATAAGATGCTGATCTTTCCCAGTCTACCTTCTAAGCAACGAGCACAAGTGAGGTGGTGTTTGTGGTTAATCCTAAAGAGGCAAGAGGCTGCATCCTGCACAATCAGCAATCACTTTTCAAAGAAAGCTTGAGTAATGTTTGCACCATGTCCCCCTAAAACTATTTTAATGGATCATAAATATCATTTTTACCATATAATCAAATACAACATGGTTTGTAAGTGCACTCTCAAGTGTGTCAAGAAAAAAACAGGATGATTTTAGCCTTAAATTGGAGTCTTTTTCTGAGTGGACTTAACCAAAGAGGTGTAAATCAATTTAAGAGACATTTCCCATTCAGGAAAATCTACAAACAGAGAAATGGAATTTAAACTGTTGCAAAAATTAATCTTACTTGGTGTTCTTGTGACTTGCTTTGGAAAACACTTGTTAAAAGCATCTTCGCGGCTCTTATTATGAACAACATAAGAAATATTAAGTCAAAATATTTTAAAATACAATTGCTATTGCTTACATGGGTCCCACTAGAATTTGCAGTCTTATATTTAGCAGTTATAAAGAGACAGCTGAATCATTCAAAATTTGAACTGGACTATTTTAATTGCTTAGAATTAAGATAATTTTTTTTATTACACTAAGAATTGAGGAGGAGGCTTTTTTTACCTTTTTTTTTTCTTAAACATGTTTCAATGCTTGGCAAGTCACATACTGTTACTAGCCTGATGCAGATCATCTCATCTTTTTTTTTTTTCCAAGGAATTAACTGAAGGAAGTACCACTGCAGCTTGATATCTCAAGCAAGTAGCATTAGTACACTGGGTTAATACTCCAGGTGGAAAGTCACATGAGTCACATAAATGACAACAAAGAGATGCTGAGTGTTATGGACCATTTCCATTACAGGCATTTTACTCGCCAAGCATCATATGCTATGCTCAGTCATAATCAAACACCTTGCTTGGAAATTGAGAAATTGAGTTGAAATGAAAATTATTTCAAAGAGAGAAATGTAAAGTATAAGGAATACTCTTAAAACCCCTCTGCATAAATAAAAAAATTAGGGATATTATCCTAGAAAGTTTCTGTAGAGGGGAAAATATAGGCCTTAAGATTGATTTAAATGAAAATATAAGATTGTCTTTGCGAAAAAGATGTTTTTATTCAAGACATATTTCACCCGAAACTTTCTTGATTTTGCAACAGATTGTTCCTCCTCTCCATAAAGCATTTTCACCGTAGTGTCTCTACAGACCTCCCGAAGAGCTTATGCAGTCTCCATTCTTAGAGGTTTTCAATATCCTGAAGTTCCTTGCAGCCTGAATTATTCTCTCCATTTATGTGTCTGAACAATTCCCTTCTAATCATAGATCGACCTAACGAGAATTACAGGATAGACCACTAGTGGTGGGAAAAAACCTACTCAAAGGTCTGTGAGCTTTTAAAAAAATACCTGTTAAATGAACACCAAAAACTCTTAGCTGAAATTTAGGGTTTCATTTTATAATTGCTTATCAATACAGTGAGGCAGGACTGACATCTCCTTGCTTGATCACTTAGACCATTGTGGTGGTGCTATCATAGCCATGCAGCCTGACCTTTTTAGTCAGCTAGAAAGGCCAAAAAAGCCAGATTCACTGCTACATCCTTTGGAAAAAATAATTGCACTGTGAGATCTCATGAATGAGCCTGCATTTGAACATAGAAATGCTTGCCTTTCCCTACTTTTCATAGTACTGAAGACAAAGACATTACCTTGTCTTCCAATTATGTTTCCAATGGTTCCAAGTTGAAAACTTGGGAAGGTTTTTGTTTGTCTATGTGGCAAACAGTGAGTCAATAAAAGGACTTTATTCAGCAGACAATGCAGGCAGGGCTAGCAAATGAAGCAATCAAAATATGACTCACCTCATTGTCACAGACACATCTTATATTTTTACCCTAACTTTTCCTAATTTTTCCCTCACTAATTGTTTTAAATAATTAGTGAGGGAAATAATTATTTTAATTATTATTAATTAAAATTTAATTAAATTTAATTAAATTTAATTAAAATTAAATAAAATAATTATTTTAAAATATGAGAAGACAGAAATATTTTTCCAATCTGTAGATGTATTCTGAAGACATAGATGTAAAATTGCTAATTATGGATTTTTTTTTTTTTTTTAATCTTGACTTAATGTGAAACGATTTCACTCTAAAGCTTAGTATTTAATGTAAGCTCCTGCTTTGGGAGGAATTGGAGAGAAAGGTAAGATAAGAAAATAACAGAATAAAATCTCTCACAAAATGTAGAGGCTATTTCTATCTTTTAGAAAATACAGAAGAGTTTTATACCTATAACTGGTACAAATACTAAAGATATGATACCCTGCTGGAAAAAGTGGATGAAGATGACCTTAAAATTAGAGAAAATGACCTTTTGGAATTGTTTTCATCATCTATTACTTGATTTTCCATTTCAGGATTCCAATCAATTTCTTTCTAAGATTTATAAAAAAACCCAACCAACCAACCAAAAAAAAAAAAAAACCCCAATGCAAGTAGAAGTCCAAAAGAGCTGGGAAATACAAAAAAAAATTGCAATTTTCAGTACAACAGTCAAATAGATGGTCTGGGAAGTAAAAATAGCCTATGTGCAGCAGGAAATGAAATAAGAAAATATGTCCTTTTGTGAAACTGTTGTTTCCTTATTAGTCACTACAAAAGTGTCTGAAAAAGGCTGGTAGTACAGTGGGAAAAAAGCTATCTTGTCTGAAACAGGTGGTAATCTTCTTTTCATTGGGTGAAGAAATAGCCAGGAAACAACAGGAGACCAATTTCTGAGCTTTTGCCCACTGCCTTCAAAGGAGGTTTAGATTCTAAGGGACTCTATTGTAATATAAAATGCTGTGCAACACAAGGATAACCAAGGAGAAGGTCTGTGCACAAAGTAGTGCAGCACAGCTTTGTATCACAGAGAAAAGAATTTGCACAGGTCTTCAGAGCAGTATTACTGAATCAGCATAGAGTCAAACTCATGCTAATAAACCCTGCCAAGCTCAGCCTGGTCACAGGCCCCGACTATTGAAGTTCTTGCTAGAACATTCATTCCATGATAAGATCCTGTGTTGGTTTTGCAGGGCCTGGTCTTGGTAGTAGATTTGAGGCCACAGAGGTGGCTTCCATGAGAAGCTGCTGGAAGCTTCCACCATGTCCAGCAGAGCCAATCCCTGATGGCTCTGATGATGGACGTGCTGCTGGCCAAGGCTGGGCCAATTAGAGATGATGGTAACGCCTCTGTGATAACAGATTTAAGAAGAAATCACAACAAAGTTGGCTTACACAGTTGTAATTTTCCAGCTAGAGAAGGGTAAGAGTGAGAATATGTGAGAGAAACAACAATGGAGGCACCAAGGTCAGTGCAGAAGGAGGGGGAGGAGGTGCTCCAGGCGCCGGAGCCAAGATGTCCCTGCAGCCCGTGGTGAGGACCATGGTGAGGCAGTTGTCCCCCTGCAGCCCATGGGGGTCCATGGGGGATGCAGAGATCCACTCGCAGCCCCTGGGGGAGGTGCCCACGCCAGAGCAGGTGGATACCAGGACACTGTGGTCTGGCGGGAGTCCCATGGAGAGAGAGGCCTTGCTTCCAGGCTGGAGCAGCCGTCCTTGGAGGACTGCACCCCATGGCAGAGTGACCCACGCCRCAGCAGTTTTGGGAGGACTGTCTGCCCGTGGGATGGACTCACGCTGCAGCAGTTTTGGGAGTGCTGCTGCTCATGAGAGTGGACCCATGCTGGTGGAGTTCACAGAGAACTGTCTCCCGTGGGAGGGACTCCACAGTGCTGCAGGGAAACAACTCCTCTCCCTGAGCAGTGGAAAGATCATCTTGGGTGATGAACTGACCAAAACCCCCACCCTGTCTCCCTGCGCCGTTGGTGGGAAGGAGGGAGCGGTTGGGGTCAGACAAGGGTGTTCTTAAGGGTTTATTTTACTTCTCATTCTCCTACTCTGATCTTGTTAGTAATAAATTCACTTTATATCATTAARTTGAGCCTGCTTTGTCCTTGAAGTGTTTTCTCCCAGTCCTTATCTCAACTCATGAACCCTTTGTTAAATTTTCTCTCCTCTGTTCAGTTGCACAGCAGAGGAGAATGAGTGAGTGAGTGAGCTTTTTTCATGGGTGCCTGGCATTTGGCCAGTGTCAAAGCATGACAGATCCTCATGTAACTAAAATGTTGTTTGGATTTCTTCTGGACCAAGCTCCGAAATCTAGACACAATTTCCTCTTTACTTGTTTTGTAGGCAAATTCGAAACAAATTTCACTTACAGAACTTCAAGACCTAGACATCTAAAAATCTTCAAAATTAAAGAAATTTCCTAGGTATCTGATAATTATGTTTGTTTAAAAATATTCTGTATCTGTATTCTGATAGGATCTATCATTCAAAATGGAAGAATGCTATGAACATCTATTTTGCTAGTATAAGGGCTTATTTTTCTCTTAGTAATTAATACTTCAGTGGAGCACATAATTTTCCTTCTTCCTTACATAATTTTCCCTAGTCTTAGTTTTAACCAATACTCATTCTATTAGTTGGCTTTTTAGTATATGCAAGTTCTCCCCAGAATATGTACTATAAAAATCATTGACCTCTGTAGGGCTCAATACTTGCTGACAAAAGCAACAAAGCAGTTTACCTATGTATTCAGTAACAATTTATCCATTTCAGTTGCCCATGATAGAGGAGTCAAAAGGCAATGGTACAGGTCATTCATAGTTGTGCAACCTTTGCTAATTCAAAGCACAGACCTCTCAGTTTTTTGTGTGTGTTTCTGCTATGCCTCATGAGAGACAGGTTAAAGCAATCCAAACAGAGCTGATATTTTAATCACCAGAACTGATTATTTCAGTGCAAGAACAAAGATTTAGCCAAAGTCAATTAAAAAGTAAAATACAAAGGTTTAAAAGTTATATCTGAGAGGAGTTTTGTTGTTTTGTCATATTTGTATTGGGTTTGCTTGTTTTACACCTCCTTGAAATATATGTTTTGATAGCCAAGGAATAAATGACAGTTAAGAAATCAGTCTTATTTCAGTGCAAAGTGGTTACTTAAGTTTTATAGGTGATTTTGAGCCCTCTTCCTCTCCTCCCACCTTCCGTTTTCTGTTTTAACAGAATATGTTTCTAAAGGAAGCAGAACTCAAGAGATGCATATTGGTTGAATGCTGTTGTGTTTCAAATACTCATTACTGAAGTGAGAAAGAGCAAAACAAACTAACTGCTGTCATGTTTCTGAATATCAGTTATTCTGTATTCCTAGAACAGAAACCAGACATGCTATCACTTTGTTCTCCAAGTCCTGTTTGCAATGACAAAATAATATAATTGTGAAATGTTTGTCACTGGGATGAAGTACTCAAGATATAATAGCTGAATAAAATTTCAGCACTTCTACACTTACGACAGATGAGTCATTGCTGCAAATTCTTTAGGGAAGTACTTACAGCACCTTCATGTCCTAAAAAAAAAAAAAAATCTGTTCCTGAAGTACTTCCCTGATATGCATTATTTCCTCTTCTTCCTGAAATTCCTGTGCAGCCTTTGATATCACTACCTTGGAAGCAAATACAGAGAATAAAGAAGTGAAGCAGTAACAAGTCTCCAGACCAGCTAACTATAGCACACTGTGCTATCCATTCTGGTTCTTATATTAACTCCTTTGAAACCATGCGATTTCTGACTGTTAATTTACAGACAGTTGTGCTCTAGGTTATTTACCTAAGTCTGTCATGCAGGTAAAATTCTTAATCACACAAGATTAATGGCAAACTGAATGATATCATTTCCACGGATTTCCACAGAAAACTAATCAACCCCAGCACACGAGCATAGCACATCAGAAGTGTGCAGGTTCTTGCATATCTAAATATTTTACTTAAAGGACAGAGGTGAGTAGGAACACATTTTGAGTCTCCCCACAGTCACCAAACAAATGCCACTAGAAGAACTCTGCAGAAGCATGAGCTGGGATCTACACTAAT
Organism: Amblyornis subalaris; assembly: GCA_018881555.1. Classification (NCBI taxonomy): domain Eukaryota; kingdom Metazoa; phylum Chordata; class Aves; order Passeriformes; family Ptilonorhynchidae; genus Amblyornis; species Amblyornis subalaris. Next base: position 16,109,532 of record JACAXG010000009.1, on the reverse strand, counting down.
CCACACAGCCACATGTAGCAGCAAAACAAAATTAGGAGTTAAGGCTGCTGGTGAGTCTATCTTGCATAAAAGATAAAGTTAGACATTGAAGAATTTTAGAAGCAACTTGTAAGAGTTGTAAGACTGATTGAGCAATAAAATGTCACATGAAGGTTAAGGCAGACAAATATAAAGTGACATGTGGAATAATCACAGCTTCACATTTTACATTCACAAGAGATGCTGAAATTACTTATTAACCAAACAAAGAATCTCAGGTGAGGGAAGGTGAAGGAGTGATTTCGGTGACAGGCAGCTCCATGAAACCACCAGCTCTGTAGTAGAGATCCTTTTCTAGCATTTGGTTTGCTTTTTTCATTAGAAAAGAATGACAAGCCAAAAAAAACCCTTAATTATTCCACTGTACAGATCCATGACTTGCTCATGCCTTGAAAACTGTGTGCAGTTATTCTCACTCATCTACAGGAAGAATATAGCACAGATAAACATAAGTTGTTCAAAGAAGGTCGATAAAGATGGTCAAACAGCCTCCATATATTGAAAAGGCTGGTAGTCAAGTACTTGTTAGCTTGGAAAAGAGATGACTTACAGGGTATGCGATAGAAGTTTAGAAATCTCTGAAGGGACAAGGGTGAATAAGTGACTCCTCATTCTGTATTACTCATATGAGCTTTCTGTCACCCATTTTTAAGACAAATAAYTATGTTACTACTTGTAAAGTTAAAGCAAATACCGTACAGCACAATACTATTGATCTGTTATTTTCCTCTGTGCAATCACACCACTTTCTATGCATCCTTCTATACTGAAAATACTGTTCAAGTTTTGTTGTGTAGTTCTTCTTTAATTCATAGCCCAGAATGACAGTTTAGGAATTGCCTGTCACAGAAATGGACAGAGAATTACAGGATGTAATCAGAAATCACAGTCAGAGAAACATTAGCAGTCAAAAAAGTCCATGTCAACATTTTTAATGTCATTGTTAAAACTTATGTATTTTCCTGGAAAAAGTATTCTGTACATCACTTGCCTAAGCACATGTGGAAAGAGGTTGCATAGGACAGAAAATCGTTTTCACTAAGAAAATTTGAGGGAAAAGAAAGTCAGACTTTCTGTATCAGCATTTCAGAGACAATTTTAGTGAAATACTGAAATACAACTCTCTAGTGAGGACATTTAGGAAGAAATGGATTTCTTTTCGGTGGTTCATTTTACTCAAAGTTTTTTCTTTACTGGAGCCCTTATCATAGCCAGCTCTGGAGTCACAGAATAACAGAGTCATTCAGGTTAGAAAAGACCTCCAAGATCATTGAGTCCAACCTTTGACCGACCACGAATTTGTCAACTAGACCATAGCACTCAGTGTTCTGTCCAGTCATTTCTTGAATAACTTCAGGGATGGTGACTCCACCACCTGCCTGGGCAGTCCATTTCAATGTTCAACAACTCTCTCTGTGAAGAAATTGCTCCTGATGTCCAGTCTGAACATCCACTGGCACAGCTTGAGGCTATGTCCTCTTGTCCTGTTGTTGGTTCCCTGGGGGAAGAGGTCAACCCCCACCTGGCTACAACCTCCTTTCAGGTAATTGTAGAGAATAATAGGGTTCAAATAGATCATAGAACAGCCAGAGTTGGAAGGAATTCACAAGGGTCATTGAGTCCAACTTTTTGCCCTGCACGGGACAACCCCAAGAATCACATTGTGCCTGAGAACATTGTCCAAATGCTTCTTGAACTCTACAAATAGGCCACAGAGATCTCATCTACATCGGTGAACCTGGTTGTGGTTTGCAGCCTGGACCTGAGAGCATGACAACCACCCAGCACAACCAGTGGTAAAGGAGAAGGAGGAGTGATACAGGAAGGAATACACGTGCAACAAGATGCAGCTAAACTAAAAACCAGGACACAGATTCAAAAGGATTTGAAAGGAATCCCTGAGCCTCCTTATCTCCAGGCTAAACACCCCCAGCTCCCTCAGTCACTCGTCTCTAGGCTCTTCATTAACTCTGATGCCCTTCTCTGGACACACTCCAGCAGCTCAATGTCTTTCTTGTATTGAGGGACCCAGAACTGGACACAGGACTTAAGGTGCGGCCTCACCAGTGTCAAATGCAGATGGACAATCACTGCCTAGGTCCTGCTGGCCACACTATTTCTGATACAGGCCAGGATGCCATTGGCCTTCTTGGCCACCTGGGCACACACTGGCTCATGTTCAGCTGGCTGACAACCAGCACCCTCAGGTCCTTTTCCACTGAGCATCTTTCCAGCCACTCTGCCCCCAGCCTGTAGTGCTGCATGGGGTTGTTGTGACTCAGGTGCAGGACCCAGGACCTGGCCTTATTGAACCTCATACAATTGGCCTTGGCCCATTGATCCAGCCTGTCCAGAACCCTCTGCAGAGCCTTCCTACCCTCCAGCAGATAAACACTCCCACCCAGCTTACTGTCATCTGTGACCTTAGAGAGGTGCAGCCAGTTTTTAACCCAGCAAAGACTGCACCTGTCCAAGCAGTAGGCTGCCAGCTTCTCCAGGAGAATGCCATGGGAGACTGCATCAAAGGCTTTGCTGAAGTCCAGGTAGACAACATCCATAGACTTTTCCTCATCCACTAGGTGGGTCACCTCGTCATAAAAGTTCACATTGGTCAGGCAGGACCTGCCTTTCCCAAATCCATGCTGGCTAGGCCTGATCCCCTGGTTATTATGTATGTGCCATGTGATGGCATGCAAGATTATCTGTTTCATAACCTCCCCAAGCACCAAGGTCAGTCTGACAGGCCTGCAGCTCTCCAGATCCTCCTTCTCACTGTTCTTATGGGTGGATGTCACATTGCCTAACCTCCAGTCATCTGGGACCTCCGCAATTAATCAGGGCTGATGATAAACAATGGAGAGCGGCTTGGTGAGTTCTTACACCGATTCCCTCAGTACTCTTGGAAAAATCCCATCTGGTCCCATAGACTTGTGAGTGTCTTAAGTGGCTCAGCAGGTCACTAACTACTTCCTCCTGGGTGATAGGGGAGGCTACTCTGCTCCTCATGCCTGTCTACCAGCTCAGAGGGATGGTTGCCTTAAGTTATATTTTCCTATATGAGATATTGAATTAAAACTTTTTCTGGAAGGGTTTTAAAAGAGAATAAGTGGACAACACAGAGATAACTAAAAAGTTTATTGTGGGAATTAACAGCAGGTCAGCAGGCCTGTCTGGTTCTGACATAGACCTCAGTACTCTTTCTATCCATGAGAAACAAGAGCTAGAAATGTAAACAATAGAGAGAGAACAGCAACAAGCCTGCACCTGCTGTTTTTCTGAATGCTTGAATGCTGACACTATGAGTAACCACTAATAGTATATTGTAGTTAATATAGCCAATGAGTCTATTGTAGTGATTTAGTAGCCAATGGATATGTAGCACGAACCATAACATTCTAAATGTCTATAAAAGATCCAATCTCTTTCAAATAAACAGGTATTCACCTTAATCTGTCATGTCCATCTCAACTGCAACAGTTTATGAAGACTTGTTTTCTATTATTGTAAAATCACTTTATGCATCTCAGTAGCATGCTACATATACCATGTCATGCATAAAACTCTAATTTTTTTCAGTTTATATTAATTAAAATGCTACAGGCAGCTGCTACACAATAAAGACTGAAAGTTACCATTTTGTTTCCTGCTTACCATGCCTACAGGAATAGGCTCTGTACAGACAGGTACAGAAACCCATAATTTACGACTCCCACTGCACTGCAGACAGAAGAGAGCTTCCAAACAGATTAGTGTTGTCAGAATTTCAACTATCTGTTCATACTCTGGAGCAGAAAATTAGATATCTATAGGATTTTGCTAAGAGAAATTTACATGCCCAAGGAATTGAGCTTCTTTCATGCCAGACAAGGATTCTGAGGATCTACATTTTAGATGTTATTGCCCAAATCACCTAGTAAATCTACTCATAAAGTTGCACTGCCGTTACAAAAAAAAATATCATATCAGGTCAAATTTCTACGATTTTTCCAATTCCAAATTAACTATATAGCTAAATATGCAAGGAGATCTCACTAAATTTTTGCAAAACAGATCGGTGATAATATTTGGCAGCAGAATATATATTATACTAGCTCTTGGGAGATTTTTTTTTCTTTATTTTCATTTTATTACTTAGCCTAAGAGCAGATCCTGGAAAATATTTTTTCTCACTTAGCAATTTTGGCAAGAAATTATTTAGGATCTGCTGAAAAAATACTAAGAAATGCAATAGTTTGTCTCACACAGAACACACTGACTTATATGTTAAGAAAAAATGTTAACCTTTTTCTATGACTCAGAATTAAAGATGTATTTTAAAGGCCATTGAAGTAACTACAACTTTCTACAAAGAAGGAAACAAAAACATTTAATGTAAAGAAGATGGCAGATTTTAATAAAACAAAACACAGCAGAATTTGACTTGTTATAAGATACAGCTTACATTCGGAACCTATAATTCAATTCCAACTGGTTATTGCTATTCACATTTTAAAATGCTTTGCAGCGTCTTTCTTGTTTAAAATACTTAAATATTGAAGAATAAAAAATTAATATGGGTGCATACCTGGCAAGACACCAAGTTATTCAATATTTGGGAAGAGCTACTTTGCAGTCATGAAAATGTATGTAACTTTCTTTTATTTTCTAAGAATAAACTCAAATATATCCACAATCATATCTAAAATGCTCACTCCTAAAAAACACCCAAGAATCTCAGCTTCTTCTGAGACACTTGTATACAGAAGTATTATTTTATAGTTATGATAATCTACTGTAAGATGCCGAAAACCCCAGGTCACTTCTCTTTCACTTCACACCGAAATAACTGAGCCACTTTGGTAATGGCATCCTCTAGAGATGAAGTTTACATGAATTTTCATCCACTTTTACCAGTACAGTATGTTCAAACTCTTCAATAAAACATGAATTGAAACAGGAGCCTTAGGAACACAATAATTTTTACTGTACTTAGTCACAGCATTGAAGTGAACTGGAAATAACCAGTAAGAAAACAAAGCCCATCATGTCAAAGGTTTGAGATTCTAAACAGTGTGTCTTGACATCATTCTTGCAAGGACATTTTACTTACTAGATTTTGTCAATTCAAAGGTGTGATATTGTGTATTTCTGTCTGTTTGGGTGGGGTTATTTCTTAAAGGAAAAAAAATGTATTGCAAATAGATGGCTCCTTAAATGTGCTTAGCAAAGGCTGCATAAGGCAAGGCACTGTTGCATCGGTTATGAAAATTTGTCTATATCTTGCAAAGTCCGAACTGCAAAACCTCTGTTAATCCATTAATTTTAAACCTAGCTTCTTTCAACAGGTCTGCAGGAAAAAGTTTAAACTTTAAAGGATCACGTAGACTTTCTTTAACAGATATATATATACAGATCTATAGATATACACACACACATATACATATATGTTAGATATTAACAGTAGGAAWGCTCAATATAGTTATTTCATAAAACACTACAAGGCAAAGAAACCCATCTAGTAAATGCTGTTCTGGTTTCAGAAAAAATCCTGACAGTGTTTAATGATTATTAGCATGTGAAAGAATTTTTTAAAATATTTTCTCAACCAAATTCTTTAACATTAATAAGAATTAGAATTAAGAAAATAAATTTCTCCACATTATGCCAAAAACTTTCTTATTTAGCTTCTAAAAGGTAGATTTATCTGTCAGTAATGTAAAATAGCTATTGTGCAAAAATAAAATAAAATTCATAACTGGTGAAATGATCTGAAATGCATTAAAAAAAAAAAATCAATCCAGTCAGAAATGTTTACTGCAGAAGAAAGAGAGAAGAAATAAAAATTCCAGGGGTTTATGTCTGGCCAGTTTTATTCTAAGGGACGAGAGGAAGAATGACAATCCACAAATACTGAGAAAATATTAATGCACTAAAAATAGTCATTCATCTCAAGACAACCTAAAGATACAATACCTTAATACTATTTATATTGTTATTATTATTATTTGCAGTGTATTGTCTATGAAATGCTTACCAGTGAGTAAGACAGACTTGGTGGGATTATTAAACAAGAAGGGAAAAGCCTTGAAAACGTTGGGTTTTGCAGCCCAAATGAAGAATTTTTCCCTTGAATGATCATTTTACAAATCCATCTGATCACAGAATGAAAGAAATTTCCTTATGCAAAACACTGTCTGCTTTAAAAGATATTATTAACTACTTTGTTTACCATCTCTTTATTCAAGCGCTTAAATCAATAGCCAGTCTAGAGGGAGTTGGGAAGAATTAGTTGATTTAGTGAACATGAAAGTGAAGAAAAAGCCACGGAGAATTACCATTTGTATTCCCATCATGTAAATACACAAGCTTAGGTGAATCTTGTACTTTTTCATTCATACTAAGGAATAGGAAGGAATTCGTGGTACGGTACTTTCTTACATCTTTATGCTGAGATTGAAGGTGAGATTAGTCACAATATTGATGAAGGACCAGTGGCTGTTGTTTCTACAATGTAAAATAATGTGCGTCCCAGACAGTGAAGATGGGCAGATTACAGCTGTGCAAAAGCCTGCAATAAATCTGGGATATACCCAGTCACAATTGTGTCCAACTTTCAAAAGCATAATAACAAGCATAGTTATATAGATTTTGTCACTACACACCCCATTTTTTTATACACACTTTTAAATACTGATATTTTATATGTATTCCAGCATTTACCTTATTTACGTATATATATAAACATATGGTGGATTAAAAGAAAGCTAGGACAAAAAAAAAGGAAACAAAAACCCACTAAAACCTCACTTATTTCTTTTATGGGGTAATTAAAGCAAAAAATAATATATTAAGGTAATGGAATAAATTTAAGGTAAACCCAGATCTTCTGCATGGTAATCAAAACCATAAACCCACTGASTGATATTTTTAGAATTCAGATGGTATATCACGATATTCTTCTGTCTTTCTTATACTCTAATCTTACAAAATAGAGCTTTCTGTAAACTTAGACAATAAGACACACAGGGAGTCAAAAATCTCTATCTAATTTGTAAACTGATTTGATGATTCAGAGAAGCCTACTGATTTCACCATTCTCTGTATTCCATTTACTTAACCTTATGAAATACATAATCATTTTTGGTACTGATGCACCTATTTTCTGATGTTATCATCAGATATGTCATCAGGCTTCTACATATCATACCAGCCTTTCCATAACTGGAAATGGCAAATACTTCAAATTGGTATAGAAGTTCACCAAAATGAATGTCAATTAATGTAATCAATTGATCTCAACAATTAAGGTTTAAAATACCTGACTGCTAGCCAGTACTCTTCTTAAGCATGTCAACCCACTGGCCTTTAACATTAAAGCAAGTAACACTGAAAATCTGTGCTCTCAAACCCATCCACATGCAGTATTTCATTCTCCTAGATGCAATATTCCATTGTTGTGAYTTAAACCCCAGCATGCTCCACCTAGTCACTCACTCACTGCCCCACTTTAGACTGGGGGAGACAATGGGAACAATAAAAGTGAGAAAACTTATGAGTAGAAATAGAGACAGTTTAATAGGCAAGGCAAAAGCGCCACACACAAGAAACACAAAATAAGGAATTCTTTCACCACTTCCCCACAGCAGGCCAGTGTTCAGCCATCTTCGGGAAAGCATGTCCTGCCTCATGTCCCTGTGACATCAATACTGTTTTCAGCACAAATCCAAGTCATAGTTACTACAAGGAAAGTTATCGTAGTCTAAACCAGTACATCCATCTCAGTTCCTAACACAATCTAATCTGAAAGAAGCTGAACAGCTACAATTTATAAATTATCCACAGAGATCAAAGCTATCATAAACACCTGACTGAGTTTAGCACTTCAACATGTGATTCCAATCCCATTGGCAGCATCACAACAACTAATTCATTGAGAAGTGCACGGAGCAGATCCTTCTAGAAGCTATGTTGAGGCACGTGGAGAACAGGGAAGAAATTAGAGACGGCCAGTACGGCTTCACCAAGGCAAAATCCTGTCTGATCAACCTAGTGGTTTTCTATGATGGAGTGACAATATCAGTGGATGAGGGAAGAGTAACAGATGTCATTTATCTGGACTTCTATAAAACTTTTGCCATTGGTCCCTCACAACATCCTTCTCTTCAAATGGGAGGGTGATGGATTCGACAGATAGACTGTCAGGCAGATAAGAAATTGGTTGGAAGGTTGCATCCAGAGTGTAGTGGTCAACAGCTCACCGTCCCAATGGACATCCGTGACAAGAGGTGTCCCTCAAGGGTCTGTATGCCATCCAGAGGGACTTGGATAGGCTTGAGAAATGGGCCCATGGGAATCTCATGTGGTTTAACAAGACCAAGTGCAAGGTGCTGCACYCAGTTCAGGGCAACCCCCGGTATCAACACAGACTGGGGGATGAACAGATGAAGAACAGCCCTGCTGAGGACTTGCAGGTGCTGGTGGATGAGAGGCTGGACATGACCCAGAAACGTGCACTGGCAGCCCAGAAAGCCAAACTGCGCTGCATCCAAAGCAGCTTGGGCAGCAGGGTGAGGGAGGGGATTGTGCCCCTCTGCTCTGCTCCGGTGAGACCCCACCTGCAGTGCTGCATCCAGCTCTGGGCGCCCAGCACAGAAAGAACATCGACCTGTTGGAGCAAGTCCAGAGAAGGGACACTAAGATCATCAGAGAGATGGAAGACCTCTCCTATGAGGAACTGCTGAGAGGATTGAAGATTGTTCAGCCTGGAAAAAAAGACTTTGAGGTGTCCTAATTGCAGCCTTCTAGTACTTGAAGAAAACTTACAGGAAAGATAGGGCAAGATTATTTACAAAAGCATGTAGCTTTTGTAGGACAATGTAGCATGTAGCAATGTAGGACAAAGGGGAATGTGTTCAAATTGAGAGTAGTTTTAAATTAGATACCAGAAAAAAAATTTTACTCTGATGGTGGTGAGGCAATGCAATAGGTTACCCAGGGAAGTTGTGGATGCCTCATCCCTGGAAGTGTTCAAGACCAATTGGATGGGACTCTGAGAAACCTGGTCTAGTAGAAGATGTCCCTGCCCACAGCAGGGGGGTTGGAACTAGATGATCATAGAGGTGCCCTTTCAATCTAAACCATTCTATGATTCTATGAAGTGCAATTGTTATCTGATATTTTGCAATATCCAATATGATGCTGACTTGCATATATTAATGCAACCCCAAATAATTCCGGTATCCAGCCTTGTGGTACTATTTCTTCTCTGCTTTATTCCAAAACAGTTGTAAAAAAGCAAGGAAAAACAGCTTGGAAATGGTTGGGCTAGATTCCATGTGTTATTCAATAGGGTTTTTTGCTAATTCATCATGTTTGGATAAGAAAGAAATACGTTGTATCTTGGCAAAGCTTATCTTCATTTTAATTAGCATGGTCTTCCAACAAAACGGCAAGCAAGTCCTGATGTACATGTAGAACGACACCATGAAATATGATATCAGATAGTAGCTTCCTGGAGATAGTGCAACATTACACAAGCATAAAATAAAACCTAAAAACAATTTACCTCTACAATATACAAATTAAAATCTTTCTTTCCTCCAGCTTTCCCCACTTTGTTTTTGCTAAAAGTTAAGATTCCTTTTGAAAGAAGAATGTAGGATACTAAATTAGTAATGTGATAGCTGCTAATATGTAGTTCCTTTAAACACATGAAAATGTCATTTGCAGGAATGAGAATGAGTATGGATTTGTAGACAGGACAATTGCTATGATCAAGACAGAATTAGATGTATTTGAAGCCTTCAGAGAAATAGAACAGCAGAGTTTTGTAATTCTTAAAGATAAGCCATACATTTAGTTAAAGTTTTACTTTATCAGTATTCAGATAAATGTAAAAACAGAGACCTTTAATATTTCAATTGAGTTGTTAACAAATAAAAAGATCCAATTTGTTTTACCATATTGCCTGGACAGAAATAACACTGTATACCTTGTCCATCTACACATTTTAATGATGCAGGTAACAGGTAATAGGGGTCTGTTATTACCAACAGGAAAGGTCAAGAATCTTTTCCTGATTTTTAATTTTTTTTTTTTTCAGACCTATTTTGGAACTTAAAAGCTCAAACTGATGACATAACACCAGAAATGGTTCTAGAAGTTCATTTTAATATAATACTTAAAGGATTGCTCTATTTTAGAAATATCAGTCCTCCAATTGCTATTGTATTTTTTGCCACATAATCAGCAATGTACAGAGAAGGCACTTATAAGATATGTTTAAACATTAATATCTGCATGTCAGCACTGAAACATTACCTTGTTGGAAGTATTTCAGTTGGAGCATATGTGGCATCAAAATTTTAAATTTTTTATTTGATTTGACAGTTGGAACGGATTAGATACTATGACCAGAAAAACAGGTTTGAAATTTAACTGTTCTGTAACTGCAAAATCTGACTAAACTACATTTCATTTCTAAGAGACATATCAATATTTGCAGCAGGTTTTCAAAAATGTAAGTGCATCAAGTATCATATATTCATTTTGGAAGTATATAATTTTCATTTTCATTTTAAAATACATTTAAAAAGTCACTTATTCAATATAATAGAATCTATAAGGTATACACATTAAACATATTAAATTTTATATGTTTGAAAAATAAATATATTTAAAAATAAATTTGAAAAATAAGTAATGTTTCCTTGGCTGCTGGATATTCATACTTGTATTTTTAATTATGAGGGATTTTACCTTTCTAATAAAGCATTCAAATAATTACAAAAACTTGAGTCTCACAGAAGTGTGTACAATCAAGAATTTTCCTAGAGAGAAGTTAAGGGTTAGACAAAAATCAGTTTATCAAAGGAGAACAGTAAAGAAGGAATAACATTTATAATCCTGAATTTACATGTCATTAAAAGACTCAAAATGTTTTGTTTACTTCAGAGGCTTATGATGCCACTGCTTTTAATACAAAATTATTTTGTCTATAAATAAAGTTGAGGGAAGTGACAGAGCAAGTTAACACTTAATGGTGTTTTATGTGCTTTGGGAATTAAAAAACTGATATTTTGAAGTGTCATAAAAATCGTGTAGTCTAGTTTCACTCCTGCTCCAGAAAGTAGTCTGAGATTAAGAAAGCCCATGACTTATGTTCAGAATACTTTAACCTGTTACAATGGCTAAACTTAAGCTCTTGGCTTGTGCCCAAAAGAATTATTTTAAACATAAAGATTTAAGCAAATGTGAAAATTCATTTAGTATACAAATCTCTTAGGTGTGGTACATTTTTTATTACTGAAATGTATGATTTTCCCCCACAATGACATCTGCCATTTTATATGCTTTATAAATAGAACACTGTGTTTGTAAGACAGGGAAGTGACAGAAACTTTGTTTATTATTAAATGTGTTGTACATTATATTCATTAAATCCATGAGCTTTTTCACATAGCGAGATCAAATTTAAAAATACACTACATGACACAATATACTGAAAAAGACTTATGGGTGTTCCTGGTTTATGCATAGGTTACAGTTTGACTACTTCTACAAACCTATTGGAAATATAGTATATGAAAACTACCTTTTTTTAAAATAGAAACTTAAATAATAGGTAAGACTTGCAAAAGCTAGGTTGAATTAGGTATTTTGTAATATTTCAAGCAGGTAAAAAATGGTTCCTCAGTCATAAAAACTGAAAAACAAAGAACTATGGCTACTATGCAGGGTGGATGGGCATAGGACAAAACAAAAACAGATATACTGTCATGGTGCTGACCAAATTGGATAAATTTCACAAGATGCAGGATGGTTTAAATAATAAAAGATTCATTTCTGGTTTTGTGTTCCTGATTCTCCAAACTTTCTTCCTATTCTGAGCACAACACATTTTTAGATGAATTACCTATTGTTCTCTATGTGCTGCAGACTGCACAAACACTCTCTACATAGTCTGACTCACGCAGTCTGAGTGTCTGAACATTAGTCCGTTCAGAATAGAACACCATTTACACTGAAAGCCCATACAAGAGAAAATCTGCAGTGAATTGTCTGGTGGCTAAACAAGAGGAAAGTTGGCAGCTTTATAAACTCCTTGTTGAGCACTTCAAACCAGTAGTCAAGAAGAATGCTTGAGTAGAAATACAATATTGTATAGAGAATATTGCACAAGTCAGAAAAAGACACTTTTCTGGTATGTTTTCCTTTTCTGTGACTTTTAGCCTCAAAGAATGCAGATCAGTGCTGACACCTTTGATACAGCTACAAACCTTGAGTACTCCTGGCCATCTAGTGAGGTATCTCCATTCAATTTTGTTCTTAATAGGAAAGAAAAGACATAGACACCAGTGCATATACTTGATCATTCTCAGCTGTGAAAACAACGTGATTCTGCTGCATACTGCTGCTTTAATATTTTTCAATCTGTGTGACTCCCAACAGTATCTTTCAGTCAAACCAAAAGCACAATTCAAAAGAATGCAGTCAGTGGAAGTCTGTTCTTATTCATCAGTGCTGATGATTCTCCAGGTGTCTTTGGACACATTAATCAAATCCAGTCGAAAAGAGACAAAGCACTGTGAGAACTTCCAGAGATGAACCAGAAATATTTAGTATGCAAACTGTACACCTGAAACTTCTAATTAAAGAACACAAATCAAAAGTTTTATTCATAAAGAGCTCATAAATGACTCTCCTTAGTTTTTCTAGAACCAGACAGAGAAAGTCCTAAACAAACACACATATAAAATCACATTTCTATGCTAAAAGTAGAATTTGACTAAGACTTTTAATGAGGAAGCTGACTTTGAATACGTTAAGGATGTAAAATGAGTTGGTAATTTGTCTCTCAACACAATAATTTCCTCTATCTCCTGCTCTGAAACACCACTAAAGAAATTGTGTTAAAACTAGAAGAGACAGAGAAGTTTTTAACAAAACCTTTTTTTTTCTGTGTGTATGTATGATTCATTACAAAAGCATTGTATTCATAGCTTAGCTTTTCATCTATTGTGCATACTGCCCATGAATTTTAACACTTTAAATTATCTTTAGCTCCTTGGTTTCTCAGCCAGCTAATGTTTAAAAGCTTAAAAGCTGCAAAATTTATATTAAAAAACCTAATCTTTTCTATTAGAACCAACAATACTTTACCAATTTCTCATTAGAAATTGGTAAACCTAGAACATGTAAAGCACTAAAATAAATATAGCACCGGAGACCTGAGGCCGATAGTACCACTATGATTAAAAATTATTTGAGACATTGCCAGTGTAAGACTTTATTTCCAACTTTGCCTAATTTCCAGCATTTTACATGGAATATTCATAGTAGCTATGTTCTTTGGTACACACTTTTATTTATGTTTTTGGATTTTAGCATCATCCTAAGGTAAGGCAAAAAATTTGTTCTCTTCTTTAAAAGTCCTTTAATTTTTACTCAAACAATTCTAGTACTGCTTTGAATAAAGGAAGCAATGTTAAATCATTCAAGAAGGTTCACTTTACAGACAGAAGTGTCATTTTGCTGCACCAGTAAAAAATCTCTTGATATTTTTTCCATATTTCCCAGATAGCTCAACTAAGCCTGTTTTAACTTCCCAAAGAATGAAGCAGAATGAACGAAGTTAATCAATGTTAAAATCTCTCTGTGTCTCCTTGAAAGCAATCAAGCTACACCTTCAAAAAATCCAGATGTAATTACTGTTACAAGGTGAATTTACAGGAACAGTTTGCAACACAATATTATATTCATGAGGCAAGAATATAATGATAAATGTCTCTCTGTTTCAGACAGACAAATAGACTATTTGAAAGTGTCCACAAAGATCGCTCTGCCAAACAAAAGGTTAGTTGTTTGTAATAGAAGCTAAAAAAAAATTTACAATATAAATAAAAAACTCATTAAATTATACAGAGTAACCTGAAACTATGGTTTGACAGTGCTCAATTCACACTTAAAATGTAGGTAAGCCATTCACTAACAGTAGCTTTATCATACAAGTCAGTTGTCCATGGTCATGTTGATTTTGACATAATGGTTGTAATTTCTATAATTTTGCCACTGCATATGTGTTATGGTTGAAAAAAAGATGTAATTGTGTTCATTTCAAAATAGCATTTCATTAGTAAGACTTGTAACACCAACATAGATTTGCAGACAAATCAGAAAAACTGGTTAACTTGTTCTTATAAATCTATTAATGTCAATAAATTCTCCAAACACTACTTTTTTTTTTCCTTTTGATTCACAGTATGCTCTTACCGAAAACTCTCTGAATTCCTCACATCCACTTCCTAGAAAAAATCCTCTATTTGTTCTCACTATACTTCTGATAACATGATAGTTTCTTTAAGCCAAAAATAAAGTTGTTTAACTTTTCTTTTAGATGAGTATCCTACTTCCAACCTGAAGAAATTGCAAAATCACCTATTTGTTTCTACAGTCTCAGTCCCATCATAGACTCTGTAAATCCAGTGCCATTTTCTACACTTTGTGGTTGTGGACTTATAGAAGTCCTTTACTATTTGTCAATGATTACAATGTCTGTCACAACTTTAAATAGTTCACCAGATACCTTGAAATCTAACATTGTATTAGACATGATATATGTATTAGGCATGATATAAAAAAGGAAACAAATATCTTTGGCTTGTTTGGTAAATTCATGCAGAGGTTCATCTTGGCAAGCTTTGTTGCATTTACTATCTCTATACAAATGTATGCTGTATTTCTGGCAGTGTCACTGTGTCAGCTGAAAACCTTGGTTACTGTGATTCTTTTACACTGCGTAACACGTAGGTTGTTCTTATTATCATATGTCTCCAAAAAGAAACTATATCTGCCAAATCCATCTCCAAGCTTTGCAGTGACATTACGACAATGCACTGCTATTAGAACGTCCTGTCATAAAGCTCTGATAACTGAATGGTAATTTGTACAGGAATAACCCCCTGTGTCACAGGTCACTTCTGAGTGAGTAAGCAGTGAAAATGGAGCTGCATTTAATGGAGAAAGATGTTGCACTCTCATATTTTCCACTCCTTACTGTTCTTCTTTCTTCTTTACCCTTTCTTTAAATATGCACATTCAGATTAAACCAATGGCTCCCAATTAAAAAAGAGAGACATTTCTAGAAATGTTGCTTCAAGGGAGTCCTAATGTAAATGTAACAATTCAAGGCTTCACAGATTACTATCTCATCATCCCACAAAAAAAAAAAAAAGGCTGGTTTGAGTTAGTTACTATATGGGATTTAGGGATACAAGAGAAGTTATATAATATATAGTTATCTTTCAAATTTTCCCAAGTGACCAYGTATCCATGACAGTGTTTGTAAAACTCTAGCCCAGGAATACAGAGATCAGTCTCCAAAATAATTTTAGTAACAGTAGGACAGGAGGGTCCTCACTGGACTAACATTTCCAAACAGGTCTGTCTTTGTTAGGGGCACCCCATTTACCATTTCCTTAACTCTTGCATCAGCAGTGTCAAAAAAAATGCAAATATATGGTATCTAGTGGAGGCACAGAAAATTTCTCCAAGGTGGCAATGTTTTTTGACCACCTGCCCAGAAATGTGATCAGTCTAGTTCAAGAAAAGTATTTCTTTTCATCTAAAGGTCCACTTTACATAAAATCTGAATGTCAGAGTGCCATTAACTGGCACTTTAAGCATTTCTTTATTTTTCCTTACCTTATTCATTTCATCAAAAACAGGTTAAGACAAAACATTAACAAAACACATTTTCTGAAAAAAAAGGCTAACTAGTTAATAGATTATTTTTAGCTTGACATTGCTGAGCAGTCAGGTGTGGGAAGGAGGAAACTCAAACTGTATTATTTGGGTCCTTTCTACTCCAAATCTTGAAATCAGGATATGACCCACATACACCCTTTTAATGAAAGCATATTAGGGCCAGCTGAAAAGTATTGTCTCTAGTTTCCAAATACTTTTGACTTGATGTTTTTTACATACGCTGGGATATGTTATATATTAAAAATCCTGCAGTCATTCCTTCTGGCAGAAGGAAGAGTTTAGATAAGATTGCAGCTTCAGATTATAGTAAAATTGATTTCAGAAGTATATTTTTTCCTGCTTAATGTCATCCATTGCATAAATTCTTAACATGACAGCAGTTATTGCTGATTTTTTGAAATTTCAAAATTCTACTCAATAAGAAAAGGTTTTAAGTGCCTATTTAAACTAGGCAGATACTGTGATAACCCATTCTTTCAGCAGACTTAATTCAGTACTTTGTCACATGTTGCATTCATCGTTTCAACACTCCTTCTTTCACGCCTATGGTCTGCAATTCTGGACATATATCTTCATTAAAGATTATTTCAAATCAAGATACAGAAAAGCCTAAGAACAGTTAGCCCACATCAATGGACAGATATATTCACACACTTCCAGCCAGGCAGATTCAACCTCTGTTGCTCAGAAGCTGTGCAGCTTCAGCAGCAGTGTCCTTGAGCTAATCACACACTGCCTCTCAGCAGGAGAATGACAGTCTATCTTGTAAGTGGAGAATAAATGAAAAAGACTTGTTTTGCTTAAAAAAAGCAAACAGTGAGAGAAAATATGACTACTATCTCTAAACACACTCAAGCTGAAGGGCACAGTTAGCAAAAGAACAAGTGAGTAGAAACTTACCATGAACACGCTCAAGAAGCAAATCAAAAGATTTCTAGCCAGTAAAACATGAAGGCTTTTATTTGCTTTCCAGCAGTGTTGTCCACAAACAGTTTTTCAAGTTTTATCATGGCATTTCATAAGTTTATGAAAGATCCCATAAATTTGGTACCTGTTGTAGCAGTGGTTGGATTGGAGGGCTCTTCAAGTTCTTTGCTGTCATATTCATTTGACAGATGTGTGGATAAATACCTCTGAATTATCCCATATTCTTACATGTCATCTTGTAATTAGCATATCTTCCAATTTTCATATCATGGATCTAACTTTGAACATATACTGGAAGATAAAGAGATGTTCAAAGTAATATAGTTTCACTGCAGCCTGCATCACCTTCCAACGGAAACGGCTGTCCAAGCTTTTAAAATCTTAATTAATTCAGATTATCTCTGCAATTTGAAAAATTCTTTACCTATTTTTAACTAAAAAGTGTACCGTGCAATCAAGGTAACAGTGCACTTCTGAAGTATATGTCACTTCCACACAGTTATGTTCTGATTGGACAGGTTCAATTGCACTCTTATTTAAAGCAAATAAGAGAAAATGATCCATCATCAAAATTTTGACTTCAAAACCAATGCACCATTTAATAAAATTAATTACTTCCAAAGAAACACTGCCATTTGCAATCAAACACTCCTAAAAATTTTGGCACCAATAGCTTTATTTTATGAATAAAGAGGTGCTACTAGAGGATGTAACTTTCTATTATTATTATTATTATATTAAATTACTTAAATGGAAAGACCTGCAAAGGAAAACTTCAGCCAAAGGAGAGGTGGTTCCCAGAGGGCTTTTTAAATWTTTTTTTACAGCCAGAAAAAAGAGAGAAAAAAAAGGAGGCTTTTCCAAAGAAAAATCCAGGTCTATCTTAGGTGTCCTGAAATGACCCATGGAGATCTGTCTGATCCTTGAAACACTAATGGATCATTAGATCTGAATACAATAACTTCAATATTTCCTGAATATTCAATCAAAACCACTCTCACAGTCCTAGTCCAGTTCTGCTCTTTCGGTCATGTTTTCATTCACCTGCTGCTATGTCTGGAATAGTCTGATTTTTCATATAACTCAGATACTGTTTTTGTAAGAGTATTCCATAGTACTGTTGTGATTTAACCCCAGATGGCAATAAAGCACCACCCAGTCACTCGCTCATTTACCCTCAGTGGGATGAGGGAGTGAATTGGAAGAGTAGACAGAAAACTTGTAGGCTGAGATAAAAACAGATTAATAGGTAAAACAGAAGCTATACATACAAGCTAAGCAAAAAAAGGAAGTAATTCACTTCTTCTCATTGACAAGCACGTGTTCAGTCATCTCCAGGAAAGCAGGGTTCCATCACATGTAACAGTGACTTGGGAAAACAAATGCCATCTCTCCTTTCTGTGTACTCTATACCTTGAGGTTGGAAGTTTCAAGTACACAGGACATGAAATGTAGCAAGAGGATAGTAGGGACACCATCTTCCTCTGATTTTCTAAATGATGTGATACCTCTTCAGCTCAGGGAATCACTGTAAACTGCAAAGAAGTGTGTTGTAAAACCATTGCTTATAAACTATATAAATAAAGGGTCGTCTATTATTTACTCCAACTCAAAAACCCCTAAAACAGTAAACATTTACTGCTGATATAATTTACTGTTCTTCTCGTTTGCAGATTTAGAAAGACTTTCCTTAATTTCTTCATTATTCTATAAATGCCTGATAATATGTTGTGAGATACTGGACTATTAACGATTAAAGAGTCAAAATGTTTGCCCATTTGTGGAGGAGCCAGGATGCTTTGCTGAGGCCAGGTTTGTATCCCTCAAGAGAGGTGAGGTTTCGGGTGTGTAATGGCTGGTCTTTTCTCTCTCTCTTTCTTTCTTTTCCTCATATATAATTTTTAAGTAATATTTTTATGCCTTCATACTGCTATATTACTATAGATAATTACGACCAAAATGGCTACATACCTGCTTTCCATTGCAAACAATCTGTTCTAGATTAAACCCTACATATATGTACATACCTATATATCTATATAGATATATATATTTACAAACACCAATCATTCTGTGTCATTTCATTCTAATCAGCCTCCAGGGATCTATTAACAAAACCTGGGTTACTCTCACCTTCGTGGGGGCAGGTGGTAACATATGTTAGAAAGTATTTCATTAAATACCAAACAGTTGGGAAAAAAACAGATGTTCCGCTTAGGTTAACAGAAAACAAGGCACTTTCCTCTTTGGATGTAAAATGAGTTATGCAGAATGCCAGGTCTAAATACAAGTACTAACATTCATAAATTTTAAAATTCTACATTTAATCTAAACGCAGTCAGACAACCAGATGGCTCCTTGCTTAGAAAACAAGGATTTTTTGTTAGAATTCCACAAGTACACCTATTTCTGGAGAAAGCTTTAAAATTTATTTCTCTAGAATTTTACCGTTATTTTGCATTTCAATTTGTAATTACAGATAACTTTGTAAAATATTTCTTCTTTATTTTGTAGCACTTTTCTTATCAAATCAAAATTATTGATATGTGAACATGTAAATAGTTTTACTTTCTCCTTTACCTCGTTCTAAATAATTTAATTTAGAATGAAAATCTATTCAATATTTGAGAATAACTACTAGCATACTGCCATGGTAAATTTGAATTAGAGAGAAAATATCTCTAGTCATTCTTAGAGGTCTGAAAAAATGTTTGTTAGTCACAATTTTGCCTCAAACTTGAATTTAATTCCCATAATTATTTTGCTTTTCTCATTAGTTCTCATGTGTGGTACAAGCAGCTACCTCTGAAGGATACTCAAGTGCATGAATCGATTTTTTGTCGGTAACAGACATGCACACAATGTATAGCAGTTCTGTAAGGAAACAGACTACTTTTCAGTGCAACAAGAAAATCAAGATTGTGTGTGTGCATGTGTGAAAAGATCTAAATCTTATTTGTGGATCAAATTTATTATTCTTTTTAAAAGAAATAAAAATTCCACTTTCAGTTGTGGAATGCTTGATCCTGTTTTCAGAGCAAACCCTGACAGCTATGAGGCACYGTCATAGCAACAGTCATCTTAGGTTTCTATTGTCCTAAGATGGAATATTCATAGTACACCTGGAACAGATATCTCCTCTGACATACATACAGGTCCCTGTAATTTATGTTCAAATCACAGTCTTCTTACCAAATGGGCCAAACTGAGCAGAGTTTTCACAGTTTCAGTGGAAAACTCCTAGATGGAAAGGTAATTTCCTCTTTCTATTTTATGTTTCTTACCAAAAATGTGGTGAACTGTCCTTAAGATTATCCTGGTAAATCAGACAATTTAACATAAAAAAAACCCATATACTTGGAATGCAATATTTTATCTCAAAATGTTACAGCTAAGCAAACATTTATAACCTTAACCTTGTATTAAAAGATAGAACAATATTAATAAGATTGTTGCTGGACCATCCAGATAATTTTCTATTTTATAAAGAACTTCAGTAGCAAAAATTACTTTTTACATAGGAAATAGGTGAAATAAGCAAAACTGCTTTTAGGAAGTACAGGACATATAGGCCTGCCTTCTACATTAAACTGTAAAGTATTTTAATATTTTGGTAGGCAAAAGAGAGTTTACTTTCCTTTGTGATATTTTTTGAATATAACTTCCATTTATCTATATGAATAAATCCTTGGTGTATAAAATAGCAATTCAGTGGCTATACAGTGTCCAAGAAGAATTTCAAATTAGTTTCCAAGCTCTTCATCAGTTTATTGACTCAAGAGTATTTGAAGTATTGAATTTAAAGGTTTGGGATTTTTTCTAAAATAACACTAAGCTGTCATATAAAGCTACGTTGCTTGATATAATATGGTAAAGTTAAATGTTACCATTCTGAGCTTATAAGAAACTTCAATTGCACTCAAATTATAAGCATGTAAAATATTGACTGCATTTCAACTACCGTTTAGACTTTTTCTCTCTTCTTCAGAGCAGTATACCTGAAAACTCTCTTACTTCGATTGACTTGCAATATTTACGAATGTAACCTAAACCAGATGGCTGTGAAAATGACTGAAAACCAGTAGAAAGATGTGAAGTGCAAGTTTCACCAATAGACCATATCAATCACAATGACATTGCCAATTACTCACTTTAACAGCCTATGTCCATTTGGCATTTTTTCCAAACAGATTTGATTTAGAACATCACTACATTGGAGACTACACATATTGAGACAGGAGGCGAGACTGAGCCCATCCGGTGTTCTTCCCTCTCCTGCCAAAAAGCAGTCAGAAGAATCTCTTTTCGTCTTCTGATTTGAAGCAACATGGCTCTAGTTTTGTTCTCCTTCTCACAATTCTTGTAGAAAGATCTCTTTCTGCAGTTTCAATCTATTTCAGCTATTGAATTTTGGGTTTGAGGAGAAATTTAAATGAAAATTGGCTTAGACCAGCATGATAAAGTCTTGGCCAAAAGAATGGTTGCTGGTTTTGGCCTTTGTTGAAGTACAGCTTCACAGAAATGGAAGTTGATAAATTATCAACATTAGAAGTTTGACAGAAATTGATAGTATAGTATTTTAGAAACACCGACAGAGAATGCTGAGGCCGTTTTTCTGCAAGGCTACAGGTTAGTGATGGAAAGAGAAATGAGACAGTTTAGGTCAATTTATAATGCAATTTTAAATTAAATCACAATAATAATATAGTATGCATATATCAAATTTATCAGCAATGAACATCTTGGCATATTAACTAGAAGAAATGAGACATTTTGTGAATGTGTAATTAAATATGTAAAAAAAATTATGTAATTAAAATATAAAATATATATTTAAAGGGGTAGTTCTCTCAAATATTTCCAAGACTGCCATTTCTAGCCCTCATAATATCCTATTCCTGTCAGGACATGCAAAGATGAACAAGGCGAAAAATTGATTTGAGTTTAGCAATCCGGCCTCTACACAAAAGCTACAGGATTTCTGCTTGAGTGATCTCCTGACATTTACTAAAGATAACATGAGTTAATTGGGCCCTATGTTGTCTTCTTTAGTGAGACAAACAATACTATARGCAGCAAGTCCAACTTTTAACACTCAGAAACACTGATTTTTACAGTAGTAAAATTACAATATTTGCTGAATCCTGTGTGGATGCAGCCATTCTGACACTGCTGCATATACTCCGTGTACAGTTGTGTTTGTCTGTATTATCATCTAAACTCACTCTGTTCTTTTCTCTGAGCTGCTGGTGAAGTCTTCAGAAGAATTTTACTCTTAATCTCTGTCAGTCTAGCCTAAAGTTTGTTGACTGTTCTGACATAGGTTCTACTGTTTCCTGCCAAAATGTATGAAAAGGTCTCCTTAACAGCAGTCAAGCTACTCACTAGCTCACTAAGAAGTGTGAAGTCAGTAACGGCGATACCTGGCTGAATTGTGTCAACTTGTATATGAACTGCCAAAAGCAAGATATTTCTACGAAATCTGAAGGAACAAAAATAACTACTGAATTTAGTGTCTATCCTGTACACTTTAAGGGCTTTGAGTGAAAGAGAAAGCACAGTTTATACTGAATAATATAGTGGCTATGTTCTTGTCCACAAATATCTAAATTGATTGTCAGTGAATCATGTATATGACAAAAAGATGCATGTTTCTCCACTTTTGTAACCTGGAATTTGAGTGGTATGTGTTGAGACAAGACAAGACACATTACTTTCTCATCTTGTCAGAGAAGAGAAACAAATAAATGTCAGGTGCAAAACCAGTATAAATCATATGTCACCCATACTTAAAACATCAAGATATGGAATTCCATAGAGATGTGAGATATTGAGATATGAATGAACTATGGAGCTGGAATCTGCTTTTGGCCAGCACTCAATTTGAGGTAATTAACTACTAAAATACATTGTAAGCTGGTGGTTCAAAATTTTAAATATATTGCTTCTTTTGAATCAGCCAAAATGTGATTTTTTAAATACACAAGGAGGGAAAAAGGGGACAGTGGACCTTATAGCTGATGCAAAATTTGGCCTTGGGAAATTTTTATTATTTATTATTTTTCTTATTTTAAAGTGTCCTGCATAGCCAGGCAACAAAATTAAATTTGAGTCAGGATTACAGAGAGAGTTGATTTATTGGCAGTTCTGACTGATAACATAAGTGTAATTCCATTACTAAGGGATTTTTTTATTTTAAGGGCAGAATAGCCCTTAAAATAAACATGTCACAGAAGGCTTACTAGTGAAATGTGTTCTGTCACCAGTGTCAGTAACTGCATATTATAATCTCTGAGATGTGTGATCATTTTGACTGTCTTTAAATTAATAACAAGCTGTTTGTCATCTTGATGGACCCTCAATTAGCATAAAAGATTCACTGAATTTTGCTCCTCTTAGGTGAAATGAGGATATCTTAATTAAGAAAACTTGGCATTATTAATGTCGTACAACTGTAAAATCTGGTATCTTCAGGTTCTCAGAGTTAATCCAGGATTTATGTGTCCTTTATGGCAGAAAATGAATATTGAAATTGAATTTCTGCTCCTTGTTGTAGACACATAGGAGTAAAAGTGAAAATCTCGTATGGAAGTGCCCAGGTATACACCCAACTTGGCTACTCCATTCAAGAAAATCTTCCATTTGACCTAAGTGTATAAAGTAGCATCTGCACATGGAGTGAAGAGGGCTAATTTGGTTTTTTAGGGTAAATTAGAGGAGACGAAATGTTCATTAAGGAAGTGTAATGGCTGCAAGATGTAAGTGCAACAATACGAGCAATTTGATCAGGTTTTGAATTATGTTCTCTTTTTAAAATATTTAGCAGATGTGGATGCTATTGCCTAGAATATGGATGACTTCTTGCTGCAAGATATTTATGTACAGAGTCCTCTACAGAGAAGTTCCCTAACTCCCACCATCACCCCTAAAATGATTCATCAAATGAGCAGCTGAGGCTTAAGTGGGACTTTTTTTCATGGAAAGGAGATTGAAAGGTTTCAGTCTTTCTCTGGTAGTAGCTACTGAGGAATCAGGAGGTTTAGGATTGTGTTACAGCCTGTCTATGGAGTGTTTGCTCAAGTAAGGTCATCCCTTCACTGACTTGTTTTAAAGTGAAGATTTTTTTTATACTGAGTGGCAAAGATATTTATAGTCCTAAGTCCAAATATATGAGACATTCCAATGATGGTATTAATAGGAGATATATGCTGGCATTGCAATGCAGTATAGCTGAACTCTTCAAGGAGATAAGAAAACCTTTCACCTTGTGGGGCCAAAATCACCCCAATGAATACTACTTTCACTATGGGATTTAAAACTGGTTTTCTTTTTCTATTTACACTTAGACCTGTGTGATGAATTAGCTGAAGGATGTGCTACAATTTTTGTGCTCTTGTCATTTTGACAGACCTTGCACTTCTTTCTTGTCCAAGCAGAAAAACAACTGGATACCTGCTCTGCAGAGATAACCAGTTATTGCATGCAGATACTCCATAAACAATCCTTATATTATAGAAAAAATGACCTCTTATTGATATGGCAATGTTTAGGGAAAAAAAAAGTAAGCAGAATGTAGAGAAATATGACACCTGTCAGATAAGAGAACAGGTATATATAGATGTATATATAAATGTCTTTTGACACATAGATTTGAACAAAGGCCTTTTTCTTTGGTTTCTTAAAAAAACCACAAACAAATAAACAAACCCACACACACACAATCACAAATATAATTTGCTGCAACACTTCTTGTGGAAGGACTACTGAGAGGGGAAGTGCCACTCCTGCTGAGACTAGCACACATTTAAGTATATTTGGGCTGACAAATGCATTCTTTTTTCCAAACATGCACGTCCTATCTCTAAAAACGTAACTTAAAATTTTTTGTATTAATTCAAGCAGTTAATTCATACCTAGGTGTATTTATGTATTTATTACACAATTTTCTGTATTTGCTACAGCATTAGCATCTTATAAGTCACTGTTTAGGAGATCATTTGCAAATTTGATGAAGATGATTGCTGAATGTAAGGGATACTGAACAGCAGTTAACTTTTAGAAGAGATGTATATATTTACTTTATAAGGAAAGGCAGCTATAAAGCACACCAAACCAATTTTAGTTTTCATTTTCTTTGAAAATCGCTCCATGTATTCACAGAAAATCAAGCTTTTTAAGTGATAGAAAGTAGAGGGTAAAAAATTAATAACCAAATAAAAAAATTTCATCTTTCATCATGCATAAGCATACTGTTGAAGAAAAAAGTTATAGACCGTCTAAACACATTTTGTGGATGTAAATTCTCGTGTGTGAAAGCTGTCACATGCAAAATTTTATATTCAAATACAAACTACAGTGAAGCCAAGTGCCACATTATCTGCAAACAGAATTATAAGGACCATTAAATCATTAAACCATTAAAGTCATGATAAAGCACAGACTACAAAAATTTAATGGAAGTTCATTTTCTTGAGGATCACGAGGCAAACCCTCAGGTCCAGTTTGTGGCTTTTCACTTAGAAAAGAGAAGGATTTCTTGCTCAGCCAATGTGCCTACTGCGGTTTACAATGCCCCAGAGGAGGCTTATGGGGACAGGTAGCAGGCAGTCATTACAAAGATTAATGGAGCTAACACCACCTTTTCTGCACTCTGAGAGGGAAGGTGCCTTTACCGCCTTTTCCCTCCTCTTCCAGACAATAAAGTTTTGTTTTGCCCTCCATTCAGGTCAGCCATTAAGCCACAGACTGCAGCACCAAATCTGTAAGGATCTGCAGGACCCCAGAGGATGGTATTTTTCTCCTATTGATACCAGCATATTGGAGGTCATTACAGGCATCTCAGACCGAGAAGATTCATTTTGGCCTTTTACTAAATCCTTTGGTCTTCCTGTACTCATCTCTCTCCAGTTCAATTATGTTTCAGAAAGCACAATCAAAGCAAAACTCTATAATGTGTTTTCAGATTCTTGCAAAATACTGAAAATCTTTGTTATCTAGCAATCTGAAGAGTAGTTATATATACTTGCTATACTAATATTCTTAAGTAGACGACAGGGACCACTCCTTTTTGGAGAGGCTACAGATAACAAATTCGAGCACCAACTGCTAGTTTTTCCACAAAACCTAGGTGTTCCCTTACAGTTCAGAATCCCTTGATCTCACCTATGAMCTTGCTACTGCTG
This sequence comes from Amblyornis subalaris, assembly GCA_018881555.1. Classification (NCBI taxonomy): domain Eukaryota; kingdom Metazoa; phylum Chordata; class Aves; order Passeriformes; family Ptilonorhynchidae; genus Amblyornis; species Amblyornis subalaris. The sequence continues at coordinate 16,083,640 of JACAXG010000009.1, read as the reverse complement.
CTGTGCTGTAATTTCCTGTACATCTGTGAAAATACCAGCAGTATATGTGCAAGAGAGCAATAAGCTTTAGAAAGATTCCCAGTGGATCCATCACTCTAACTTAGTGGCATTCTGACCTCACAAAAGGACATGAAAAAGTGATGTGAAATGGCTGTACTCTCACTTTATAACCTGAGTGTTTGCGTAATTTAAGAGCAACTTGCTAGAGCTACTTCCTTACTTGCAGAAGGATAGACAGATAATTATAACTTTTTCCTCCTCATCTCATTCTATTTCAGTTGATTTCTCTCAGATAGTCACCAAAAATTTACACTTAGGTGAACAGATCTTCTATTCTTTGGTCAGTTAAAACTCATATCCACTTTTATATGGACATTTAAAAGTCCTATACTAAAATTCAATATGAGATAAATACATATGTTCAAACATACATGTTTTAGAGTAATTTCTTCCAAATCTGACAAAATAATTCTGTCCATAATTGGTTTCAGTGAGACTAAATACAGAATGATGTACCATTGTCAGCAGATGCAGGTACAGTGTATTTAAGAGCTTCTATATCACTCTTCATTAAGCTGTCATTATGTAATACAAAGGTATCAGGTTATTTAATAGGGGCAGAGTGTTGTGTGTGATGTCTGTTGTTGTCTATTAAGGATAATCTGCAGTACGTATTTCCCTCAGGTTATATCTGAGAATGTAATGTGTTATTCTGATTTTTAATTTTGCAAAATAAATGAAAATTATACAAAACAATATAAGATACTTACATCAATTAATTTTAAAATAAATTTTAGAGTAAATTTCTCATCTTGGTTTCAGAAAAAGACACAAATATTGAAAAAAAAAGGAGAATTTTTGTGCTTTCTCAAAATGTTACGAATTATTTAAGAACTTCAGAATTGCAACTGTAGTGAGAAACCACTGAGGTACGTCTAGATATCAGTGCCTTTCAGTGCATAGACCACTGCAACCCTTGAAATTTGCCTCATTCTTGTCCTATTACTAAAAAATTTGTTCACTCATTTGATAATAAATTTCTTGACCTAGCTTCAGAATAAGGTAACTATTTTTATATAAATTCTTCTGGTATTTGAGATCTTAGATAATCCTACTGTTTGAGACCCTAGATAATCCTACTGTTGAAGGGTAAATTAATGTGATTACCTGTCCTGGGTTAACCATATATTCTATTACCACCCACATAAGCTGGATAGTTCACAGTTACACACTTGGTCCCTGAGGTACTCCTTATCTAAACTGAGATAACCATTCCGGCCGACAGCAAGCACCACCCATCCTGAATAGATCATCTCAGCTAATGGCCCATTACACCACCCGTCCTGAGTAGAGTATCTTGATTAATGGCCCATCACTGAGCTTGATAAGCATGGATCAATAGAACTTCAGAACCACCCTGACTGAATTACCTGGATTAACGGCTCATTACCAGACTTGATAAGAATAGAATGTCAGAAACCATGCACTCCTTCAAAAGCCTCACGTGAGCTCATTGCTGAAGCAACCAACAGAACATTGGGAAAATCCTCTTCCATTGTGGAAGTCCCCGCCCCTGGGGGAGGTACCAGCCAAGAAACATGACATAAAAGCAAGGTTTTGAGATGGGAGAAATCACTCCAGTCCTCTGGACTGGACTCGACCCTCCTCTCGACTGGACTTAACTGGACCCAGGACTACTCCACTCAACTGGACTCCACTCCACTGGACCACTGGACTACCAGACCACTGGACTACCAGACCACTGGAAACCGAGAGGTCTCTGGACCAGACCTTCTACAGGACCAGTGCCTAACTGGACTGCACAGCTGCCGCCCTGGTCAACGGGGTGCCAGGTTGTACCGTGACTCTGTCGGTTTGTTTAGGCCGGTGTTTCTGTATTCCTGCATTTATTTTAACCTTTTTATTAAAACTGTAACTTTGACCTAAAATCTCTTGAAGTATTTTGTGTGGGGTTAATTTCTCCTGCTGATTTACAGTCAAACCAGCACATTACCTAGTAACTGAATAACTGCTCTTTTCTTAACACTTTTTAGAATTTCATATAGGAAAGTAGTCTGTGGACTCTAACAGTGCCCTACCACTATCTATCAATTTTGAAGAAAGTGGAGGACAAAATAGGGATTAAAATTGCACATTTTAAAAAATCTCATATGTGGGGAAGAAAGTTTAGAAAATTGAGGCTATATTGTACTTCATAATACTTTTTATGATCTATTGTTAAGTGATTTGGGAAAAGAAGAAACAGAACTAATTGTTAGAATTGGAAGTCTATGTACTTCATAATCCCTACCACAGGTAATGAGCTAAAAACTGATTAGAAACTCAGAAGAAAGTGTAGTTGTCCAGATTTATCTTGTGATGTTTATGTCAATGGACCCTGCATAGAGAAAACTTCAGCAGTCACCCTTCTTGCTGAACTACTGGTATGACAAAACAGAATTTAATTGTGATTGCTTCTTTACTGATCTATACATTTTGGTTAGCAAAAGATGTTTTCTTTTTCTCATGACAGAGGAAGAAAAGGGCATTACCCAGAAAAAAAAAAAAAGGTTATCTGAGACAGCCAGTGTAGCTAGAAACAGTCAAATTTAGAGCTTGGCAGCTTGTCAAAAACTGTATGTATGTTGCAAGACTGAATGAAAAGATTGGAACTTCCTGACATTGCCATCTCAGCAACTACAAGACCACACAATTTTGTTCACTTTTGTCTTATTTTCCTGTGTCCATTACCCTTTGTATTCGAACTGTTGCCTTGAGAGCAGTCAATCATAATTTTCCCAGGGAATTGTCATATAGACAACAGCTAAAAACACTGATAACAGCACTAAAGTTAATTTTATTTTACTCAATTTAGAAATGCTGCCACACTAGATTAGACCATTTATTCATTTACTCTGGCAGCAAGCTTCTAGCAATGGGTAATGTCTGTTGTAAAAGAATGTTCTCATGCTGCAAAAAGCCAAGTGTGAATTATTACATTCACATGAGAAACAATTCCTTCATTACCAGTACCATGATTACCCTATGTCTAATAGAAGGAGATTTTAACATCTTTGGCACAAACTCTGTGGTTCTTCATCAAAGAAAACTAACTTATAATTAGTGTTTGACCTAACACTCAGCCAACACAAAATTCATTGTTTAGAAGCATGCAAGTAAAAGCTGTGCTAGTAGGAGAAATATGCTTAGTAACGAGCCTAGTTTGTGAGGTACATGAACTGGCATCTATCAGGCTTTTATTAACCTCTAACTCAGAAAAAGYAAGTGTGTGAAATTATACCAGTTCTATTTGAAAAGGCTTGCAAGAAAGAATTCCCTGTGATGCATAGAATATATTCCCCTGAGTAAAGAAACTTCATATTTCAGTGTTTAGAGGGAAAACTGTTCTTCTAGGTTAGGCTAAAACAGAAATCTGACTGCCATATTTCTTACTGAAAATAGCCAGAACACTAGTCTTTTAAGCTGTGTGTACACTGCTGCCACTCTAATTCAAGATAAGCAATTACCAACAAAAGCTTTCTGCCACCAGCTGCCCTTTTAATTTCCATCTCTATGCTTCCCATCACTTGCTTCTGGCATTCCTGCTTTTCCTTCACAGCAGACATAGTGAAACAGCTGGATGACAGTGATGTGAAGAGTTGAGACAAATATGGGTGACAAGATTCCTTTCCATGTAGTGACTTCGCCTGCAACATCAAAACAGACAGAAGTTGGTAGGTTCAGAAAAACTGAAAAAGTACTATGCTGTATGACTTTTAATAAGGAGCATGGGGTTGAACTTGCAATACAAAACCCCGCTATCATATGGGATGGCTGGAAACTCCAATGGAAGGACAGTCCACAGAGGATGTTGTGAGGGATATCTTGAAGAAAATTAGAAATCATATAGAGAATGTAAATGTCATAATCAAGATTTTTCTTACAGTTTTGCAGCCCTATACTATCTGAACAGGGAAACAAACAATATTGAAAGAAAAAATTGTTTTACAAATCCTATCACTGCATTTATGTTTCTGAGTCACCATTAAAAACATGTTTAACCTACACAATAAAAATGATAAAATGAAAAACATTAAAAATTTTATCACCTATTTCCTGAGCAAAATAAACCTGTACCAAAATAACCTGTGTAAGAGAACCTAATAATCTTTAAAATATAGTAGCTTGCTTTATACCAATGAGGATAGCCCATCTTAGTTAATCTATTTCATGTAATGCAAAAAATATTCGTATAAAAATATTGTCCAAGTTCTAAAATCACTTTCTTTCTGAATTTGTATGTAAGAACTAAAATGTCTGTAGGAGTGGACTTGATATAAAATTGGGAAGAACATATCAAAACCATTGTGCTTCTTTACCAGTTCCTGTCAACTTTTTTAAATTGCAAAGTTTGTGATAGTATATATATGGCTTTACCTGGCAGGTTCATCATCTTATCATGATCTTAAGGACATAAAATGATCTTCTCTCTGCATAGTTAGCAGTATATGCTAAATTCTACTTTGACAGTCCTTTATTCCTTTCTAATTCTCTTTCTCCTTATTAAAGTACTACCTCATATTTCTTGTGCATTTAGGGAGTTAATCTTTACTGTTTCAAATTTTCCAGTGGAGTGCAGTGCTTGAAGTAATGTATATAATCTCAGCACTCATTTATTTTAAATAACTTTACTAGTTCGAATGAACATTTGAACTCAGATGTTGATTATTTGGGAATTTTTTACTGATGTAATTTGGCTTTATAAAGAGCTACTAGCAGTGTTTAAATAGTAAAGAATTCCTGCAATAGTCTGACCAGTTAGTTTTAAGACAAAAAAATGTGTGAAAAACTAGGATGTCAGACCCATAGTTTAACAAGCAATGCGATGTCTACTATTTTCTTTCTTTTCTGTTCTACTAATACTTTTCAATTCTTTTTGTAATACTTGTCTGACAGACAGCTTGCTTCTCATTTCTGTGCTTGCCCACTCAGAATGACACTTTTGGTAAACTGGCAATTTAAACTCTATTATTATTCTGCATTACACCGCTACAGAATGCCAGTCAGATATTGTGACTTCTTCCGTCCAGCTGTGCTGAACTACAAGTAGATATGAAGTAATTGACCTCATTGTTCACCGAATTGTACAGTGCTTTGCTACCTACTGTTTTGTGCCACTCACTTCACATATCTTCACAAGTCATGACCTTTATGGTGGATATTACTCTCCAACACAGACAAAAACACTTTTACAAAAGTAAAACATTAACCATGATCAGCACAAAATTTAGGCAACAGAAAGGCGAAGCAAACCTTCAGTGCTAAGATTAGATATTCTATATCATATTATTTTCTAACAGGAGAAAAGGAGAAATAGAATTGTTTTTATGAAAATAAACACTTGAAAAATCTCCAGTGGATGAGTGAATCTTTCCTATTCTCTCAGAAACACACGGTGTTTTATTTTGTAGTTAGGAAAACTAGGCATAAAGAATGTACTATGCAGAACAACTAAAAAAAAAGAAAAAGAAAGCCGTAGAAGCAGTCCAACTGGCTGAAGTCTATAATTTCATTTGGCCTTAGAGAATTGCTAATTCCTTTCAACAGTACAGACTGCTAAAAGTAAAAATCCAGTTTATTAAGTAAAGCCAGGCACTTACACGTGCATTTTATTTCACTTCTGACATAAAGAACAATTCTGGGAGCTAGAACAGAAACATGTATATGCTTCTCGTAATTCCCTCACTGCAATAGCAAGACACAAGATATCACCAAATAATCTTTCTGAAGATACAAATGCAATTTCTAAATATATAAGAGAGAAACTTTGTATTGGGTGTATCTGTACAGCCCAGCATTTGTGAGTGGGAGTGGGAAAAATATGATCACCACTGTGAGAGAAGATGCAGGAGATGGAGAGGAGCTGCTCCATGCACAGGAACAGAGATTCTACTGCAGCCCAAGAAGGAAACCATGCTAGAGCAGGTGGATGACACCAAAGTTGTAAGAGTGGCTGATGAACTAGAGGGTTGTGTTGCTATCCAGAGGGACCTCAACAGGCTGAAGAAGTGGCTGCAGGAACCTCATGATGTTCAATAAAGGGAAGTACAAGGTTCTGCACCTGGAGAAGAACAATGCCATACACCAGTACATGCTGGGGGATGACTGGATAGGAAAGAGTTTGGGGGAGAAGGTCCCAAGGGTACCAGTGGATACCAAGTTCAATATGAGCCAGTAATATGCTTTTGTGTCAAAGAAAGTCAGTGGTATCCTGGGATGCTCTAGGGAAAGTACTAGCAGCAGATTGAGGGAGGTTATGTATCTGAAGTACTGTGTGCAGTCCTAGAATAAAATTAATAGAATAGAACAGATAAGAATAAACTATTTCAGTTGGAAGGGACCTATAATGACCCTCTAGCCCAACTGCCTGACTAATCCGGGGCTCACTGAAAGTTCAAGTTTGTTACTTAGTGCATTGTCCAAATGCCTCTCAAGCACTGACAGGCTTGGGAAATTAACAACCTCTCTGGAAAGCCTCTTCATATTTGACCAAGAAATGCTTCCTAATGTCCTCCAGTGGCACAGCTTTGAACCATTCCCACACATCCTATCACTGCATACCAAGGAGAGGAGATTATCATCTCCCTCTCTACATCCCCAGAAAGCATCAGAGTGCAATGAGGTTGCCCCTCAGCCTCCTTTTCTCCAAAACTAGTCAAGCCTAAAGCCCTCAGCTGCTCCTTACAGCATGTGCCCTTCAGCCCTTTCAACTGCCTTTTTTATGCTCCTCTGGACACATTCAAGGGCATTTACATTCTTCTCAAATTGTGGGGCCCATAACAGTGCTCAAGGTGAGGCTGCACCAACACTGAGTACAGCAGGACAATCACCTCTTTTGCCCAGTTGGTCATGCCATGTTTGATGCACCCCACGATGCAGTTTTCCCTCTGGACTACCAAGGCTCACTGCTGACTCATGTCAACCAGCACCCTCAAACTCCCTCCTGCAGGGCCTGATCTTTGCCCAGCATACTCTGAACTCACCCATCCCACAACTGGGTAACTTGTCCAGAAGAATTCTGTGAGGGGCAGTAACAGAAGCCCTACAGTTCTCAGATCCCCAGTACAAGAGAGATATGGACATACTGAGCAGAGTCCAGAAAAGGGCCACAAGGATGATTAAGGGACTGGAGCATCTCTCCTTTGGGGAAAAGCTGAGAGAGCTGGGACTGTTCGGCCCAGGGAAGAGAAAGCTCAGAGGGTTCTTATTAGTGTACGTAAAATAGACAAAGGGAGGGTACAAAGAGGACAGAGCCAGGCTCTTTTCAGTGGTGCCCATTGATAGGACCAGAGGCAATGGGCACAAACTGAAATACAGGAGGTTTGCTCTGAACAGCAGGAAACACTTTTGTACTGTGACAGTGACTGAGCACTGGCACAAGTTTCCCAGAGCAGTTGTAGATTCTCCTTCCTTGGAGATATCTTAGAAACATCTTGACACGGTCCCAGGAAACCAGTTCAGTGTGGCTCTGCTTGAGCAATGGGGGTTGACCAGATGACCTGTAGAGGACCCTTCTCACCTCAACCATCCTGTGATAAGCAATGTAGGAACTGTGGCCCATGGAGAGCCCACAGTGGATCAAATTTATTCAGGACTCTCTCCTTCAGGGGCCCCACGTTGGGATACTTCATTATGGGCTCAGCCCTTGGAGGACCCACACTAGAGCAGGGGAAAAGAGGAAGAATTGGCAGAGGTGAACACATAGGCTGACCACAATCTCCATCGACCTCTGATCTGTTCAGCAGGGGCAAGGAGGAGGTGGAGAACTATTTTTTAAATACTTAGCAGTTTTTATAATTWCATTTTGAAAAACATGATTCAAATTAAATTAATTCAGTCATTGACCCCGAAATTAGACCAGCTGGTTAGAGTATTGTGCTAAAACACCAGTGTCATGGGTTCAATCCTCAATGGGCCATTCACTTAGGAGTTGTACTTGATGATCCTTCTGGATCACTTTCAACTCAGAAGGTTCTGTGATAATATTTTGTTATTAAACACCATAAGTAACAAAGAATAATAACACTAAAAATACACTGTCATGAAAAGAGGAGAAAATGCTTGTATATTTGATCAGGATAGTATTATAGAACTTTCAAAAAAAATCCCACACTTTGCATGACAATACAAAGAAAATTATCTCATTTTTAAACTTTTATTTTTAAAATCAGTTTAGTTCATCATCTCTATAAAAGTTTAAAAAAAGGACAAAAAATACTTTTCTTGAAGTAGATAGGATTTATTATTGCCCTTTTCATGTATGGTATGGATAATTCTATTGCACTGCAGATTCCAGATAAAGTCATCTTAGTACTTCATGGTCGATGATATGTTGAAAGACTTATATATAGCATACTAGGCATATTTGTCATGCTTCATTTAAAGAAACTTGAGGGAAAGTCAAATCACATAACTAGCTGATTTTTCTTTTTTATTTAAATTGGAAAAACATCTCAAAAAGAATAAAATGTTTTTCTACCCTTTAAAGCAGTCTTTTAAATTACATACTTTGAGATTTTGGTTTTTAGCATAAAACTGCAATATTGGAAGGAAGAAACAAGCAGATAGAACAAGCACTAGTCAAACTGCCTTTTTGTTTGGTTGGTTTTTGGCATGGGGGATTGGTGATTAAGATAAAGTATATCACCCTGTCTAGTATAGGTGAGTGTTCATTAAGCTTTTAGGTTTAGGAAAATCCTCCAACTCTTTGGCATTATGGCTTGTTACAAGAAAAATTAAAGAGGATTCCTAAGGTTTCTAAAAAACCCCCCAAACCCCAAAACAAAACAAAAATAAAAGCAAGCAAAAAAAAAAGTCCCAGAAGTAGGTGAGACAGAGAAGATCTAGAAAAGAATATCATGTTGGATTTCCTATTCATTGTAAGTTTTATAAGAGAACCTAAACTATTCATGCGTACTTTGAGAAGGATTGCCTGAAGCATATTTCCACTTGAAGGAGGCAAAGGGACCTTGTTCTGATGTTGTAGGTTACTGTCTTCACAGACTATCAAATCTCAATACTCACAAGGCAAAATTCAATACACAGAGTGTTCCATCTTACATGGGACTATGAATGAGAAAGAGTAAGGCAAATAATTAAGCTGTTCTTGTTCAAAATCTCTCTTGCAGGTGTTCTCAAGGAAAGACTATCCATTTCTCAGTTCATATTTACATAACATTTCTGTGCAGAAGTATTTCATAATATTTAGGGCTCTGAAATGCCTTTTGTAAAGAGAAGCACATGGTTCTATTTGTTTCTGAGCTCTAGTCTATAATCCTGTGCATCTAAATCACAGAAGCACAGAATATTCTGAGTTGGAAGGGGCCCACAAGGATCACTGAGTCCAATTCTTAAGTGAATGGCCCATACAGGGATCAAACCCACAATAGTTTTGTTAGCATAAGAAATCCTTAGCTGCTTTTTGTTCTTATTGAACACTTTAAACACCACTAAAAACTTTTTAAATTTTTTCTCTTTTTTAAATCAGTTTGGAAAATATATTTTCTTTGCAAGCACCAAATTTATGAGACACTTTTACTAGTTCATCGGGACTTTTTCCTCACCTCAATATAAAATTTAGTGGCTTCATTTTACTTCTCTGCTTGAGGGTCTGAAGGCTCTTAAACTGTCATTACCAGTAAGAACTTCAGGGCAAACTACAGAGGTACAGCTACTTACTGCTCTTCCAAACATAATGCAGTTCCAAAACTGATTGGGATATGACATGATTTATGACAGAAGCAAATAGCATTCTGTTATTCACACATTTCTGTCAGTAAATCTGTACTTTATAAAAAGTATACCATGGGCACACTGCCACCTGGTCAATCAGAAGTATTTAAGAGGTCAAAGTTAAATTCAGTCTTAAGATACGACAATGAACAGTCCCCTTCCTATTTTTAAAGTTCTGTCATAACAAATCCTTTATATCCTACAAATCAATGGGATAACTGCCACTAATTTATGAAAACTTGTATCTGGAATATCTAGGAGTGAAAATTATAGCAAAGAATTAATTAGAATTAATTAATTAATTAGAAAATTATAACAAAGAATACATTTAACAAAATATGTATTTTCTAAGTGAAAATATGTATAAATACAAGGGGACATTATATTTCTTATGCTAAGAAATGTCTTCAAATAAAAGACTACTTTTGAATGGTTCCATAGTAGTACTAATATAAGTTTAAAAGATCATCACCCACCAGCCTATGGAGAGTTAATAATTTTATTCCATATCTTAGAACAGTAATAACAAAAAAACCCCCAACAACAAAAAAACCCCAAACCCAAACAAAAACAAACAAAAAAACCCAATCCCCCAAAACCTCCCACTCTGATATAAACTAACATACCCTAATGTTTTACTTATTGAAGTAAGCCAATATAAACTTCATCTTAAATTTTCTTTGGCTTCTTGGTATGACATTGCTTTTCAAAAAAAGAAGGACTGTGGTCTCATAGAAGCAAGAAGCCTGGGAAAAGCAGGTGATGATGGTTCTGACTAACCACCAACTCTTCATGCTGTTATCTTTTTTTCTTAATTTAATGGGACAATTGCTTACCTCAAAGAATGTGTCATGTGCCTCACTTAATAAATGCTAATAAAATGCTTAGAGTCTCAGAAAAGTTCTATTTAAATGCCAAATATTATGATAAATAGCATTCTTCATTTTATGCAGAACATTATAGTCAAAAACTCATTTCTCTATAGTACACTGGCATATCCAATTTCTAGACTAATAGTATTCTATATGGAATTCATAAGTGTTCCACAGAATAAAACAACACATTACTCTTTTCCTTTCAAAATATATCACACATTTTTACAATAATTTTGACAGGGCTCAGAGGGTTAGAAACATAACATACTTGACCATCTCCTTTTTATCATTTACCACATGGCAGATTTATCTGCTCTAAATAAACAAATCTGACATTCCTAAGAAATGCAGACATGAAAATAAATTAGCCTGGAGTAAGCTGCTGCATAGAATAATAATGCAGTTACAGAATGATCCCAATCTTTAAAACCAAGGCATTAATTAAATAAAAATTAATGGCATCTTAACAAAAGCTGCACTCGTTTAAAATAACAGCACTAAAACTGCCTGCTAGTAATAGTCACATGATGTCCATCATGTTTATGTATGTTGTAATGGGTCAAACTACCACATATGTGAAGTATATGGCTTCACAGAAGCATCAAGTGCTTCCTAATGTCATTTGTATGGCATTTTATTTTCAAGTTTTTAATCTGTTAGAGTCTTACACTTTAAACATGTCAATAGGAAGAGTAACAAAAATCACTGGTCAGATTCCCAGGTTATCAGTTTTACTTGAACCTGAAAGATTTGGTAGGATTTTAGTCTGGGTTTCTAAATGATGTTCTGGGAGGGGGAAAAAAAAGTTAACATAATTTGCAATGAATTGTCTTGGGAAAGTTTTGCTCCTTGACTGCCCATCCTGAAAACTTAACTCTCCAAAATCCCTGGAGATAATCCTGTCGCTCAGGAGGATTCAGTAAGTTCTGTTTTCAGTATGTTTTACAGTTAATTTTCTAGGAATAATTTCTTATAGAAAACATGCTTTCTTTGTGTCAATGTAGGTGTCTACTTTGTTTATTTATACACACAGACATTTATTAGGCCTAGTAAAGTATTCAGACTGAAAGTCATTGGACACCAGTGTGAGCATCTCATTCAAGAAAAGAACTGAAGATGAGGGCTCATTCTCATCCTAGCTCCTTTGCATCTGAATCATGGAAGTTGGGTTCAAAAATACATCTGTGCATGTGCCAGGGTGTACAGGGAACAGGAGACATAGAAACATACACAAATCTTATTTATATTAAAAGTAAGACTTTTTGTTCCTTGAATATATATTCCCATTTCAGCAATTCCTAAGACTATTTAGAATCCACATTAAGTAAAGATTAAAAACCAAAGTCGACTTGAAGTAGGAAACACACTGTAATGACAAATGTATTAACAGGTGATTATGCTCATTCTCAGAATGTTATCATTGTACTTGCCAAGAATCCTTTCTGAAGACACCAAAGTCATGGAACAAAACCACAAAACTATGGCTAAATAAAGGAAATTCCCACAGATGGGAATATTTAACTGTGAATCGACTGTTATCCCCTAGACTATAATCTTGGGGATAACACAAGGCCAGTAAGTACTTTATAGGATAATTATGATTTCCAAACAAAACTTATATATAACTTTTTTCCCGGGAATCATTCTTAGTCATATTAATTTCTGAATTCTAAGGCAACGAGGAGTATCTTCCAGCACAGTACTCTTCTGCAAAAGATAGAATATAATTGGATTCCTCTATTTAGTAAGGAATAAGGGAACACTTTTTCAGCACTTTAAAACACTCTTCAACAGCTTTGCAATTGAACAATGAAGATCATAGTTGTTTCCTAAAAGGAAAAGACATATAAGGCAGATGAAAGTAACTGCTGAATTACTCCTGAAAAGCAGTTAATTTTAGCAGCTTAGAGAAAACGAATACAAAGAAGTGAAACAGAAATTAAAGTGCTACTGGAAGAAATATTTCCTCTATAGGTCATCTTGCTGCTCAAAAATGCACTGAAACCTTTCTCCTATTCATCTCTTCTAGAGCATGAAATGTTGGGTCAGAATTTTTTGAACAAGTTTGAAGCAGAGGGTGTTGTTTTCCCAGAACAAGTATGTCATCCTTCTTTAGTAAATACTATCTGTTGTTCTCAACGTCCTGCATTATCCAACACGTAGGAAGGCAAGGTTTGTAAAAAGTCATCTTTCATCAGTATTAATTATATACATTTTTCTGTGGGAAGATGAGCTTCTGACTGTCTCTGGTCATAACCTTGCAGCCCCATAATACACTATTGACACTTTAATAAAGAGGTTGCAAGCTTTATACCCTCAGGACTGAGGTTTGACAGACTTCTTCTGTCTAAACTTTAGCTGAACTGCCTGATTTAGCACGTCGGGTTTTTAACAGAATTTTTTTTTTTTTCTTAATAACTGGCCAGGTGGTTGTGGTTAATCTATTTTATTTTGTTTATCTTTATATGGCAGTACCACAATGGTTTTATGACTAACATAATGATGCTGTATTGAAAAATATAGGCCTGGTATCACAATTAGGACCTTGGGAAGGGGAGACACAGCATATGGCACAAAGGTCAACCTGCACAGGATGATAAGGGTTGAGACACAGGATGCCACTGAAGATATCATGGCTGTAAACTCTCACCCACGGTCAGTTAATGAGTTGAAAACCTTAAGCTGGACAAAACTGATCTTCAGATTAATTAAAAGAAAAAGAAATAGTTACTAACAAATGTAGATGGCACTATACATGGTAAATTCAGATGCAAAATGCAGAGGCAGGCCAGCAAAGAAAAGAGCAAAGTTATAAGGGCATTCTGGAAGACACAGAAGTGGATCATAGACTGAGAAAGAAGAATGTATCAACATGAACCAAGGGAAGGCCTCCAAGTGCTAATAACTCATTGTAACACCCACACCACAAACATTGAATTATGAGGACAAATGAACTCCATAGTACTGCATCATGACAGATTCCTAGGTAGGGATTTATGGAGAAATCTCGATAGCAAGTCAAAAACAAGAATAAAAAACCAATTCCATTACTGAAAAAGAAAAAGCAATGGATACATTGAAAACTAAGAATAAATATTTATACTTAGGCTAAACTCAAGTTAGCAGACTATTTCCCTAAGAAGATAATTCCAAAAAAGAGAAAAAAACATGTCAAAGTATGAAGGAGGATTTAATCTCTGTCCATAATTAGAAATCTGTGAGAACTCAATAGTCCAGTCCATGTCATGTCTTCCAGTCATGGCTATAGAGTCTCTTTCAAATGGACCTGATATTAGATTTAGGCAACTAAAGGCTACCTCTACTGACAAGTCAGCTAAACAGCTTTCTGGAAACTACTGCTAGGTTCAACCGCCATGATACAGCATCTTCCAGAAACCTACAGCCTTCAGTAAAGACTGCTGGAAATGGGAAGTTTCACCACTCAAGAACATTTAAAACAGTACTCAGCACTGATGTTAAAGCAACTGAATCCTGCCGTGAGTGACCTGCAGTATAAGCTGAACAGTTCTCTTGCACCTACTGTTCATAATCGGACAACTAAATATAGGCATTTTATTCTTGAATAAAATTTCACTAAGGAAAAGAATGTTTGCTTCAAATAAGCATTTGATTTTTTGATTAAGCTGGAACTTGTATTATTTGTAGATTGACAAATTTCTCAGCTCATTCCTACACAAAGTTATGCTCTTACACAGCAAATTGCAATTCATATTAACATGATTTACATGTGAAAAAACACGAAAGTGTACATGAAGAAGAACTTCAATGAAATAACTTTGTTTTCAAATGCATTTCTACAGGTTATATTTCAAGCAGTCTAGCATAGAAGCTAAAGCAATAGTCCAAACAAAAAAACCAAAGGCATTTTCAACAGAAACATTAAAATAAATCCCCCAAACTCCAAAAAAATCATAGTTTATTGGTTTAAAGTTTCCTTCCATATGAAACTCTTCTACTGAACAAATCTTCACTATAAAATCAACCACTGTAGAAAAACCTATATTATAGCAATCAGGATAGGGATGAATAATAAATACTTTGAATGTGCAAGCACATTTTGGAGAACATTTTCTTGTCTTTTAAAGATTCTACAGTCAGTTCAGCACAGTTTCAAATACGTAAAATGTGTTTTATGATCACTTGTGTTCTCCCCCTGAAGCAGTATTTTCCTGGTTCAAAGAGGAGGATCAGAACTGTTCTAGCAGTGGGTCTGAATGATTAACTTGTCTTATGCAATGATGCATTCATCCATCTACTTATTTAGTTACAAAAACTTAATAGACCTTTTGCAATAGGAATTACCATATTTCAGAACCTACATTAGAGATCATTATAAATACAATTGATGGGTTTGCTGGTACTACAGAAATTAGTATGTTTCCAGAAAGACATTTTGAAATATTCCTTCTCCCAAAAGATTAGATGGTGAAAAAAGGCTTCTGAAGAAGTTTCTAAAGGCTGATACAAGCACAAAGGTTAAAAAAATGGAGGATATGAAGACTCTACTGTATACATTAAAAAAAAGGCAATAGAGCATGCTTCAAGCAAAGTGCACTAGCAGAATATGAAGGTTATACTCTCATCTGATTCTGCATGTTAGTGTGATGCAGCATCATAACAACATTTTTTATGTTTCTCTTTCACTTTCAGGAGAGTGATGGTGAGCTGAATTTGTGCTTATAGTCTTGTTCTTAACTCTGGAGGCACTGGCTGTTGAAGTCAGACGTGCCTAGAGTTCTACCAGTTTTTAGCATGCTGTTTTCTTAGGATTATGTTTTATACACACATATGAAAGGTCTAAGTTTTCGACATAATTTAAAGAGCTCAAATTTGTATAATTTGTATCTGTATGGGATATGTTTGCAAAAGTATCACAGAAAAGAAATTTATTTTTAAAAAGGAAGAACAAAGTGTCTAACACAGATTTGCATATGTGGGCTAAAGGGAATAAGCATGTACATGTGTGTCCTTACTTCCCCAAAAGAAAAGTTTAAGAAGGGCATAACTCGCTTTTCAGTGGTGATTACAGATTAGGAACTGGACCTCAGATACCTCTCTCCTTCACTCCAAATGATAATGCACCTTTCTCCCTAGAGAGCATCTCCCCACTTCACATCAACTATTTATGTACTCAAAATATTTCATTCTAGATTTACAGCAATCGTTGGTAGAAACTACAGTTTAGGAAAGCTGTAGCTTATCAGTTCCTTTTCTACTTTTTTTTGTGAATTTTCTCTCCAGATGAACTTATCTCCCATTTTATTTCTAGAAGTTTCTTCTGGTGACTTAAGACAACAAACAACACCTCTCATTAGGTAAACATTTTGTTTCAGTGGATAGAATATTGATACAAAAATTAGAACCTCAAAATATTAGAAATAATAATTAATTACATCTTAATATTAGTTCAGTAATAATTCTCTCTTTATGGTTTACTTCTGCTATTAAGTGGTTATGTGCAGTAATTGGCAATCTGGAAATAATTTTGATTCCATTAGTTTCTTCCCTGTATCAGTTCATTTAGACATTGTCAGATACCACACATCTGATTTTTCTTTCAGTATCTTATCTTTGTCCTGATTACAAGTGGTCCTTTTATTACTGATTATATTTTTAAAAAATTGAAAATATCAGTTTTATAGAAAATTTCAGCATTTCAATGTTTTCAATACCTTCTGGGGAGTACATTAGAAATGCATTCTGTAAATGAATAAAATTAAAGCAAACATCATGTCCAATGGAAATTACAATTCATGTGTTCATTGTCGCTGCCATAATTAAAGGCTGTAAAAATAAATAAAAATATGATATAAGCTGTTTTTATTCAGGACATTTATCGCATTTTTATCAGTGAAGTCACCAAAATCAATTTTATTTCTGGCCAAGAATCTGACTGCACTAAAATATTTTAAGAGAACCTTTCTGATCAGGTCTAACTCAATGACAGTATTTCCCTGAAAGCAAACTAGTGTGCACTAGATAGATGATTTGTATTTAAAATGACTGATTTTCCATTTCACTTCAATTTGTGTACAACATTTTCTGGCAAAATATAAAAAACAGGCTCACAGTTTGAAAGCAGGCAGAAGCAGAGATGAAATCATACACTGGCTGGCAGAAAGGAGACCTGGATCTCCCAGGACCCAGTGCAGCTGAAGTCCTTCAGCCTCCAGGAACAAGCTACCACCATATTCTTGGCCATATGTGTCTCAGTTCAGAAAGTTTGTGGGTTGTGGCTAAAAAGATGCTACTATTTTTTGATACCAATAATGCTAATTCTTGTGGTGATGAAAAACATAAAATAGTACCTTATTTCTAAGCTTACCAGCTTTTTACTTATGCATAGTTGTAAGCCAAGTTCAACTTACTTATAAAAGAGGCATTAATAAAATTATGCCCTTCAAAAGTGGTTTTGTTTCATTGGTGAATAAAATGGCATCAACTCTCTAAAAAAATATTTTAAAAAGGGCAAATGAAAATGACTTAGGGGGTTATTTGAGTAAAAGTGTAGCTTATTATGAATATTTCATCATGTGATACATAAATCATTGTAGAAAAGCCTGTACTGTAAGCTAACTCAGGGGATGTTGGAAAGGTTAAAGCCTAGATAAGTAATGAATGAGTAAAGGAAAAAAAGAAAAACTTTTCCTTGTTAAGGTATTGTATCACCACAGATTTTGCATAGAACAGATTTATTAATATCTTCAAGCAAAATTTTTCTAAGGATCTTACTCATTAAATGGGAAAAATGGACTCATGCTGTCATCACCTGCTGTTTCTACAGTTAACAGATTTTTCTTAGCCCAAGGTTTCTCTTCCTCCAGGTATTATTTCCTCTTGGCCCCCTGACTCCACAAAAAAAAAAAAAGACATTAATCAAGATTCAAAATTTCAGTAGAGTTTTAAAAAGAAGTATAGAATTATTCTGCACTGTTCATACCTTCCAAGTTCACATCATTGAACAAACTTGGGTTTTTAAGAGATGAAAGGATGGCTGAAAAAGAGCCCTTAACTTACTCTTGCAGGTCAATTATTATATATGCCATGCTTACTTTTAAAGCAAACAAGTAAGATCCCTATAGGCTACAAAAATCTGTGTAGATACAAAACAATGCTTTCTGATGCTCAGAATGTGATCTTCTCCTTAACAGTCACAGTAGGGACACTCATATTCAATAGAAGTAAAAAAGTTGTAACTGCTCAACTCTGATCCAACAAAAATAAGAATATTGATCTATATTAGAGTAATCTCGGAAAAAAAGCCAAACCAAAACAAAAAAAAACATACCATCTTAGCACTTCTTGTTTCAGTTGAAGTTTTTTTGTATTTATCCATCTGGGGAAGAAATTTGAGACACAACCTAACCAAAATTTGATCACAGAAAAGATAAGATTAGGAACAGATTTTTTAAGTAAAAATGAAAGGAAAATAAGCATAAATTCTGTATTTATTTCAAGCATAGTGAGAAAAAGATCCTAATGAGGAAAATGATGAAAAGAAAAACACAATGTTAAGTAACCATCCTTCTAGGAGATGCATTGATCTATGCTGGACATCTCTGTATTGCAGAGTTCAGTCCCATATCTTTAAGATGTGAGACATTTTACTTGCGGGGTCTACCTGAAAGTTTCAGATTGATCTTTTGGCCACACTCATAGTTTCATTCCATAAAGTACGTGATACAATCCAAGCAGCTACAATCCATGAAATGTGTCATTCAGCTGCAGACACACTCCAGGAACTTTCTCTGTGACTTTGTTTCCTAGTCCGACTGCCGAGGGTTACCTTACTCCAGCCTCTTATATTTTCGTTACCATCTCCAAACTGGCCTTAGCCTTTCCCTTTGTTCCCCTTTCTCTGTCATGTAATACAGATAATGATCTTTAGCCTGGTTCTTGGCCAGGCTCTCAACCTAGCCATTTGGCTCAGCATTTCTTTTCAAGTACTTCTGCCTAGTACCCCCTCAGTTTCCCAGTTTTTTTCTGCCTTACCTTAAGCAGTATTATGTCTTCTGTTATCAGCCATCCTTAGCTCTTGGTCATTGTCTCATGTACCTGGTAGAGATCCCTCTGTATGTTTATTCCATAATGTGGAAAAGCTTAGAAGCCCTGGACCTATATCTACTTTTTTGTTTTGTTATACTAGAAATTCCACAAACACACAGGAATCCAAAGAAGAGAATAATTTAGACGGCCTAATGCAAAATGTCCAGTCATCAGGACTTCTGGTTATTATGAAAACAGATGGAAATAGGAAAGAAAAACTCTTTTAATGTATTATATTGTGGCGATTCTGTAGAGGTACACCAAGTAGATGAGCACTGAGAGTCCTAGTGTTGTGTATATGGTGGGACTGCCCTATTGAACAGAACAAAGGTGATGGTTTCACTAATTTATGATGCTTTGCAAATGGTGCAAAACACCACATCACTACATTGTACATGTCATTGTTAGGAATGCTTTAGGAAAAAAATACAGGAGCTGTGTTATCACTGAATGTAGATTGGTTTTGGAGTGCAAGACAATATATAGTAAAATATTAAGTTTTCAAAGCTTGATTTTGAGTTCATACAGTCATTCTACCTGACATAAATCATTTACCTTTGGTTCAACGGATATTAATTCTATATCCTGCTATGTAGACCATTCACTTCAGATGGTGAAGAACTTTTTCCATAGTCCAGCTTTGAATTGAGTGCACAAATCCTTGTGCATCAAATAGCTTTGCATCACACAACTTTCCAACTTTTAGTGGGTGCCCCATCCAACAGGCTATAGTTTACTCTCATCTGGGTCCATAAATACCACCTTAAGTGTCATTTCTGTGGGAAGCAGATATACGAAAGATGCAATTCTTCCTCAATTTTGTCAGTTCTAGAAAGAGTCTTCTCATGCCAGGAAAAATGTGATCCAAGTGATGCTTTACTCAAATAGTAGATGAAGGCAGAAAGTATTCCTTAATTTCGTTGAATTCCAAGTTTCATGTTTATATTTCAGCAAACCGTGCTTGTTTTATTATAAAGGCATGTAAATGAAATCCT
Source organism: Amblyornis subalaris (assembly GCA_018881555.1). Classification (NCBI taxonomy): domain Eukaryota; kingdom Metazoa; phylum Chordata; class Aves; order Passeriformes; family Ptilonorhynchidae; genus Amblyornis; species Amblyornis subalaris. The sequence continues at coordinate 16,063,911 of JACAXG010000009.1, read as the reverse complement.
GAAGGAGCTCTCAAAGGTTTAGCAATTCATTTGTTAAGAATCCTTTCCACAAACACTTACTGGAGAAATATTTTACGTCCATCTAATGATCTGGGTTATAAAAATGGGCTCATTAGAATTCATCTTGGGCAATCAGAAATATTAAGAAGTTATGTCCTGTTACACAATGAGGGTTGAAGCCTTTGCAAATTCAGCCTTTTCCCACAAGATGTTTATATTCATCAGTGCAGACATGCTGAAAAGTCAGACTAGCACAAATATTTGCTAATCCATTTTGATAATGCCAGCATTATTTAGGTTACTCAAGTCATTAGCTAGACAAAACAGGAACTGCAAACATGTGGGGTATTTTTCCACCCCGATTAATTTTCTTAGTACTTAATCTCCAAGGTTTAAGAGATTCTGCTTGTTTTCCTTTTTGGTGATTAAAAATACTTCATTTGACATTTCCATAATTCAAATTCAGCATATTTCGTGCAATATGATGAATTCCATTACTTATATATTGTAACTCCCTTTTTATAATACAAACTCTGTCATTATTATCTGAGAGCTCTCTTATGTCAGCATCTCCTGACAGGAATGTAAACCTATGAGTGTGGTGAAACTGTTCAGTGAGAGTAAAATCCCTACTCACAAAAAAATTTTGGGGCACACCTAAAAATTTTCAAATGCTTGAGGAAAAACAAAAGGGGAGGAAGATCTGTCACTTCTTAATAAGCATTGATGAAGAAATAAAAAAGCAGTCAGAAACCTAAAAACCGCTAAAAACATGAAAGACATGGAAATAAAAACGTGGATGAGAATAGATAAGCAACTTGATGGGACAACATTCTGAAAGACTGTTACCAGTCAGAAGTGCTATGTAGCAATTCTAGTGCATTCTCACAGAATATGAAGTTTCTGTAAAGTGATTCTCCACAAAGTCTCCTAGTAAGATGATTTTAAAACTAAGGAAACTCCTATGAAATCACACAGTGAAAGCATCAGAAAAGGACAAAGAGGATGAGCATTCTTTCTCATCTAACCTTGGAAGAAGGTGTTTAATTTTTAATTCATAATTATCTAGATCTGAGCAGCTTCATGTCTACACCTAAGTGGGACCCGAAACCAGATGGAGAAAAGCTTAAAAGAGTTGGAAGAATCCAATATGGTAGATACATCCAAGTGTGTCTAATACCAGGCCATAGGACTGGGTTACTGAAAAGAAACAGATGCAGTCAGTCTAGGAAAAAAAAGTTGATGGTGTTGCTGGCAGTGTATATGTATACTAAACATTTTTAAATATCTGAAAGTAGGACCCCCGACTTTTCAGGAATGTGTAAATTGAATCCAAATGTAATATTCAAAATTTCAATATAGATTATAATGTAAGGTGTCCCATTTTGCTAAGATTATACCAGAAAAATGCCAAGTTTTCAGAGTCAGTACATAAACAAAACTATATCGTGTCTGGAAATAGGCTATATCAAATGTGTTTGCTTTTTACTAGCAGAAAGAACAATGACTACTCATAATTCTGGAAGACATCACATGAATAAAAAAAAGGTTTATTATGTTATCTCATGGCTTCTTAAAGGAGAAAATAAGATTGGTCTTTGGGCAACTCACATAGACTAATAACATAAAATTACTTAGGCCAAAGAACAATTCCTCTTGCAAATCCATCCAGGATCATAAGGGACAAATTGTATATTCAGTCYTTCTCTTTGCAATATTGAGTAAATTAAGGAAGAGTTTCTGAAATGGGATCTCTCTATATATTTTCTCCTTGAGTTCCTTTCAGTATCTAGATTTTTAGTCAGTTGTTTCATGTTTCTTTTTTTTTTTGTTCCCATCTATTATCTGGAGAGATACTTGATCCTTGCCTCTGGGGATTCCAAAAAATAGATGTTCACAGGGGATACGGAAATTCTGGCCACTTGCTACATGTTGTCATGTTCAGCAGTAACCCCAGTTATTTATGAGGTAGGACTGTGTCACAGACAGACACAGAGAAGGTTCAGCTTGCTTTTAGAGTGCAAAGTTTGACCCTTGCTCACTGCAACTGTCACTAAATCCTCCATCATCTCTTTTCTGAACCACCAACATATGAAGTTGCCATAAGGTAGCAGGGTAGAAACTGTTTTCAGCATGTCTACTTTTTTCCCCCTGAAATGCATTGAGACACCAGGCTGTCAGATGGGCTATGGGTGACTGCACTCGTCAGGAGCCAGGTGGCAAAGAGAGTCTATAACAAAGTCTCAGAAAATGGAACAGGTAAAGCTGAAACACAAATATAAAATAGCATGTGAAGACTGACAATGCAAGAAATGGGGAGAAAGATGACACTAGTAGACGTCCCATGAGGTGCAAGAGATCCACAATGATCTTGACTCTATTATCTACTTTGTCTATTACTCAGGTAAAAGGGCTTAATTAGGAATCAAGTGCCAGGATCACCTTTACAGACAAAAAATCACTGCAGCAGAGGAACATATAGTCTCTATATAATGTTTGACTTTGGAAACCACAAAAAAGGCAGAAGTCTAACAGCCTGGACCACTGTACTGCCTTGGGGCTGAATATGCATTTTCTGTGGCTCCTTTCCTTTCACTCTCCCTGTCCACTTTACTTCCTCCAGAAGCAGGAAAGAAGCTGCTCCAGACGTTCCCTTCTCTATGCAACCTGGTACTGTGGGACCTGAAACTGTAACATCCATGCAGTACAAGTTGATTGCACCACTCAGAAGTCACCATTAGCATCCAAAGGCTCAAACACAATAATAGCAAGTCTAAAGCTGGTTCAGGAGCATTTATATAATTTTGTCAGATGTTATTTGCTTTATTTTAATACAGGCATTATAATGAAAGAAATAAAATATTATAAAAATAGGACATATATTAGAGTACAGGCTGTTAAAAACACTTAAGATTTATATCATTGCTGAAGAAATTATTGTTCTGAGAAATGCCATTTCCTAAGAAGTGGTTCTTTTCTCCTCTTCTGCCTGACTTAAATGTCTCCACAGATGTTTCCTTCCAGTATTTGAAGCTTGTACAGAATAAAATGGAAATTAAATTGATATTAAGAATTTACTATGAAAAACAGTGTTATGTGGGTATCAACTGATTCAATTTAGCAGCTAAAAACAAACCAACAGATCTTCAGAACTGCAGATGTTTCTGAAAATTCAAGCAAAATAATTCTATCTATAAGCAAAGCTCTTTGCAGAAAGACACATTAGGATTGCCAGCTGAGATACATTAATATTTTAGTCAAGTCTTCCATGGCACTTAGTATAGCATGTATAATGCAGCATTTGAAAAGTTGACTGACTCTCTTAGGACTGTAATTATTTCTGTAATTTTGAAACCTGGTAGGATATGGATAACGGCAGTAATTATAGGCCAATTTTCTTAATTAATTCAGTCTGCAAAATACTCACACAAGCAATAGCAAAAATTATTAGAAAAGATCCTTATCAAAATTAATTCATAAAAAGAGACACTCAAACAATAACATAAGACTCTCCCTTGACCTCATTAATGAAATTTACAGTAAAAGTAATGAAGTGATAGATATAGCATCACCTAGAGCAGCAAGACCAAATTCAAAATTTAATGGCGTAATATGTTTCAACATAGTACAACCATTCAATGCTAAGAAAAAAAGAAAACTGACTTTTCTGGAAACATATTTTCCTAATTAGCTTGAGCTACTAATGATATCAAAGATATTTATCAGCAGAACAGAATTCTGTGGCTTTTAGTTTATTTTTTGACAAACAAAATCAAATAATCAGAACTTTCCATTATCCTTGCCAGTTTTTAGTCATGATGGATACAAAGTCTAAAAAAGACTGATTTAAAAAAATAATTTCAAGCAGAATTAAAAATCGGAAATAAGAGTTATAATCTTACCCACTCCTTACAACACAGCTGAAATGACCAAAGCAGTTGAGATCCTTAGGCCTGAACAAAAACCCAAAAAAACCTTGTGATAATTCCAGGGGATTTTTGATCAGTATTAAAATTAATATGTCCTCGTGTATGACTGTGAATATGATTATCACCATTTGCTTTGGAGATTTATAATATCAGAAGTAGCTGATATCTACTGTTATTAAAGAACAATATCTATTTATAAATTATATGAAAGGAAACAAAGTAACAATATGAGAAAATGTCTAACAAAAGAAAACATTTTGGTTACTTGCTGACCTTTTTTCAGTCTCATTTGCTAAGCAACATAGTAATTTATCTGATTCTGTATTGACAGGTACTGTATTTGAAATAAAAAGATCCTGGGGGAAAACAAAAGTTGAGAGGGCTTCAGAGTTTTTGCTTTGTTTTGAGCAACAAGGACACTAGGAAAATGAATAATTTTCTGAATTTTTAAATGTAGTTCCATTTTCTATTACAAAGAAGTTCTTTTTTCTATTAACAGGTATCTCTCTCTCTTACTTTAGAGTCCTATGGAAACAAGAGCAACTGATTATGAAAATTTATCTAAACTATTACACTGGTAAACAAAAATATAATAACTGTTGATGCAATCCTAGAACATGCATTAAAGCATGGATACACATCTAGAGATCTGGTATTATCTAGGATAGACTGGTTCCACTCTGTTGCATTTTGCAGTTATGCTGGCATGAAGTGAATTTAAAGTGAGTTCAAAACACAGCATGCAATTATCCAGAACTAGTAACATAAAAATTTCTAATCCTACCTTACCAAGCACAATCTATYACCACTCTGACAGCAAAGCTTAAAGATGTTTAAGGATGAGAATTTTGTCTTTAGCTATAACTTAGGTTCTTGAACAATCATTTTCTGACACATGCACGCCTCTCTTTGTCTGCACAGCTCAGGGGAAACTTCAGGGGAAGACAGAACTTCTGACAAGGCTATCCTCAGAGCAGCTCTATTGTAACTGCGATACTGAGATCAGCTCATTTCAGCTCGTATCCACCCAAACAATATAGGTTAAAAAACATCCCTGCACTTTCTTATTTGCCAGAACTTAAATGGATACACAACATGATGCTGCACCAGGGGACATTCAGATTTGTCATTAGCAAGAAGTTCTTCAATGACAGGGTGGTCCATTGCTAGAACAGGCCTCCCAGGAAAGTGATCACAGCACTCACAGTGTTAGAGTTCAAGGTACACCTGGACAATGCTTTTAGTCATATGATTTAATTTTAGGCAGCTATGTGAGGAGCAGGAAGTTAGACTTATGTTGATTCTTATGGGTTGTGGTGGTGCAGGCAGCCAAAACTGCTCCGGCCATAGGCGGAGATGCTGGCATCGAAACCTTTTGGTCTGACACAGGGACGGATGTCTAGCTGCTCACTCCCTATTGTCCGCAGAGACTCTGTTCACCCCCAGTTCAGCAGCCTGCAGGCCCTTGTTACCACGGCAACTTGTTCTCGACTCCCTGTTCTGTCAGTTCATGAATAGTCACGTTACCTGGTTAATATGTATTATGTTCCAGAAGATTCTGTTCAACTCAATGCCCCATTGGTTCCCTCCTGAAACTCCTCCCTTACCCTATCCCTATTGGTTGCTATGTTATATCCCCGCCTTACCTCCACCCCCTGACCCTCAGATGATTGGTTTGTGATGCTCTCTCCGCCCCCACTTAGTGGGGTACAAAACCTCAGGTAATCCCATTTTCGGCGCTCTTCGTCCCTGACCCCTTCACCTGAATAAACCCTCGTGTGGAACTCATACAAAGAGTCCTCCATCCTTCTGCACCTCCGCCTGCGTGCCTTAAACATCAGCCTTAGGGGGCTCCTTAGAGTGAGGGGCTTGCCCCAGCCGTGCCGGTGGGCAGAGGAGATTGTGAGCTGCCTGCGGAAGACAGGGCCGCAGCTCTCGTGTGGGGTATAGTGCGAACCTCCGAGCCTTCTGTGGCAGGCTGCACGTAGTGGCTCCTGGAGAGACATTGCCGCAATGGGTCCTTTCCAGCTTGAGGTATTCTATGGTTCTACATAATGCCTGCCCAGATCAACTACTGAAATAATATCAGACTAATTGTGTCTGCCTGTTGTAACCACACTGAAGGGTCTGGAACACAAGTCCTTTGAGGAGCGGCTAAGGGAGCTGGGCTTGTTTAGCCTGAAGAAGAACCTCAGGGGAGACTTTATCACTCTGTACAACTGCCTGAAAGGCAGCTGTAGCCAGGTGAGGGTCAACCTCTTCTCGCAGGCAACCAGCAACAACACAAGAAGACACAGTCTTAAGCTGCACCAGGGGAGGTTTAGGTCAGACATTAGGAAGAAGTTGTTCACAGAGAGAGTGATTGGGCATTGGAATGGGCTGCTCAGGGAGGTGTTGGAGTCACTGTCCCTGGAGGTGTTTCAGAAACAACTGGATGTGGAACTCAGTGTCATGGTTTAGTTGACAAGGTGGTGTTAGGTCATAGGTTGGACTTGATGACCTCAGAGGTCTTTTCCAACCTAGTGGATACAGAATAGATCTGATGCTTCAAAACGGCATCAAACTCCTTCACACAAGTTAAACAACATGTTATGGTCATGTAGGAGATTCCCAATCAATATAAGGAACCCTACTACTACCCTACTACCGTAGCACATCAATAGATTAGGAAGGCCTGAGATTAGATATAGCTACATTCCTATAATTCCCTATTCATAGTAATGCCTCATTCAACAGTAACATACAGATTGCTTCAGCATAAATTGTGAGAACTGTACAAAGCATTTTTGTTTGGCTAGTAATATGTGAACTTACACTATCTTGCCATCATGATCTATAATTATATACAAGTCTAGTGGGATTTTTTTTAGTTCTGTCTGTCAAGGGATAGAGGAATATATTTACTCGTATTTGTCACTGTCATTTCATCTTGCAGCGAGGACATTCACAGCAAAGAAAAGTATTTGTACTTTCAAATTAGTGATATGTTATCATGAGGATGGCACAGGAGCTGTCTCCCAGTTCTTTGCCAAAATTTGAAAAAAATTAAAGTTTCAAGCTAAAAAAAGTTTTCCATAATTAGTAATTTTAGCGTACTATTGTAACTGTCAGATGACTTAATAAAAATCAAGGCCACGAGGTATTACTATGCAAACTAAAAATACAGAGCCAAGGAAGTAAAGAGAAATCAGTCACGGATCCCGTACTATTTGCTCCCAGTAATTCCCTGTATGCTGCCAGTTCCAAGCTGCTGGAAACAAATATTGTGATGTTGCTGTGCTCACTAATTCAAATGGACTATGCAAACAGGGTAATGAGCATATTTTAAAAATTCCTTGGATGTGTACTAATAAATAAAAAATCTTATGCAAAAAAGTTACTGTCTGAAATTTCCCAGCCTTGTCAAATCATCTTGACAGCACATCATGCCCTGTTACACTGGTTTATTAGGTATGGGTGAATGCCAAAATAAGAACACATGACAGGCCAATTATCCTGGCCTGAGTATCTTCATAACTTTGAGTATTTCTACAGTATTATGAAATGTTATACCAAATAAGTACCAAAATTGGAGTTATTTATTTGTAACACAGAGGATCTTACAGTTCACACAGATTAGAATTTATTTTCAAGAGTACCAACTTTGTATCTAATTCTAAAACCTGACTATGTATTTCAAGTTCTGAATGTCCATGAAGCTTGGGCTGATTCAATTGATTTCAATCACAATTTTTTTCTGTTAGTAGGAATCTCAAAAATAATTACTAGATAAAACACACCCTAGCCATAGTAGAGAAAACTCGTGATGTTTTTCCAAAAAGCTTTGAATTTGAAAGGTTTCAGCCGGGATGAGGTGATAAGTGAAGATCTATCAGTAAAGACTGACTTAATTATGTCTATAGGATATTTCTGTGACACTTTCAAAGAATTTCCTGCATTAATTCCTTACCCATACAGTTTCCCTCAGTCTGAAAAAATAGGTAGTCTCTATTCATCAGTATTTTGCCCTAACATTCTCAGTCACATTTGACAAGGCTGGCCAGCTCCACATGGTCTCTCTTCCTACTTCCAGTGAATGGCCCAGGAGACATTCAGTTAAGTGGAAGGTCATTAGTATCAAATATTTGCTTGCTCTAGCTACCTACATTCAAGCCCTTACCAGTGCAAGATACATTGAAAATGAGACATATGACAACTCACCCCCATCACTATAGTGATGGTTTTCCATCTCTGCCTTTATAACTGTTGCTTTCCGTTGAATCCAATTGCTCCTTTTGAAAATTAATGCCTTACACAGGAATACCAATAACATGACAATTTTGTCTTCTGAAATATAATTTATATCATAAACAAACACCCTCCAAAATATGTTTACAGAGATACTGAACCCTGAAAGCTTCTTTATATTCAAATCACATCATTGCTTAAACAATGTGCAGGATTAATGAACGCACAGAGATTCAAAAGTCAATGATAAACTGTAATTGTATTTATATAAAAGTAGAATTAAGTAATCATCTAAGAAAAGTATTGAGATAATCTGAAGATGAATCCCTAACAACAGCAACCTACAACAAGAGAGAATGAGCAAATTATAATCGTTAAGACTGATGATGAAAAAACAACCATAAAATGTAGTAAACGGCGGTGAGTGGATCACCCCGATTACCGTCCGCCCGGACGCCGGACAGCCACAGCCGAGGGCTTGGAGCCTCTCCAGGCAATGGGCGGCTGACTCGCCCTGAGAAGCGTCCGCCCCGTCGGAGTCAGTAGTCGCAGTGCTGATAGAATAAGACACTCACGCTGGAGATGAAGGGTGAAAGGAGTGGGGTCTCCCAGCTCTCTCCTTTATTGGGGTAGAGGGACGGGGTTCTGGGTCAGAGAAGCTCTGAGGGAGAAAGCCCCCGGAGCTCAGGGTGCATCAGCTTTTAAGGGACTACAAAAGGGGAGGAGAAAGGGATAACAGCCAATGGGAAACGGGGTAAGGGGAGGATCTGAGGGCAAATCATCCAATAAACACAGTCAGGGGGAGGATACAAAGGGTTACAACCAATGGGGCGTCGAGTAACTTAGAAATTTCCAGAACAAAAGGTGGTACAAAGAACTTAACTGACAAGTAAATCGTAGCTCTAATTTTCGGGGGAAGGGAGAGAGAGGGGGTGGGAATTAGACGTCAGTCTCCTCCTCCGACTCCTCCTCCTCCGAGAAGGAGGGCTCTGCATCGGAGGTGACGTCATCCATGCTAGCCATGGCAAGGGAAGGGGAATTTCCCACCACAATAAAACTTGTGGTTTAATACTTATAACAAATAAAATGTAAGCAGCCATTTCCTTACACTTGACAATATGTATTTCCTAGTATTAGAATTAATGCAAATAATATTAGCAGATATTACTATGAAGTCGCATAGAGATATTTAATTCTTGGAATCTTCATTTGCCCTGCTCTCAGGATAATTGTTGAAACCATTGTTTCCATTTTCAAATTGGGAGATATTATTAAATGATGTAATACAAGCAATATTCTCCATGTCACTGGCAACTTTAATACTTTTGGAGCAGTTTGTATCTTAACAAACACATACAAAAACAGAAGTTCCAGGGTTCCAAAGGTTTTCCTAAGAAGCCATCATTAGTATGACTAAAAAACTGCACATGAAATTTTATCTAGATAAAAAATTGCCAAGCAAAACAAAAACCTGAACATGCAGATTCTAGATATCCTATAGGAAAAACTACTAAGGTGATAGCATTTAATAACAAGCACTACTGAGTTAAATCAGCAACACCAGACAGCATTGATATGCTTGCAGAAGGGAAAAGCTGGACTACAAGTTCTTGTTTCAGAGCTCATAGTGTCTCAGCCTTAAAGTTCTAAAATCATGACTATTTTCAAAATTCCATTATTATTTGCTACAGTCAACAGGAATGTCATTGATATCAACCTTATCTGCCACCCAGCTAAGTTTGGAGCTTGAGTTTACAGAAATACTTATAGAATCAGTTTGCCTAGCTAATTTTTTCTACTCAATGAAATAACATCCACCCAGATAACGATTCAATATAGTAAATAACTATTTGCTTCAGGTTAAACTCATTTCTAAAGCCTATTAATTTCAGTGACATTTAAAGTTCACCACATGCTTTGAGTGTATTGCTGAGCTGGAATTCCAGGTTAGCTTGCTAGCAGATATTCTGGACATCCCATGGCAGCCAGGCATTCTTTCCTGACAACTGCTGTCAGTTCAGTGGTCCGAAATATCAGACATAACAGCATTATGCAGTGTGTACCTCCATTTCAATGTTAAAAACATGCAAAATTTCAAGATCAATTTGCACCTGTTTATCTTTCTAACAGAAACATATAGTTATTAAGATACCTAATGAGTTTCCATTGTTCTAACGACTTTTAAATGTTAAACATGAAATATTGCCTGAGGTCATTTCCCTAGCATGTTGCTTGTACAGGTTTGCAATTGTCTTCAATATTTAGAAACAAGAATGATCACAAATCTGTCCGTTCTTCAGAACAATATACCATTGGGAAAACTGTTGGTGTTCTTCAATGCAATGAAAAATGACCTAACATTTAAAATTATGATTAACAACTTGAAACTATTAATTAATAACATTAGCATCTGTAGTTCTACCACCTAGGCTATATTTGTAGCATATTCTTCATAATGAGCTAGCAAACATATTAATATCTAAAAAAAAAGACTCAAGGTTTGCATTTCTTAATCAACTTGATAATTCAAAATAAATATTATCAACTCCTGCATTATTACAGCAGGAGTCAATATCGATATAAGCATAGCTCCACTTGGAAACCCAGAGAGTGAATTTTTTACCCTTAACACAAATATCTAAGTAGGTTTATGGTAAGCTGGGCTCTTGTAACTTCTCTCCATCTCAGTCCAAGCAGAGCTCAACCATCAAACTGAGGAGCAGTCACACAAGAGTGAGGTCTCTCACTCTCCATAGCTCATAGCTCAGTCATTTCTGCAGACCTCCTGGTAATATCTGGAGTTCCCAGCACCAAATTATCTACTGCTGTTGAACCTGTTCAGCAACCAGGTGGAAAAAAACCAGAACTCATGTCTAATAGATTCACAGCCTGAGAAAAGTCACAATCAAAATGTGGTTTTTTTCTTAATACTCACTATGGCAAGACATGGAAATATGTTTTTCCTTTCATCAAATATTTTTTTATGCACAGATGTCATGATGGTAAATTTCGCAGTGGGTGGAGCAGAATGTTCCCCAAAGACCACAGCTGAAATTATCCACAATTATACAGCTCAGGTATTCACCTTTGCAAATTTTTAGGATACTAAGAGGTAGGAGTCTATTTCAGGTGGTAAAACATACTCTCTTTCACAGATATGTTCTGGCAGAAGGGTCATAACAAAGTAAATAGTGCAAAACCCTTTCAATATCATTTTGAGCACTATTACAGTGCTGTAGAGCAAGAAACTAGCCTGATGAATTTGCATATTTGCATATCATTTAAGAAAGTTCATCAGTGGATGCTGTTGTAATTCTCCCTCATTCTGTGGAGGTGATACTTAGCCACACATTTGCCACAACTATAAGACTGGAAGTTAACATACAAGCTAGCTGAGGTAGCAGAACTGCTATCCTAGTTTCAAATAGATTAGAGTTAATATTCTTCCCAGTAGCTAGTACAATGTTGTGGTTTGAATTTAGCATGAGAATAATGTTGATGACACACTGATCTTTCAGCAGTGCTCAACCTAAGTCAAGGACTTTTTAGTTTCCCATGCTCTGCCAGTGAGCAAAAAGTTCACCTTTTTTCTCTTTTATTCTGTTCTTAATCCTGTTCTAGAAAACAACATGTGTATTAATCTTCCTATAAAACAATAATGCAACACATTTACTTATGAAGATCTACTGAAAACCTTAACAAAATCAAACAGAAGTTTCACATTTTAACCCTTACTTTAGGCATATTTACATCAAGAATTAATAACAGAGTATAAAAATTGGTTATGCTGTTAGCAGACCAGACTATGTACTTGAAATACATGGTGGATTTCTACTTCATAACTATTTTCAAAGACAATTTTTAAAGGATCCAAAGTAATTTTCTAGCGAGATTAAAAATTTACAATGCTTCATCCCTGTCTGCACAACAACAGTTATCTTTAGCCTATTTGCTAGTAGTTAAATTTCTTTCTAAATAATTACATTGGTACAAATCAATAGAAAACCCCATACCTTCTTCAAGTGTGTGGTGGGGGTAGGGGAGAGGAAGACAGCTTTCTCTCAAAGCATTCTTCTTGTCTCTCACAGAATAATTATTAAAATAATAAATCTAGCTTGCATCTGTGTTACTTCCTATGCAAAGGAGAGGACACGACAAAAAGGAAAGAATATGAGAGGAATAAAACAGAAAAGTCAAACATTATATTAAAAAAGCCTTTGTCCTTTAATATGTTACTAAACTTACTAAGGAGGTAGGTACAAAAATAAAATACACTATGCAACAGACTAAGTGAAACACAGTCTTAACACATAGAAGCAGTACACCTCTCTCCACACAGCGAGGAAAAAAAACCTGCCACATTTTAGATCTTTTTTCTTAAGCTAATTTTACATGCAAAGACCATATTTAATAATTATTATTATTTCATACTGCTTTTTGTAGAAGCAAGGTTTATTCAGCATAATTTTACCCAAGTTTGTGTCCTATCACTGACTAGGGAAACCATTGAAAACAGTAGGCAGAGATCAAAAAGATAATTTTTTCCTTCCTTTTAAGATTTGGTATTGACAGAATATGTAAGTTGGCAGCAACAGTAATTCTTTGGGTTGTGAGAAAGRGTATTGAAGCATTAGCCTTGAGGTTTGAGAGCAAAATGAAGGGCATTTCATGCTCCAAAGGTAGGGAAGAGATAATGTACATTCAAATGTGTTTTTCATTTCATAAAATTCAATTTCCACATTTAGTATAAATTACACAAACTTGCACATAAAATTCTCTATATATTTTATTGACAAACTGCACATTTTATCAGAGACTAAAAATGGGGGAGGGGAATGGCAAAACTATATATTAAAACTATTTTACTTATAAATGTGAATCTTCTTTGGAAAATTCAGAAAGAGTTTAGGCCTCAACTAGTGCTTTGAATCCAATTCTGGTAATTTATCCAAAGGATAAGTAGTTCCCATTGAAGGCACAATATGCCTCCTCCTAAAAGCAGGTCTCCTACAGACAGTAATTGTCAGCCCACATCTGTGCTTGAATCAAAACGCCAGGCCTGAGCAGTCAGAATCTGAAGTATGGCAGGGAAGAAAACTTGAGCCTGCCGTAATATTTAGAGTCGATTTAAACTTAACCTATCTCATCAGCTCTGCAGGTGTCAGCTCTCTGGCCAGCTGATTCCCTCACCACATACGCCATTCCACATTGAAGTGCTGTTATAAGGTTAGTGCAATTCAGAATTGCTGCTGTCATCTGCAGCTGCAGGGCAGGATGGAAGTCAGGAAATACACTGTGCTTTAACATTTATCTGTAAAGTGTAAAAGGTTCTGCCACAAGTAACTTCATTATGATAAATACCGTTTTGCTGCCTCTTGTTAGTCAATGTTAAGCTTACTTCTGGAATAAAATTCTGCTCAGTCATTGACAAACAGGCCCTCTCATCACAAATTTTGCTTTTATTGGATGTAGCATTCTACACCACAGACCTTTCTTTACTAAGAATAGGAACTGATCACAGCACTGACAAGTGAACCTTTGAGTGACAGAACCAAAACCAGGGCCTTCTACAGATTTGTGTCTCATGGAGAGTTCTCTAACATATAAAATAATGCAAGTTCTGACTGAACATTTTAGAGGTGAAGCATTCACAGTGTCACTCTCACATCTGACACGGAGCAAGAAGTAAAACAGCTTAATCTGTTTTCCCTATTTTCACAGGGAATGGAGAAAACACCTCCCTTAGGATAATTTGTGAGATTTTGGAAACAAATGATCTTGAATTAAACTTGGTCAAAAAAAAAAAAAATAAATACCAACCCAAAAAACCCAAACCAAAGTCTCTTACTGAAATAGAGACACATGGTGCATTAAGATCTACTGTTTTCATTATTCATTAAGCATCATCTGGAAAAAAAAGAAACAAATGCTCTGATACATAGAAATCACTTTAGATTTTTTTTACGAGATATTCAAAAGAAGACATCACACTGGATTAGAAAAACAAAAAAAAATTAAACTAGATTAAAAATGCAGCCAAATTAAAACCTTACAAAAGCTTACAAAAGCTTACAATGAATGGCAGAAATTATAACAATTTTAATGAATGCAAATCAGGAATTACAAATTGAAAAAAAAGTAAGTATAGGGAGAAAAGAGGAAAATAGCACAGATAACATACAAATCTGAGGAGGGTGTTTTGAATGTATATGCTGAAGAACAGTAATTCTGATAACTGCATTAATATATTCCACATCAGAAAGAGTGGATAAAACAAGGAAGAACCAATCTATTCTATTGCATGATAGAAAAAGAATGGTGAAAAAGGACAGCTGAGTCGTCAGTCATAAGAATGTTGTTTAAAAAATCCGGTATTTCATCTTCATAATGCAAACCAGGATAAACTATCCCATGTCATTCAAGACACCAATTTCTAAAACTCAGAACCAAAATTAGTCTTCTAGCATGCAAAAGACTGTATCTTTTAACATCCTTATTCATCTTTGTAAGCTCCTAGCCTGTGATCTGACACTCTTAAAACCATTGAACCTTAAAATATTTTAACACGTGTACTATTTTCTTTTTCATTTCTGGATGTAGAGACCATTTTGCTATGAATTACATCCAGTTCCTAGTTATTTGGTTTGCTCATACAATTTCAGGAGAGTAAAATTAGCATTATATATTAAGCTGATATAATAAGTAGACTGGGACAATCATTACAGCTTTGCTTCTTGTGCATCTGGACACCATCGTTCATAATATTTTAGTAAGAAATGTTTCTCTAGTAAACTAGCTTATCTGTAGTACTTTCACAGCTGTAGCTCTCAGCAACAGCTAACCTTATTATGGGTATTTCCAATCATAATATCCTTAGAATATGATCTGCAGTAACCCTGAGACTGGAGTTTAAAGGAAGCGAGCAAGATTGACAGAAGGATTATAATCTTGGACTTCTGAAAATGAAGGTTTAGCCTCTTCAGGTACCTTCCTTGCAGCATCCCACGGGAAACTCCCTCGGGAGGCAGAGTTGTGCAGGAGAGCTGACTGATTTTCACAGACAGTCTCCTCAGAGCAGAGGAATGGTCCCTTCCAGTGTGCAGGAAGGCAAGCAAGCACAGCAGAAGGCCAGCATGGGTGAACACCGAACACCTGTCTGCATTTGGACAGTGAAGAGCACATGTGACTTAAGGTGGAAGCAGCAGCACAAAGGCATTGTCTGCACATGCAGGAACAAAGACAGGAAAGTCAAAGGTCAGCTGAAACTGAAATTAACAAGAGAAAAGAAGAAAAGCAAAAGGAAACGTGTGCCTGCATCAGCAGCAAAAAGAAAAGTAGGCAGAATGTAGTTGAAGAAAAGAGTTGGGAATCACTTAACCCAGCTGGACATGCAAAAGTCTCAGGTATCAGATAGGTGTCATGAATGAATGTTTTACTCAATCCCTGGTAAAGGTATGTCTCCTAGATAAGAGCAGTACTCCTAAATATTATAATTTCTGTAACAGATTAAGTAATTTATGGGAGCTGAAATTTTTAATGTGATATTAAATTATATTTCTTATTAAGAAGTGTTAGGAGATCCTGAACAGGAAGAATTTCAGAACTGGAGGAGACAGCCCCCTTTTCAAGCTGGTCTTAATTTGAACTCAAAAGAGCTAAAGAATATTAAAAGGCAGAAAAAGTAATGATGACGCTTATAATAAAAGTGTCAGATTCTTCCAGCTGGTTCTGTTATGCTTTGCTAATTTGGTGTATTCCTAGGAAGATTAGAAATATGTAGGAACACTAACATCATAAATGCTACTCTCGCTCCACCATCATCTTTTTATATTTTAGTGAGAACATCATATCACCTGTATTCTCCTCCGTGATCAACGAAATAAGTTTCCAAAGGTGATATTTGCATAATTACACATGCAGAGCTACAAAGATGAATTACTGCATACCTAGCAGAGAAGTATTCTCTATTCCCACCRCTGCTCTGAACTGTTTGGCAGAACTAAATAGGAATGTAGTAGCCCAGATGTTGTTGCAATGGCAGGGTCATCTAAATTCATTGCAAATTTAATAGGCAACAGTCATAGGAGTTCTTCTGCACTTACACTTGTATAGCTGGGAGCTATATGAGATGCCATTCAGAAAGGAATGGCAGGTTTTAAAGAACAAGAAAGATGAGAAAAAAATGAGACTGTGTGTAAGTTCTAGGTAGCATAAGGGTTCAAAAACCTTAAGTAATTTAAGGGAAGATCTAAAAGAAGCTAATGTTATTAAAATACTTTAAAACAATACTCTTTCTGAAGTTTGCAAAGAAAGTCAGTCAGACACCTGATGGAAGTTAAGCATGTTATTTCATTTCAAAGTCAACTCAGAGGATTAGATCGCTCAGGGTTACTTAGTGTAGGCCATCAAAATGAAAAGCCATAGCTGAGAGCGATCTTGTTGCAGACTCTTCTAGAAGCATATCCTACGATTTTTTTTTTTGCATGATTTATTCCAGTTCCTTCCCAATAAACTGTGAAATAACTTGTCAGTATTTCTGGATGCTTTAGAAGGTGATGGAAGAAGATGAGAACTGAAGTAATTTAGCTTGTGTTATCACTAGCAAGACCAAGTTGCCCATGTGTGTAAAACATTCAAACTACATCCTACACATCTCTGCTGGAACTTCAGTCTATACCATGGCCTTACACGTGCACATAATTTAAGATGCAAATATCCTATTGTCTAAACAGTTCACCCTTTCACTTCAGAAAAGTGGCATTATTGCCTAAAACATTGAAATGAACACCGGGTCAGAACAGTTTACAAGTGCTTGCAAGTGTATATAGATACACATACACATGTGCATAGCAAATGAAATATTTTACAAGAATGGAGCTCTTTTTAAGAAAACATTTTTGCAAAAACTGTATGCATAAGAATATGTATGTGGTTAAATAAAGACATACCTGTTGGGCACACTATTGCCCTAAGCCAGCTCCTAGCCAGAGACCTCAAGCTGTAGCTAACACAGTACTGTATCCAAGCTAATGAGCCCACGGAGCACTTGCAGGTAAGAGCAAACTACTTTACACATGGCCAGACTGAGCTTGTTTTATCTCCTGGAAATAATTTTGCAGGCACTTTTTAAGAGTGAAGATGCTATGCTCAAAACTAGTGTCACAGATTGTCATATAATTGAATCAAATCTCCCCAAAATACCAAGTAACACCCACAGATTAACCTGGTGTAAACAGCCCTGCTTTACTGAAATCAAGAAATTAGGACAGTAAAAGAGACTCTTCATTAAAAAAACTGTTGAAAACAACAAAAGATGGAAAGTTATAGATTTTCACAAGTGCAAATACAATGAAGTAAATAATGTGCAGAGATTAATTTTGTTAGAAAAATAAACTAACGAATGCATACAAGTGATAAGTGCCATTGCATTAAAATATTCTGTTTACACCTAAAGACTTTATAAAGTTACAACACTCTAGTGATCTGTTACATACACAGAGCTCACTAGGAGATTGCAGAGTGCATTTCAGTTCCAAGACTGATATTTAGAGAGAGGATTTGAAGACTATGATCCCTTTTTATGTACAAATTTTACTATAATAAGCAGTAAGTTAAAAATTATTTACGAACAAGGAAAAAATACCAAATATCCTATTTCCTTTCGTATTTGAAGGTTTTTCATGTATGATTTTCTCCAATCAACAACTGCAACACATATGAAGACAAGGAATATATATGTACGGTTGGATAACTTTAAAATTTGGTTTTCTACACTGAAAACTTGATGCCTACCCTTAAACTTTTCCTTTTCCATCCTTGAAGAACGACATTTTTTTTTTACTTTTCTAATAATATTTTAAATTGAAATTTTGTATTCCAGTCACTGCAGCTCCTTAAACCTCTAACTGTTAAGATGTATTGCTAGAAAGAAGAAAATCACAAAACTCTAAAAATTAAGCTTATTTGTATTAATTCATCTGCCTAATTCATAGGGAAATATGTTCTTTATTAACTTCTTCTCTGAGAAAAGAAATGCCTCATTAATTTTAAACACATCAATCTGGAAAAGCTATCCATGTCAGATAGAATAATGACTGACATTACAGAAAGCACAATAAACTGCACAGAAAATACAATCACCCATTATTCACTGTCATGTGAATTTATACTTATGTGTGTAAATACACGGTTTTTTGTGCTATGAAAGCCTTTAAAAGTAGAAATTTTAAGAGTAACTGTGATGTTGGTGAAGAGAGAGATAAACAATTTAGATTGGATTTAGAAATTCATATTGAGACTAATAAAATACCGACTTTTGCATATCTTTGAAATAATTGATGCTATCTTGCTCACCCTTGGTCCACAGACCTAGACATCTCTTCAGAAATAGCAATCAAGTTGGTCAAGTTTGATTTATTTTACATAAATCCATGCTGGCCTGTTCCCACTTACTTGTTTTTCTCATTTCTGGAAATTACTTCCATGTGGCTGCAATGTTATATTATATTACTAGTATCAGTCTGTTAAGCATATCTAGCTGTCTTATTTAATTTGTGAAATCTGATAATTTCAGAAGTGCATTCTTTCTTGAGATTGCTACAACAGAAGTTGTCCTTTTGCTTTTTCTTTCTTGTTACACATGGCATGGAAGTGCACAAACAGCCTGACTGATTAAACATCTGATTGAATGGATGGAAGGTGGGGAAACAAAGTAGTTTCATAATATATGCAAATGTCAGCTAGCTAAGGTTTTTTGAAGATAACAGCAATCTGAATGGATATGAAAAAAAATCTGTCAACATATCTGTTAAATCACACCCCCACACCACCTTTTTGTAGTCCCTATGGAAGCTTGCTCATCTCATCCAACATTAATAGTCACATTGTGTTACTTGATTTATTGCAACTAATTTAAGTTGAAGGTAAAAACATCAAAGGGGGTTGAAAAAAATGTAACTTGATCATCTGGAATATGTGAAAAACAATAATTCTCAAAGAAGGAAAAAACAACAACAAAGTAAAATATGGTTTATATGGGAAAAAATGAAGTACTATTATAAGGTATGTTTTTCATCAGCATATGCAGTTTCTTTGAGGCATCTCCTCTGCAATACCCAAGTTACATTTGCTGTTTTACAAGCACGAGTAATTCTTCTTGTCTTTCCTCAATATCTACTCATTTATTAATTTATACATTAAAAAAAAGGGTCCGCCAACCAGTCAATTCAGATGACGGAAGATCACAGCTGAAAAGACTTGTCTTATAAATTGTTATCAGCTTTGTATTAGCTATTACAGGTCTATTTTTCTATTAACAGTGGTTATCACTTCTGCGCAAATATAATCTTTAATGCCTGACAACGAAGGTCTACTCAAACAAACTTCTACAGCAGATCTTTCATTTTTCTCAAATAGAACCTGTTATCAGGCTAAATTACTGTACATAACTTTTCTCTCAAAGTATATCTGTCCATGAAAGTGGGAGACCGGTTCCAGAAGTAGTCTAAAGGGAACTTTGAATTCAAAGTTTACATTCGATGCCTTAGGATTTTGGCTTTTATATTTTTCATATACTTGTAACCCTGCAATCCTTAGTGTGTAACTCTAAAGCCCATATAAAAGTGTTAGCTACTGACTTTTAGACAAAACAATACATCTTCAGGCCTGGACTTCAAGGACACCTTACTGCTTCAGGCCCAAGATATGTAAACAACCATTGGTGAAGGGAGGAAAAACCTCGGGGGAATTACATCATTACCTGGGGCTGTAATTGGAAGAGCTAGCCCTGATAGGCTAATGGACCAAACTTATAAAAGTATGGACAACTCGTGACCAGTCATCCATCTTGAGTGGTCTGTCTTGGGGAGAGGACCTCAGAGGGTCCTCTTGGGGTGTAGGTCCCCTCCTCGAGCGAGCTTTGACTGCCCTGGATGTACCTGAAGGCCTTCAAATAAACACCACTGCTTTTAACTTTTTAACCTTTGTCAAGTCTCTCTCTTTTAGGTAGTCCTGATAAGGCATCACATTCACGCACCTCATACTGAGATGGAGCTTTCCTCAGTTTATTAATATTTGTCCATGTTCTAATCTTCAAATTCTTGGCGAGACACAATAGTTGGTTAAAACACTTATGTGTGGAATACACATTGGGTACTCTRAACGGATATAATGCACTGCATTTGACAATTAGTATGATATTTGATCCTATTTCACAAAAATGTGAGTGACTCTGAAGTGACGAAATTAACAGGTTCCAAAGATTCTACTAATGTATCTGTAATCACTGGCAAAAATGAAAGCAATTTTTGTTCAACTTTCTTCTCGCATATTAAATTTTTCACACTCATCAAAGAAAAAAATGATGTACAGCATATTCTACAAATAGCCTGACATTCAGTTTATGATGAGGCAAGTGTGGAAAACTCCAAGCTGACATGACTTTTTAAAGCAAATGTTTGCATCAAAGCTACTTTTATCAGAAATCCAGTATTCTTAAGTATTTCAATATAGGGTGTTAAAAGGCATCAAGATTTATTTAAAGATGCAAAGAAACTGCACTAATATTGTGCTAACAGAAAATGCACACATAGATATAGACCTTTTTCTTACTAAGAATTTTACACTTCTCTTAAGTAATTTTTAAGACTCTTTCATGGACAAAAGGTGAAGCTGATTGGCTAGTAGTTCCCTCTGTCCTCATTTTCCTTCTTGAAAAATGAATCCAACATCAGACTTTTTGCATTCATTGGGAATAACCTCAATCTGGACATCATTCTAAAAGTAATAGGGATCTCCGACTTGATCATCTTCCACTGCTTATTGTTCCTCTGTTTGGACTTGGTGGCCAGGTATAAAAATTTGTGAGACCTTGTAGTGAATATACAGGCAAAGAAGGCACTGATATCTCTACCTGAACTGCATCCTCTACATCACTGACTGACCCATTTTGTCACAAACCCACATTTTCATTTATTCTCTTACTGCTTATGAAGCAGTAGGTCTTCTAATCTCCTGCAACATCCCTTGCCACTTCAATTCAAACTAAGCTTTGGCTCTTCTGACACCATCCATGCAGGCCCAAGCAATGTTTCCAAGTTCCTGCTGTGCACCCTGTCCTCATTTGAATCTCCAGTCTGTGTCTTTTATGAACAGGAGCCTGTTCAGCCAACCTAGTGTCCTGATATACATTTGCACATTTTTCTAAGTTTTAGGATGACTCACTCTTACACTTGAAGGTGTGCCAATTGTGTATGGGAAGTCTCGAAGAGGGAAAAGAAAAAGGAACTATAAACACTACCCAAATTTATCTTCATACAATTCCTTTTTAATATACATGTTTCACCACTTCAGGACTAGGATAAATTTTACATAAAATGTACATTTCTTTTATTTATTTCTGAACTTTACTGCAAACGTTAAACTAGATCTCAGATTTCACTAAATATAATCTTGTATGTCCTATAGTGTTCATAGAGCTGAGTCAAGTATTTATGAAATTCACTGAACTTCACTGACTTCAGAGAATGTCAGATGGGAAACACTAGTGATGAATAAATACCAAAAATATTTAAAGCAGGTAAAATATTAGAAATTAGAAATTAAATTATAGGTAAGACATTGCAAGATATCTAGACTTATTTTAGTTCAAATAATTAAAAGTTATTATTTTGATTTACAACAAGACAACTTATACTGGTATTATAATTCCCCTCCAAAAAATATCCTAATGCATAAAATTTTTAACAGTGGTAATATATTTACAAATTCTGTTTAGGGTGCTACAGAGAAATAAAGAAGAATAAATAATAATTTTCCTTTTTAAATCCTAGCATTTAGTGTATTCAATTTATCTAAGACTTGGTTTAAAAGAAAATAATTCATTACAAGTCTCACCAGAAAAAATTGAGCATGATCAAAAYCTCTGTGCTATCAATATTCCTAGGATCATCTTCATCAAGAAAATCCTTGATTTTTAATTTTATTTTTTTTTTCCTATTAGTTGTCCATAATTATTCACTTTCTACATGTTCCAAATCCTTTGGATCACACTGCAGTCAATCAAGTGAACACATCTTTTCCGGTGCTTCAATTAGTAAGCCTGTATTTTATATTAGTTTCTTAGCAACAGGCAGTTAGACATTTAACTTTGCCTAGGATCATATATTAAAAATCAAGACTAAAGTTCAATATCTCAGCGTCTGATCTTGTTCAGTTTTTCCCTTAATAGACCTCAGTTAATAGACCATAGCTGAGGTGTTATTCATTGATTTGCTTTCTGAAGCTCTAGAACTGACACAAAACTGCTTTCAACTAGATTAATTTACTCTGTCCTTTTTCCAAGCAATTTTTTAGTGCTTTTTGATATTGTCTATTTGATAAAATGATGGTTTTGCTAGTGAAACAGTAGTCACAGGATTCAGCTTTATGAAAATTGTAAATATATTTTATTTTCCCCCTTTGGCTCTTCAATTTAAACAGAATTTACAGATAAGCATCAGCAACACATCTGGTTATTTTCTTGAAAAAAAACCTCATCAGTTATTTTGCCTACTACTCTTAGAAGATATTTTTTATTAGTCAAGCCAAAAAAAAATATAGTTAGCTGTTGAGTTCATCCTTCATTACAGAGCTCTTTGAATATCTTTTCGGATAAAATAATGATGCATAGCTATCTGCTTTTTGTATGTTCATATAGAACATAGCCTATTATCCAGAATTCACATTTCACAGTTCTTTAAGTTCAGAAATACTGTAATATAATTAATGACATACTGAGTTTAAATAATAATGTTAATATTCAGAAGTACTGATTGCCAAATCAAAGACACACTGTTCAAGAAAGAAAAAAAAAAAAGAACCTGTATTTCTGATGATGGGCTGATGCCACACTAGACAGTAAAAATTAAACAAAACAAAACTAAAAAAGAAACCCACCACATATTAGAATAAAGATTTTTCCTATCCTCAGGTATCTTACAATAACAGTATCTCTAAAATGATTGTCTTTTCTCAGAAGATCAAAAATGGGACTTGAATTTAGCCTTTTCACCTCAACTGTTCTGCTGCATCCAGGGATAATAGATTCCCCTGCTATGTTAGTGAAAACAAGAGCCAGGAGCTACTGTCCAAGATTTCTGCCCAGCTGAGGGAGTGATCAAATTATGGCAAACCTTTTCGTACTGGTTCAGTGGGTCAACCTGTGGGCAGCAGATAACGAACCTCTGCCAGCACTGCCTGTCAGAAACTGAACAAATCTCAGTACAGGATGAGCAAAAAGGATAGATTTGAAAAGAAATACTGTTTTTTAAGACAGACACATGATGATAAGAAACATTAGTTGGACATGCTGTATTCTCAGAAAATATTTCTGTATAGCAGAGAAAAATTGAAGAAAATACACAAGCATGTTTGTTCTCTCACAGAGCTGAAATTCTGTTTTGTATTATTTATATAATTTTTCATTTAAAGTGCTCATTTTGAAAAACATATACATTCAAGGACTTAACTGTAGCAAATTATCTGGTAGGTAATGATTAAACTGAAATTTCCATCAATCTAATGTTCTAATGGAATATTAAAAAACATTGTTTTGGAACTAATATCTGAAGCCAAATACCAAAGGGAAACACTGAAACTGCATTCATTCCTTCAAGGCTGACTCTTGAGGGGATTCTTGAAAGTCCTATTTTCCAGTCAAACTGGCTCCACTGACAAGCTGATTTCATAGAATCAGAGAAAGATTTTACTTGGAAGAGACCCTAAAGATCATCTAGGTCCACACCCTGTCCTGGCCACCTTCCACTAGACCAGGTTGCTCAGACACCCACCCATCCTGAACACCACCAGGGACAGGGAGTCCACAACCTCCCTGGGCAACATGTTCCAGTGCCCCACTACCCTCACAGTAAAGAATTTCTTTCTAATATCCAATCTAAACCTACTCTCCTTCAGCTTAATGCCATTCCCCCTTGTCCTGTCACTACACGCCCCTGTGAAAAGTTCTTCTCCAGCTCTCTTGTAGCTTCCTTTAGGTATTGGAAGGTGCTATAAGGTCTTCCTCAAGCCTTTTCTTCTCTAGGGTGAACAACCCCAACTCTCTCAGCCTGTCTTCATAGGAGAGGTGCTCCAACCCTGTGATCACCTTAGTGGCCCTCCCTGGACTCGTTCCAGCATGTCCATGTCTTTCTTGTGTTGAGGACCCCAGAGCTGGATGCAACACTACTGGTGGAGTCTCCCAAGAGCAGAGTAGAGGGGTAGAATCCCCTCCCTTGACCTGCTGGCCGCGCTGCTTTCCAYGCAGCCCAGGATGAAGTTGGCCTCCAGTAAGAAGCTTTCCAGTTTACAGAAGATTAATCTAAGTGAACATTAAGCACTGGAACAAGTGTTAAATAAATAAATCTAACTTGAAATTTCCCACAGAAAATGAAGACAAATTCTAATAGTCTGAAGGGCACTGTCAAGAATTTTTATGAACCTACATAATAAAATGAGAAGCAGCAGCTCCTTAATAAATGTTTCTTTCATCGAGCAGTTTTGTGCAGTGAGGATATACCACGATACACAGACTAAGCTTTTTTTGGTGTATTTCCTTTCAATATCTTTTCCTTAACATCCTTAAAAATATCCATATGGATACATCTTTTAGCAATGTGTCTATGACTGGTTTGTAACTTGCCAAAACCCCAGATTTTTGTATAGTAGATCTTGTTATATTGCAACACATTTACTTACAAAATGAAGTAAAATGGTAAGATAAAACAGCATAGCATACATAGAACAGTAACAAGAGATGTTAAAAAAAATTAGTGGATATTTTCAAAAAATTGTCAAATATATGATAGGTAAATAAATGCAATTTTAATACGTCACATTAGGGCTCAGCATACCTATGCATGTGTTTGCCTTGTTCTGTGCCTCTGATACTGAGCTGAGTTTCAGTAACCGTGTAGGCAGCCTGACTGGCTCTGGCTTGTAAGGTTCTAGAACTTAATTGCTCTTGGGAAGGAGCAGAAAACAATTCAATCAGCTATCCTTGGTCCAGAAATAACCTCATCTACCAAAAGCATGAATGGTTAAGTTCAACACAAAGAAAATTTATTTTTAAACACTTGTATAGCCAGTTGGAATTTCCACATAGGATTTATTAAAAAGACAAAGATCTAAAAATCAGTAATTTGAAAAAGAAAAGAAGATGTTTATTTGGAAGAGTGAAGTTAGTTTGCAAGATGAAGCATAGACCTGCGTGTTCTCATCAAGCTAAATAGGAGCAGAAACTCCAACAATCATATTAGGAGAGAAAGAGACAGATGAGTACTTCCACCACTGGAGTTTAGAAGCCACAAAACTGACAAGTTCCAGTCAGAGCCTAGCCATTACTTAAGCAGAAAGCCACAGGCAGTGTTCAGTACTTCTCACCTAAATCTCTGCTCTGGAAAAAGGATTTCCTAGCAAAGTATAATCTTGGGGTGGACAAACAACAGCATGACATGTTTGGAACTGTCCAGCCTTTTCTTGAGAGCCTACATAGCACAGAAGAGCGCGTGTGCCTTTTGAGTTAGGGAAAGAGCTTCATGAGGATTAAACTGCAGAGTCCCAGGGGTTGTAGAGCTGTGAAGGGCAACTGAAGGTCACAACACTGTCCCAACAAGCTGCACAGCCTGCAACTCTATTAAATAAAAGTTCTAAGACTTCCATTGGACCAGGTCACCATCACCAGCAGTCAGGTTTTCTCCCATAACATGCCAATATCACTTCCCTGGCTTTCCAATTCCTCAGCCATTAGAACTGCTACATCTATTTTGCCTTTTGTAGACTACAACTCTGCTCCAAAGACTGGATATGTTCCAAATATCTGGTATCCTGTATGTTCATTAAGTAATCAAGTTTCACCTTATGTTTCCCTCTATTAACCTTTTTGTATTTCAGTTTTTTAGAAGGAACATTTTAACCAAAATCATTGAGACTTAATTTGATGACACCAAGAACTGAAGAATAACTCATTTCCTTTGATGCCTTATTCAGATGGCAAACTGGTGCCCAAACTTTAGCACTTTAGCTCAGATTCTGAGCTCTGAGCTTCAGAAGACCTCCCAGTCATTACTACTTACAGCACACTAGTTTGCATTTCAGAAAGGCCATGAGGTGTATATACTGTAGTTTTTCTGTCTGAAGCCATACTAGAAAATGTGATCTATTAGTGGATCTCCAAGACCTGAAACCCTAGTTTCATCTTTGACCTTGCCTTTGCACAGGACTACCACTTGAGGAAGTTCAGAAAATACATAACAGAAGGTTGTCTTTCTTATTTTCCTCTGAAATTTAAAGACATTACCATAGATAAAGTTTTATACCTAGAAAAAGTAATAGTTAGATCCAGTATTTGATTACGTCTTTTCATTATGACAGACTCAAGAACATACAAAAACCATAATGCACCATGAAGATGAAGGTGCTAATTGATTGGAGATGGTTTAACTTCTTATAAATCCATTTTTCATTATATTTATATAATGACTTATTGATTAAACCAATCCTAGAAAAGACAGTAGTAACTGACAGAAGAATAAAAAAAATAAGGTAGTTTCCTATAAATTTGCCATTTACAGTATTTCTGTTTACCCTTGAGACGAACCAATTCAGTTTGTATGTATGCCTCAACATTATAAGATTACCATGTGCAAGAGGCAGCTAAGAAAATGGAGAGGCCTACTGTCTCTGCGGAGACTTTGCCTGACATCAGGACTGGGCTGCAAGCCATTCCCCCTTGAAGGAGGGGCAGATATCTGGATGCCCGGGAAAAGGAGATAGAAAAGCAGCCGACAACACCACGAGGGGCACCTGCCGTGTTTTAGCTCCTTGGGAGTGGGGGTTTGCCCACAGGTTCAGCTCGGGGTCCCCCCCCACTTGCTTTTCTCTCCCTGCTGTCCTGCTCCTTCCCTGCCTCTCTTTCTGTCCGCACCCCCGAGGCAGCCCATCGCTGCGACGACCTGCTCCACCGCTTCCCTGCTGAGGCCGCGTTCCGAGCCGCCGGTCGCCGCAATGACCCGCTCCGTCCGCCATTTTCGGCTCCTTGCCTGTTCTTCACCAACACAGCAGGCGACAGCAGCCCGCAGCCATCCCCGCTGCAAGCCCGCCGATAACCACCACCCACGCCCTGCTCCACGCCGACGGCAGAGACACGCAGCCCGCCACTGGTTGAAAGCCACTCTGAGCCACATGGACGCCACAGCTTGCAGTGTGCTTCAAACAGACGCTGGCAGGGCCCCCGGGATTCTAGTGGTGACGTCCTGTCTGTTTTTCCCCTCTCTTTCTCCCTTTTCTGTCCCCTTTTGGCAGGGACATTTATTAATAAACAGTTCTCAGATATAATATTGCTGTGTGTGTGCTTAATTTTCGTCCCAGAAATCTATAAAAAAAAATTCGTCCCGACTCCCTTTATGTCGGGACGGAACAATCCTTCAATGAATGATTCAAACTGCTCACTTTCCTAAATCCTGCCGGATACCATATGAATATGAGGACACTGAGAGAAGCAATGTGCCTCTCATACACTAAGAAGGAAAAAAAAGTTGTGTTAGGTTTTATTATTTCCGATCCCTTACGAACCATAACACCCATAATCCTTACATCAGGCAGGCGTAACAGACACTAGTCACTTTTAAGACTGTGATGTTTCTGTTCAGATATGAATGCTAAATTTTTAAGTTGTAGCTCCACAGAAACCGTAGTTATCGGTTTTTCTTCACCTAATGCATGATCCAATAAAACAGCCCCCACCTGAAATTCAAATCAGGCCGGCAGGAACACCCAGAAATCAGACAAAGGTAGCAAGAGATACTAACAGTGCGAATTCTAAATTGAGATAAGAAGTGAAATAAAAAACAATGATCTCTTCTTCACCCCTCACAGGGCAAATATTATGACCAGAGAATGATCCTAAATGCTTATTTCACCACCACATTGTTTCTGCACTGCTTATGACTTTGTTATGTAGTTTTCCCTGTTGGATGAATAGTCTCATACCAGCCACTCAGGTGGCAGCCACACTGCAGGTGCTCCTTGTAAGATAGACTATGAATCAGCCAGCTACAAGGGAGAGCCAGGAAAAGTGTGTTTATAAAGTTGTGTGGTAGCCAGAGAATCTGAAAGGCCTGGCACTGCTCCTCTGGGCTTCTCTTATTTGCAGGTTCTGAGTCAGCTCAAAGAGCTGCAAAAAAGTCACCTGCTTCTCTAACCTTCTGTGGTAGTTTGACCTGGTGTGGAGAAAATCTGATTGGTTAAAACAGGTGATGGACAGTTGTTTAAGCCACTTGATATTCAGGAAATGACTCTGTGGAAGTATGTTTTAAAAAACAACCCAGGAAGTGGTGCTCACACAGGAGGGGTCCCCTGGGCTGGGGGCCCACGGCCTGGGGTCCGGCAGGGGGCCTGGCCTCCCACCAGCCTGCTCCGTCTGGACCCGAGAGGGAGCTGGCCTGTTGCCATCTGGACCACAGAGGGGCCAAGCCAAGCAGGAGCCGAGACAAGCCAAGACGAGACGAGATTTGTGGGAGAAACCCCCCCTTTTTTCCTCTGGGGGATAGATGTGGTGAGATCAAAGGGTGACCTTGCTGAGATAAGATTGTAGCTAATTAGCAGCTGGTGAGGCTGCTGTGAACTGCTGTAAGCTGCCAGTACGAGCGGCGCGGCTCGGGGGGAGAGACTGCCTTTTGCTGATACAGACCAGAGATGCAGCTGTATGATTAAGAGGGAGAAAACAGGCAAACATTATCCGATGTGAACATGTAAACTCCATAAAATTCTTCTGCAGGCATTTTCTGCAAATATAAACCTCTCTTCCAAGCCAGAGAGAAAGGAAAGCAAGTCACGTGAAGGGACTAAATATGGCGACCAGCAGCTACTGAGGAAGAAGGTGGAAGTAGCAAGAAGTAGCAGAGGAGAAGCCATCTTATCACTGGGACTGACCCCCCTTTCTGTAAGCTATGGGCAACTGAGATAGAACCAAACTAATTTTCTCTGTAATTCACAACATACAAACATGGGGGGATCTGGAATTCACAGCCTGAGAATAMGAACACTTTATGTCATGAGCAGATGAAATTGCAGTTTCTAGAGATTATGAGTGAGAGAGACTGTATTACTGGAACCTTTAAGCTGGAATGCCTTGTCCTTGTCCTTTTCCTTAAAAAGCTTAACACCATTGGACTTTTCTTGTGACCCATGAACCGCAAGTGTATTGTGGGAGAGGAAGGATTCACCAGTGCAGAAATCTGGGCGGGCTGTAGTGTTTTCCTGAAGGTTTGGAACCACGCTGAAGACACTCTGTAGGGAGTTATCTTCCGTGGGATGGATCCCACAGCATGGGAGAAAGAACTCTTTCTCCCATGAGGTGGCAATAAGAGCTCTTAATCAAAAAGATCAGAATCCCATGTTTTATGTCCTTTGCGTGATCAGTGAGAAAGATTGGGATGTATTAGGAGGAGAATGGTGTTTGTATATTATGCCTTAATATTTTTTTATTATTATTCTTTCTATTCTTAGTAGTATTAATGAATAAACTATTTTACCATATTTCAAGCTTGCAGCCTTGTTTCTGCCGTCTTATATCCTCTGAAGAATATAATTATGGGAGTCTGGGGTTTTCCCTCAGGCTCAGACCATGACACGTTCCTTTTCTAATCTCAAACATGGAAGATTCTGCAATACCACAATCCAATGACAGTCTGATGAGAGAAGAGAAAATTCCCTTTGTACTGATGTTGCTGTTTTGTGCAATCAGCAGACCTTCTATAAGCAACATTGATTTAGCTCCTCAGGTCTAAATTACAATATGTTGGGCAAAGCTCACAGGAGACTCGAGTCAGGCTCTCAACATATATCTTCTCTAGCGATATTTAGTACAACACAATCTGATGGACTCTGACTCCTTTTTACTCCATCTGTTTTCTCTGCTGATTAAGGGTATTGGTCAGACCTGTTACAAAAGAAATTGTATTCATGACTTCCCCATGATGCTTCAAGGAAATCAAAACAAGAAATACTTAGTAAAAGGTAATTTCTTTCACTGTAGCATTAGGTGGAAATTTAGCTCACCTGTGTTCCCAAGGTAAGAGGCAGGTTTCTTTAGAAGTCCTAACATGCAAATCAGCAGTGACTCAAAGGACAAAACCTAAAAAAACTGAAATGAAGAAAGCAAAGGGAGTAAAGAAAGCATTTTCAGTTCTAAAATATTCAGCATTTTAGTATATTCAGGGAGATAAGTTATTGAACTAAGGCCTGAAATACAATAGAAACTCTTCAGGAGAGGAATCTATTGTCCAGAAAGGGCTCTAGCAGGATGAGGACTTGAATTTTTTCTCTTTTGCAATCATCTATATAATTTAGGGAAATTGAATGGATTTTATATAAATAAATATTTTGTTTATGACTAATAAAGCAATGATTTTATTCTGATAATATATACTGATATTTCTAAAGTGCAAAACATTATGACATTTAATATCCACCCATACTGATATTGTCAGATTGCAGGTCCATACACATCAAGACATTCTTGTTTAATTTTAGTACCCCAGCAAAAGTGGTCAATAAACCTTTTGGGAAAAATGCAGAAGGTTTTACTAGAAAAGCAATAGTAAGTTACAGAGCAGATTACCTGTTCTTCATTTTCATGTTTACTCCATTTTTACTTCCCCCTCTGCTGGGCACAGATATATACTGTTTATGTAGAAATCATCATTGCAATACAGCCTTAAAGATAACATTCCTTTATTAAATTTCCAGTACAAACATTTAAAAAAACTATGTTTCATGCTTTTAGTGATTCCCAGTTTAAATAATTACATGGTAGGAAAGAGAGACAAGTACAGATGCAGGATGAGTGTTTTCTTCATACAGAGCTAGGTGTGGGACACGTGGGAAATAAAGAACAATAGCTACATTTTCAAAGATTCTGGAGTTAGGTATTCTTGCCCTACAATGCCTCTCATTAAGCAGTCTAAAGGGGGCAATTTTAGACATCACAGCAAGTGAACAAGCTATCTCCCGCGTTGAGGTACAAATAGATTTCATTACATTTGACTGTAGTTGCACTACAACTGGATGAAATATTTCAAGCCATTTCTGACCACAGTCCATTTCTAAGCAGCATGATAAATTGAAGTGGTAACACTTAGTTCATTAATTCTTTATAAATACATAACAGACGTGATTTAAGGATATGAGTGAAAAATTTCACAGAGGTGACCTGTCTTATCAATCTTCTCATCACAAAACTTTCCATAACCCTCACAGTAAAGAAATAAGTCACAAAAGAAAACCACAACTAGAGTTGCATTAGAAGAAATATTACACATAAAATTCAAACTGTAATGACATGCAGATGGATCATATGTCTGTTTCAGCTATTCGACCATCTTTTTTTCTCTCAGATCTGCTAATACAAGTTAATTTACATAAATTTCTGAAACACAGGCAATTATTTGTAATGCTCATTGTTATTTTGTGAACTACCTACCCAGCTGTTAAACATTTCACTTATGGATTTTCCATGTCAATAGAATGAAAATACAATGGCAAAAAAAATATACCTTCTACCTTTTTATACCACCACATATGAAGGTTAAATATATACATGACAAGGTAGACTTTGCCCTTCCCCTGGTATTTTCACTTCTTTTTTACATTACGAGTTGAAGGACAGAATTAATGAAATACATGTAATAAGATATCTGCATCTCTGAAGCACCTGAGAGAGGAATAATTTTCTGAATGGTAATCTCTAAGCTTTCTGACTGGCACAGTCCTAACCTAAAAGAAGCTGCTTTTTTTCCCCCTCATGAAATGAACATAACATCTTTAAAGAATGCACAAGCAGGCTTGGGAAAATTATATTAGTTTTAACTTTTAGTCTCTTTACATTCATATTCTGGACAACAACTTTTCAACGAGACAACTATAATTTTTAAATCTTGTTTTTTAATAGTTCCTTCCAGTTTTCCAATTCTTGCAAAAGGAGAAGCAATATTGATGGTCAGGAGAAGGTCTACATAAATGTTTCTTGAAGGAGGAAAAGAGCATCCAAACTCATAGAATTATAGAATGGCCTGAGCTGGAAGAGACTTTAAAGATCATCTAGTTCCAAATCCCCTGTCACGAGCAGGGACACTTTTCACTAGCCCGGGTTGCTCATACCTCCATGCACCCAGCCTTAAACACTTCCAGGGGTAGGGCATTCACAATTTCTGTCCTTGGAACTAGGTTAATAATTTTAATTTTCTACTTAAAAAAATAATTTACAAAGTAGAAGTAATAAAGGAGTTGAACAGCAAACTGAACTGAGAGGTTTCAACACAAGTTTGCCTACATTAGTGAGGGGGTTGAGCTCAGCTCTGGCAGCTCTACTTGCTACTTCCTCTGCTTCTTAAAGACAGACACCCAGAACACACTCATCCCTACACGGATCCAAGGCAGTGGCATAATGCCATGCCCAGGCTGACTCTGCCTATTCCGTACAGCCAGCCAGGCTGGACCTCTCACTCCATGAAGGTTTTCCATTCCTTGGAGCCAGCAAGAAGAAACTCTTGTTCCTTGTAATACAGCTACTCTGAAAAGCTGTATTACTGAACCTGTGAGCCCCACAACATCACCCCAGTACCATCTTCTGCAGTTCCCCTCCCTCCCTGCCACTAGTGCCAGGCACAGCCGCTCCTCCTGCCACCACAGCCCATCACCCGATACGATTCCCCTACCTCTGTGGGGGCCAAACAGAGATGGCTACAGGAGGATCCCAAGATGATGGAAGAAGGATGAATCTGCTTAGAAGGATTGGAGACAAGGAGAATGAAAGATCAAAGTACAATTTTGAGAGTGTCAAGAACCACTTCATTCTGGAATGAAATATATTAATCACAYAAGAAAGTATTACAGATGTATTATTCCAGGTGTCCTGTTGTCAAATTAACTCCTTAGTTGATATTCAATGCTTGTATAGAGCACCAAGTGAGAAGCTGTCTTTTTTTTTTTAAACCATCATGAAGTGAAAATATAAGGTATACAAATCAAAGTGCCATGACCATCTTAACCATTTGCATTTTCAAACGCAAAGAACAGTTAAGTAGCTGTTTTCTTAGGGAGTGCTCTTGATTGATGGGCTACATAGAATAACAGTCTTTTCTCTGTCTCTGGAAATAGAAATGTTTCTTTTGCAGTTAACTATGATTTCTAGCCTTCACAGCTGAAGTCTACAAGTGATGCTCGCCCAAAATCAAATGTTTCTATCCTTCTCCTGAAATCTCTCATCTCATGGTCCTGTGAAATTTTATTATTCCTTGCTGTGTTAAGAAATATGATGGCAAAATATTGATTTTATATATATAATATATATAGATAAAATATATCTATGTATGTATCTCTAGCTCATAAGAGGCATGACAAAGTATAAACACGGGACAAACCCAAATAACTTTACCATCTTTAAAACCTTTTTCTAGTACACTATAACACAGTCCACCACTCAGCAAAATATAACATGTAACAAGCATTTCAAGTGAGTCAACATACAATTTTATGTAGAGATCTAAACACATAGCCAGTAGTGACTTGAACCCTTCTAAGCTCTCACAAGTACAGCTAGCTGCACAGAAGCCAAAACTTTCATATTCCTGGTCTTCAGCTATCCTGTCCCAGCCAAAAAATTACAAATATGGCCTTGAATAAATATTCAGATAGAAGTTTCCATTTTAGAAGAATAATTCTTTTTGGTAATTGATCCCATGCAGAGCTATGGCTGACATACAAAAGTAATTGCAAACCATTTACACACACTGCTCCATTTTCATTTGGAAAAAAAAATAGAAATATGGTGATAATGGACTATTTCAAGATGCAGAATGGGAGGTGGGGATGGAACACAGTTTAACTGCATTTAGAAAGCACTTTAAAGCTATATAACTTGTAAAACCCAACAATTTTATAACTTTATCAGATCTTTGATATAGGCTATAGCATAAATAATACTTGTCAGAAAGACTTCTAACTGCCCACACTTTCTTTAAAACATTTTATTGTATCAGTTTTTTACAATTAACATTCCCGTGGTTGTGGGGGCACCTAGTGGCAATCTAAACCTGTCTATATAAAAAGTAGCTGATCGTCAATTATCAGAAACTTGTTTTCTTTTATTTTCAGAGAACTGTTCTCTTACTTGAATAAGAAACACTCTTCTGTGGAAGATTAATTTCAACACAAAGTAGCATCAAGAAATAACAGCTGTACATAACACACTGGCAATTTCACAGACTCCCCCCTCCCTCCCCTCTCCTGCCTGATATGTGTCTATAGGAGCTGAAAAATAGACTTTGAAAATAAAATCCCTTTTTATCCTCTATGCCCTGTCAGAATTCGTTACTCTCTGAGCAGATTCTTTTAGACATTTCACATGAGAAGGGTTTAATGTTTAATGCTAAACTTACTTATTTGAAGATATTTCATGCTACACTGGATTTTGATTTAGCAGAGGGATATGACAGTGCAGTGAAATCACAATACAAGCAGAACATAGCAATTCAACATAGAGTAGGATCACAATGCAAATATGATTTCTATTACTGGTCCCTGTATGTTTTTTATCATGGCACTGGGTATCCCCAGCCACCAGGAGGGAATATTTATATTGAATCCAGCTCAAGCTCATTTCTATCTGAGTTCATTCTGTTGCCTGTCAGTTTTTATACTCTATTGAGCAACTTACACCCTTCCTCCATGCTAGTTAGGCCAGATCAGGAAAACACTCATATTATTCATTAACTTAGGAAGTAAATGAAATAAAATAATCAATTATACAACCAGTTGATCGACTCAACAGATACAGCCAGCTGATCTGGACCAAAGTCCACCCTCCAGTCCCTCTCGTGCTGACCTACAATCAGCTTTCTTTGAAATAGCTGTGGTCAGTCCTTTCTTTCTTCCCTGAGCTACATAAGCCAATTGCCTGCACCCACCTCCTCTGAGCAGTCTTCCATAGTGGCATGATGGTTGTTCAGTCACACCACCATCTCTTTTTCCTTGCCTCCATCAGGAAGGGATCATGCAGGGACAGATTGCCAATTATGTCAAACCTGTGCTCAAATACAGCAAGGAGACCATCTCAAAAAACAGTTTTCTCTCTTTCATCACAGGATGTCCAACATAAAATATGCAATAGGTACAAAGGCCAGGAGAAGTTTTTCATTTGCATAAGTTTTCTAAAATTTAATACCTTGGCCACAACAACAACAAAAAATTATAAAATATTTCCTCATTTCAAAAATCAAAAATTTTATATGAAGAGTAAATGCCACTCTGTAGGTTTCATGCTTTGCTGCTTCTATTTAAATTCTACATGCAGCTTTCCAATAAGCTTCCTCAGTTGTCTTCCTTAAGGCCTTCTCCCTGATCCATTGACCAGATTCTTCTGTCAATTTGTTTTTCCTTTCCTTGTTGCTGCCYAAGGCGCATATGAAGAAAAACATCAGGACTTCTCCAGGTAAGCAGTCTGGCTAAATATTCATTCTACAGAGCAAAATCCCAGTGCTCCCAGAGATGCATCATACAAGGATCTTTTACTTGTTCCTCATGGGATCCTTGGCACTCAGTTTTTTCCTGCACATTCTGGATGTCAAAGACACTGACATTTCACTTATTACATTTTACCAACATTTCTCCAGCTACTCAGAAGCCTCATGCTCTAGCCTTATCATTACAGCACTAATTCACGACTGCCAGCTTTAACTAGGCGTTTTGGGTTGGGGGTTTGAGGTTTCTTGCTTGTTTGTTTTACCTAGATATATTCAGCAGCGAGTAAGATCTCCACCCTAACTCCACTGGGCTATGCAGATCCTGAGCAGGGTCTCCAAGACTGGTAATAGGCAGTGCAGCTCCTCCCTAGACAATTGGAGGAACAAAGAAAGTAGATTTTTCCATGGGACTACAACACAGTTTTATCATTCTCAGGAATGGAAAAGATAAGGTAAATTTACAGTCTAAATCCAAATACATATCTATCTTTTGATCCTGTACTGGTGCCTCATGGGGTCCCCCTCCAAAAGTCAGATGCTTTCCCAAGACTCAGTAGCTACCTCCCAGCAGCCACAAAGCTCTGTCCACTCAACCTGCACCTCACAAGAAAGAAGGAACACTGATCCTACTGACCTCACGTAGCTCACTCACCAACATCATTTTGACTAACAACTCTTATCAGCTGGATCTCATTATCAGCTACAGAGAAAGTTCACTGAACTCATTATAGACAGCAGATAGGAATCATTTGTTCATCTTTCTGTCAGGATACAGAAATGTTGTTCAACTCTATTGTTGTATTGTAAGTCTCTCTCTCCATAAAGCTGCACATTTTGACATGTCTCACTTAAGCTAGCAAAATTTTTCTATGTAGAGAAATGGATCCTTTTGTTCAAATTAGTCTATCAAAACTGTTTCTCACCATTACAATGAAGCATTATAAAGTAGGTATAAAATAGCAAGGAGTGAACTGCCCTCTGAATCTCTGGTGTATGGCCTTGCAACTTTATCTAGGACTTTTCTAGAATAACTACACTCAAACTTACTGCTTAAAATCACAAAGACTGCTTAAAATCACTAAGTCAGTCTTTTCCAGCCCACATTAGGAGAGCATAAGTGAGTAAACCTATTAACATAAACAAACACAGGAAGAGATTAGTCAATTAGTCAACCTCATTTTCAGTGTTTATACAGCTGTAAGGCAGTAATTTCCATGCATGGATGAAATAACTAAGATATGCTCAGCCAGAGAGGGATGGCCATAAATGTACAAAATACAAATATTTGTATGAAGATTTTGCTATAGTTTATATATATATAAAGACACTGCATTGCCTCATCTGTGGCAGTTAAACTATTTTTATTGTATCACTATTGTAGTGCTGAAAAGATAGCATTACTCTAAAAGTGACTTAAAAAATACTTGCTGTACAAAGAAAGTATTGGAATTAACTCTTTCCCAGACTATTTGAATCAGAGAGATAGCCTTTCACAATGGCAACAGAAAGGGAAGTATCATCTTTACCTATTATGAACTGCAAGTGTGGAAAATCACAAGAAGTGAAAATTATAAAACAGATGAACAAACTTAGAAAATTTAATGGCGTAATACAGAAATTTCAAATGTATCCACAAGGCCTCTATCCAGTATTTCTAAAAAGTGTTTTGTCATTGTTATCTTTTCATCTTTGTCCATATCTAGGTATCTTTTCTCTGTTTAAGTGATGTATCTCCTGTATATCCTCTGTATTGTTCTCATGCTGTGGTCTTATCATTTCAATACAGAAAGTATACAAGATTAAGTTGACTTTCATCATCCAAAACTAGGATACCATGATTTTTGAAGACCACAGATCAAGAAGGCATTCTGGTGAGACTTCTTTCCAGTACTGAGGAGTTATTCTGAAGCATTCATTCACACATGGATCAGGTCATGTCCTAAAATTGGTTCAAACAGATGTTAGAACTTCATTTTTCTCTCATGAATAATCATCTGTATTTATTATTATTCCAGAAAGTCCAGCTTAAGTTCACCCATATCAGAACATAATAAATACTCTCCAGATTGAGGTAATTTGTCCACCTAGCACAGTACTCTGTCTCAAAGGCAACCCAAGACTTCAGAAGAGGAGACAAGTCTTATGTCTGCTTCTCCTCTACTTTCCCAG
This sequence comes from Amblyornis subalaris, assembly GCA_018881555.1. Lineage (NCBI taxonomy): Eukaryota > Metazoa > Chordata > Aves > Passeriformes > Ptilonorhynchidae > Amblyornis > Amblyornis subalaris. Next base: position 16,026,032 of record JACAXG010000009.1, on the reverse strand, counting down.
AATATGCAACTACTAGAGGGTGCAACCTTACCTAATCTCTTATTTTCCATGAGAAGAACTCTATTCTATAAATCTGCCTTTWAAAAAAAAAGAAGTGCTGATAGCCTCTGCTTCTATAGCCTTCTGTGGTAGCAACATTCAAAAGCTCACTGCCTCGTGTATCTCCTACCTGTTCAAATCAACCTTTTCTAGTTTAAATGCCCTCTAATGCCTGTATTATGGGTCTTAGAGAATAACAGCTCCAAATTCAACTTTTTCCTTAGCCTTCTCTAAGCTGCGAGGTCCCTCATTTCCCTGTCTTTCCTCATTGCCTTTTTCTAACTGTTCTTGTCTCCTTGCAGGACTTCAATTCTGTCTTGATTTTCATGTCTTCTTTGGTGATACCCAATATCTTTTTGACCATTTTGGTTGCATGTTAAGGCAATGGTTTCAGAGAACTGTCCAAAATGACTCTAAGGTATCTTTCCTTAATTGCAAACATCAATTCAAAACTTGATATTGTGTCAGCCTGGATGCATTCCTTATATTGCTTATCTTAAGGTAGTTCAAAGTGAACCTCAGCTGGCACCTTTTTTCCAATCTCTCAGTAACATCCTACTTGAAGCCCTTGCCACTGACATAGCATTTTGCTGTCCAGCAAAACTGCACATTTATTGCACTTTGTACAATAAATCTAGCAGCCTTCAATCTGCTGGGGGACTTTAAGCTGCTTACTGAGATAAAAATTTGTTAGGTTTTGGAACTTCTTATGAATTTAATTTGTCTTTTGAAGCTATTCTTAGGATTGCTCTGCTCTTACTCAGCTGTACTCTGACTAGGTTAGCTTCTAATTCATGGAAAATACCTGAGCATATCAAGACRACAGGAACAGGCTGATCTGAGGTGTTCTGGACCTACATGCTCTCAGTGCAAACTGCCCATTTTGTTGACCTTTGTTCTCACCTCGGCATGGCAAAATTTCATCCCTTTATGAGGGTCTTTCTAAGCCTGTTCACACCCTTTTTGCATAGCCTTGAGAGGCAGGCACACAGCAAGCCTTCAGCTATTTGCCTCTAGCAAACTTGCCAACTGCTCTTCCAAAGTGTAGGACTGCTACCAAAGAATCATCATGTGCTCCCAGGAGGTAGATGCTCCCTGAGTTCTCCTATCCTTCAAGGAGTTCTTTGTTGCGGCGTTCTCGGTGGTAAAGTGCTGCAACCTTCCCAAAAGCAGTCCTGTGTCCGGAGGTACCTCAGCGTGGTGCACTGTGGCCCTATCACACCCGCGCAGGTGGGTGCGTGGGCTTTGCACTCACACACCCAGTGCCTTAAGACGGGGGCAAAGAGCTTGGAGGCGGACTCTCCTTATGCTCTTCCACAGAAAGTGTTTGTTTGTGAAGGGTCAGGGAAGGMGAGCCAAAAGAACAGGGTGACACAGGGTTTTATACAGAACCAAATGGGGGTGGAGAAAACACCACGGACCAATCGCATAGGGGTAAGAGGGAGGAGAAGAGGTGGGATTACAATACATAGAACCAATAAGGGTAGGTGAGGGAAGGAGCCAGGGAACAAGGCCAATAGGGTGTCGAGCGAGGGAGAGCTTTCTAGAACATAACCATATAAGGAACTTAGATTGACAACTAACAGGGACAAACCAACCAAATAGGGGGAGCAAGGCCTGGGCGGGAGAGACTTTCCTCTTTATCACACTTCAGGGGGAGATCTTGGACCTTGGAGCCTTTACTCAATACAACGCTTGGGCTCTCTAGCCCCACTGGCTCCTCGGTCTCTTAGGTGGCAGGCCCTTCCTCTGCAGCATCCCCAGCTGCAGGCCAAGCCACCACCACAGTTCTTCTTTCTGTCCCTGCTGAGCAAAGCTGCTGTGCAGATTGCCTGGTTAGCTATGGTTTCATCATCACTCAGCTACCGCTTTTTATCATTGTCCGAACAAACTTAATATCTCCCCTTAGAGGGTTCATTAACTCAGAGAGAGGGGAGCCTAGTTCAATCTATCACTCATCTTATCTAAACATCTGCCAAAAATTGATCACCGTTTTGCCATTTAAATTAATTACCATTCAACAGTTAACATAATTAACAGAGATACAAGCAATCTACAGCCTGAAGATGAGCTGACATTTCAGCTTCTATACCTTCCTTTCTGGGCTGAGTTAAGTGTCACCCACAAACAGCCTGCCCCATTTTGAAGTGTCTTTCAGGCTAACATGGTTCACTCCGCAAGGTTTGTCTGTGTGATCTTAAAATCAGTGTTGAGAGTTTCATCAGGATTGATGCCAACCAGGGGCCAGCCCTCAGTTTTTGGCTTACCTTCTCCCACCAATACAGACCTTTTCTAATCAGCAAACATCTGAAGATCAGCCTATAAGTCTCTGTGCCTGTGTGACACATTGTCTTCTTATAGCATCTTTTCCTTCTGGCACTGTGCATGCATGGAAAAGGCCTGGATCTAACATGGAGAAAGTGAATTTGCAAAGATAGAGGAGTGTTACTTCAGGGAAGAAGCAGTGAATATGAGCTAAGATCCATTTGATTCAAGCACTTTGTGGGAGAATAGGTAGAATTGCAGAAAACCACTCTCAACAGTGCAAACTGGGAGCAGAAAATGAAAACTCCTAATGAAAGATGCTATCTTGAGATAGGTTTCTGTAAATGCAGACCAATGGAAGATTACAAAACTGACACAAACATGCTTTACTAGAAGAGGATTAGAAATATCAGGTTGGCCAAAGCACATATTCATATCCAGAGGAGAAAAGTCTGCAGTCAGCCATTAAAAAGATGTGTATGTGTCAGACAGAGGAAGAACATGCTTCCAATTTCTTGCTTATAATCTGTTTGTGTCAAAAACTTAAACACCCAGATGGATAGTTACTGGGTTGCAAATGAAGACAAAAGGACAAGAGTTGCTGAAATTTGAAATCTCCTGACATGTTCCCAGGACACATTTTATAAAATTAATGTGATGTTTTCTGCTGACTAGATATTCCATTAAATTTTCTTGCCCCAAGGAAAAGGTGGAGGTTGGGAAATAATCTGCTACGAGAGAGTAAAGGTAAAATGTTGATCCCTAGGTCCTTAATTTGCTGATATTCAACTCCATCCCTACATGTTTTCCTAACTGTAGTACTGAGAACTACTAAAAATGATACAGTTAAATTTGCATAAGTGCCTGTAGTATTAGAATTTATGCCATTTTTGAAACGTTTAAAGTCTAAATGAAATTTTATTCTTCATAGATGTTAAAAGAGAAACACATAACCTTAACTTAAAGGTGCCTTAGGAAAAAAGGTTGTCATCTTAAGAATATATTTTTCACTAATTTAAGTGAAGAGGGAAGCAGGAGGTGAGGAAAAATAAGTGGTGATTTTTTCCAGTAAACACTACATTTTCAAGGAAAAATAAACCAACCAGTTTTAAGTTTTAAAAAAACAGTAAAAAATGGACTACTTTCTTTTGTTTTCAACTAATTATGAAATTGATTGATTCTCAAAGTCATGTGGTTTATTTTGTTCAAATATATAATTTCATCATGAAACAAAGCTTATTAACAAAGGCCTGGATCCTGCGAAGACTTATGTACGTGCTTACGGTTACACCATTTGGCTATTCTCATTGACTTTGATAAACTTTTTCAATATCCAAGATTTTCTGTGTCTACACAAAATATATATTTTACTGTGTGAAGATACACTTCCTCTTCTTACATTTTTAAATTTTCTGCCTCTCTCCAATGTTGATCTTTTCAATTCTGAAGCTGGTTAAGTCTATGCATCACTTTGTTTCTCCCCTCTAAACCATTAGTTCCAGAAGAACTAATGTAAATCAGGAAGTAGCAAACAAAAGATAATTTCTCTATCACTAACAATGATCTGAGAACACCATTAGCAACACCTGTAGGATTAAACAATGCTTTTGTGAGTAAATTCAGCAGCCTAATCATTCTGTCTCAAACCTAAAGCTGCAGCGTCCTTGGTTATTTATAAAACAAACACAAAACCAAACACAAAGATTTTTGTCCTCATTTTTGCGGTAAGATATGAATCTATGGAAGTTAAAAATATCTATAATATATACCTTAATTTCAGATACATATTATCTTTCCATAAAAGGTTGATTTCATGTAACTCACCTGGCATTTTCGAGTAACAAAATCACTAGGGTACTATTTCCAGGGAAAAAAAATAGTAATGTCCCATTTGCCCACAAATACACTTTTGGCAAGATTCCTTCACTCAGGGGGAAAAAAAAAAAAGAGAGAGAGAGAGCAAAAGAACTGATAACAAAAATTTTGTCATAGGCTTATCAATTTTTTCATGGTTAGGCATTAAACCAGGACTCCTCATAATCATAAAACTTAAGTCTTATGAAACAATTCTCTTTTAGGTTACCTCTTTAGCCATTGCTGTTTTCAGTTTCAGATTTATGGTTTGTACTAAGGTGGTACAAATGAAAGATATACCACATATAAGTGAAAAAAAGAACATGCCAACATTTGGAAAAAAGCTTCAAGTTGAGATTAAAAACATATGATGAACTAAAATCAATAGATTTTAGTTCAATTTAAGTCAAATCAATTAAGACTGGATTACAAGAAGATTGGATTTCAAGAAGTGTTTGGGCAATGCTCTCAGGCACATGGTGTATTTCTTGGGGTGTCCTGTGCAGGGCCAGGAGTTGGACTCAATGATCCTGATGGGTCCCTTCTAACTCAGAATATTCTATGATTCTGCATTYCTATTTTTTTCTAATTCTTGGTCTGACATGCAAACTGCTTATTTTTTTTATGCATAGTACACAGAACTTGTCATATGAAACAGAAAATACAGACAAAAGATTCTCTCTTTAAATGTACATGATCAAAATGATAAAGGTTTAACAGTATGAATATTAATCCTTTTTAAAGATTTCCTTAATGAAGTTCCATTTAAAGACTTTTTACCACTTCTGTATTTAGAAGTCTGCTTTTGAGTAGTTTTTAATTTGCCAATACAAAAATACAAGTAGTTGAAAATTAAACCAGATTTTATAATACGGCACCTCTTGTATTCTTTGCTATTGGAGGTATCATTCTGTAGCTTATCTTCTCATCACTCAAGCATCTTCTATATAACAATAATAATCCCTCCCTAAAGATCCACACAAATAGTTGGATTTGTCTTCTACTTAGATAAAGACATTTTATTCTTTTTATATTTTCATATTATATTTTATTTCATTCACACTGAGTGATTTCTGGTGCATGTCATCTTCTCTGAAACAGAAAGGATATTATAACTGTGCCACTTCTGCCAGTGAAAACTTTTTAAAAGAAGGTCTGCTCACTAGCCATTTGTTTTAATAACATTCTTTGTGGGTTTCTTATAGATGAGGACAGTCAGGCAGAATCATGGATGTTATTACAACTACTCTCAGCCACTGCAATGGATCTCATGACAGTATCAGTCAAACTAATTTTTAGGAATTTGCACAGCTGCAGTGAGTTGGTTGACTTCAGGCTTCAACATAATAATAACTAGATGTTTACGTCAATCACTAGCTCCACATACACACTGTGGGATCTGAACATAAAACTACAGCTGAGTAAGAACAGTTGAAATTCACTGGCTTACTCCAACAAGATGAGCAGAGTCATAGTAGCAGTAGTCACAGTCGTATCAGTAGTTCTCCAGAGCTTTGCATTATATATATCTAATTATTTTCAGAAGATATTTAGGCTGAAGTATAGCAAATTGAAATAAACTGGCATTTGTCTGGCTCTGTAAGTTGCCCTTTATGTGCTTTGAACATGGTCTCTGATCCCACTTAGAAAGAACCACTATTGCCTAAACAGGAAGACATCCAAAACAGTCACTGTTACTTTCTCAGGATCATAGTTTGGACACCTTGGACATAATGAAGAAACTTAGCCTCTAAGAAGTTATGATTACTACTAATATCTGCAGGGAAGAGACAAGAATCATAGTTCTTCTTTTGCTGGATGAAAAATTAAAATGGTGTAAACACTTCTAAAATAGCAAATTATTGCTTCTCATTTTTTTCAAATTGTATTGTGGTGACAGTAATACAGGAAATCATTCTGCTTCAGTATTCTGGTTTATAACTGTTTATTTTTTCTGGAGTATTGCATCTGCACAGTAACTGTAAGAGAATAAAGGAGGAATAAAAGGGCAGAGGACATTTGCTTTCTTTTTATTTACTTCAGTAGCATTTGACAATTCACTGGGCTGTTTTTTTTATGTACTAGACTTTGCAGACCATGTCACGGCAGCTTGCAAACATCTAATTTTTTATTTAGGCAATGTATGCTTAATGACTTTAGTGTCTGAAGTTTCATCTGAATTAAATTTTGTGTAGTGCCAGCCTTGGTTTCATTTCATTTGAAATCTGGCAGAAAAGAAGTCACAAAGGGGAAAACAACAAAACCCCACATTCCTTGTTTATGTCCTTTCTCCCAGCCACATTTCAGGCAGACTATGAATTAATTATGAGTCCATATGAAGCCAATAACTTGGTGACTGAGGTTTTTATGTGTTCTGATGTTTTATTACAATATTATAATCTGTGATTGTATTTGCCTTGTTTTTGCTTACATTCAGAGTTGCAAAGATCTATGTGCATGTGTTTCTCAGGGTTTTTTTTAAATGGATGAGTTATCTGAAGGTAGTTAATTTTAGTGCCAAATATGTTCATTTGGTACATATTCAAGCAGTTTCTCTGAAAAAACAAAATTAATAACACCAAAGGGGAATGCTGAATAGCTTATTTAGATCTAAAAATTGCTATTCCCCTGCAGGTCCAAATGAGCTATGGGAATTAATACTTTCTTTATCTCTGGAAATAAATACAGACCTGTGACATTAATTATGGATATGTCTTTATGGAAAGTATGGATCAAAAGAGAGTATATACAAATAATTACACAACAAATGCATTCAATACCATCCCAGAAAAAAATGTTAATCACACTGTAACTTCACAAGACAGCAATAAATAATTAGAAAGTTATTGTTAAAAAAGAACATGAATCATTGAATAAATGATCACAGTGCTACAATGTTTGTTATAATACAGACAAATACTGGAGACCTGTGTCCAAAAACTCAGATGCAGGTTACATCCTTAGGATACAAGGCTGCTGACTCAAAGGGTTTCAACAATCTTGTAAGCAATTTTCTCGTGACTCACCAAAACATCTTCTAAAAGAGGTAACAATAACGTTATAAAATCTAACAAAAAGAATATTGAGTTTTATGTGGGAAATTGTCATGTCTCTGCAACATCAGACACCACTCAGATTCTCTGCCTTGTCTCACAGTCCGTTCCTCCTAGGTGAACTCTGATACTGTGACCCTCTGCACAGGGCTCCCGTTGATAGAGCACAGCTACGTGGCCAAGGCTTAGATCTGACAAGAACACTGCAGTTAAGCTGAAAGAAACTCGGTGAGCTAAAGCCACTTCAGATAAGAAAATTAAAAATGGAGAGTACTTGTTGAGATAGTGAGTGGCTCAAGGATTCAGGAGGAAAAATACTCACATGAAAGGATATAAAGCTCTTCAGCTGTGTATATCCTGTTTTCATTGTGCATAGTAAAAGACGTCAAACAAAAGTGACCTAGTGAGCTGGATTACAGATAAGATCCTACCACAAGCAGTGTAGGACTTCAAGTCTTAACAAGTACTTGGGTTTGATGTAAGCTAACTGTGAAATTTTATATCCTGTCATACTGAGGAGGCAAGACTATATGATTTAGATATCCTTTTTGAGCTTAGTTTCATGAATTTAAGTTCTCTCTCAAGGAAAGGATAGCTTTGATTTTTAAAGAGAAGCACTAATAGCAATAGAATGCCTCGATGCTAAAAGCAGCATCTTGCCCAGCCTGGCAAGGATCTTGTAGTAGAGGACAAAGAACAGCTTTGTGAATAGACGCCATTACAATACAGGATTGTGCTTGATGGTGGTATGAAATAAAATTACACTGCATGCCTTAACTGTCTGAAAAAAAGAGGATTTTTTATCTAAGTTTAAAATATGTCTGTATATTATTTTCCAAAAGCATGCCAGAAGATTCAGCCCACAACGATAACAGCCTAGGCAATGTTTAGGTGGCCCCATATGGTAGGATCAAAGGGGGCAAAATATTTCATTTTTTGGCAAAAAAAACCTTTCCTGGTCGATGTATTTGATTTTGTCAAGAAGCTTTGAAAGTGCAAATGAGCCAACTACAAATTCAAAGTCTCAAACCTTTGAATTCAAAAAGTGAGCTAGAAGTGAGCTAGAAAAAATGTATGAAGGCATTTTCAGAAGTGCAGAGATGGGACAGCAAGGAACTCAGCGATTTTATAAGAAAGATACTGAGATAAAAAGGTAAAATCTTCAAGGGGAGAAAAAAATAAAAACAGAGAATAAGACACCAGCTCAGCATTGTGAAGAATTATTAGCCCATACAAAAGGGCCTATACCTTCCACACTTGACAGGCAACTGTTCGGTTGGCAGACACACCCTTCATAGGATGTGGTGAATATATTAATACTCAGCCTCCTAGCTAATTAATCTTAGCTATCTATATATCTATCTTGTTGAACCACCAACAAGAAATTGCTGCAGATCCTCTCTGTGACTGGTAAAAGATCCCAAAGTGATTAAAATTGAATGGAAAGAGAACTGTCAGCAGAGTATGCTGGTGTCCTGACCATAACTTATTTTCTCACAAGCTAAACTAACCCTGCATTATTTAAAAGAATATGAGATAACAAAGTCATATTTTCCACATCTTTTTTTTTTCACTTTTGGGAAATAATCTGAGAAGAAGGCGGTAGCACACTGTCACTACATTATCTTTCTACAGCAATCATGCTTTGAAAATTGATTGATTAGCTCTTATCAGTCCATTCAGAGAGAGCTGAAAAATGTTAGGAGATTACCTTCTAGATAAGATTCTACTTTCTGAAATTTAAACAGAATCATGACTTTTGCCAAAGAATGGTCTGACTTCAGCACTGAAGCTCCATGGAGGAAACAGAGATTAGATGTATATACTGCTTCCCACCAGCTCTAGGTTTGGGCTCCAACTAAACTCCGAAATTTTTTTTTATTTACTTTCTTAAGTTCCATATAAAGTATATTAGTGTACAGTATAAAGATATTTATCAGCCTTCATAAGCTACTTCGAACCATGCACCCTATAGTTTAGGATTTTTAGTGTGTGAAATTACGGACATGTGCGGTGTGGCTTAATGGGGTCTTGGGGGGAAGCCATATAAGAAGTGACCAAGGTCACTTGGTCTGTTCAGCCTGGAGGAGACTAGGGGGAGACCTCATTGCAGTCTACAACTTCTTCATGAGGGGAAGAGGAGGGGCAGGCACTGATCTCTTCTCTGTGGTGACCGATGACAGGACAGGACAGAAGGGAACGGCCTGAAGTAGTGTCAGGGTAGGTTTAGGTTAGATATTAGGAAAAAGTTCTTCCCCCAGAGGGTGGCTGGGCAGTGGAACACCAAGCCTGACAGAGTTCAAGAAGCATTTGCACAGTGCTCTTAGGCACATGGTGTGACTCTAGGGGATGGTGCTGTACAGGGCCAGAAGATCGGCTTCATGATCCTTCTGGGTCCCTTCCAACTCAGCATACTCCATGATTCTGTGATACTTTTGGAGGCAGAAAAACTGATATGTTTTGGAAATTTCAAGGACCAGCTATCAACACTAAGACAAATATACATAGTATGCATTAAAATACACATAGATAAAAATGTTTTGAGTCATATTAAAAGACTTCTTGCTTCAAATTACAAACCATGAAGGCAAAATTAACAAACAAGCAAACACCAAACCCCCCCAGCAAACAAAAACAATTCGACCCTTTTTACTTCATAGAAATCTTAAATATTTATTACAAATCAGTAGGATTGAATCACTTGGGGAATCAATAATTAATTAGTAGAAATGTTTCAGATATCTTATAAATATCAAAGGCTTTTAATAATTACTTTACAAATCCAGATTAGCAGAAATCATGAAGGCTTTAAACATTGTGGGAGGTGGAAACAAGATAAGAAGTTGAGAACTATAAAAATTATCAAAAATGAATCAAATATTTTTTGATCTTATACTACAGCCTTGTTACAATGGAGATTAATACTATAAGCATGATCCAGCATGGATCTTTTGATGCTCACTGGAATTAACAAAGCTTTTCACAGCTTTAATGATCCAGAAACAGATCCACAGAAATGTCACAGTATCGATCATATACATTTCAAGTATCAATAATAGCACTTCAAAGCAAGAAAGCCAGCAGTTGCCATTAGAAAGTAAACTTGCTTTTGAATCTTATAAAACAACACATTAATGATTTCCAAAGTACCATTTTATGTGAGCAAATGAAAAAAACTGTAGAGAACTAAGTTCAACTCTAAAAAACAAAACCTTCCCCACCCCATTTCAGGAGATTGGAAAAAACCACAACAATAAACCTCACCATGTATTCTTAAAGAAAAGAATTGTTTGAAAAACACAAAAAATTGTTTCAATTTAAGTGTCAAAGTTGGCAATTTCTACCTATGRAAAAAAAAGCATAAGAAAGGCATTTAAATTAGACAATATTACTTATTCCCTAGTTCTGACAGTTGTTCTGCAAGGGCAGTGTACCCCTGAAGAGTTTTTTAACTGTATGCAAAAATAGGACTTTTCCTTTTAATTCATTAGACTGCTGTATAAATGCTGTGAAATTTTCTGTTACAGTTCTTGATACTGATGTTTTCATAAAGAAAACCACGAAAATCCCCAAACACTGCAGTAGAAAATCTTGTCCAAACTTTAATGGTTTTATTAAAAACTGGAACTAGATGATCTTTAAGGTCCCCAACCCAAACCATTCCATGATTCTATTAAAAATAACCATGTATAGTCCCATTACTCTCTCATTGGTGGAAGACAGAGAACAAATTGGAAATAACTAAAGAGTTCATTGTCAAGTATGTAATTTCTTGTAGAATATAGATATGAAAAAATTCCTGTGAAGCTGTAACAGCAGGAATCGATAACAGATTTATTTGCCCCAAAACTAGATGAAAAACAGATCCCGAAGAACCAAAGGCATTATCATCAACTATCCCACAGAAGACATCAAAATCCTATGTTCCATCTTAAGTTAAACAAAACACAAGGATATAACTTTCCCGATGTTTTATGATACTTGCATTTTTTTCAGACATCCAACGGCATAAGCTATGAGCCTTCTGAAAGGACAGGTATTCCTCAGATAAATCATACATGGTAGTAAGTTCAGTATTAAGTTCACCTTTGATCTATGCACACTTAGCAAACCTGACACATCAGACATACTCAGCATGCAACAAAGAATCTCTCAGAAACTGCGGAGTATCTATCCCAGCCTATAAACACCTCCAATCAGTACCACAGGCAGTACTCAAAAGGCTTAAAATAGCTGGGGGAACAGAAGGGGACTGGTAAGAAGTGCATGATCCTGCAGTAAAGTGCAGAGATACAGAAGTCTGGGCATTTATTTTAACCTCGACAATTCAGTCTATTTGTCATTTTATTCAGTTGCCAAACAACCTGTTTACTATCAAAACATATCGTTACAAAGGCGTGCAATTATATATTACTTCTCTGATTGCAAGAGGAGAAGGCAAAAGTATTTTTCTCTCCCACATACTGTTACACCTCAGTAGTTTCAATTTGCACCCAATATTTGATATTTATCTACATTTCTTCATGCAAAAATTGTAAGGTGTTAATAACAGGACATATAATTTAGACTGCATGCTGTAGTCTGCCATGTTTAGTTAAGAAGTGAATGCAATTAACCATAGTGTCTGGCATAGATTCATCCTGGATAGTTATTAGGAAGAAGAAGAAAAAATAGAGCTAGATCAAAGCAGCTGGATAGAAAGAAAAATTAATCCTGGTCATATCAGCAGTAGTACAGGATGGCTCTAACTTTGATTATTCAGGAAAGCCACAGTCTGTGGCCCACCCTATTTCATCATTGACACTGAAGGAGAAAAGAGCAAACAAAGACGTTCACTGCATCAATGCATTTAAGAGGCAGCATTTGACAGTGGAGTTCCTGCTGGAGTCCCCCCTCAGCTACTATTTCTTGCTGAGAAAAGGTCACTGTTGCAGAGTTACTTCCTGGTTCACAGGAATATGTGGGTTGTTCCTACCTGGCGTAATGTGAACTGAAGCCTTTGCCTCAGCTGTCTCTACTTCACCAAAGAGGCTGTATTGTGTTGATTACCTCTTCACCACATGGTTTTGGTTTTTTTTCACTCTGACAGATTTACACTTCTATTTTCTCTCTATCTGTATTTTACAACAGGTCAAACACAAGCATCCTACTTTTTTTTTTTCACCATAATTCCTCAGTGCTAACACTTTAATTTCCAGCACATTCCTCTGCCCACAGTGGATACCGTGCAATGAAAATTACAATCTTAATCTTTTTGAACTCTAAAGTTGAGATTATATAACAGCATTCTGCTCATGAGTGATTCATTTGTAGAGCAAAGGCTGGCTGGACAGAAAGTAATATAATTGCAATGATTGCCTGGAAGACCTCAAGAGGCAGAACCTTGCAAGACCTGAGATTTTAAACTCATAAAAGATATAGCTGAGTCTTGCAGGAGAAGATCAGGCATGGCCAGAGAGAATTGGCCACAAAAGAAGTGTCCTGATCGTTGTTGAACTGTTTTCTTTTCTCAAAATGAAGATTATTTCTCATTTATTAAGTTCTGATGTGATGGTGATGCCTAAAATAGGAGTACCTGAAACAGAGACTAAGCAAAGTAAGTGGATTAAGGTAGGAATTTATTGAAAGCCTTCAATAAGTACACCTTGGGCAGTGCAGAGCCTGGCTAAGGCTGAAGCTTCAGCTAGGCTGGACCCAAGATGGACCCAAAATGGGCGACTGGTCACGACTTCTCCATACTTTTATAAATTTGGTCTATTAGCATATTGGGGTTAGTTGTCCAATTATAGTTCCAGGTAATTAAGTAATATTCCCCCATTCACCCCCTCCCAATTCACTTTTGTTTATACTTAGGCCTAGGATAGTGACCTTGGTTCCCAGGCCTAGAAGGGATTGTTTTGTCTAACTAGAATGTGAAGAGAGCTTGCTTAGCACATAATATGGAATTCAGAATTACATTAGTAGTATTAGAAAATATTACGCTACTCTACACTGAAACAGGCAGGATTAGAAAAATCTAAAAGCTAATACTTAAGGCATCATGGTGACAGCAGACATTTGTGAAAAGTTGGGTACAATAGCGTTTTTTCTCTACTTCAGTACAGAGTATCAAAGGCAGAGGATAGTGAGCAAAACTTTGACTACTACTTAGCATCTCAAGTGATTATAATAGCAGGATTTGTTTGCATTCAATGACCACAAAATATAAATAAATAGTTATATTATGTTTTATTTTATAGCTACTCTCTATGATTTGTTCTAGATTTTAATCTTCTTTCAGAAAGAAACCAGCTCCCAAAAGAAATGGACACATATAATCTGGATTTCTGGATTTTTGCTGCCATCTTGCACAAATGCTTTGACTGCCAAGAAACTTGTAGAACAAAGGAAAAACAAGAGTATGACAAAATATCGAAGTTCCTATAAATGCTTGAAAAAGTAGGCAACCAACTATGAGGGAAAAATGACCCAAACTCCTTTGTCTAATTCTGTCTCCTGTTCCCAAGTCACAATAAGTACTTATTATTTTCAAAGAACCCACAGAGATTCTCAGTCTCAGAATGTATTTTCAGGAAAAGCTCTTTAAAATCTCAAGTTGATCAGAAAGCTAAATACAAAAGACAATCCACACTACAAAAAAGAGAAAATATCTCCAGCTTCTGTAATAGGTACAGAAGCTCTGCTGCTTTCCTCACATTTCATGCCTGAGCAGATTCCCACTCAGCTGTTCCTGAGGACTTTCCCAATGTATTTTCACTGCATCTACATGACATCTCAGATGTCTATTCATGCTTCGGGTCTGTATATAGCAGAAATTGCCACAGGGTTAGGTAGTACATAACTCAATACAATTTGGATTATCCTGTGGATTTTCTTCCTCCAAGGTGAGACTTCCTCAGCTATTTTGACTCCAACATTTCCCAAATAACTTCTGTGCTTCATGCTTGGTCTCTACTGGCCCTCACCTCGCATTTTCGTTATCTTGGTTATTGTTCAATTAACAAGACTACGTCGGGTTTTTGTTCCAGAAATGAGGCTGAATTTTCATGACTTCTCTCTACTCAGAGTTTGTGGGAAGTTAAACTGAGACCTCATGACTTTCCCATCAGCCTAAACAGTACTGTAGTGTATCTCCACATCCCCATCCTTGAATCGTGCCTTGGAGAGTGACTGTAGACTGCTGAAGCCTTTTGCCCTTCCTAGAGTTTTCTCTGTCTAAAGTACAGCTCACACTGTAATGAAAATTCTGCTCTTAAGACCTGGACAAAAACAACTGTCCTCCCTGATGCCCCTGAAAGTGGTATAGCTGTTCTACACTTCTAAAAGAAATTCCCGGGGACAAGTGACAGAAGAGAAAAGTGTCACCTTACAGGGAACGTACCATTTACCGTCTCAACCTCACATTTCTACGGTTAAATTACATTCAGATACAGAAAACCCTATGCAAAATAAGGAAGTCTTGTGCATTTCCCCCCAACACAGCAGAGAGGCTGAGCAGGATGCTGCCAGTTCTCATGCTTCATTAACAAGCTTATCTTTTAAACTCTGCTAAGGTACACCTCAGCAATCCTGACTGCAAGTCCTGGATTAGCCGTGGTGCTGTCCATAAAATAATCAGAAGAGTGGAGTTTCCACAGGAGTCACAGAGAAGTTAAATTGGTTCCTTCTCATTTTTGAATATTGATCATTCCTTCGGAAAGAAAAATAAAACCAAATATTTCATATTTCTGAAGGCCTGGCTGATATTTTAGTGTCAGCAGCTCATAAGACTCAGGGAGTTGGGTTTGGTTTTTTTAGTGGGTTGACCATTAATATTAGATTTTTCAGAGGTAACAGTTATACTGTATTTACATCCTTTTGTAAGAGCAATCAGTAGGATGTGTAATGGTCTTTCTTTAAGAGGAAGAGTTTCTTGTGACACTGGCTTTTAATCATACTTCTAGGGCATGACTGAGCAGGCTATGATGAGCAGGCTCTCTCTGGGACAGTACTTCTCCAGGAAGTAACTGAAAGTTAAATTTCAAACATAACTTGCGTTACTATTGAGTTATAAATGTATGCAAAGAATCATTCCTACTTCAATGCTTTAGTAGCTGACAAATTTCTTTTATGAGCAGGCACTGACAAGAAGTATTGAGCGGGGAACCTGACAGAACACAGGTGGTTCATACGCCAGAAAAAAATGAATCTYGTTTAATCCTTGCTATTTGTTTTACAAGCATGAAACTGTTACACTGCAAAAGCCCAAGAGGCTAAACTGATCTCTCAGCAGTTGCCTACTAAAGGTAGAAAATCTTCATCCATGAAATCTAGATCATTTATTTATTTAAATGCTGACCACTCTGATATTAAACTTTCTCCTTTTTTGGTGGCAAAAAAAAAAAAAAAAGTAGAATATCTCCATGTTACTATATATTTTGCATTTTTTTCCATGTGTGTTATTTGCTCCTTGTATTCACCTGTACCAGACAGCCTGTGTTGGTTGGTCGGTGTGCTCAACTCACAGCATGCTGTGTTCAACTCACAGGAGAGTTTGGTGACAGATAGAACACCAATTAAAAGCACATATTAAAGAATAACAAAATCCTACAACATTGAACATTTTGACAACAGCCATGAGGTTAGATTTCAGGAAGCCTTCAGATCCCTTAAAAATATAATATTTAAGCAAAGGCCACAGACAATTTTATAGGACTGAAATGAGCAACTTAAATTAAGGCAGTTATCTTATCAGTTCTCATCCTAAATCATAGTGCTGATCAGTTGTGTATCAGATGGTTTTTAGGGTAATACTGGGAAATAATTTCTTCACAAATCATAGTCTACAGTAAAACCTAGGCTTCTGAGGCACAATTCTTTGAGAGAACTAAGGACATGTCACCTTCTCCTTTGTATTTGCTCCTCTGATAAGGTGCAGCTTGAGTGTGTAATTGTGAGAGCAAGAGGGGGGTCACACTGATGATAAAGAGGACAGGTCTCTGTGGGGAAGACATTCCCTCCATGCCTGTGCTGGATGCAGCTGGTGCAGTGTGCTTGCAGAGTCCCAGACCAAATTTCAAGCTGTGCTCCTTCGGAGGAAGCCTGATTGCAATACTGCTGTCTGCGTGCCCTGCAGAGATCAGAAAGAAAAGCTAATGATAGACATTGGGAAGAATAATCTGACCTATTAATGCACCTTACAGGACTCTAAATTATCTGGAATTGCAGAGGGGAAAAAAGGACTTGGATACTTCTGTGAACAACTCAGTAACAGTCTCTGCTCAATACATGGCATCAATCGAACAAACGTTGGGATGCAGAGTGATATTAAAAACGGTATTGAAAGTGAACACTATCATATAAATCAATGAGGGAGCTTCCTCTGAACCAGTGTTCTTTCCTGACCACTTCATCAAAAAAGGATGTAGCAAAAGGTTTACAAATAGAAAACAAAAACGAAGAGATGCTTGGGTAAACACCAATTATGTGGAGAACTAAATGACTGGGACAGTTCAGCTTTGAGAGGTACTATTTAGGGTGCCATGAATAATACATTCACTAAATTGAACTTAGGGAGAGATGGGAATTTTCTAACAACCTGGTTCCAGTAGAAAATACGAATTTGTCAAAACAGAAGTATTCTGTCAGAATGTATCACTTCAAAAAATTGTTTCAAAGGAATAACAGTCAAGGTTACCCCTTGTCAAGGACTTTTCTCCCTTTAGAAAAATGCTTTATTTCCTCCAAGTGGGCTATCTGGGATCCCAGCTTTCTGTGGCAGACGTGTGTCATGGACCTCCTAGATCAACTAGGTGGGATAACCTGTCACAAGAAGAATCCAGGTTTGACAAGCAGGACTTCCCCCTCATGAAGCCATGCTGGCTGTGACCAATGACTGCATTGTCCTCCAGATGTTTTTCAATACTTACCAGAATACTCTTTTCCATGTTTTTACCAGGCAGTGAAGTGAGACTGACAGGCCTGTAGTTTCTGAGGTCCTCCTTCTTGCCCTTTTTAAAAATCAGGACAATGTCTGCCAGCTTCCAGTCAGCTGGGACCTCTTCAGTTCTCAAGACCGCTCAAAAATCATTGAGAGGTTCTCCAATGACATCAGCAAGCTCTTTGACAATTCTTGGATGAATCCCATTAAACCCCATGAATTGAGCTGAAAGAGCAGATCCCAGACAAGTTCATGGCCAACTGGGAGCTGGTCATTCTTACAGTCATGGTCCTCCAGCTCAGGGCACTGGGAATCCTTGATCCATCACCCAGGTTGAAGACAGAGGCAAAGATTGTGTTAAATAACTCTGCCTTGTTTCTGTCCCTATTTGTGAGAAAACAATCCTCATCCTGTAACAGGTTGATGTTATTTTTACACTGCCTTTTGCCACTAATACATCTGAAAAAAACTCTCTTTATTGCCCCCCACAGTTCTGGCCAACTTCACCTCCCATTGAGCCTTGACCATATGACTTTTTTCCCTACAGTGGCAAGAAGCATGTCTGTACTCTTCCTGCATCACCTGACCTGGCTTCCATTGGGCATACAACCTCTTTAATTTCCTAATGAAATCTCTGTTCAGCCAAGTCAACTTCCTGCCTCATCTGTTTGACTTGCGACACTTGGGAATTGCCTACTCCTATGCTCTTAGGTGATGTTTAAAAAGTGACCAGCACTGATGAATCCCAGCACCTGCAAAAACATTTTCCCAGGGGACGTTACTCACTAATTCCCTGAGCAGCCTGAAGTCAGTTCTCCTCATGTCCATGTCCAGGGTGGAAGTTTTACTGGCACTTTTCCTCCTGTCAATAAAGGTTTTAAACTCGATCGCTTTGTGGTCGCTGTGGCCAAGATGGCCCCCAACCTCCACGTCGCTCACGAGATCCGCTCTGTAGACAGGCAGTAGATCAAGAAGGGCATCCTTCTGAGTCAGCTCCCTTAGGACCTGTTCCATAAAGTTGGCATCTATGGTTTTTAGGAATCTCCTGGCCTGGATTGTACCAGCTGTGGGATGTTCCCAGCTGATTTGTGACAAGTTAAAGTCCCCCACAAAGACAAGGGCGGTTGCATTGGAAGTGTCCCTTAGTTCCTCAAAGAATAACTTGTTGGTGTCATTGTCCTGGCTAGGAGGTCTATAGCAGATTCCCATGGTGACATTTGCATTATTTGTTTGTCCCTTGATTCTTACCCAGAGGCTCTCAACTGTGCCATAGCCAACTGTGAGCTCCATAGGTTCTATCCCTTCTGTTACATACAATGCCATCCCCCCATCTATTCTGCCCTGCCTATCCCTCCTGAAGTGCTTGCAGCCATCCAACAGGATGCTCCAGTCACAGGACTCATCCCACCAGGTTTCAGTTATGTCAGTGATATCAAATCTCTGGGACTGGGCCAAAGCTTTGAGCTCATCCTTGTTTTTTCCTCATGCCACCTGTATTAGTGTAGAAACATTTCTGTTGTGATACAATGTAGTCAACACCTCTGAAAGCAGATTGAGGGATCCCATTAGAACTGTTTTGCTCAGGTTCCTTAAGTTCTGACACACCATCCCATTGCTCATCACTGCGAAGCCTGGTTTTCTCTTTCTTCCTTCCAAGATAGTTTAAAGCTCTATCAACAAACTCCACTAGCTTCTGTGTACACTTAAAAAAAAATATACATACAAATATATATATCTATAAAATCAGGAAGCAGTCTTTTCAGGACATTAGTTCTCTGCTACCACTTGCCTGGAGTTTACATAGGAAAGAGGAGGTTTTCTCAAGATGACTTCCGCTGGGAGGCACATCTCAAATTTTCAGAGAAGAATGATATGATCGGGTAAGTGAAAACCTATTTCCATTATGTAATCTAATAAAAAGCAGTTGCTAGTCTATTAGAATAAATCTTATGCACTGCTATTCCTTGGCTTATAAATGAAGATAGTGTGAACCATCCTAGGGATTTTAAAATAATGGCTTTAAAACAGCTTTTCCCAGCAAACCAAATGTTGGATCAGTCATGCTAGAATAAGGGGAGGAGAGTCTGCTGTGAAACCCTGTGGTGTGTCATTTTAAAATAGTGCAGTGCACTCTAGGGCAAATAAAACAATAGTAAATCAAAAGAGTTCATCTATTGTGGCTATTTATTCTACAGCAGCTTCAGTTCAAGCCATGCTGGTAGTGTTTCTAGTGCCTTAAATCAAACAGCAGGTATCTGTGGCCTGAAGTTCAGAAATGCTAAACATCTGCCGGTTTCCAGACTTGAAACACTGCAGCTGCCTTACCTGAAGGATATTTTACTGTTAGTGCACCAGGAATCTCAGTTCTACTGTCATGTGGCATTTTCACCATGAAATACATCATTGTAACTCCACAAAATGTTAAACAGTTCCCTCTCCCAAATATCCAGTTTTAAGTAATTTGCAAAATATTTAGATTATCGTATTTTTCAATTCCTTATATTGGACACAAAAATACAGCTGCACATGATTCAGTTTTACTTTTTAACAGACTCAAGATTTCTCTTGACAGCTGGCAGTATCAGTGTGTAGTTCAGCAGTCCATTCATCCAAACTGTATTGGCATTATTCTTGCTGACATGCGCTTTGGCCTATGAGAAAGACCTGCAGACGTAAAAATAATGCAATAAAACTAATAACCTCTCAAAACAAATATTTAATTTCTGAATGTTAATGGTCTGGTACTTATGGCCACAAACTATTTAAGACTTCTGTCTTCCCTTCATCATCAGGTACTCCGAATACCAAACAGAACAAAGGTTTTGATTGGCACTGGCCAACTGAAAGAGCTGGTGCAAATCATATTTATATAATTTGCAACTGATTGTGGCATTTCCATAATTTATTGTTTCTCCTACGATTCTCTACTATATTTGCCCAGTTTGCAAATTTTGCTTCCAAAGTTAAAGTCTTGCAGTATTTCACATCCTCACCAACATCCAAGAGCGATATCAATTTGGCAGGCTGCAACACACATTGCAATGAAAAGCTTGGAAGCCACTCTGTTGTGATCAATCAAGATACACTTGAATTTAAGAATATCACTAATTGTGTTGAAGTCAATAGCATTACCATGGGTCATGTTAGAGTATGTTGTGCTTGAGGCATACTCAGTGAGGCACTATAATCTTTAAAAGCTGCCCTGAAGATCGTCCTGGGAGGCAGAATGAGTTATAAAGACATAAGAAGCACATTCTATCCTTAGAGTGGAAATTCATTAATTAACCTTGAACTTGATCTTGGTGATCTTTTCCAACCTTTATGATTCTGTGATCATGGATGAACAGCAACAACAAGGATACCAGTCTTTGAAGACATTACTTTTTCTCAGGGGAAGAAAAACGTGTAATAAAAAAACCAAAAGTGTCTTTTGTGTATGTTCTCAAACCAACTAAGGAGTCTTGGATGTTCTCCTTACCTTCTCATATGGCCCTGACAATATTTAGTTTTGCCTAACAGCCTTTTCCTTAGGAATCAAAAGAAGGAAAGAGGGAGCAAGATTTTAAGCTTAATAGTTGTATTCTCAGGTGTCTCAAATATTACATATCACAGTAGCATGTTTCTATCATTATTTCCACCTGTAAAAAAAAACCCAGAATACAAAGAGCAAAGTCATTTAAAAACATCTAAAATATTTTCCAGACCGGAAAGATTAAAGGAGACTCTCAGTCTGGGAATATCTCTTTTCAAAGACTGTTTCCCTGAGAAGAAGCTGTGGTGAGAACTGTCCAGAACAGGAGGTAACAGAAAATGCCTTTTGGAAAGCGTGTAGAATGAGGGAAATAGGGTTATATCACCACTCTCTTTTATGAGAAAAAAAAAAAAAAAATGCTACTTAGCGATTTTGAATACAGGTTGTTGTACTTTTCGCTCCAGGTGGCCATAACAAGACTATTGTGCCGTTTTCTCTTAATGCAAAGCCTTTGCAGAGGTGTTAGCTCTGGAGAGCTGGAATCAAGCGCACCCGAAAGAAGGGTCCTGCTGGGCGTTGTTCAAACCCATTCCTGGGACTGCACCGCCCCCTGGTGGCGTCAGAGACAGTTAAAGAATTGACAGACTCGACTTTATTTTTTTTAATAACTTTATATATTTACATAATGTATTGCTGTACAAGGGAGCTTTTATCAGAAAATGTCTTTATTAGGGGAAAACTGCCAAAATCCTTCTTTTTTAATCAATGTCTACAATTCCCAGGGACATTTTGTTCCATTTTTATTATATAACAATTAATGTTTTTCTCATTCAGGTGTTGAGACGGACTTTCCTACCTTAATTAATAAACAGGTTATTTAAAATATCAGTGCTGCTGAGATGGTGGGAGTTAATGGTTTTAATTTAGCCATATAGGTTTTTTCAGGAATGCGGGATCTCAGACTGGAAGCTTTGCAAACTTTTGATAAAATAGAGGATGTAGAACTCTTATTCTCTCTACTAAATAATATGAGTCACCTAGATTAGATGTCTGACGTGGTTTTAGAAGTACAACCTGGAAAAACATTAGCATATTTTAACATGTATAGGGTGAAAGCAACAAATCCCCTGGGCCTTCCAATTCAGCAGCAGATTATGGCTGTGCATACTCAATACCAGGGCAAGTTCAACTCTGCTTCAGTAGCCCTCTGCCTCTGATCTTTGGCTCATTATCTCAGGACTTATTTTCAAGTACTATAAGTTTAAATTATTGTGGGGAGTCTGTCATGCAGTGATTATGTGAAAGTACAGAAATGCAATCTTTAGGGCCTCGCTGCATGAAATGCAGACTATTCTCAGTTTCCTTTGGCTCCTCTCTGAGGATTTAATGACAGAGACAACCAGACAAGATTAAAAAGTATAACAGGGAAAGAGTGTGTGATCTGGAAAACACACAGGTATTTTTATTATTTTAGAGATCTTAGGGTCTTTGAAGCTGTGAAAGGGAAATCTTAATTAAGGATTTCATCACACAAAGCACTTCATCCTTTCTGTTCCTCTGATTTCTGTCAAGAGCAGTTAACACCTCACAGGAACTGTAAATATCTTATGGAGCCATATATTTAATGTGCAGTGCTGAGGTATTTCTTAGTATCTATGAATTCCTGGATTGAGCAAGTAATGACTAAGCAATATTTGTAATTTCTCTACAGGAAGCTCCAGTGAAAAGAGCTAATGTTTGAAGCTGTGATTCCACAACAATCGAGGGTCAACCAAGCATTACCCTCATGGCCATGTCCTTCTCGTCCTGCATTTCTTTGACTTTCTCTTGAGCTGGGCCTGACAGTGCAATCATCTGCTGGGGTATTTGCATCTTAAGATGCTAGAAAATTACTTTCTTTTGGCCTTGATTTGTGGGGTTGCTTTTTCAGGGTGGGGAGGTGGGTTAAATTGTATCAGGAGGTGCCTTGTTCTTTATGATCCCAGTCAGAAAGGTGCTCAGATTCTATAAAGGACCTCTTTAAGATCCTGGTTCTTTGAGACCACACTAAAAAGAAAAGGGAAGTAGCATAAGTGATCATATGACCCTTCAGAGGCTGGGAAGCCCAAGTTGTGCAGCATCAAATGGACCTCTGACCACAGCCCAGTACACCCTGCAGATCCCATCCCTGGAAAAGTTACCCCATTTTGGTCATTGGAACTCTTATAGGACTTTCCCAAAGAAATTCATTTCCACTGTYAAACAGAAGGGAGAACTTGCTGCACTGCTAAATAAAGGTGAGGCCAGGCAGGGAGTGTAATCATCTGTGCCAAGTATGAGCTGCCACTATTCCAAGGAGCTGGCTGATTTTCTCCTGTGATAAGGGATCTGTGTGGCACAAGCCAGCAGGCAGCACATGCAGCACAACACAGCCTGCACTTATACATCCATATAGTAACAATACTAACCAGGTGCACAAATTAAATATTGAAATCCTTTTTAACGGAATGCTAAAATCGGATCAGCATAATAACATTTGCCCATGCCCAATTTACGTTCCTATCAAATTTAATGGTCTAAATTGTGGAGACATTGGACAAATAGTAAATGTAAAATTTATATTTCAGTTATGTGAAAAAAGTGAATTAAAAGCCTTTATCAAGATATTAAAAAATAACTTGATACAACAGCTCTCTGAATTGAGATTTTAAATTGCTTCAGGTAGACAACATGTGAAATGTTCCTGCAAGGCATCATCACTACAATTTGAAACACCAATGTCTAATTAGAGGTGGGGGAATATTTCCAACACACCTAGTCTTTGATTTTAAAAAGATTCTTCTTGTTTGTTTTGTACATTTGTACAAAGCTAAACCAGATCCTCTAGGTTTTTCAATTCTTCCCTCAGTTAAGAAAAGTGATGCATAACTGCATCACGTTTATAATCAGTACAGCATTTTTAAAGTTAAATGATTAAAAATTAAATTTCGAAATAGAATAAAAATTACACCACTATTGAGATATTCTCAACAAAGTAGGACAGAGAAATGTATGACTATATTTCTAATAGAACAATAGAATCATTTCAGCTAGAAGTACCCTGGAAGGTATCTGATCCATCCTCATGTTCTAAGCAGTCATAGAACAAAAGGCTCCAAGGCGGCAAAATGCTTTCATACTCACACTTACAGGTGCCACCAAGATAATTACTGGATCCTAGTGTTACAGAAAGAAGTTTGAAGGGCTCTCTTCAAAAACTGATTATGTTCTAAGAATGACCAAACGTCAGGTAAATGCAAAAAAACCGAAAAAACAACTGAGACAAAGATACGAAATCATGTATACGCAACACTTCAGTGTGAGGTTTGTTTCTCCAGAAAGCAATATTGAAGTATCCTTCTTATCAGTCTTCCTATCAAGTCTTTGTACAACTCTTCATATTTTAGTTTAAAATGCATGTAAATACATATCTCTGTTAATTCTGAGAGTTTTCTTGTGAAGTTCATTTAGTTCATAACAGAGTTCTGCTGCTCTGCTAAAATAGCGAAATCTTAAGATCAAATTCAGACTGAGTCCCCACACATCCGGCAAACAGCTAAACCATCTAGGAATCCGGCTTTTCAACCAGAAAACCACATTCTAGAATGCATTACACTATTGCTGTTTACATTAAAGTCCTCCAAAACTCCTAAGTATAACTAATAGTATTTATTCATATTTAAGGAATTATGCCTTAAAACATCTGTCAAATAAAATAGGGGAAGACTCTGCTTAGGGATTTTTTCGTCTCTATGGACTATTACTATCAGTCTTGTGGTGTAGAGCCATAGTTTGTAAAAATAACTTCAAATGCTAGATTTTCATTATAGATTAAACTTAGTGAATATAGATCTTTATATGTGACCATGCAGAGCATACTTTTAAAAAATTTTAACCAGTTTTGAAACACTCTAGTGTACTTCCTGCACTTTCTTTTTGGAATTTGCAGTTTCTTCATCTTTGGATATTCCAGTTGACAATTTCCTTATTTCCTTTTAGACGGTTCTTTTTCTCCTTTTCTATTCACTTCCGTGTCTTCTTTACTCTGCTGTCAAAACAGATATACACAAAATTTTGTGCATAATTTATTAGAGTAAAACTACATGCTCTTTAAGAAACATTTCAAGAAGCAAAATTTCAACATGAAACGCGAGATAGGGTTCTAATCTCTGCTTTCAAGACAGCTGTAAAATGCATGACTGATCTTTAGGGTATCTTGAAAATGTTTTGTAGCCTGAGTCCTTTTATGAATTCAGACCTCAGCTGGTTATCGTCCGGCCATTGCTGACGCTTCACAAWCAATCCAGCAGAGAAACAGATAGATCACACTCATATGGTCTCTACCGTGTCCAGTCTTTGTCCAGTGCTAGAATCCAAAACCTGCTTTTTGTAGCACCTCACTTTACAGGCAGGTACACATTTTGTTTTCATATAAGTATTAATGTAAAAAATTTAGAAATCACATGTTAGTTATGCAGGCAAAGGTACATGTCTGCAAACAAATAAAACTATTAACTGCTCAACATTGCTTAGAATCTTGCAGGTTTTGCGTGAGGAAGTTTTACAAGCACTTTTACATTTTCTAGGTGGGTAGAGACATGCCACTTCTTCTAGAAAGGCTGAATTGTAACCATTGCTATCAGTTACCTGAGTGGTTGTTTTAAATTTAGAGAACGGTTTTGCTTGTGGATTTCTTTTCCTCCAAGTCGGTGAATTAGTAGATCCTGAAGTATATTTGCCTGTAGGATAAAAATACACATTGTTTCCTAATTTCAGCTGCAATTTCAGGATACTCTCTTTGTCTGATATGTGAATTAAATATTACATTAGCTGAAGTTTCAATGAATGCATCAGATGAATCAGACCACCTCTGAAACACAAGCTAGCATTAAAGGCAGACTCTCTCTAGTACTTTAAAGATAATTTGTAATACTGCAGCATTTCCAGGAGGCTCATTGGATCTTCCAAATGAGGAGATTCTTCTACCGACATCCTTGGTTTTAATAAAGGGAATATTCCTGTACTAAAGACCTTCCCAAAGGCATCGATTGCTTCTGTTTTATCCCTGCTTGTGAGAGCACTAAATGCAAGGCTAGATTATGTTTTTGCGCTAGACAGTTGATTGTGCCTCAGAATATGCTGCCTAATCACAAACCACTTTCTAGAACTTGACTAAAAATTAATATTATTAATACTTTTCAGTTAGTTCCATCTTAATTCGATTAATTCAAATTATTAATTTCAAAATAATCCTAAAATGTTCAGTTTATATACAATGTGTAAGCATTACCACAGTTTTCTGTTTGTGTCCAAAATTTCCTATTGGTGTCAGGCTGATTCTTTTGTTTGGAGCCTTTCTGACCATAGGACTCAGGTACTGCTGGAAAGAAAGGCAGCAAAAATGTAAATGATTGCTCTTACAACAAAAATGCTGATTACCATTTTTTCTAAAATGCTCTATCTTTTTTTAACCTGCAAATTTAATAAAATGGATTCTTCACATAAAGAATTTTCTCTCTATAATCTCTATACCAGCCTGTTCACATTTAATGAGTGCAAACATTCAAGGAAAAAAGACACAGATATTTGTCCTCAAGACAAAGCAGCAATACTGGAATTTGTTTCACTTAACTTTTTTCACCTTAAAATAGGCATTACTCTCTCTGAAGGAGGTTCCTGTTATTAGAAATTATGACAGGGAGGCACCTCAAGATGGAGATTCAACCCCTCTTAAGAGAGATGACTGAAACTGGCAAGATTAAATCACTTTCTTAACTTCTGATTATTTAAATTAGTTACCACTTAATCTGTTGACAAAGTGGCTAATGAAAAAATACAATTATCCAGAGAAACCATGGACACAGAAAGTGGAAATTCAAATAAAGCCCAAATGATGTACTAGATTGGCTGAAGCTATATTAGCAAGATAAAATTAAAGCGAAAGATGTAATGAATCCAAAGCAAATTGCCAGAAAGAAAGATGCAAGACTCAGAATCCCACCTGTAGGTTTCTTGTCAAATTAATGACATAGCATGTACCATCAAGAAGACAGTAGAGTAAGATGAAGGAAAGTATCATCCTTTATGAAGAGCAGAAAGAATAGATTCAGTCCTCTGTCCAACATAATTAATGTGAAAGAAATAATACTTATGTAAAACACAAATATTTACACTGCACTTAAATTGATAACAGAAGTGTGAATAAGACCCAAACCCTTGTTTATTTAAGATGAAAAATAATCCTACATAATGAAAATAAATACAAATCCCTAACAATGAATACTCCAGTGAATCCTGGTTGTGGAAATATATCATGCAAAGCAAGGTTATTCTTTCATATCCTACTGGGGAAAAAAAAGGTTGAACAAGAAACATGTCTTGAGACAAAACTGAAATCCTACTGCAAAAATACTTCTTCTACTATACATAGTTAGAATAAAATAAGAGGTTAAAGRTGGAGTTTTCAAGGTTTATTAAATATTTGAAAAGAATAAGTCACAGAAGACATGCTGTAAAGAGTAGGGATCACTATATTTGTGCACATCAGCACGTCATTGGATCCATGAATTCCTGCTGTAAAGATGGCTCAATTATTGCTCATGAATATTCTGTCTGACAAGTTGTAAAGGTTTATAAATCTTTACATTTCTGTCTATGGATACACCTGAAATCTACTTGTGAAAATTATGCTTGATCAAATTTCCCCATGCCTGTATTTAGGCATAAATAACCTATTATTCACCTGCAGGGACACAACTGAATGCAGCACAATGCAGACAGGCGTTTTAAGAATTCTGTGTAAGCAGGAACCCACCTGTAGATCCACTGAACTTTGGTTTTGGAGTGACAGTACGGTACACTACATATGCTGATCGTCGAGGTTCTGGAGAATTTAAATGAGTGTATCTTCCAGTTTCTCTCCCATGAGGACCGGAAGAAGCAATTTCATCATCCTTACTTTGAACCCTTTGTTGGTAACTTGGTTTTACTTTGGGGTCCAAAGTGTGAATTCCTAAAAGTGAAAATACAAGTAAAAAGGTTGTGCTGTTATTCAAAAATTGAGATATTGCAGGCAACTGGAGGCTGGACAAGAAGATTAAAAAAATGTTCTTTGCAGATAATCCAATCCACATATAGTCTGTCCATATTTGACACTAAGAAGAGAAATTAACTAGATAGGGCTAACTCATTTCACAGTTTAGTAAGTAGGAATGAATAAGTCAATGTTTTTTTCCAAATACCTTTGCCAGTTACTGTACTAGCTGAATTTCTTGGCTCCTCAGAAATCCTTTTATTTTCCTTTACTTCTTTACAGCGGTGGTTCTTTACCAGTTGAGTGTGGTTTGTTTCTGAGGGATTAAAATAGCACATATTTACTTTTTTAGAAAGCACAAAAAATGTTCTTATCCAAAAATGCTGTGGTGTTTTGCAAACATAATCTCCCACTTCATATACAGGTCACTTTGGGTGGAACATGGTTTCACATGTTAATTATTTTAAAAGTGTCATTCCCCAGAAGGAAAGCAAAAGTGTCTATATTTCCTCTAGCAGAAGAAATCTTGAAAGCCAGCTCAAAAATTAAATGCAAAAATCAGACCACGCTTTCTCTACACTGCATAGGTGTGGACCTCTGGAATACCCATGGTTGAGCCCATGGAGACCAGTCCATGCACTCCAAAGGATGCCTGGCTGAACAGGGAATGACTTCTGCCTGTAGCATCTGGATACACCGAGGACATGGGCAGTGCATGAACATAACAAAATACTACAAATGATGCGGATAAAATTGCAATAGCACTGATTGCATAGGTAAGCTTACTTCAAAATACTAACAGGACTTCACAAGGAAAGTTGCATTGTAAATTAACCACAGCGCTCTTCTCCTGGCCCCTGCTACTCTTCAGGAAGATCTGGCTTTGTAATTCCTTTTCTCCTGCTAATGTAAATAAGCTCTTTTGGTTCCTCTAATTTCAAGCCAGAAAGGACCAGAAATTCTCTACTTCTGCTTCAGTTTATGGGGCAGTTTAAAGACAAAAATCTGTCYTTTTTTCCCTTTTTACTGTAAAACTGCAAAGAAATAACTGGGTAACAATCTACTCACAATAAAATTTTCTATATTAACAAATATTTTCTGGAATTCTCTTGTGAAAAGGATGAAATGTATCATCCAGGTACTTTGGTGCAGGTATTTTAATTTGCTGTATATGGCTCGTTTTTAATAAGCACACTCTATCACAAGTGTTATGCTCTTTCCTTAACTATATTTTTACCGGTTTTATTAAGTCCCATGTTGTGTGAGATACCATCTACAATCAAATCTGTTTTACTTGATGGAAGAGGAAAGTGCACAGCACTCCATGTGATCTAACATGAGCATCAAAGATTTTACTAACTCAGGCACTCTTACAGCCCACATTGAATCTAATAGAGGATGCAAACTGGCTAAAAGAAGCAGAATTAAAGCAAAACATACAAAAACTGCTGTCATCTTGCAGTGAAACAAATCACACTGTTAATGGAAATTTCACTTCAGATTCGCTTTACACAAAATATGTACTGTTCACCACACTTGCAGAGGAACAAAAGTAATCTAACATAAAACTTGGAAATATATAATAATGAAGTACCTTTTACATTGGAATACTTTGATGACATTTGTTCTTTTTCCTGAGGTAGTGCCTCAAATCTGTTCCCATCAACAAATGCGGTCCTCTGCATCACGGAACCACCACCTCCTATGGGAAAGGAGTCTCACAAAATTATCTATACTCAAGAGCACCCTGAGAAAGGTGAACGATGCAAAGAGTCTGCTTTTTATATGGGATGTTTTTAGCTGAAGTGGCTAAAAAAGTACAATGAATTCAATGAAACCAAACAGCTGACTCAATAAGGCCCACAAAAATTAGAGACAAGGGTCTGTTTAAAAAGCTTTAAATACATAAAACTGTGAACAGAACCTTAATTATCAAACTGTTTCTCAGTGGTAACTGTTTATACAGACATAAAGAATGTTTAAAAAGAAAGGTACTTTCGTACATAAAGGTCGCAGGAAAAGATGTAGCACCTAAGAAACATTTTTACTGTGCAATACAGTTCTGGAGCTAGAAGACCCACACCAGTTTGCTCCAAGCTAGAGCAAGCAGCCCTAGTGTGGTACTGCACTATTTTGCATTGACTAAGGGGGAAAAAAGAATACTACAACAATTATTACTATTTTTACCACTAATAAATATTTATGAAAAAAAGGATGGAATACGACTAAGTATTAAGTAAATTCGAGGAGAATGGGGCATTCTTCAACTTTAATGACATAATTCAATACTGAACTCAATTGGTCAAAACACTGTGTCTTCATTAAGATCAACGAAGTTTATGCAGAGGGCTCAGATCCTGTTACACAAGCTGCAGGATTGCAGCTTTGTTATTTCTCTGTAGGATAATGGAAAAATACAAAGCTTATTCATCTTAACTATGGATAGTCTCACAAAGGTAGCAGTTTTTGAAAGCATTTTAATTTTACAAAGTCACAGAAGAAGGAGTCATTGAGTCCAACTCTTAAGTGAATAGTCCATACAGGGATCAAACCCAGACCCCTGGCATTATTAGCACCAGGCTCTAACCAACTTGTATGCATCTCTACACTTGCTTTTTCATAACTCCACAGAACTCTTTCTTTCCCAAAACCAATTGTAATCTGCATAAAGGATTTTTTTCAGTACAAACCTAAAATAAGCATAATACATAATCACAAACAGTGAGTTTGATTGTTAAAATTAATGGTTCAGCATGAGAAAGAGTGTCTAGAACATAAACAACAAAGAATAACTCAAATGCAAAATGGTGAAATTTAATGCATGCATATTCAGTTATTCTATTTACCACATGATGTTCAGCAATGAGAAGATGATGCTACAGTATATTACCTCCATTGTCAAAGGATTTATGATCTGTTCTGGGAATACTCTCTATTGATACTCTCCTTTCTGAACTCTCTTTTTCTTTTCTTGTATTATTAAATCTTGTAGGAATTGTGTTACCATCACCTGGAAAAGCAACAGAAAGAATGTTTAGCTTTGTGTAAGCACAGGTAATGGCACTGACATTCTCTTCCTCCCATCCCTATGAGCCAGTCATTAGTTTAGTGCAATTTCTCTTAACCTCTCGTTTCATAACCTTCTTTCTCTTTTATTAGTTAATTGGATCCTATCTAGTGTAACTGATGTATAACTTTCATGCTAAGAAAATATCATAATACATAGACTAAAGATGACTGTGGCTCCAAAGTAAAGACCCAGCTATAAATTACCTGCTTATTCATGAGCTTCTCACCTTCCATGAATTATATTTATTAATCCTATCTGAGCAAACTTACAGCATTTTCAAGATGCATGTCATCATAGTACCTAAAGTCTCAGAGAAAATTGAAAAACTGTTTTGGGGAAACATATCTATCCTTTTCTCTTAATGTATCTAATGATAAATAAAGACACTTCTTAAAAGGTATGTTCATATATTTGTTACTGATTCCCCCATCTGTAAACTAAATGTATCTACATATTTGTTAGAAATAGTTTAGCAAAACTATTTTAATAACAAATGTTTTAAATTTAGAAATTAGAAGAAAATAATGAATGAAGAATCACAATAACCAGGAAAAATGTTTATAAATTCATATTCCTTTGACCTTAATTATGTTGGTCATAAAGCCCAGAATTAAAAAAAAAATGGAACTCTTTTGTTCCTCTCTTTTATAATACACTTGTAGGGGGTATTTTCTTAATCTAAATTTAGTCATAGGAAAGTTTGATGTATCACTACATTTTGGCATCAAGGCACCCAAGGCAGCGAGCAGAGATCACGGAGCACCTCTGGGAAAGTGGCTCATCTCACCTTTCTCTGATACTATCTGATGATTCAGCAGGAGTACCGTAAGAGTTCCTGTCTCTCTCCATTTACAACAGAGAGCCTGGATGAGAAATTTAAACTACATTCCTAACCTTAAGATGGTTAAAATTAGACTACATAAATCTTTATCATGAAGAGAAATTACATGAAATACCTATGTTGTGTATGCCAGGAGAGTACACATTGGGTTAATAGCCCATTTCTACTTTTTCCATCCATAATTGAGGCAGGTAGTCCCCACAAGTGTGACTATATATATATGGCAAAAGAAAAATAAAGTGTTTTTGTAATATTTTACTTTCACTAAATTTAAAAAGTGGAGAAGAGGTGCAAATTATGTAATAGTTTCTCCCTGTTACAGCAATTTTAAAAGTGGTAAATAAAGACCAAAGAAATTAAAATACTTGCCTTTCTGTAAGTTTTGTTCAGTAGCTTCCAAGGGTAATAGGTCATCTTGCCACGGTGAAGACACAGTTTTTATTGATTGGTGTTTGTAAGGGTTCTGAATCCCATAATACTCTCCTAAACATGCCCCAAGAGGAAAAAAAGAAGCCCTCAAGTTTACCATATTGGCAGCATTGCTGTCTAGGAAAGAGTGACTAATTTCATATTTACCAGTTTTATAGCATATATCCCTTATTGCTCTTTCCTCTTCAATATCGGTAACAGTCTTAGGCACCCAGTTAGAAACATCTGCAGGAAATATTTGTAAAAGATTACAAGATAACTATACAAAGACCTTCAATAATTCTTAATAATCAAATATGATAATGACTTTCATTTCTGTCATTGGTTATTTTTGTTTCTGACTGCAACCTGTGCTTCTGGACTGAAAAATGATTACTTAATATTGGGTATTTTCAAGTGCAATGGAATTGCAATTAAAATACATATCAAGAAGCAAATGTTTGTTGATTCAAAATGATTCAAAAACATCCCCAATATTCATTTTAAAAATAATCCTTCATTTACACCCGCAAGGAAATCTGATTCAACATGTCACCAGGGAGTGCTCGTCACAAAACCTCTGCCCAAAACTACTATCCTGTAATGTCTGCCGGCAGAGCTGGTGAAGTGAGCACTCCTTATCTCTCTCAATTAAGCCTATGAAGATTATCAAAGCCCTACTTTCTATATTGCTTAAGTTAAAGTGGCATGCTCAGACCAAAACCACGTTAGGAAGCGCTAACAGGCTGCTCTACCAGTCAACCTGATGGGCAGGGGAAAAGTTAAAAGTGGCTTGAGGCAACACAGTAATTTGCTGAGTGCACACCTGAAAGTAGGTCATTCTCTCACTTTTCACTCTCCGGGAATGTGCAATTTTTTCCATCCCTATGAATCTCTTATCTCTAAGTGAGACACAGTCAATGGTTTCCTGTATTAACATATATATATAAAAATATACATATATAAAAACATGCAGTTCAACTAGTGGAGAGTTTTCTATCGATTCTCTTTGCTAGATTTAAGAATAACTTTCTCTAAAAAAATAAGAGGGCCTACAGAGTTTGATAAATCYGCTGAAGAAATTACTTAAGTTGAAGTCACACAACCGTCTCCTGTAAAAAACCTGTGACTTCACCTTCAGTGACAAGTGCATAGAGCCCTTGTTCAAAAATTTTTTTCCCAGAAAAGAAGTACCTCCTAAACTTGTAATTTCATCCCAAAATTTTGAAGAGTTTTTGATGGTCATCAGAATTCTGGATTACACCACCTCARCCATGGATTACAGGAGTTAGAAAATATTGCCTTGCTTACATCTGGTGACTACTAGCTCCAACATTTTAAAGATTAGCTGAAAACTATTTCAAAAACTTGTCAACAACTCTTTTCTAAAAATGTAATGGTTATTATAATAAATCACTTGTGAAGTACACTGCAAGAGTTGACAAAACCCTTGTAATAGAAAGAAAAAAAACTGTTTACAGTTCTCTTCCTCTTCATCATCCTCTTCATCGTCCTCTTCATCATCCTCTTCATCACTGAGGTTTATAATCAGTGGAGGGTGAATTGGTATAAAAACATTCTCTTGATTTCTGAGTGAGTCTTGACGATGGGCTGGATGCAGAATCCCTCCTTGGACATCTTGTTTCAATGGGACATCTGCAGGCAAGAACATTAGATTTACTTTGTTAGGAGGAAACTACAGTATCACATCCAGGTTCACACCAGCACATATACTTTTGAAATCTTTATCAGAATTGGGCATTATCTTGTGCAGAGGTTGGTGAGAGAGCACCTTCCAGCTTCAGACAGCATGAAAAACACAGGTATTGGCTCCTCTGAACGGACACAAAACACTGCTGAACAGAGACTTTTGAAAAGAGGAACAATTTCATCACTGCACTATTTAAAAAAAGGCTGGTTATTTCTTCCAGGTGGTGGATAGATTAATTTGACTCAGTAACCTTCTTTCTTCCAATCCCCTTTAAAATATTTATAACATAGGAAAAAGTGTGATTGGTCATACCCAGACTGAAGTGAGTTTAGGACCCCACCTGTGAAAATATTTTAAACATGCTATATCACTCCCCACAGCATCTAATTTTGAAGGATTTAGCAATGCTAAGCACAGGATTGCCCATTTTTAATTTGAAGCCTTTTTTTTGTATCAAACTGAATCACAACTCTCCTTACTAGGTACAAAATGTATATTTTGTGAAGGAAATGTGAAGTTCATTAAAATAACTTAATCAAAAAAAAATCAGAAAATATATTATTTTCCTTAGGAATTTATCTCCACATATAATGTTTCCAACAAAATGGCTTGAGTGCCAGGATAACATATTCCAAGAGCCAGGAGATGCAATGGACTGAAAAGAAAAATGATGAAAAATGGTAAGTCTATCTGTATTGTTCAAGCTGACTGACTTGCAACCCTAGTATTAGGTGCATTATAGTAAAAATAATGAAGTTTGATGTATTTTCCAGTCTAAAAGAAAGTGTGGGAGTTTTTGTATTATTCCAGTTGTTTTTATTCTTGTGCATCTCTTGCTTGCCGATGAATAGCATATATATCATATTTAACCCTTTTTCATAACACGATTGCAGATCAGATTTGTTGTATCTCATGTAAGAGATGCGTAAGATACAACACACTAACTTGATAGAGTCTTTTTCACTGTCCAGAATAAGCTATTTTTAGCTCCATGTAGAATAAGCCAAAACAAAGCTTAATAAGATTTTTAAGTATTGGAACAAAAATGCAGGTTTAGTATTTGCAATGCTATTGTGGAGCACACAGACTTTGAATTTGTACATATTGAGATAAAAAGCAAAAGGGTTTTGCCTGTTTTCCAGCAGTGATTGTTGGATGTTGCTCTTACACAGGATACCCTTGCCCACGGTGTCTCTTGGGCATAGTCTCTGACTTGCACCACAGCCAAAAGTGTGCCTGTGCTGCGTAAGTGGGAGCTGTGCTAAAAGCCATATCGGCACTCGGAGAAACAGCACTCAAGGTCTTGCCTTGATTCTATGAGCTTAGTTAGGCTCCACATGCCCAGATATGACAGGCTATGTTTTCCTGGGGCAATTTCATGGTGACTTGCTCTTCTCACTCCTGCTTCTGACATCTGTCTTGGTTCCTTGTCCTGGACTCTTATCCTGTTTTGGGTTCCAGCTGTCTACCAGGATTCCTGGTAGTCAAGAACTCCTCTTAGAAAGGGCTGAGGAAAAGAAACCAAATTGTAATGGTGGGGTTTTCTACAAATAAGTATGCTGCCTTACACACTATTACTGTACTTCAGAAACGTGTAACCAGTGTTCAGGACCTAAAATTTTATCCAAAACAATAAACTGGAAATATATCTGCACATACAGAACTGTAATCTGATGTTATCTCTACAAAGGGTGTCTCATCTATACAAGATGATGTGTTCTATCAACAGATATCGCTACTAGTGTCCCTACCAACCTCCTCCTCCCACCACACATACTACTTTTGATTCTCTTAAATGATTACCTGCATACTAACCATTTTAACCACTAGAGAGATTTAATCTATCAAAAATTCACGTTAAGCAACATTTTTATTCCACAGAACTCAGCAACCTAAACGGGACTTCATCTTTTATATCACTAATAGGTATGAAGTTTCATAACATGACAGCTAACATAATTCATGTGGCAATCTTATTCAAATTCCTTTCTTTCCCTTGAACTTGCTGGGATAGCAGACATACCTGATTGATTCGCCATGGTCCATTTCTTGACCTTATTACATATTACATAAGCACTGGAAGGACATTTTTGTCTATTTCATTACTCTAATGAACAAATTGTTGAGAAAATATTTTTACTCACTGTTACTAGGTGGCAAATAAAGTCCATTTATATTACGGGGTTTTCTATGAAAGAAGTCACAGCTTATCCTCCTACAGCCTACGGGCTCTGTCTCCCAGAAACAGGAGAACTTGCTGTAGTTTTGCTGCAGGAGAAAACAGTTTTCAGGTGTTGTAAATATAACAATCAAAATGGAATAAATGGATTAGTACATGCTGTGTGAACATAGGATTGAATATATTACAGTTCACACTGCTGTAAACCTGTGACCAAGATTTTGTGGGATGACATTCTTCTATTTTACCACATTTCAAATTATCTTGAAGTTTATCTTAAGCTCTAGATAGCTCTAAAGTTATCAAGTTAGGTCAACAGCATTTGGTGATGTAAAATTGTTTTTAGATTAGGATAAGGCAGTCTACTTAGTTTACTGCAGACTTTTCATGAGATGCTGGGAAGAAAAAAAAAATCTCTTAAGTAATTTAACTGACACGTGGCCGAGTTTCCTTTTCTGTACAATGGGAAAATCAGATCAATCTCCAATGAAATGTGCTGTATAAGTGCAAATCTTACACCAGTACTGCCTTGCTATTAAAGGACAAGGGTCTGTGGGAAAATATGGGGTAAGAAATAAACCCCAGAAAGATTCCCAACAAAAACCTGAAAAAAAATTGGCAGTTGATGTTATGAGACCGCTGTTATTACACTGCTCACACCATTTTTCATCTGTTTTTAAAGATGACAAACATAAACCTAATGGGAATAATAGACTGTCTACTGTCTACATGGATTTGTTTAATTACTGTTTTTTTAACTCATGCATATACTCATACTGCTGCTCTCTCTCTATTGATCAATGTCACACCAGCTAAACAGTCTGCACAATACTGCAGAGAGGGTACTTTCACAACGAGAGTACTTTCACAAGAGTCACTTCTGTTAGTCATACATAAAATTGTTTTGTATCTCCGTCCTATATGAGTTTACAATTTTTAGCATCATCTCTGATGATGCAATTCACTTTTCCTTATCCTGAGGTATCTTACTCAAGCATATGATAAACTTGTAATTCCAAAGAGGCAAGTGTTCACAAGCTTTACCCTGAATATGTAAACTCAGGTTTATATCCTGGATGTGAATGGCATCCCAGCTGACAGCTGTAAATGCCAGGTTGGGGGTTATTTCTGAATGAGTTTCTGCATAATTTTTTAAATGAAAACAAAGCCATACTTGAAAATATTGGAATACTTGGAGGCAGGTTTCTCCCAGTTCCAGATATCAACAGCTATGTCTAGGAGCAGCATGTCCAAAAACTTTTGTAGTGACTACAACTGGGCCACCCCCTGAGACACAAAGCCTGTCTCCCAGGCATTAACACCTAACTCCCTGACCCTTAAAAATTGATGCAATAACCAAGAGCCCTAAACCCAGCCCTGCATTTTTACCAGGCAGAACGTAAGTACTTATTTGAATTAAAGCTATCAGCAGTCAGGCAAATCATAATCTTATCCTGAAAGCGGTTTGTTTCCAAATACTGGACCTTCAGGTGAAACAAAACTCAAATGCGTAGTGTAGCTAAAACAAAAGATAGTCGAATGAAGCATGTGGTACCTTCTCCATGTGGTTGAGCTGTTGAACTGAACTGAGAGCAGTTGTTAGCCAGGATGGAATCTTACATTTTAACAGTTGCCAACTGCTCCTCCAGCTTGGGACATCAGCATGATGCTGCTACATGACCTGTCCAGGCTGAACATCTTCCTTTTTCTCTATGGCTTCCGAGTAAAATATAGAATATCAGACTGTTTCAAAGAGTTGCCCAGTCTGGTGCTTTTTTAATGTGAAATGGAACAAACCCATTTAGTGAAGCTTAAATACCCAACTTCTTGCTGATGGAACTGCAGTCTTAAAAACAAATCTTTGACACCACAAAGACGCCAGAGCCTGCTGGGCAACTACAGTCAGTGGGAGGAATGAGAACATGCATGAAAGAATCCTTGGACACCAAAGTCAGGGGAGAAAGAGGGGGAGAAGGTGCTCCAGACGCCGTGGCAGAGAGTATCTCCTGCAGCCCACAGTGAAGGCCATGGTGAAGCAGCTGTGCCTCTGCAGCCCGTGAAGACCCACGGTGCAGCAAAGATGCACCTGCAGCCTGTGGAGGGCCCAGCACCGCAGCAGGTGGATGCACCCAAAGGAGGCTGTGACCCCATGAGAAGCCCGCGCTGGAGCAGGCTCTTGGCCCGACCTATGGACCCAGAGAAAGACAAGTCCACTGTTGCGGGAGCCGGCGCTGGGGAAAGCGCAGCTGCCCTCGGACCCCCGCCGGGCCGGGCCGGGCCGAGCGGAGCGGAGCCAGCGCCTAGCGGGGGCTCACGGCGGGAGGGAGGCGGCCCCGCCCCGCGCAGAGCGCCCCGGCGGCAGCGGCGGGGACTCCATTTCCCGTGGCGCAGCGCGGGCCGGGCCGGCGCAGGCGCGGCGGCGGGCCGGGCGGCAGGGGCCATGAGGCGGCGGGGCGCGGTGCAGCGCAAGGTGCCGTGTCTGTTCGTCACCGAGGTGAAGAACGAGCCGTCGGCCAAGCGGGAGCGACAGGTGGCCGCGGCGGCACTGGGACGGGCGGGCGGGCGGCAGGCAGGTGGGGCTGAGCCCGGGCCCGGGCCTGTACCCGAGCCCAGGGGAGGTTGCTGGGCCGCGGTTGCAGCAGCACGGACCGTGTCAGATCCCCCGGCCGCAGCCCAGGGGCGAGAAGTTCGGCTGTAGATTTAAGGGAAGCTTACGGGAGAGGTTTGCATGGATTCTCCCTTCGAAATGTAGGGAAGAAGGGCCGTTTGAGTGCCGTGTCAGCTCCGCCCCACGCGTTTCCTTGCAAGTGCGCACAGGTGTTCACCCTGATGCTGTGTTTGCTTTTTCTAATGAAGGCCATTCCGGCATGACTGCAAGGGGAGCCTGTGTAAAACCATCCTGCCATTCCCACCTGTGAGCCTCGTAGGAAAAACAAATGAGCTTGTCTCCCTTTTTTTGTTGTTGGTTTTTTTTTTCCTCGTTGATGTTTTCTTTTTGGAATATCAGGCTTATGACCGAAGAATTCATTTGAGCCTGTGAGACGTGGACAGATTGGGGTAGCGCTCACCTATCTAGCTGCAGACTTCCAGCTTGTGTTCCTTTATTTTAGTAGTAGCTGCGTAGTGAACTTAAATCCCACCTCTGTGTGACTTTATCCCATTGGTGATTGGCTTTTGGATGAAAGAGCTGAATTGGTTGCCAAAACGACAGTAACGTAATGGTTAAGCTAAGGTTGAACCATCTCAATAATGGTCATGTAAGGGTACACCCCTACACTGCTTTTCCTTCGTACGGAAAAAACGAACAGGGTATTAGATCTGAAACTGGCACATGCTATTTTTTTGTTTGTTTTGGTTTGTTGGGGGTTTTTATTTGTTTTTGAGGGTTTCTTTTGTTTTTTGTTTGGTTTTTGTTTTGTTTTTTAAAGTTCAGGCAAGGATAAAATGTGGTTATGACTGGTAGGGAAGAAAGGGGGTGATAGTGGTGGTAAAACCAATGGGAATGTTTTCTCACTACCCTGAAATTTTTCTTTTTTATGTAATCTTAATATATGCCATTTGCTATGGTTACAGATCTTATAACTATAAGATGAAACAGTCATGTAATGTAACAAAAGCACGTAGAAGTTTCTCATTTTATGGATTCCTCATTCTGTTTCAAGATTTCTGCAAGACAAGGACTTGCTTTGTGTTTTGCTAGCAGAAAGAGACTGTCCAGCTTAAAAGACAAAGTTGACTGGGGACAGAAGAGGGAGGTATGATTACAGAGAGAAAGATTTGAATCCAAACACAACTGATTGCATGTTTGCAGTGAAACTGTTAGAGAAGCTGTATAGAAGTCCTCCTAGAAATTTGTACTAGTTGGCTATTTTTTTCGTATCCACAGATCATGTATTTCTTTGCTCTTTTGGAGCACAGAAGTGTTTAGTTGACAGCACTAAGTATCAACTTGGAAAAAGCACACCTGGTCTGTGTATTGCACTAACATGGTGCTATTGACTTTCAGCTCCAAACTGAAAGCTCGGGAGAGCTACTCATGAGGAATTTCTATTGCCACCCTAATGCAGGAAGGTATATCTCAAAATACTGCAGTGTTGGACTGGAACCCTTCTAGTTTATATGCCCTGTTTAAAGTGGAAAACAAAATCATCTCTGAATAATAATCAAGAATGGGAAAGAGGGAGAGAATTTACAAACAGATTGGCCTGGTTCTTCTGTCTTAAGAGTGTCGCTGTTGTATCAAGGATGGAGCGAAATCACGACATAAGCACGATCCAAGAGTTGGTGAAAAGTGGATTTATTTATTAATATAAAGACTTATTTTATACCTTAGTGTACTTGAATGTCATAAGGTCATTGGTCCTTTGGCCATCCACCTCTCAGGATGATTGGCTAGGTGCTACAACGCCTTATTCCAAATATTTACTACATAACAACTCACAGGTGCATGATAAGAAGTCCCATTAGAGAAACATCTCGCTGTTTACATAGCTTCTATGAGAAAGGACAGCATTCTCACAGAATGCGAGAAGCTGGAAAATTTCTCTGCTAAAAGCCTTTCAGTATCCATATAAGAGTACTTTCCAAACTGTCAAATTTTGAGGAAACAAGGGTGTATTTCAATAGTATTAGAAATCAGCTATATAATGTGTAATACTTAAGAGCTGGATTTATAGAGGCCATCTGTAAGGAGCAAGAATCTGTATGAGAGCAAGGCAGTAACATAGCCACTTGTCTTCTTTTCAGCCATTTAAAGTTTTGGCAACTGAAACTATAACGGGAAAGGCTTTGGAGGCAGATGTACACAATGGAATTCCCACTGAAAAGGTGGATGGAACCTGCTGTTATGTAACTATGTATAAAGGTAAGAAGGAAGATCCATATGCAGATTTCTCATGCTAACTAGAAGTTTTGTTTTACTTAGTTTTCACTTTTATTGTATGATTAATTTACAGCTGTTGTGAATTCAAGTGTCATTAAGCATCTTGACCACAGAGTAATAGCTACTGTAGATTTAGGAGGTGTTTCTAAAGTTGTTCTAGATTTTACTTTCTAAAATACATGAAGTATGGTTTAAGTGAATATGAACATCTAGGAACTATTCCAATTCTTAAATTTCCTATTAGTAAGTCTTCCTTGCAAGCTGGGTCATGTATAATTTTCTTGGGGAAGATTAATAGAAGTACAAAGGTTGGAGGAAATGAGAAGACTGGTTCATTGACTCACTAGAGTTCTTGCCTTCACCTGAAATTGCAAGAAAACTTTGTAGGCAAGACTGTATATAAAATCTAAAATAGATTTGGAAATTCATATTCTGTAATTTATGAATAGTGGCTTTGCATATGAAATTTCTCTACCGGCAAATGAGATTTTATATCCTACCTGTTATGTAGTTGATTTCAGTACTCTGCAGGGTATGGTTACCTCAGTAAAGTGCTGATTTTTGTCTATGAAAACTCCTAGGGCAACCCTATCTATGGGCCAGGTTGGATCGAAAGCCCACCAAACAAGGTGAAAAAAGGTTTAAACGATTCTTGTATTCATTGGAAGAYTGCAAAGGTTAGTGAAGATTTCCTTCCTTCTTTTTGGCAATGTAAGTTATCCAATTGGAAAAACAGCTAGTCTAACATGGGAAATATCAGTGATCCTGCTGCAGTTTTTTTTAATGTCATTCTTTACTTTGTAGAGCTTTCAACTGGAATAGGTTGCTTTTTTTTTTGACCTTAATTTTTGAACTTCTAAACTGCTTAAAAGCTAAATGCTTCTTTAAACCATCCTAATTGTAGACCACTTGAGTGCAACAGATGCTGGTGCATATACAAAGTAACTGAGACTACTGTCTGTAAAACAAGGTTTAGATCAATGGTATTTTGATAATTGCATTGAAAGACAACTAAAACAAAGTTTGTGAACAGTTTGTCAAAAACTAAATGTTGCATTTATATGTCTAGAATTTGTTTGGAATATTGAAGAGGATTTCAAGCCCGTTCCAGATACCTGGATTCCAGCAAAGGACATAGAGTTCTCTAACGGCAATCCTTTGCCCGATGAAAATGGACATATGCCAGGTACCTATGATGAAGCACAGGTAAAATTGGGGAAAGGTGTATGTATCAATTTTTTAAGAGTTAGAATTAGTTTCAGAGTTAAAAATAGTAATTAACATATACAGGAAAAAAAATTGGAGTGTCATTCATTCACTAGTCAGGAAGGCTTTGTTCTTCTAACACATTGAAAATAATTGCAGTTTGCTGTACAAACTTACAGGCCTTCAGCTGAAGGTATAATTGTCATATTTACATTCTTCTGAGATACAAGTTTTTCTTTTTACTCTTTCTGTTTGTAGTTTACTGTAGTGTTTTTTAAATGCATGCAACAGGTTCTAGTATGCATTTAATAACTTCAGATACTTACTTTGGTAAAATGCAGTGTTTTCTCATAGGGTGGGTGCCTGTGGAGAAAAATAGTAAGCAGTATTGCTGGCACTCGTCTGTTATAAATTATGAGGCTGGAATAGCACTGGTATTGAAACGCCACGCTGACCCAGGGCTTCTGGAAATCAGTCCCGTGCCATTATCAGAAATGTTAGAACAAACATTGGAGCTTATTGGGACTAATATTAATGCAAATCCATATGGTAAGTTTGTATGATCTGTTCTCAAATACTTCTTTTATTTAGTGCTGGTTTTGAGTGAAATCAATGTATTTTCTTTGTGTAAGTTTTTAAAAAAGGTTTTCCAGTAGCAATCTTCTTAGAAAGGAGAGAAAGTGCTAGCTGAAGGAACACTCACCCAAAAATACTTTACAAAGGTGAGTTGTCATGGGACTAGTTATGCCTATTAAACCTTAGTTACTATAAAAATGCATTGCTTCAGTCTTTCAAAAAATATTGTGATTGGAAAAGCTGTTTTAAATATCACTATTAAAATAATATATTTTTGTAAGATTGTTTCTTGGTGCCTTCACTTTTTTTAGTTGCTCTTCTGATACATCAAAGTAGAAAACTTTATTCAACCAATTTTTTGGAGCCCCTAAAGTTACTCATAAATTGAAATTTTTAAATTACAAATACAAATTTTTTTTAAGGAAATGTAATTTAAGCTAAATTTTTGTTGTGGCTTCTTCCTTTAAAAGCCTTATAACAAAAAACCAATCAGGTATGAACATGAGTGAGTTCTAACTTCTGTGCTTTGCTGTTAAAATAACTTGCAAGGATGGATAGGAAAAATAGTCGTACCTGGTCTAAGCATTTTCTCAGTATGTAAAAGAATTGCAACAAAAAGT
Organism: Amblyornis subalaris; assembly: GCA_018881555.1. Lineage (NCBI taxonomy): Eukaryota > Metazoa > Chordata > Aves > Passeriformes > Ptilonorhynchidae > Amblyornis > Amblyornis subalaris. The sequence goes on along the minus strand of JACAXG010000009.1, from coordinate 15,982,886 downwards.
TCTAATAGCTGTATTCTTAGATGAAGATTTTTGTTAATATGAAAAGGCAATGCAGTTGTTAATAGCCCAGTTTAAGTATTCATCCATATTCATKAGAAGATATGCCAGATTTTCAGGAACTAAGATGTTTGTGCCACTGATCGTGATCTGAAGCGTGAAGGATTTAGCTGGTACCTTTGGTTACTGAGGAGGTGACCATGGGGAAAAAGCAGACAACTGTATAAATCCATGTCATGTTTATTTTATACAAAGGAGGAGATTTTAATAAATAATTACAAATTAAAATGTGAGGAGAGACAGCTGCATTTGATACTTAAAAATATAATTCACTGTTCTGTTAAAGGCAGGACAATGGTGTAGTATCTAATAGAAGTCTACAGAGTGCTTTTAAAATATCTGCAATAACGAAAGTGAGGAAACACATGAACTAACAGGAAGGTATTTGTTTCTTTAAACATAGAACTAGGAAGCAAGAAGCACCCGGTACATCTTCTGGTACCACATGGAGCATTTGAAATAAAGGATCCACCTACTTTAAAGCAAAATGACATACTGTCTTGGTTTGAAAGCTGCAGTGAGGGTAAAGTTGAAGGAATTGTGTGGCACTGCCATGATGGGTGTTTAATCAAGGTAAGTATACGGATGGACATGTGGAAAGCACTATAATAATTCATAGTATGTGAAGTATTGGATTAATTTGTCTTTTTTTTCCTAAATTCTTTAATAGTAAATGTTCTCCAACAAAGGAGATGACAGTAGAATTAGTAAAGCCACTGAATCACTACAATGACAACATATTGAATTTTTTCATTCCCAACATTATACTAATAAAGTAATTGAGAACATAATATTTTCTTGCCTCTCTCTATAGGAATTATTAGTTTTAAAGCTTAATTCTTTCATTTAAAAGTTAACTGTAGTGTAACTAAATTAAAAGAACAAGAATCATTTGTAAGAATGTGATTTTTGATTAATTAGCAAGTTTGTATTATTTCTGAAACTGGGGGACATCTTGGTTCTGGTTTGCCTTTTGTGCTTCGTTGTTCTTCATGTTATACAGATAACTGTTTTAGGGTTTTACACACTCACTAAGTTCGGAATTGTGCTACTCTATCAAAATGGCTGAACTCATCTTCTTTCCTTTTATTTTAGCTCCATCGCCATCATCTTGGTTTACCTTGGCCACTTGCAGAGACATACCTGAATTCTCAGCCTGTTGTAATTTCTTTTAATAGAACTAAATATGACTATGACTTTGAACCAAAGAGTTTGTTTCACCATTTTTCAAAGTTGGATGGTCAAAGATTTGACAGACTGAAAGATATCAAGTTTGATGCTTGAAATTATTTTTCTCTTTTAAGTTAATTGTTGTATGTGCTGCATTCCTCTTATTTGTGTCTACCACAGAATTCTTCATGAATAATCTATCTTAGGCAACAGCCCAGGTACTGTATCATTCTTAGTTTATCTTAAATGACTAATTTTAAATAACAAGAGATCTGGCAGCCAGAGCAGAGGTCCAGCTTCCAGCATGTTTATTTTCTGAAAAATCCTTAACTTTTGAACCCATTTCTGGAAACTGCTGGCATTAAGTGTAGGAAGTATGTTGTCTTAACACTGGCTGGTCCTAAAAGCTTTATTAATGAATGCACTTAATCGGAGAAGTTACATAGATTGCGCTTCTACAAATATAATTATTATGACCCTGTTACATGTAGATTTCTGATTTAGGATCTAGTTTCTTAACAGGAAAAGGATATATTTCAGGTGGCACCAGAATTAGTCCTAAAATTTGATAATTTTTTTTTTTTAAAGTTGTAACAGTTTCTTATGGGGGAAAATTTTTCCTGGTATCATTTAACTGGTCATCTGCAGCATTATGCTATTATTTAAAAACCCAATTAATGTATATCTTGCAGGCACTCACACTATTTTGAGACAAAAAGAGTAAATAATAGAAAATATAGTAGTTTTATTTTGGAGATCCTTCGTAAGTGGAGAGAGACATGACTTGGCTTAATAATTCCCATTTAAAACTGCATCTCAATTAGCAAACTTCATCAAGGGCAGAGTAAGTAAGACAAGGTGTATAAATAATAAAGGTGAGACTGAATGACTGTTTGAGTTGGCTTTATTTCCTCTCTGCTGTAAAAGTATACATCCAGCTATATAAAATAAACAAAATGAAAAATCAGTTATGTACAAAAATACCACAGGTTTGGCTTCACTATAGCTTCACTTTCAGTTTTTTGTTCTTGGGTTTTCTAACACTGAGGTGAAAATAATCAGGGATGTAAGAACAGAGATCCAGCACACTGACCCTGAGTTCAGAGTTAAACAGTACAGTCACACAAGACAACAAGAGCAAATTATATATTCTCACTGAGCTGGAACTTAGCATAGTTAGTATGCTGACAATTTAAAAGTTTCTTAAATTTTAGGATAAGCCCAAGGTTTCAACTTCACCTGCCACCTTATTACCCAAATTAACTGTTCTGAATTAAAATATAATATTGCACAGGGGCTGAAAGAGGTAAAACTTGCTTTGACTGTTGTATGTAAATACTGACCATGAACCATTGAATAATCCAATTCTGCACTCTTAGGTATGTGCAAACTAATATAACTTTAAGAGACTTGTATAATTCCAGGATAAACACAGACAAATGAGTATTTTGTATCAATGATGAGGATACTGAACACTAGCCTAATCAGCAGAAGTGTTGCCTGGACTATCCACCTGAATGCCAAACTCTTCAGAAAGCTGCTTCAATCTCTCTTCTAAGATAATATTTTTTTTTACTTCTTCATTGTAGTTATATTTCAGATCCTCAAGTTCTTCAAAAAAGGAAGGGTTGTAGGTTTCTAGTTCTCTTCTAAGCTCTTTTGTCTCTTCCTGTTGAAAAGAAGGAAGGAGTACCATCTTTATCAACAACTTTGTTAATACCACACAACATCTTTTTTTGCCTTTTTCTTGAGACGTTATGTAAGAGAAGGAGGATGTTCTCTAGAGGCAAAAAACTCTACCCCTAAACAGCACCTTCACTAAAACCAAACTAGGCTTTGTAAACAATGTTTAGAAATTGACTTTGTCATTAAATATTAAATGGCTCTTTCTAGCTCATTATCTTGCCTAGGATGATCCTTGCAGCTCACCTTTAATTGCTGTTTTTCCAGCTCTGAAGCTTTCAGCTGTGTCTGGAGGTCAGCTATTTCTGTCATTAGCTTGTCAATTTTATCCTTCTCAACAATCTCATTATGTCCTGCAAAAATCATGATTTTTAAATGAAATTTTAACTAATGAAAACCCATGGCATAAATAATTCTGCATCTCCTGAAAGCTGAAACAGTTAAAGTGTATAAACCCAATTGGGATCACCAAAAATTCAAGTCATCTGGGCTTTTCCTTAGTTCTTGTACAAATTAAGCAGTGATGTATAGTTCCTGTGACTGAATGCAGTAGTCCAGTGCCCAGTCTCTTAGCACACCTTTGAGAAATATGACATGTACACTTTCTCTGAATTAAATGCAGGAAGTTTGGAAATAACATAAGGATCTTGTTGCATGTATTCATAATTTCAAGAGGGTTAGTTTGTTTTGGTTTTTTTCTTCTAGTCATATGGCAGTGTGCTGCTCTGTGGTGCTCTGCTTTGCCCATGGGACTGATGCTTGCTAGGTCTTAAATCATTCACAGAGCCAGTAACTGGAAATAGACAGTCATTCTCTAGCAGCTTGGAACCCAAAGCAAAAGGTGTAGGAAAGAGGATTTCAATGAATGACTGACATTTTACAAAAAGTTGTTTGAGCTTAATAAAGCAAGTGGTGGCAGGAACTACACACCTTCTTGTGAGGAAAAAATCATACACAGTTTACAGCCTCTTTCTCAAAATAATTGATTATGGAGATTTTTACTAAAAATTCTCTACAAAAAGCTTGTATATGTACTCAAAAATCCAAGACCTAATCTACTTCAATTACACTACTTTGGCATTAATCTAATTCAAATAATTCTGTAGATTTATTATCACTTTGCAGACACATAATAAGGAAAAAGAGGTTTAGACCCTAAATACAGGAAGATCTTAATTTTTGTTACTGAAAATTATTACCAGCTGTAGGACTTTCACTTCTGTAGGTGTGTCTGTGGTGCTTATAATCCTCCATCTCATGCACTAGTTCTGCTTTTTCTTTCTCTAATCGATTATTAGTTAATCTGGAATATAAAACAATTTTAGAATAATTTTTAAAATTTATCAAAATATTTCAGAATGTAAAATATTTAACTAAAAATTGCAATGGCCCTTTCCTAATCACCCTTAGTTCATGTATATTGGCTGAGGTATTTAAGTTAGTTAGAAGTACGTTACCTTAGAAGCTGAAGTTCCCTGATGAGGTTTTGCTCTGTCCCTGCACCTTCAGGAAGGTGTTTGAGAAGCTCAATCTTAAAAGAAAAATTAAGAAAGTTTTGTTCTTGAAAACAGTATCCATGGGAATGCAGTTCGGATAGAGTTCTCTTGGATACAAGATTAAAAAAATGAATGAAAATAAGGATGTAACCAAATACTAGGCTATCAGTAAAAAAAAGTGTTCACGTACAGTTTCCACAACGCTAATTCTTGACAGCTGTTTCAAAGTTAGTAAAGATCATTGCTACATCTTTCATGAAGGGTGAAGAAAAAAGTATTTAGAAGTTAGATTTACAAAGAAAGATGGATACATAGCCACATCAACATAATTTATACATAGCATAAGGAACTGATACGCCTAAATGGTTTAAATGCTTTAAAAATTCTACTGCCGTGCTTCTTTGCATACCTGGGTGTCCAAGTTTATTTTGAAAGATAGTATGAAAAACCTGTGATTTTGCAATGAAAACCAAAATGAGGGTGCACTGACCTGCAGTCATTAAGTTAGAAGAGGCCCCTGACCAGAGAGGGAGGGAGCCTCTGAAAGTGCCACCCAGTAAAGACGCAGGAGCAAAAGAGTGGTTTAAATATGTGATTATAGACAGTTAATGAATGCAGTGACAATTCATGAACTCGCATGAGGCTACTCGCAATGATTGGTTTTTGTTTTGTTACTACCTAAAGTGGTAAGGATTTGGAGCTTTTTTTTCACAATCAGTCTCTGTTTTTTTGAAATGTAGTTAACCTTGACCTCATCCCTTCATCAGTGCTTGAGACACAAAAGAAACTGGGAAGTGTGTTGCTCCAGAGTAATATCACATAAGGAAAGACTTTTTATCTCTGTTTTAAATTTGCTGCTGGTATATACTTCATGTTACTGCTGTTAGAAAAGGAAAAACAAGGAAAAACTACCAAAATAATTGTTTTACAGGAATCAATTCCAAGTTCTATTTATGGAACACATCTACTTGCTTACATAATATTTATATGACTTCCCAAATTGAAAGTTTTGTATTTGATACCTTACACTGAGAATGGCCAGTACAAGATGTCTGGGGAAGAAAACCATCCACATATAAATAAATGAGAAGATGAAAGCTGATGTAGGGGCATAGTCCTAGGACTACACCTCTGTACTTAAAAGCCAAAATGTGATACATCTTTCCAAAGGTACCTGAGTTTAAAATTAATCAACTCTTGCACATGTAAAATAGTACTTGTAAGACTATTAGAGACTGCATGTAAGAGGCGAGACTGGAAACAGAAATGAAGACCCTGTTTGGGATGGCAAAGTCAATACCTTTCCACCCCCCARAAAAACCAAACTGGAGGGAATAGGGAAGTTGCTGCAGCAACCTCATTGCAGAACAAGCTGGAATGATTTTAAGACCATTTGAAGCATCTCTACAGGCTTTCATGTGATCACTGAAACTATAAGAAAAAAAGCCCTACAGAAGAACACAGTAGAAAAATAGCTTAGTTTTTGTCTAAGACTGCAAGTTTTATATATTGATAATATGTGGTAAACCTTTAATTGGCTAAAATATGTAAATATAGCAACTATGACTGAAAAAAACCTATAAAAGAATGGATTAGAGAAAAAACAAATACTCTGCCACTAGAGACGCTACAAAGACATCAATTAATATTAAGCATTCTATTTTCAGAGCAATCTGGCTAAATTTTACTCACTTCTTTTTTTAGATCTTGTAAATTTTTATCAGCATTGTGTTCACGTTCTATTGCTTCCTGAAGCAGCCGTTTAAGGTCAGCAATGCTTTGGGTTTTTTTAGCAATATCCATTTCCATTTCCTTCAACTTAGTTTCATGCATCCTGGTAGTATTTTTATTTAGAGAAAGATAAGAGCAAAAGTTAATACTTTTGCAGAAATAGAGATTAAAATATCTTCAGAATAAATGCTGTAAAATACACCTCTAAATATGTTCAGGGCATTGGCCTTGAAATAATCACTGGCCTTACAAACAGTTTGTTGAAAGAAGCATAATGAGAAATAAATCTTTAATCTTAGAATAAAGGCTTTTCTAGATATTACACTTTTGTGGATCTTTTTTTGTGTCTACACTTTATTAAAGGGGGATGGGAATCTTTTTATGCTGTTGCACATAAACCCCAAGCTACCTGCTGCTAGAAGGATGCATGTTACTGATGCAGTATGTGTGGATGCTGAAAAGCCCTCAGCAGAGAAATTCCCTAGCATTTTGCACTCTGTGAGAAGCTGTCTTCTCACAGAAGCTATGTAAACAAGCGAGATGTTTTTCTAACGACACTTCTTCATATCATACACTTGTGGACTTGTTATTATATTGAAAGCACAATATTTTCAGTGAGGCGTTGCACTAGTCCTGGCCAATCATCCTGAGAGGTGGATGGCTGAGGAACCAATGACCTTATGACTTTCAAGCACACTAAAGGTATAAAACAGGTCTTTATATTAATAAATAAATTCCACTTATGTACTTTTCACCGACTCTCGATTGTGATCGTGCCGTGATTTCATCAGCGACCCCGGGACAACAGCCACAAGTATGTATACTAGTTGGATCTTATTTCAGTGTTATACCTTTGACGATATTTTTCTAATGATTTAATAATTCATGGAAAATAATGTACTGAGAAAAGGGCTAATACAGATGCAGAAGATGAAGACTCCAAGACCAAAACTGTTCTGCAATAAATTGTTTATTGTTTATTATTCTGTTCTGGAGGAACAGCAGTCTGTGGATGCTTCCATTTTGCTTTGAGCCATATAAGGCTACAAAAAGGTTTGTGTAGAATCTGAAATGTTGGAAGGTACTTCTGGAGATCATGTAGCCCAGTCTCCCATCTGAAGTGGATTCAGATTGCAATACAATGTCCAACATCTCGCTACCTGCCAAAGAGTCTCCTGGATGACACCCTTTTGTCTGCCCTATCAAATAACCTTCTGTTACCACATACATGCTTCGGTAGATGTGCTGGTGAGGTGACTGCATGAAAGTTCCCCAAGCAGCTCCTCTAGGTTAGTAAGGTCTATCTTACTAACTTGCTTTAACTTCATGTTAAAGTAAATACAAATAGAAGTTTTTATTCCCGAGTTGAAATAGGCAAGTACATGACCATGTATTTTATATCAGTCTATACGTGACTACATATGTCTACCAACTAAACAGAACTAAGTAGAAATGTTTTTCAAAACAAATGAAGAACTAAAAGAATAAATATACTAAAACTGCTGACCTGATATACCAGCTGTTAAGGGCCTACCATCTTGACTGCATGTTTATATCCTCTTTCTTCTGTGACCATCAGCCAGTTTTGCCCTTCTTCCTTATGCTAAATGGTTGTCATCTAGCCTTGCACAGGGACATTTTACCTCACTGGATAGTTTGGGGGAAGGTTAAAAAAAACCAAATGGCTTTTTGAAGTCTCAGTGAAATGAAATGGCTCAGCAGTATGTCAGAGAAGCACTAGAACCTCCCAAGGGATCCTGTGGGTGTGCAAGACAGAAGGGACTAAAATCCTGGACATCAACAGTGATCTGACCTAAGATGAAATCAGACAAGTCTCGCTCCTGTCTAGCAGATTTTCTGCCCTAGTAAGTTTACTGTCAGATGTTCTGATTTTGTAGATACCTTCCATCTCTGTTTACAATTATTAAAGAGTACTTTTGCAACACATTACCTTATTTCACCCTGAAGTCATCCAGGAGTCCAGGACTAAGTAGTTCATACCAAAAATTTGCTCTCTCCCATCCTTACGCAGGACACAGGTTATTTGTCATAATAGCATAAGCATTGTTTCCTTTTTTTGTCCTTTTATTACATTCTCAATTCCTACCTTGTTACAATGGACTTCCAGCTTCTGCTGTCAGTTCCATCAAGTTGGCTCTCAGCCAAATTTAGTTTCTTAATGGTTTCCTCCAGCTGTACATTTAATTTCTCATTTAGTATCTCCAAGCTATTCTTCTCTATCCGTAGCTTCTCTCCACTGTCAGCTTCCTATTGTTCAATAAAAACAAAGGTTTATGGAATACTTAACCTCACATGAAGCACAGTATTATCTCAAATGATGGTGAGATAGGGTCAGTACTGATTTAGAGGAAAACTGCATCCAAGATTACTAGCACTACAACTTCCAAATTTGATCTTGGGCTAGTCCTTGGATATCTCCTCTCCCCATATAGTGAAAAAAATCTGTCATAGCTGTATCAGTGCTATATCAACCATTAAAAAGAATAAAAAACACCACAACCAGTAACTAATGGAAATAAAGGGATGCATTTCAATGATCCKACCTTTTTCAGTTCTTTACGCAGTCTCTCGTTTTCAGTAACGACTTTCTCCATTCCTTTGGTTTTACATTCATAACGCATACTCAGCTGGCTCTCCAGATCAAGTTTCATTTTTTCCATCTCAGACTAAATATGAAACAGTTTGTTAAAACACATACACATTGCTTAGTAGATTTCAGATTTCCATTTTTAAAGAACAGCATAGTTACAGCTACTTAGCACAGTGAACATAACATTTTATCACATAGTTAAATATATCCTTAAGGTACAAAGTACCTTAAATCATGAAGTATGTTATGCTAAAATGAAGTTTTGTTTTCTGTTCTACATATTTCCTATCTGGCATTTTTAAAACAGTTTTATGCCAATCAATATCAACAAGAGGCTTGATGCTCCATTTTCTTACTAACTTGCATGTAAACTGTTATCTAAATATAGTTACTGGAAATAAATCTGTACCTTTAGCCTCTGATTTTCCTGCTCAAGACCAAGTAATTTCTCATTAGAAACCATAGATGGAGCTTTTTTCAATTCTTCATTTTCTCTTTGGACTCTCTCTACAACCTTTTTCATCAAACCAATTGTTTTTTCCAATTCTGGGACTGTCTTTCCACTTCTACCAGCCTGCAGAGACGGGGTCAGGGGGGAGAAGTGAAAGTAAGCAAATGGTTCATCTTAACATTCTGAGATACTCCAAATCTTACTTTATTGCTTATTTTCCCATTGCAATTCATACTTATAAACAAAAGATGCTTTATTTTGGTATAACTTGAACCCTAAAATTTCTTGCATATTTACCTCTCCAAAACATCTAATGATATATTCACCCTGCAAGTCAACAAATCCACTCCTTCATTTTCTACGTTACCCAGAAGAGCTGCAGTTAAGTTTCAAAATCTGCTGTMCTTTACGAACTAAACTGAAACATTAGGAAAATAAATCAAAGAACTACTTAATTTATTTAGCTTTGCTTGTAGAACAATTCCCCAATCCACCAGACTGTGAACTGTTTAAATGCTGGTACTGTTGGGTGGATGGGGGAAGAATGGTTGGGAACTTGAGGGAGGAAAAAAAGGTCCTTTTTCAGCCACCCTATTTCTGCTCAAATAAAGTGACAGAAGCATTTTAAAGAACATTTTAAAGCATAAGTAGATCTCCCTTTCCAAAGGCATATATTCTTCTTGCAGAATGATAAATAAATAAATGTAGGGGAAAATATTGTAATTTCTCTATTTTTCTTATTTCACTACATTAATTAATGGGTTAGAAAAACTGTTAGAGAATCTTCAAATCCATTTATTTTCTCATCATCTTTGTAGCAATTTCCTCAGCAATCATAATTTAAAGATGCTGCTGATTCTAGTTCTGGAGCCATAAGGTACCTCATTTTCTTCTACATAAGTAAGGAGCAAACTAAGTAGAAAATGGGGAAGATTTTACTCCCTGGAGTTCTACATAAATGTATATAGTGCCAAGTTTCACAACTAAAAATTACTTATTTTTCTTCTCTAAAATAATTGGAGGGATTAGAAGGTTTGTGTTCATACACAACAGAGTTAAAGAAAAACCTCTGTCACATCTTGGTGCCTGTAAATGGAAGAAGATGCAGAATTTGCTCAGAATCTTTGCATGAAACAGTTTTCTAAACTGAATTTCCTTGTCCAAAAATACCACTGCATAAGAGAGAGACAGATACACAAGCACTCCATGCAAGGCATGAGTAAAAGAAAGAAAAATATATGATCTTTTCAGGTATCCAGAAGCAGAACTCATTCTCCTTGTATACTGAGCTACAAAGAGCTACAAAGGCACTTAGGAGTTTTTATTGATTCAGCTTTCTTTAAAAGGTCACACAAATAGTTTGATAAGTTAGCAACAAGAGACATACTGGGCACTGCTGAGTACTTTTTTCCCCTTTCACTTCTGAAATACTGCTCTATTAAAGTAGTTGACAGTAGCTAGGGTAAAATTTAGCTGTGTCACTTGCATACTACAACAAACAAAAAACCTTCACTAACAGTAACTTACCCTTTCTACATCTGCATCAAATCAAATCATTTACATAAATACATGAATATAATTTTCATTATTATGGCTGTAACTGCTACTTATTGTAAAAATATGTTTCTGAAGGTAACTAATCCAAATTACAAAATAAGGCCATGATAGTGAAAATATTTAATAGTGTAGCTCCAGTCCTTCCAATGGTCCTGTTAATGTCAGTAATTTATTATAGCATTTTGTCAATAAAAAAACAACAACAATTCATGTTTGCTTTTGGTTGATTTGAAATAATTTATCTTCAATAAAACTTTGCTTTTTTTTGTATTTTGTTTTCATTTAATTATGATGAAAAGTACTGTTAGAATACTCACCCCTCTAATGCTGTTCAGCTTTCGTTCAGCATCTGCTTTTTCTTTTTTGAGAAGTTCACACATTTCTTTTAAGTCATCTACTTGGTCCTGCAAGTAAAAAAATAAGTAATAAGTAACTTAGATCTCAAACTGAGGTGAACAGCTGGTGAACAAAATTACCATTGTTTTACTTTAAAAAATTTAAGAGAAAGCAATTTCCCATCTCAGTGACATTTTCCATCATTTCTACCATCTATTCAACCTTCTTATCATGAAAAACTTACAGCATGTACAGAAAAAGTATCCATTTCTTTTTACACAATCTCCTAACCTGTGCCAGGGTAAAGGGGACTAAATTAAAAAGATGTTACCTTTAGTCTTGGCAAATCTTTATTGGCCTGCTCTAGCTGGAATCTTAGCTCAATGTTTTCAGATGACAATCTTAAATTTTCCCTTAAAACTTCTTGTTCTCTTCGATACTGATCACTTGATCCTATTCCTGATGTCTTGAGAAAACAGAGGGGGAAAAAATTATTAAGTGGTAATGCACTAACTCAATACAACTATCAGTTGTAGCTGATTAAGAGCAACAGAGAATTAGTATTTTTCACAGAAATAAAACAAGACAGGATTATTACCAGTTTTGACCTAATCTGCTTTGACTTTAACACCTTCTCTTACATTTCTTAAACTTGCTTAACTTTTAAGGGAAGTTTACAAATCAGTATAAACCAGTAAAAATTTTGTCAAACCAAAATTAACTCCCAAACTATTCTGTAGAAACAAATCTCAAAGACTAAAAGATAAAAAAGCTACTGAATGTAGTAAGCTGTGACACTGTACCTGGGAACAGCATCTAATTTTAAGAACATACTCTGATAGTTTTTTAAGTAGTATATATGTCACATTTCATTTATGTCAAACAGATCAGAGAGCAAGTCAGGAAGAGTAGTATATAGCTCTCATTTAATCTGTTAGTTTCCACAATCTTAAGTCTTTATCCATAGAGGCTAGTAATTTCTACTACATAAAGAGTGCTTTGCATGCTTTATATTGCCAATTCATATCATAACAATATGGTAAATTATTATGCCTGACTAGTAAAGAGTAAAACCTTTCAATAATATAATAATCAGCGCATTTTTTTACTTACGTAATTAGGGAATTAACCGTATAATTCATTACTTCATCACTAATAACAGGAATCAACTATTTGCTTCATTAAAGCATGTTTTTTTTCTTAGTTTAAGAAATAATATATCATACATCTCTTAAAGAATGAAGGTCATCAGCTAGCTCCATGTATCTTTGGGTTTATGTGTAAACTCTCTGGATCAAAATTTTAGAATTGACAGTAGCTTACTTGTGAGCTGACATGCATGCCTATCATGAAAGTATAAGGTTTGCTTTATGGACCACTTGATCAGTATTTCAATATCCCTGCAGACCAGGCACAGAAAAGCACTGCTTTATCAGGATCAAACTATTCTATTGCTACRTTATTAGTACAGAGGAAATGCTAGAGGGCCACTACAGTATCAAACCTCAGGCATTTCACAAAATTCTGGGGTATTTTCAACCCCTTCTGTACAGCTTCGGTAATTTTCTTGTTTATTCTCTGCAGTGTGTTGATTCATTTCATTATTCATATTTATTTTGTCTGCTTCATAGTCATTAGCTTGATTAGGCGGTTCCCCTGAATCAGACTGATTGCAGCTCATTTTGTCAGTATCAGGCTCTTCTACACCTTCTTCTTCATCCACATTTGATTGCTTGATGATTTCTTGCTTCCTCCCCTCTTCACATTTCTCATTAACTTCTCCATTTTCAGGCTCAGTTATATTTTCTTCTTTTTCACTGCAGTACTCTTTATCAGAATCAGCTATAATTTTGGTTTTCAATCCTTCCCTAGAAACATCTGTGTCCTTGCATTTCTCACTATCTTCAGGATGCTGTTCAGGAGACACTTCTCTGCTTGCATCTGCAGTAGGCTCCCAGCCTTCATTATGCATGATGCATGTTTGCACGTCTGCATCCTCATCTACTTCATTGCCATCAGTAATGCTATTATTAGTCTGATGTTTGATTGCATCCCTATTTGAAATAGATTTCTTGTGAAGAAAATTCAGATACTTTTGTTTACTGACAGTGATAGGAACAGACTTGGTCAGTTCATTTTGGTCACATGTACTCTGATTCAAGTTGAAGACAGAGTGAAGCATGAAAGAAAAGCAGAACACAGTAAAAGAAAACAGGAAAGAAAGAAAACTAGAATGTAGTGTATAAGTCTCTTCTTGAAAGATTAAAGATAATAATGCAAAATTTGCAATATAATCAACCTTCTGAAAATCAAAGCACAACAAAAACACCTAATGTAACTGAAATACAGCTCAGTATTTCCCCAAACTGTGCATCTTAAATTTTGAATCAATATATAATATAAAAGTTATCTCTCAGTTGCACACTCATCTATTTGAAAATATATTTTCCTTATTTCTCCACATAGGCTAGGATGCTGAATATTCCAGCTTCCACCTGAAGAACACAAAAGCTTTAAGTTTTGGGGATTTGGGGGTTTGTTTTGTTGGGTTTTTTTAAAACTAACACTAAAAGCTGAGTATTTAATATCCTGCTCTAGAACACTGTCCTTTCAATGAAACCAGCTAAGTGACAGAGAATACCAAATAAAACACAAATATTTTTGGTTGGTAGGTGCAATTTCTCTAGGTAATATGGTTACATTATTAACTTACCAAGGGTCTCAAAAATGTCTCTCTTGAACATTGTCTCTGCAACGCATGAAGCTTTTCCTGGAGGTATTGATTTTTGACATGTAAATCTTCTACAACAGAGTCTCGTGGGAATGCTTGCAGTGCTCTACATCAAAAAATGAATCAAGCCAAAACAAACAAATGGCTATTAATTCAGAAAAACATCCCTTAAGGTAAAAACACCACGAACTTCTGGATTTCTAGACTGGATTTTCCAGTGTTTCTAAGCTAGTTATTCTAAATCAACGTTAGCCATATTTCAACTGATCCCCATGAATGGAAGATACTTGGTTGGCAAAAGGAATCTGCTCTTTTCAGATAGGTACAGCTTCTATTACTCAAGTACATTATCCACTGTGATGGTGGATACACTGATTAAGAATACATTTCCTAATTGCACTTAGCAGTTCCAGTAACCTTCACCGCCTCTAAACTGTAGTTAAAATTTTCCACAATAGGAGCCGTATGTTTGTCATATGATTTAGCTTTTTAGAATAATGAACCTCATATTCTGTGACCATGCACAACTGCTCCCGAATAGTTTTAAGTTTGCTCATCCAGACTCAAAGAAGAAATTTTGACTTTTTCCTTCTTGAATTATAGTTCGCCTATTAGAGACTATCTATCTCATTCCACAGATTTTTTACTAATTTAATTTTTCACTTTTTATAGATTCTTTTAAAAATTTTCTCACCTCATGTGTGCAACTTCATTTTCTAACTCTAGATTCCGTTTTCTTAGTTCTTCCACTTCTTGTTCAGTTTCTGCAGCTCTTACTCCAACAACACGGTCAACAGTGACACCAGTAGTTTTCAGTTTCTTCTGTAGAGCAATTTTCTCCTTTTCAGTCCTGAAATATCCAGTAAATTTACATTTTAAAGCTTATTTGCTAACTTGCTTTCTTGAGGAGAAAATATTTTCTGTCTTAAAGTGTGGATGCTGAAAAGGCCATGGCAGAGGAATTTTCCAGTTTCTAGCACTCTGTGAGAAGCTGTCCTTTCTCAGAGAAGCTATGTAAACAGCGAGATGTTTTTCTAACGACACTTCTTCATATCATACACTTGTGGACTTGTTATTATACTGAATGCACAAATATTTTCAATAAGGCGTTGCAGCACCCAGGCCAATCATCCTGAGAGGTGGAGGCCAAGGGACCAATGACCTTATAACTTTCAAGCACACTAAAGGTATAAAATAGGTCTTTACATTAATAAATAAATCCACTTTTCACCGACTCTCGGATTGTGATTATGTCGTGATTCCTCAGCGACCCCGGGAAAACAGCGACATTAAAGAATCGATATTTGCATTTTATTTGCTCACTGAACCACACCCCCTTTTCTGTTTAATAAGGTTACTGTATAGACAGTAAAGCTTTACCAAAAAATGTAACCTAAACCTGAAAAAAACCAATGAACATTAAGTCAGTATCATGCACACCATAAGGCACTTGGTCATGCCTGCRTTCTACGTGAAATTCAGGCAAGACTTGCTAAGAATAAATGCCATTTTGAAGCAGTTTCAAATCACAGTTTAACAACAGCTACAATCAGCATCACATCTTTTATCAGTAAAATCCTGCCATTACTTTACTGAAGTAAACATAACATCTGCAGAGGGTATGGACATATGGTTGGTTGCTGAAAAGGCTTCCATCTCATAATCCTAGAACTGTCATTACTGCAGTAGCACTACATGTAACAGTAGCCAAGTATCCAGTCCTAGCAACCTGATTAAATAACACCACTGTGAAAAACAGCCTGTCTTCATAAAGCTGTTACTTGCTTTGTTTGACTATGTCATACATATCTGGATTTGCCTTATGTCATCATTTTGTAGCTGAATCAATTAAAGCCAACTCACTTTGTAAAAATTTCCTTCAATGTATTCAACTGTTTGGATAAAGCATCTGCTTCTTTTTCCTTTTCCCTTAGTTTGTTCCGCAATCCTTCCATTCTGATTTGCCATTTTTTACCTTCTTCCCATCTAATTATTTCCTCCTTGGAGGTCTGTGAAGAGCGTAAACAGATTATGTATTTCCTTTTGATTTTTTTTCTTAAAGCAAAACAAGCAAACACGTTAGAAAACTAAGAGTGTTAAATTCTTCATTTACCAATTTAAACCAGGAAGCCACAGGCATATATTATTTGCCATAGCTAAGTAGCAGGTTCAGCTGGATAYGCTGCTGTGACTGGTGTATAAAGCTAATGCAGTTTAATGCTCTTACTAAACTCTTCCTTAGCTTTTAATATTCATTTTACAAAAAAAAATGGAGTGACACGTTTTATGAAATTAGAGGTACTAGTGCAATGTACCCTTTTAGTTCAAATTACACATTAGATAGACTTAAGAAAAAGTAGGTTTTTCCTATGCCAATTTACAACAGATCTGTCTTCTGCAACTCACCAGGGGCTTGCATGCCTCTGCTGCACAGCTTCTTTTCCTAAAAGAAGTGGAATCTCTACTTAAGAGTTAACAATTCAGTAACTATAAGTTATACAGTGGTTAAAACCTGTACCTATCACAAATGGCTACTGAAAAATCATAGTCAATATTCCTGTAAGCAGTTCTTGGTTTGGTTTGGGGTTTTCCTTGTTTGTTTATTTCTAATTGGAATTTTTCCTTCTCTGGTTATTTCCTGTACTTCATCTTCTGTCTTTGTTCTAAATGCTCTTAAAGGATGCAATGAAAGGAAAATCATGGAAAACAGAAAAAATACATACCAGGTATGAGAAAAATACCTCTAGATACAAAGAAACAGGTATTTAAAAGATTTCAAATTAATTGAAAGTAAAACATTTCAAATTAATTGAAAGCGTAAGTGTAGTCCTGGAATAATCATTAATATCATAAGTAGTCTGAATGTCATTACACAAGCATGCTTTAATATTCCAGTATACTTTATGATTACTGTGCGAAGCCACTAATTAGTTACTGAAGTAGTATCAAGTAAGAAACCAATAAACAACTGGTAAATCAACTCCAATCACTCAGAACCTCTTGTATGTGGAGATCACTATTGTAAAGAATAATCACTTACAGAGACATCATCCCTTTCAGGATTCACTCTTTTCCTCCTAAGTACTTTGTGTTTTTATCATTGGATTGATTTCACAAAGGCACATTTGACAGAACTTATGTAATCAATTTCACTGCTACCTATAAAATCTTAGTTTTCTAAGATTTTGTAGAATTAAAGATCTATTAGAAAAAGGCAGAAAAACGTTAAGATACCAGTACTAAGTAACAAGAACAGTAACAAAGAGTATGGGAAACATGAGAAGTTGCAGCCATGAAACTGCTTTTTTTCTCATTAAGTTTGGCTGGTAGGTTTTAGAAGCAATGGGGAGAGTTGAACTGCCTTGGCCTAGGCTGATGAAGTCTTTCAAAGCCACAATATAAATATCCCATACCTTGTCTTCTTTTAGACCTTTTTTTTCTGTTTCTTCACACTTTTTCTCAAGTTCACTTTCCAACTTCTTAATTTTTTTCTGAAGTACATCTATCAGATTTTGTTCATCAGCTTTGTTCTGAAAAATTACAAATTTTTACAAACTTCAAGTTTAGTGACTGGTAAGTTTTTTCCTCCAGGCAAAAAATGAAGATTTTAATTCCAAACTGGTAAAAATAGTTTAGAACATAAATTATCTTTTTAAAATTATCTTTAAATTATTTTAGTATTGGAATGTAACTTTGCACTCTGAATTAAATAATCAGCATAAAATAGCTGAATTTTAAAAAATAATTAGATGATTCTTCTGTAAATACTTGACTTTTCTTCTAAAAAGGGAAATAATGACAGCCAGAAAGATGACAAAATACAATTTTTTCAAGAAGCTATGAAAGTGGTAATTCAACTCCTCAAACTCTTTCAAACATATTGCAAGAAGCAAGTAAATTTTTTTAGCTGAGGCAACAAAAAAATCTAACAGCTTAAATGTAATAACGAGGAAAAATAAATTTTTAAATCAAGTGTAAGATACTTATATCTTGCACCCCCCAAACAAACACATTTATACAGAAACTTGACGAAGATCATAGTTTAAAAAGTCACTTCTACCTGAATGGTACTGCTTAGCCTCCTAATCCGGTTCTTCAGTTCTTCATTTTCTTTTTCCGTTTCATTTTTTTCCTTTGATATTTTAGCAAATGCTTTTTCTTTCTTTTGAAGTTCTTGGTTTAGCTCATCCCTTTCATCAGACAAAGAAGTTTCCTTGTTTTTACTTATTTTAAGGTTATCTGTAAGTTTTGTAATCTGATTATTCAATTCCTCTATCTGTGTCTAGAAGAAAACAAAAGAGCCAGCAAAGCCCCAAAATCATATTTATCAACAATACAAAAAAACAATGCAATGATATTACCCAGTACTCACCATAAGCCCCTTTGTTTGTCTGTCAACAATCTCCTGGACATTCATATATGCCTCTTTTTGTGATGCAGCAGAAATAATTTGCTGTTCAGCATTAGCAGTCATTTCTGCTCGGAGTTCTAGAAGTGCTTTACTCAAAGCCTGAAAATAATTCAATTTTTTTTTAAATGAAGATGCTGCTACAAAACAGAAAAGGCAATTATAGTTTATTATGGCATTTAATGCAATTACATTCTACCTCCTCCTCAACTATACAAAGAATTTTTTAGCATTAAGAAACGGTTAATATTTAAGTGACATAGAGATTAATTTTTTGTTGACTAACTTTGTGCTGGTTCTCTTTTATGGCTAACTGGCTCTTCAGCTGTTCCACCAGGTTTTTCATTGTTGCCGTGGGTGCTCTATTATTTGCTTCTTTTTGGACCTCTAGTTCCGCTTTTACATTTGCTAATTCCTTCTCCTTCTGAGATAAAATGTTCCTCAATTCATTTGCTTCATCTTTTATTTGTTCCACATCAACTGTGTGCTTTTGTTGAAGCCTAATAGAAAATCAGCATTAATAGGGTACACTGTAATAATTAAGTTAGCAAACTCCAAATAAATAACAAAGGACACAATGTTATATTTTTTATTATTATTAAGGAAAATGACACTTAGATTTGGAAACAGCAAAAGAAGACTGACTCAACAAATGCGGCCTCCATTTGATAAGAAAATTACTCATGAAGGCCAGCAAAAGATGATTAGAGCATTGTTCATTTTCATTCCTGGCCCTTAGATGTAAAGAAAGCATCATACTTTTTTCCTTTTAAATATGTGTTAAACTTTCATGAGTTTAAACTTGTTAAGCAGCAAACCTAAATGGATGTAACATGGGGGAAAAAATGATAAAACACAAGCCAGCAAGTAATACAGTAACTTAAAAAAACCCTTTCTTTTACACTAAATGGCACAAAGCTAACAACTAAAAGGCATTTTTCCAAGTCACATTTTTTCAGTATTAGCCCCAGTGAAGAGCTAGAGATTAAAAATAACTTACAATTGCCTATTTAGTATAGTTAGTATAGTTATACTAACACTTTTGAGCTATTTTTTTCAGCTAAATCTTAAATTCAGCATGTTCAATTTGATAGACCAGTCCTGCAGCAGCAATACATAATTGACTTGAACCACTCCAATTGTGACTTATGTTAATAGTCTAAAAACTTACTGGGCTCTGATAGTCTCAAACTCATTGATTTTCATTACAGTAATTTGTTTTTGTTTCTCCAAATCAGATGATGTTTTCTTTAACTTTCCAACAAGTGAAGCAAGAGAATTATCCTGTTCTGCTACAGTTTGCTCTAAGTGGTGAAAATATTTGCTGTTCGACAGGGATATAGAAGTCTTTTTCCCTAACTCCTGTAAAACAGAACAAATGCATGGGATAAACATTTTAAGCTTTAAGATAAGCATTACTGATGTATTTTTAACTGATCCTAAGTATAATCAAGCATTAATAGCTACCATTTATTTACAGAGATGTGATTCTTAGTTCACAGAGAAACCAGTCACACTCATTTGAAAAGAGTTTTGTGCATCTAATGATCAACAGAATAACCAGTTGAATACAGGTTTCACCTTATCATAAAGTGTAGAGAGAAATTTTGTATTGAAATGGGTTAGCTTAATATAACTGAATGAAAAGAACAGAAAACCATATAATAACTCTCTCCCCTAGAAGTCTCCATAAATTAGGATGATATGCAAAATGCTCATATGTACTGAGGCGGTAACTTTGGTTTTTTACATGTGGCTTCTAATCCATCTTATGTGAATTCTCTCAAGAACAATAGAACTGTATATCAATCACCCATTTATTTTTTCTGTCATCAGTTATTATTTGCTTTTGACTGCAAAACTGTTCTTTTCAGCGACAAAGTAAAAAATATAGGAACAACTTCACTAATGCCACAAATACACATGACTCACCAAAGCATTCTCTTTGAATTTATTAAGGGAATTGTCACTGTGCAAATCTAACTTCTGGTGTAGAACTCTTATGTCTTCCTCATGCTTCTTTGCTATTTCCTCTTGTTCCTATTAGTTCAAAATAAAACTGTAGTGATGCACACTATCACACAAAGTCATGAAACTACAGTGCCTTCAAGTTGTT
Organism: Amblyornis subalaris; assembly: GCA_018881555.1. Taxonomy (NCBI): domain Eukaryota; kingdom Metazoa; phylum Chordata; class Aves; order Passeriformes; family Ptilonorhynchidae; genus Amblyornis; species Amblyornis subalaris. Next base: position 15,962,539 of record JACAXG010000009.1, on the reverse strand, counting down.
TACTCACTCCTGGCTCAATATTACTCCCCAGATTTTCCTCTAATTCTGGAAGTTTTTAAAGTTCTTTTTGTCTTGCTATAATCAATGATTTTTTTTTTCCTTTTTAACACCATTGGAAAAAACCCCCACCTCTTGCAGTTTTACGCTACATAGCAAGTAGTATGGTGTAACAACACAGAAGCTGGAGAACAAAACAGTTGCTGTCGGTCCTCACGCTCTATCAGCATGGACAGTGATATCCATACTAGGTACATTTCAAGTTTATTTACTTTGGACTGCGATCCCATGGATTGAATGCTAGCAGCCAGAGCACAACAGGCTCATTTTAAGACTGCATCTTCTGGGTTTTTTCCAAACAAAAAAACTTGATTTCTCCCAAAAGAAATAGCTACACCAGCTACAACAGCTTTGGTGTTAACCAAAGTACATCAAGTGAAGATGATAGAAAGTTTGCTTTGGAAATGTGCCCCTGATCTAAACCCACTAAAACTGATGCATGTTTAGCCTTGAAGTACCTCTGACAAAAGGTTAATGCTTTAAAATACATTTATGGATATAAAGAAAAAAAATATGAATATGCTTAAATAATATAAAGTATGCTTAGATACACTGTTTTTGCTTTAAAAAATACTTTAGTTTAAAATATACTTTGACAAGMATATTATCCATAAATGTATGTCTTTCTTGTACCTTCCAAATTCACTACCAGATGCAGTCCAGAGATCTCTGCTGCAAGCAATGAAAAATCCCACAGAAATATACGAAGTATACTGAGACCACTTCAGCAGAATTTTAATTTTCTTCCTGTAACAGTACTTTAATTCCTAGACAGACATTAAATACGTAACCTCTTGATTAAGCAAACCTCCTATTTTAAAAAGGTAAAAAATAATACATGAACTTGCCACATAAAAAATAAGTAATTGTTCTGTTATGTCTGGTTCAGAAACTTTTTTTTTAGATTTTGTTAGCAATGAGAAAACAAAGAATCAACTGAAACAACTTGAAAATGGAAGGAATTTTGGACAAGAAGTTTAACTACCTCTCTTGCTTTAGCAAGCATATGTTGGTATCTTTTTAACACTTCCTCCTTTTGATTTAATCTTGCTTGCATATTCACAATGGTTTGATGAGCAATTTTAATGGCATGATGGTACTCCGGATCATCTTCTTGTTTGCTTAATTCAGCCATTATTTTCTCTCCTGATGTTGCAGGTAATCGAAGTCTTAATTCATTTATAACTTTGTCTCTTGATATTACATTTTGTTCAGCTTTCCACAGAGCAGTTTCCTTTTCTTTTAATTTCTACAACAAAAGGGAATTTTTGCATTTCCAGAATTCAAACACTGCAAAAAGATCTTACTTTTCAAGAAATGTAGCAGAAAGATTTGTCTAAATGGACTTAAATGCTCTGCAACGGGTTCTATCTGTATGGGATTACTATTAGATGAAAATGTACCAGAATATCATTACTGTGTCTTTATGTATTATTTGCTTGGCACAAGACACTTAAACAACTCATTTTGTGCTACCAAATAAAGAAGCTGGTGTTTTAGAAATTACTTAAGAACAACAAAGTATCTTCTGTAACAGAGTAGCAATTTAACAAGCCAAGATAACAGTATTTTGTAACGCTTTTGAAATTTAACTAGGTATAGTCCACTGAATTTTGTACAGCAAGAGCATCTTACGCTACTAAATGGAAAAATAAAAACATTAGAAAATTCTCCTCTATGATTTGTTCCAATGGAAAAAATATTTCATTTTATTCATGGTGTGATTATATTTAGATTTTCTCTGTGTTAAATATGTCTAAGTGACATTTTAAAAAGGATATTTTCATAGAAGAAAAAAGTAAAAGGGCATGGAAATACAAACTTTGTCACTTTGTATGATAATTTATACACTTAATTACCTCCTCCAGTGATCTGCAGGTTGCCCTAGTTTCCAGGATTGTTCGAATATGCTCCTGAATCTTTCTCAAAGCCAACTCAAGTTGTTGTGGGATTGGCAAACTAGGGTCTGGAACTGAGCCTGTAGCCTCTTCTAACTGCACAGAAAGATTCATATTCATGTAATCTGACAGCTCTGAAAAACAAGCTTATGGGTCTATTTTTAGTGCATGTACCTTTAAAGCTCTGCTAAGTATTTCATTTTGTTGATGATCATACAGGTCTAACTGGCGCTGTAGTTCTACTTCTCTCTGGTCCCAAGCCATTTGCCTTTCCTCATGAAACTGTAACAAATGATTGATAAAGGTAGCTTCTTTATTGAATGCAATGGGAATTTTATAGCCAACTTCAACAGAAAAAATAGAGTTACCAAAAAGGAAAATACTCATAGGAGCTATCAAAAAGAATTATGAAACCAAGATACAAACACCTATGTTAAAAACTTATTAGGGAAATCATTTAGTAAAATAAGGAATAGGACTTTTTTCTAATAGCATGCAGAAATACATACCTTGTTCTGCTGTACAATTTCTTCTTCCAGGTTATTGATTGTACATTCATATTCAGAAATTATATTATGCAAATACTTCACCTCTTCCTTTTGTTTGACTAATTCTCGATTGAGTTTAAGTTCCTGCAGATGAAGTTCCTCCATTTTCATATGCCATTCAATTACCTTGCAATGAATAACACACAGTATATTATCATTTACCACAGGCCAACTAGGTGCAGTTTCTCTCTGACTTTGAGGCAAGATGGAACTTCTCAAACCAACAGGAAGACAGCTGTTCTGCCTTTTTAAGCTTCTTCACTTTTCTTGAGTGAGGAAGCATTGCAAGAGTATAAAACTGCAAGAGGAATGATTGATAAGTGCAGCAGACAATTGGAGAGGCAACAGGTTTCCCTTACACTGACAAAAGTGCATTGCAAACAATTTTCAGTTAACCTAAGTTATACCTTATGTATCTGTCCAGACTGAACAAAAATAGCATGCAAGAAGTTTGGTTTGTTTTTCCTAGAAGAGCAAAATATTTTCAAAACCATTAAGAACTGTATGTATTCAAAAAAAATGCACATGTACTAAGAATAACAGGCATACTTATGTCAAAATGCTCTAGAAAAATATTTGAAAACTGACTTAAAACTAAAACGTGCCCAGAGCATTACAACCATTGATCACTTACATGCAGACAACTTTAGTCATAACAGATACATATTATATAATACAGAGTGATCTTGAAGAGAAGTGAGAAAGCCTTCTTCAGATTTCACAGCAACATTGCTTACAGTTGCAAAATATGCTCAAGCAGAATTACATGAGCACAGTAACATATCTGACCATGCTGCCTAAATTACTGCCCCTGGATTTATTTTAAAAGACATGCATCTGGAGTGAGTGAAGATTTCAGTGCAAGCTCATAGAACAGAACTTCAGAATGCTACTCTGTGTTTAGTTCAATTTAATTAATTATCTAATTCAATTCATAATTTAATTCAATTCAATGTAACTGCATTTACAGTTAGCCTGTAGCTCCTATATGACTTAATTGGGCGTAAAAGATAATTAGTAAATATGACTGCGCTGACTTTTACAGAAAACATGATAGCTGTCATATTCTAACAAAGTGTATTTTCATTAAGTTTTACATTAAAACATATATTTAGAGAACAAACTGAACTGAAACGTAATTTAAATGCAGATCATATAAGCAAAGCTTTGTAAAATCACAAACCTTTTGAGCTCCTCTTGTATCCTTCAATGCACTTACTAATTCTTCTAAACTTTTCAGTTTTAACTCCAGCTCTACTGCTCTGTTTTCTGCATTTCGACGCTCCTCCTGGGCACGCTGAACTTCTTCTAGGATCTTCAGTTTGTCATTCTGTAGCTGAATCATTGTTTTAGAGAATTTCTCTTGCTGTGCTAAAGGTAGAGCACCACTAAACTGTCGCCTCAAAGACTGAACTGTCTGTTGTAGATGTTTGGCTCTATTTCTTCCTTCAAGACGTGCAAAATATAAGGCTTGATCTCTCTCATCAAGCTTCTGCTCTAAACGTAGATTATGGATCTCCAACTTCTGTAGTTTCAATTTAAGCATCTCCAATTTCCCTACAGCAACAGATTCACTACCTTGAAGGGCTGTGATGTCTTGATGCAGTTTTGCAATAACTGCTTTTTCATCTGACTGTGCCTAAGAACAAAATCGATAGAACAAATTTATTTTCCATTTTGAATATGTTAATGCAGTTTATATGTAAACATAAACAAGCTATTATTTTATATATTGCATGTATTTTATTCCACAGAGAATAGCAAGAAGTAGTCTCTAACAGGCTTTTAATTTTTCCACTATTGTTTCTACAGCCACATTTTAGAAGTACACCTTTTCAGATACTGATCTTAAAAATGGTCTCTTTCCAAAATACCAGAAACTGAGGAAGAAATGTATACCTAAACTTAGAAAATATGGTAATGTAAAAGCTGACACAAGTGTTGGATTTAAGGACTCAAACTCTTCTACAACATGAAACCAAATCCCAATAAATTGTTTTAGTTAATAACAAAACAATATAGTAAGTCTATTGCAAATCTTCAATATTTACAAGTAATTTCTTGTCTTGTAAAAAATGATCAAACTTTCCTGACCATGAGTTTTCCCTTGGCCATAAGCTATTAATGATAAAGGAATGAATATTACCTAAATAACATGGGAAAAAAGCTCAGGACCAGTAACAGCTGCACAGCTAGAAATGGAATAAATGGAGAAGGGAATAATTAATACAGAACTTTTGAAAGGGTATGGGCACTACAAGGACCAGCTTGCTAAGATTCTTCTGAAATACTTTTGCAATTTTCCAATTCACTGCAAAATTACTTCATTTCTTCTCACTCCAAGAAAAAAAAAATCCAAACTGCAGTGTTAAAAGGTGAATTTTACCTGATAATCTAAAATTTGCCTTCTAAGAGATTCCATTTCTTTATCTCTGTATTGTTGGCGTGCCTCCAGAGCTTCAACTTGTGTTTTTGCTACATCAGACAGTTCTCTTAACCTTCCAGGGAAAACAAGAGTATTGTGTCACTTGAAACTACTGAATAACCTATTAAGTTTTCTACATAGAAAATGCTAAGAAAAGATACTTAGTATGTTTTCTCATATCAAAACATTTGGATTTCATTCTTTTCAGCATACTTTTCTCTACTACTGATAGTTCTGGTTAAGAAAATTCTTCTTCTGTATTGCCTCTCAACTTTTTCACAGGACATTTTCCTATACATTATACAGAAGTTTGCTAGTGGTAATCTACTCCAGGAAAACAATGCCATGTTTTTTTTTTACCTGAAATAAGCATCTCTGTCCTCTATTTCTCTCCCACTTCAGGATATAAATACTCAACATTTTCTAGATGCTCAAAAACRTTCATTCTCAATTCCTTTCTCTGCCTTCCCAAGTCTAATCACTTATTTCCCGTGCCAAAAATTACAGCAAATATCTCTACAGACTTTGCTGGTTTAGGAATATAACACGATTATATTAATTATTCAAAGACAAATGTCCGTATGAACTTATCTAARAAGCTCAGTTTTTCAATTTATGCAAAGTTAGTAACTTTTAAGTAAATTGCAAACCTCCCTCCTAGTGTAGATTAATCTTTGAGATATCTAAGAGTCTTTCAAAGTAAGAATTGCTTTCCAATTAGTTCTATGAGATTTTCATACATATAAGGGGGGTTGTGGCACAGAAACAAAATCAACCTTACTTAGTTTAAAAATACTACTGTAAGTATCTAATTGCAACTTACCCTATCTATCCAGGCCAGCACTTAATTTCTTGTTCAAATTAAAATGTAACAAATTACATTCTTTATAGTCAGGAATTAAATGCTTCATTTTCAATGCCAAATTTGGCATATATAAATGCTCAAAAAAACAGGCATTGAAAATTGCAATGTTAGTGATACACGAGTATTATGTAAGACCAATATATCTAAATTTTTACGTTTCTGAATATACTCCATCCAAAATTTGTTACTTCAACACTTACTTTGATACTTCAATCTTGAGCTCCATCTCACGCTTCTCTAGGTCCATGATTTGTCGTCTATCTGCATCACTTACTGCCTTACTTACGCTCTTTGACAGTTCATCTCGTAACTCCTGTTCCACTTTCTGTGCCTCAAGATTGATTTTGGTGAGCTTAAAAGAATCAAAACCAGAAACAAACAAAATAATAGCCTAAGCATGTAACTGCTCAAATTCTGCACTGAAATAGCAGTGCCAAAAGTATTTTTCTTTTTCAGTTGTTATAATACACACTTCAGCTGTGTTGAGGTTGTGTTCAAAACCAATTTCCTTTACTCTCTGCTTAAACATCTTTTTGTTTGCGGGACTACATACACATAGGAACAGATATACAAATTGGCACAGAAAAGGATTCTAAAGTAAACACAATTTTTATTAGTGAATTTTCTTAAAACCATTACTGCAATAACTTACTCTTAAACTAAAATGAAAAATAAAAATAGATTTAAAAAATACTGTAAACACTTTAGGAAATGAACAGTCTTACATATTTATATACTGCCTATTATATTAGCATTGGTAACACAAATACAGCTTATAAATGCCAATACTCACAAATAATATTGTTCTTTTGTTCTTTCTAAAAAGAACTTTCTTAATTACATGGTATTCTTTCAAGCAGCCTGGTTTTTCAGCTTGATTATCAAATACTGAGTAACCAATGTTCCAATTCAAACCAAAGAGCTTTAAGATAGATAACCTGAAAATCTTTGGACAACACAGAGAAGTCCCAGGACTTAATTAGTACATACAGTTGTGACCCATTATTCTGATACCACTTCTTAATAAAATAACTGATTTCCTAAACAAACAAACAAAAAAGTGCAGGSTATCCTATTATCTGCACTTCACTCATCTGGAAAACTAAAAAGTAGAATGTTGAATTTGATTTATGAGTTAAAAAGATGTATAGTAGACTTCTAGTTATCAGTTCTTAAACTGATCTCACAACTTTCATTAATTACATCAGCACAGTCTTGTTAGCTCTTTCTCAAACAAAAAAAAGTGATTATACCAGATTAGGAGGTACTGACAACTGGAGTACATGAAACAGAAAATGTATGTCCTGGAGCTATAGAAATGAGGCAAAAAGGGATACAGAGGTACTAGTAAGGAAAAATTATGGCATTAGGAGTTCATCAAGTCAGAATGTAAGATCATCAGACCTAAAAGTGTCACAAGACAAGTAATATATGCAAAAGAGAAAATGAAAAATGTGACACTAGGGTGCATCACCTTCAGCATTTCTTGAAGAAATAAAAGAAGCCATCCCCTCAGCTACTCCATCTCCCAYATTAATTCAAATGAAAACAATGTAACAAACACTACTAAAACAACAGAGAAACAGGGAGTCACATAACAGCAATCTGGAACAGCTAGGCTACACTTTAGCAAAGGATAAGTGGGGGGGGGGGGAATATATCATAATGTATTATATATATGAATACAATATATCAACACTCCTATCAACATAATTACTCTTCTTCTTCCCTTGTGCTTATACTATAGACCAGCAATGGCAAAAGAACAAATGTGTACAATTCCTATAAATTTATTCTAGAAACTATAATAAAGTCTCTCAGTAGTAAAAAAGAAAATTTATATTAAAAAATTCAAATATGAATAGCGTGGACAAAAAAAACCCATTTGCACAAGGGATGTAAAGTTCCAATATTTTTTTGAATAGTTGGCAATTATAAGGAAAAATTAATTGAAAAGAGATCATTTGAATTAGAGAAAAGAAGTAACAGGTTAAGAGCAGCCTTTTTTCTTGCAGTCTGCTTACAAAACTAGGAAACTATCTGTCAAGATGCTCATCATGTGTTTTACAGATATTAACTAACATTTAAAATAAACTACTGACAAATTAATTAGTTATATTTTTACTAGTCCTGCACATACAAAATTGCAGCTCAAAGGCAGCTATATTTTGCATCATAACCTTATTTATAGATACAAATTGATATTATTGATATAAATAATTTTTTTAAAGCTCAAAAATATGCCTTTAAGATGTATCAAATTATGTTGTTAAAGCTCAGCAGATTCACCTCAGCAAATTTTGTTTCCAATTCAAAATTACGTTCTTCTATTTGCTTTACAGTACTCCTTAAATGTTCATACATTCGTTGTGAATGTTCCGCTCTCTGTCTTTCATTTAATTCCTTCATTTCCAACATTGTGATTTTCTTAGAAATGGACAAAATCTCACTGTTGGTTATTGCTTTTGTGGCTTTGTCCATGACACTGTCATCCCCTACAAGAAAAAGTATTTAAATTAGGGAATACACAAGCTGATTCGACTATGAAAATTATTTCCACCATGAAACCGAACATGAGTTTTGCTTTGTCTGTGTCAGATAAACTCTATCAAAACACCTCTATTACTCTTTCTAAACTGGAGACATGGTTATCTTGCCTTATTACATGTTTGAAAAGTATGTAATTTGAAAAAAATACTTCTATCAATTATGAATGCATGTATCTGCAACCATGGTTATTGAGACTGATAACTATTTTCAATGTAGCCTTTCACTTTATCCTTAATACAACTGGTAAATCTTCGGGAAATTTAATTTAAAGTCTGTAAAAAACCCAGGTGTGAATGAGTTTTTCTTGAATAATAGGAATGTAAGCTATAAAAAGAAAGCCCATCTATTAAGAAAGAATACTTTGTTACAAAGCATGAAACCAGGAAAAAGAAATCACTTTCTTGACAACCTCTGAAGTACCATGACTGACAATCAAGTTAGAGCATATTAGGAAAAAAAAATTCAGGTGGTGTGGCTCTAAAAGCTTTTAAACCCTTGACCCAGTAACCCAAGAAAAGTCAAAGTGGAAGAGTTTCCAGAGCAAAATACCAAACTTGGTTTTAGTCAAATGAAATATACAAATAAAAGAAATTAAAAAAAAAAATTAAGACTGTTACTGAAAGATACAAAATAGTTTTGATTTTTTTTATTTTGGTTATTTTAAGATACATCAATTTTAAAATAATTTCAAATATTACTTTTATACAAGATATACCATTTGGTTTTCAATGTTGCAATATAACTTTCATACTTGCCCAGTTTAGTCATCTGTTCCCAAGCCTGTTCTACAGTGTGAAGTTTCTCTTTTGTGATCTCCAGTTCCTTATTCAATGAATTTATCTGTGCTTTCAAGGATTCATTCTCACGCTGTATGACAGAAAAGTTGCAACACAACAGCAAATTATTTAATTGTAGCAGATTTCATGTTTAGTATCTATGAAATCTCTCATATTAACAGATTTTACCTGTGTGTGACCCATAACCTATATATATGGCAACAGAAGAGTAGAAGTTTCCCACTAAGTCTAAAAATGTTCGTCTTTGTTCTCTGTATCTTGCTGTCACAGCTAGTAATACCATATTTACTACCAGTGACTGTCATTCCTACAGTGTCTAGAATTAGATGAAAAAAAATAGTTATCATACTAAGCACCTCATTAACAGCGGGAAAGAAAGAACTCTTCTGGAGGATATTTTATCTCACACAGGATACTTCATCTTGCACAAAAATACCTATTTGAGAGAGATCATACATTTCTTTTATTTCTTTAAGGCATCTAAGATGGTGCCAAACATTAGTTTTGTAAACGTTCCTTCATTCCCCCAAATAGAAACACAAATTTCCACATTAACCAACAAAACAAATTGAATACTTCATATTAATTTTCAATTTTTAGCTTTCTGGACATGTCTTTAGTTTATAAATGGTTCTCTAGCACTATGAAGTTGCTGAAATACACAATGTGAGTTTTCATAGACACAAAATTCCATAAAATAGACATGAGAGTCATTCATTCTACCACCGATGAAAAGCTGGAGGTTGTATAGTATCTTTGAAGTCAACTTCACAGTTCTTGAAAAGAAACTCACTTCTACTTCAGAATAAAAGTTCAAAGGAAGAGTTAAATATTTGCAGTCCCTACAACATTTTGCAAACATATTGTGAACAATCTTTGCGGTTTTTTTGTTTTTTTTTTTTTAATGGAAGTAAAATTCCAAAGCTTTAGTCTTTTTTGGAACTGAACATTTCATTCTTGTGAAAACTGGGAATTAGTAAGAGCACACACTTTGAGAGAAAGCTTTGAAAGTGTTTACATTCATTCTACTTTCCTTATGATCTCCAAACCTGAAGATTATAGCAAATATTTCTTCTGCCAGCCTTCTTTTAGTAATCAAAGAACTAAAAATAATTTCTGAGAGAACATACCCAAAGCTTAATATAAAGAGCAAACAAACAAAAAAACAAAGAACCAAAAATATTAAACGAAATGCTTTTATGTCTCCCCATTGAAATAAAATCTGGAACTCTGCGTATGTTTCTTAATCCACTGAAGAATACAAGGAAAGCAAATTAAAATTCAATAGCAACAGTCAGACTGACTCAAATATCTCATATCCCCTATGAAACTGTTCTAACCATCAATTTTAGTGCTGGAACTTCTGTTAAGTGAGAAAAAAAAGCAAAGCAGAATGGAAGTATAATAATTTTTTCTCCCTCAGGGTTAAAATGTAACACAAACATTACCTGCATGTGTTCCATGTTTGTTGTCCGTTGGACGAGCAAATTATCTTTTTGTAACATCTCTCTGTATTTAGCAGTTAATGCATTGTACTGCTTATTGGCCACTTCTAGCTCAGACAATGGCACACTACCATCCAGCACTTTTTGTAGAGCTGCAATCTTAAAGCAAGCCATTTCCTACGAAAATGATCAACACAATAGGTTACTAATGTCAGCCAGAAATTTAAATATAAAATTACTCCATGTAAAAAGAATACTACTTAATATAGTGCTTTAGACATTGGTTTATTTTCCTAAATTGCCATTCGTTTTTAAAAATCACCTGCAATAAACATTGACAAAATTCTCTGGTGTTCCAACTCTCTGGGTGATTTTATCAATAGTTGCCTCTCAAGGCACAGTCAAAACATATTTCATAAAATTAATACAGGTCCTAGCAAGCTGCAAGGCCAAAAGGAAAGATTTGGTTTCATGTGACACTTTCAACAAAAAGAATTTGTTAAGCAACTTCAGAAGGGGAAAACCAACAAGTTTTGTATGATGACCATAGAACCACAGAATGGGTTGGAAGGGCACCTTGAAGATCATCTAGTTCCAAACCCACCTGCCATGGGCAGGGACATCTTCCAGTAGACCAGGTTGTTCAGAGCCCCATCCAATCTGGCCTTGAACACTTCCAACAATGGGGCATCCACAACTTCTCTGGGCAACCTGTTCCAGTGCCTCACCACCCTCACAGTAGAGTTTCTTCCTAATACCTAATCTAAACTTACTCTCTTTCAGGTTGAAGCCAGTCCCCCTTGTGCTATCACTTCATCCCCTTGGCAAAAGTCTCTCTCCATATTTCTTATAGGCTTCCTTCAGATATTGGAAGGCCAGAATTAGATCACCCCCAAGCCTTCCTCTTTTCCAATCTGAACAATCCCAATTCTCAGCCTTTCCTCATAGCAGTCATGCTGCTTTGGATGCAGCCCAAGATATGCTTGGCTTTCTGGGCTGCCAGTGCACATTGCTGGGTCATGTCCAGCCTCTCCCCCACCAGCACCCCCAAGTCCTTCGGGGCAGGGCTGTTCTCCATCTGTTCATCCCTCAGTCTGGGTTGATTCTGGGGATTGCCCTGACCCAGGGGCAGCACCTTGCACTTGGTCTTGTTAAACCGCATGAGATTCCCATGGGCCCCACTTCTCGAGCTTGTCCAGGTCACAAGCCTTATTTAAATACAAAGAATATTTCTACAAGATTTGTAACAGCAAATAGCAAGCTTTTGGCTAATGCATTCAATAAACTAACTCCATTTAAAAAGAAAGAGTATTTATTTCCAAATTGTAAAAAWAAAAATGTGTGCTACTACTACTATAAACTATACCTTGAATCGTTGCAAGTTTCCAATCTTCCCTATAACTGCAGTCTCCATATGTGTTATTTCACCCTTTAGTTTCTCATTTTCTTTTCTGAGGTGCTGTTCCATTTCAAGTAAAGTGGTACACTGCCTCGTTAGTGACTTTTCATTAACTCGTAAAACAGTTATTTTTCTATTATTATCTGCAAGTACTTGCTTTGTTTCATCAGGATCCATCTGAAGTGCATCGAGTAAATTCTGTAAAACATTTTTTTAACAAGAACCTTGTATAGAAAAATGGTGAAGCATAACTATATAGACAAGCTTTCTTGGATATTTTTAATCTAGGTGGAAAAATTCCATTAACCTGTCTGAAATAATTTCTTTTTGCTGATAAAACATATACACACACCCAACACATGCTCAGGCATACAATATTCTAAGAAAAACAAGAATCTTCAAAACCATTAGTTTCTGTGGAATATAAACTAAGAACATTTGACTGATTAACTAGAATTTAATTAATGCTGACATTTTCAAAATTTAGAACAAGAATAGTTCTCTGCATTCACTGTCATCAGTCTTCACATTTTTACTAGAATCAAAAAAAATGCATTGGAACAATTTTCTAAACGAAATAGAAGTCCTGTGGTTCCAAACAAACCCTAATAATGCCACACTTTGACGACCAAACCTGTATTTGTAACGGAACCACAGGATCCCTCCTATAGAAACATTTGTATGTGTGCACACACATTTGTATGCATGTATAAATCTCAGGAGGGCAGCAGTGGGGAGAGGGAACTATGGCAACTCAGGTCACAGAAGTCATGGGAGCTTTAGCTTTGCTGTCGCACATATCCTTGCCAAGGACACAGGTGGTAGAAATTGGAGCTGTTAGAACTCAGTTGTCTAAACATCCACAGTTACTTTCCACACCCTGTGATATCCTTTCCCTGTGTCTGCTTCTCTAAAAGGACACGTATGGCCGGTATGTCTTCGGTTAAATTTTACGAAGTTTGGTGCCCAAAGACACCCACAGCCATCTAAAATTGCACTATGTGATTAGACACCTACATCAATTCCAGGAACTTTGAAATACCACCAATATTTTCAGTTTTCTCAATGTAATGTTGAATTCAGACTTGGTGGAAGTAAATCAAAGTAGAAAGATGAATTGTTTCCTGTTTTTCTGAAACACTGATTCATATACATTAACAGTTATATATAATAAGACGCAACCTTAATTCTTAGTATAAACTAATGTGTTTTCCAAGAGGTTGTTTGTGCTGCTCCTCCTCCCAGTCCAACAGCCTGGGTAACAACTGCTGTTAAGAGAGTAGTGTGAATGTAAATAGAGTGTGTGAACAGAATACCCAAGACTGCCTGAGAAGGCATTTGCTCAAAACTGATAATCTTAAAGAGAAAGATCACCATTAACCAGACTGAATAGTAAGCACAAAATTAAAGACTTGAAATAAAGAAGTTGTCAGCTTGAAAATTAGTATAAAAGAAACATAACTTCTAGCAGCAGGGGCAGAGAGGGTTATAGTGAAGCACTTATAACCTAGTTCAGCTTCAGAAGCGTTCCCACTGTCCCTGCATCTTCTGCACAGATGTGAGTGATTTTTCCCTGCTGGACACCACTCCTCAGCACTCCAGGTCTGGAGGTACTAAGTGCAACAATTAGGGACCCACACCTCAGGTGTGTGATGTGACCTCCTGGGGTGATTTCTCCCCAGTGCATGGATTGGCACCCTGCAGGAAGGCCAACGGGCACACACAACCCCGGAGCACCCCCACACGTACACAGCACTCCAGAGCACACACAAGAGGTGTACACATCTTGCCCATCTAACAAATGAGAGTAGTGTATTAAAACTTCTGTTCTATGTCCTAAAATCTTTTTGAAAAATGAAAGCAACAAAATTACTTACAGAATATGCCTTTATTTTTGTAGCATCCTGTTCTTTTTGCTCTTCTAGTTTTTTCATTTCCTCTTTAATATTTTCTGATTCTTTTTGCCAGCTTTCCTTTTGACTAAAACAGTAATGAATTTTTATTTATTATGGTGAAAGACCTGATTTTTAAAACTGTAACTTCAACAGCAGCTCTGAAATATTGCAAACCAAGGTACTTACTTTTAGCAGTAATGTAATTTGAAAAACACATGATAAATCGTAGACAGATTACTGAAAAACAATAACCTCTGTTTAGGCTACAGCTGGCTTAATGATGAAAATAATTCTTCAGTGTCTTATTTCTTCTTCAAATGTATATTATAATGCAGAGATATAGATGCCTTACTTTCCTACTTTTTTTTACTTTCCTACTTTTTTGCCTGCAAATCTTTCCTTCTATTACATTTATTTTATTTCAGATGCATAAAGGACATAACTTCCCACCCTTGTTATTTCAGTTAAAAACACACCCCAAACATAAAAAGATTCAGCTTATTCAGCTTCAATTTGGCCCAAACTACTCTCCTCTATCCATTTTTATTTATTTATTTGGGGAAAAAAAAAGACTATGATCTTTCATACATGTCTAATGAGGAACAGACTCATCAATAAACAAATCATAAATATTTATGACTCATAAATCCTATAGACTGCATGGCATAGTTTAGGCTAGTTTACACAATGGTTAATCAAGGCTGTTTCAGAAGTAGTATTTTCTCTTCAAAAAAGCTATCTTATTTTCTTATATAATGGAGTAAAATAGAGGAGAAGGAAAGAAAATTCTCTGAAAGTGACTCTTTACGGGATGCCAAGTCAAAGAATCTCCTCCCCTAACTTCAATCTGTACCAGGTTTAGAGAAGGAGCCTTGAATCATCATCCCTGTCATTGCAGATATCTCATCTAGTAGTAAATGAGGCAGTATATTACAGCCCTCAGTAAAAAAGCTGCATCTTTAATGCCTTAAAAAGAGATAACATTGTCTAGGAATCTTAATTGATTCAATGAACAAACAAAAGTTTCTGAAAGGTTAAACATGCTAATTCCAAAAGCCATCTGGTGACTGTCATTTCAATCCAAAACCAGAGAGTATTCAACTAAGTTTGTTAATTGAAAAATCCAAGTCATATTCATCCCTATGCTCCTAACAGATGAAAATCCTTTCTTTGACCATAAGCAGAATTTTATAGATTTTAGATTCACTGAAGCATATAAAAGAACTAAGAGTCTGAAAGAAAACCAACCACAAAATCCTGACAAATCTCTGAAATTTTCAGAGATCTCTATAGCAGCCCCCTCCCAAAAAAATGTTAGAACCCATACTTGAAAGCAACAGAAAATGAGACTGAAGAGTCCATCATACCAGGTTCTAATAAAATGCAAGATATCAGACGCAGAAAGCACAATGAAATCCTCATGATAAAATATGCAACATGTGAAGAGTCCAGCAGAAAATGGTTTTGTAGGAGTTTTCTGAATCTTTACAGGACGAAAGAAAATATATGGAGTCCATATCCAAACACAGCAGCACTTATGACATTAACCAAAGAACTACTCCAACGCAGCAGAAAATCTTGTTTCAAAATTTTTAAATATTTAGATACTTGAACTTTCATAATTGAGAAACGAGAGCAATACCTTTGATATTCTTTATACAGCAAGCCTTGTTGATGACGAATTACTGCAAATTTTCGTTTGTAGTCCTCCACTGCATCTTCTAATTGTTTAAGTAACTTTTCTTTGTTTTCGAGTTCCTAATGATTATTTTCCAAAAAAACCCATAGAAATTATTAATACAGATTTTAAACATGAAATTATTAATTTAAACAAAATGGCAGTCCTTTGTGTTTTCATGATAGATGCTTCTGTCATGAACTGTGTGAACTACAGATATGAAATAAGTATTTTCTTTAGAAGCAACAGATGAAAAAAGTCCAATGAGCTTTGGCATTCATACTAATAGGCGTGAAATAGTGCACGATTGCACTGTGGGTTATAGCCCTCAAAGTTCAAAATACCATGACCTGTTGCTAGCCCACAAAGAATACTAACTGAATGTCTAACTGGGTAGTGACATTTTCTTCTCATGTTCCCAAATGCTCTTCTACTTTATAAGCTTATAGAGTTGAAAAAACATTCTCTAATGAAAAAAATTTAAAAAATTACCAAAGACAGAAAAAAATAATTTAATAATAATAGAAAGATAACTATTTTTTTACATGTCTGTTTGCTATGCTTCCCATGGGAATCACTGGCATCTGTTTCAATGTATTTATGCCTCTATTTACAACTGTTGATGCATTTTTGACAAATAATGGAATTAAAATTCATATAGTAAATTAAYAGAGACATTGGCTCTATAGGGAAAAACTGTTCAAATAGGATTTGCACATGCAGACTCAGGTGTGGAATCAGACAGCAGTAAGAGAGCATTTCTCATGGAAAGAGTGCAACTGTGGAAGTAGAAGAATGGGCAAATATTTAGATCAAAATTCAGATTTAAAACAAAAAAAATCTGAATTGTTGTCCAAAATTTAGTTACGATTACCTTTCATGCTTACAGCACAGCAAAATACTTACAGCTTCAAATAACAGAATAGCTCAAAGAGTTTATTAGATGTTAGAACATCAAAATAATTTTGGAGAGTTCTCTCATGTCTATACATGGCATACTGCTGGATTTTGGAAGAATTAGCTACACATTACAAATATTCATGATTTCAAGAAATGTATGTGTTACCTGTGTAAGATGTATTAAATATTCGTTCAAAGAATTAATTGTAGTAACACTTGAAGGAGCCATTCTTTCTGGAAGATTAACTGTTTGGAAGACAACATTGGCACCTTCTGACTGATGTAGTAAGCAAATTTCATTTTTCAGTTGTGCAATCTAAAGAAAGCATACAAACCCATAAAGAAGTAGCACTCGCTATTAGATTAAAAAAGATAGAAAACATATTGCTTTCCTGGGCTACATCAGTTGTTATTAACAACCTAATTCATTTTCACTTATATTCTAAAGCATTCTAATACTCTTTAAAATAACCTTTTAAAAATGCTGTGATTTCATAAATCATTAAATGCATAATAAACTCATCCAAATTTATCAAATTACCCCACAAATCAGGAAAACTACACATATCATCACAGTTTTATTGTCAATTGTTTAAAACACAGCACATTCCTACTTCTTTATTAAGTTTTCAAAAGAATTATTGCAGCAGTTATTTGACAGTTTTTTCTAAATCTTTGCCTTTTCATTTAATTTAAAATCTCACTGATTCTCTAACAGTACACAAAACACTATTATAGAATATTAGTTTCTGGGAAATCTTTTTGCATCACCAAAGCTGTCATAGAAGGCAAATTTAAATTTGGCTTCTAGTATGATAATATTCCATTCCTCATTCCTTCCCTGAAAGAAGCATTCCACAGAATGAATTGTACAACGTAAAACAAGATATAGGACCTTAGAGAATGATTTATCATTTCAAAAACTTAATTTCTGTTACTTATTTATAAATGACAAATGCAAGACTACTGGCTTTTTTGAAGAAATAGATCTACGAGCTTTTTTGTGCACAGCTCGCCCCAGAAGATAGGCATGCTTGGTGTTTAACGTGAGAAAATATTCCAAGGATAAAGTAACATTAATGAGAGTAAGTTCTGAACTTGAAATGAATGAATTACTGAATGGATCCACTACATAAATTTCAGTAAGATTTGTACAATTACAATGTTCACATAAACCAAAATTCACTATCTCGTTGATCATGTGGATTGTTCTAAATTATCAGAACAGCAACTTTTGAAGTGCAAAATAAATCAAATAAATTATATACCTTTACATTTGCATTTGCCAGCTGATTAGACAAACTTATTGCCTCCTTCTGAGTCTGCTTTAGCTCCTGTCTCAGTTCCTCATTTCGTCCTGTAAGCTGATCAACCTGAGCTTTCAAGTGCACACTAGCATCAAAGATTCCCTCTGAATTCTTTGACTCCATTGCCTAATGCAGTAAACAGTTAATTAACAGAACAGAGAAAAAGTGCAGAAAAGCTTTAATTTTTTCATAGTAAACTGGAGCCCTCAAGTTTAGACTACATGAAATTAGCAGAAAGCATGACATTTTAACATGGTAAAATCTATTTATCAGTTTCCTGATGGTATATTTGCCATAGACTGTGACTTAAATGGTTAAACTTTCCTGGAAAACCCCTAATTTTTTGTCAGATGTTTGAGTAAAGAATTTTTGAAAAACATTTCCTGCAGGTCCCATAGAGATAAAAGACAGGCAAATGAACTTTTACCTAAGCTTTATGACTGGGACAACACATTTGCCAAGGACAGTTTTACAATATCCAGCTGAAGCTAGGGCTTTTTAAATTTATTGGCAATCCYTTCTCCTGTATATTTTAATATACCTTGTTAAAGAGGAATCACACTAAGAAAGCATACGTATAAAGAAACTACCATTAAATTATACAATAACCCAATAACTGAGGAGGACAAGAATAACCTGTAAATCCTATAAAGATAAATAATACTTTAGAAAACAAGCTTACATGAACTAAACGATCCAGACTAGGGATTATTAAGGCTGTTTCTCCTCCCTTTATACTAGGATCCTTCTGCATTTCCTTGACAGCTTGCAATATTTCTTTCATTCCTTGTTCAAGTTGTTTATTCTCTTCTGATAACTCTTTTACTGTAATAAAAGTTGTAAATGTGTTTAGAAGCACAAAATGAACAAATGAGTTAAGGATTCCTAGGACATTTCATCATGATACTTGTTGATTTGATAAACTAAAAGAATGTTCATATTATACATACACAGGCATAACCAATTAGGAAACTAAAAGCAGAGCTGCTAGAAATATCTRGACAGTGTATCTTATTGATGAAATACCAAGAAAAAAATAATTAAATGCTTCATGGGAATACAATTGACTTCATTGAACCTTCCAGTCTTCAACGTTTACTTCTATGTCAAACTTCTTTAGTAGCCTATCTGACTTTCACCAGTCCAGAAACATGGCTATCTTGGAAACGTTTGGGTGTAACAATGAAGCATCTAGGAATTGCCTGCATTCCTTCTGCAGACTGAGAAAAAAAGAGCATTTAAATTATATGGCTGTCAAGGACTCTCAAGACTCCTACCACCAATAGTTTCTCTATGAAATTCCCGTTTACAGCACAAAGCAAGAAGTCTGAAAATTTAAAAAAAAACACAACAAACCTGTSAGGACATTCTCTGCATCCAAACAACATGGCTAACTGTCCTGAAGACCCAGCAGTGAACTGCAAACACTTAAGCAGTTCCACCAAGTCTATTTTGAAAAGAACTGACATTCTCTGGGAAAAACAATTAAGCTTCTTGTCCAGAGAAATTAGCATTATTTTTATTTTAGAGTTTTCAAGAAGTGCACTTCAACCAACATACATACATAAGTAAGCAGCGAGTGGCTCTAATTCCCCAAAACTTCCTTTGAGCCAGAAAAGCTTTACTTACTTGCGTAAGTTCTATAATTGTTACCATTTGGATTACTCACAGACTTAAAGCCCTTATTAGGTCTGAATCAAGAAGGAAAAACATGAGAGATAATATTTTAATGTATTTAGTGTAAATAAACTATGTTTCATGTACTATCRCTAACTTAGTAACACTATATATGTATACATACACATACATACAAAGATATACACTAATATAAACACAAAAATATTTTTACAAGTCAGGTATTTATGATCACAATTATAGAAACAGAACAACTAAATAAGGAAACCATCTACAAGTACCAGATAATATTCCCTAGTTTTAAAACAAGTTGCAACTTACATTTAGATTGAAATTTGGCCATTACAGTCCTGTTCTTCTCCAAATCTCTCTCCCTCTCACGTAACTCAGTTGCAAGATATTCATTCTAAAGAAAAAAAGAAACAAAGAGGAATGAAAAACTGTAATTACAGAATCCTACTATTAGAATTTCTATTAAGACTCTGTGGTTGAATGAGAAGAAATGTTTGAAAACATTGCTAATTCAGATATACTCAACAGTGAAATTACACAGTATGTAAACCAAAATTAGGTGTTATATAAAAGGCAACAATCAAAGACATAGCCTCTCTTCACAGCAACAAAATCACCAGGAAAAAAATTACTTAAACCATAAATAAACTTTATATAAAATATTTATCCTGTTGAGTTTTTTTTACAAGCTTGTAACTACAGGTACTGCCTGGCTTCTGCAATTCTTTGTAACTATTTAGCATACTCTTAGTCAACAAATCTCTGGGTATCTATTCATTCTATAAAAAACCGGCAGTAAATTACTAGTATAGGCTTCTAGTATAGGCCTACTACTATACTATATATAAGTATAGGCCTCCATTTACATATATGCATGCAAAAAAAAAAAAAAAGTATTTCCAATAGCAACTTCCAAAATATTAAAAAACCCCCACAATTCTTTTCCACTGAAAATGCAATTAGTAGGTATTATTAATTTCATGGCTTGGCTAACACAGTATTTTCAGAGAAACCACAATAGTAGCAAAGCATAGTACTGTAGCATGGAAAACCTGTATAATTGAAAAAATTCTTATGTATACCGACTTATACTTTCCATTGATCMGTCAATAGCTCAATAGGCTCAACAGAAATGGCATCAGTTTTGAAATATTTCATTAAAGATAGGAAAGACCTATCTGTTTATTTTATGCACTGAAAACATGTTTCCCCATTACATTCTTAGACGTTTTCTCCCAGACAAAAAAAATGCAGAATCTAACTCTAGCAATTTAATATTTTAGTCACAGACTTTTTCAAATTTGAAGTATGCATTCATGAAAATTTCCCGGTACACATACTGATTTCTTGCCTAAAATAGAATCACAAATGGATTAATTACACAAGGTGTGTCCCATAAAACACTGTCCATAGCAAAATATGGATTCTTGGGTCATGCAGCAGTTGGAATAGTGGTCTGGTATAGAATAAAAGTCTGTGAGGCTGTGTAAGTTGTAGCTCTGGTGATATGAAAACACTAAGAGCTTCAGAATTACACTTGTGATTAACTAGTTGCCACTCTATCACATGTTTTGAGCCTAAATGAACCAAGAAAGTGTTTCTGACTTTTTCCAAGTGATCTGAATTTTCATGTATGCCAGAAGTTCTTCTAGGTAGATTTCCCATAGCCTTTCTGTTTTCAGCTATATTTTTCTCTGACTTCAGAAGTTCAACTGGTGCTACTCTATCTGCAAGTGTGTTTCTCCCCTCCACATTACATGAGCTGCTAAGGCTGTATCTACAAAAAATATAGAATATTCACTAGTCTTCTAAAAAATATTACAAATTATTCATTTTGGGATTTTTAAAAAGCAGTTAATAAAAACATCTACATAAACATTTGAACAAATATTTATAAAATAGGGATTTTTAATTTTTCAAAGAGAAATATAAGAAATGTTGATAAACTTGCTTTATGAACCTACCTTTGCTTTTACTTCAGAAATGTCGTGTCTGCTCAAGAAATCCAACTTCCTGATATTCTTTTCTTTCTCTTCAGTAAAGCTATCAGTCATCTGCATATTATCAGCATCCAAACCTAAGTGCAAGTAGATGTACAAGTAATAAATTATTATGAAATTTTAATTGGTCTCCAAGCAAAGGAATATATTCCATTTATTATATCTGAGTTCTAGTTTTCTACCTTTCCATCTGAGCACATTATGCTACCCTCGATGGCACAGAATCGAAATTTTAAGACTTTTGAAGCACATGAATTAAGTAGATTTACTGGAAATTTTGGGGAGATCATCCTGCACCCATTGCAAGGCAATAATACAAGTCTCAGTGATGCATTACAAGTCATCACAACTCAAAAAGATACTGGGTTGTAAGACTAGGAAATCCAAAACCACTCACCTCTTCCTACAGATTCAATCAAATGTATTTAGCCTCTTAATTTAAACAAATCAGTAAATACAACATAGCTACATTAATAAGTATAGAGAGATTGGTTTTGGAAGTACAGTTTGTAATAAAAACATCCTACCCATTGTTGCAACTCTTCTTCCTTTCTCCTGAGCCAACTTACGAATGTGTTTTTTCAGTTCAATTCTTTCCTCTTCTAGTCTTTCGATCTGCGTAGTATTGTTCACAGATCAGTGTTTCATTTTGTTCAAATACATTCTTATTACGTAGCTCTTACAGAAAAATAGGATTTATCACTTACCTCTTGCAAAAGAATCTGGTTTTCAGCCCTATATTGCTGCTGCTTCAGTGCTTTACTGTTTCTGAATTCATTTAAATCAATCATGGTCTTTGGCTCAAGACCTAAAACAAAGTAGATGATATACAGTTATTCATTAAGGAGGAACATTAATGTTAGTCAATACAGTTAATTTACATAAGAACATAACTAGTMAAGTAGAAAAAAAATATTTTGTTGATAGTTGAATACATTTCAACTATCTATAAAAATATATAACTATCTATGTAACATATACACACAGCTTATACTCCATGTAAAAAGACCAGAAGAAAGCTTAATTTTACCTGTTACTCAAAACCCAAAATGCAATAAAGTGGCACCTAAAATTAACTTTATTTACGTTTAAATTCTTCTATTTAAAAATAAGCCTGTCTGAAATGTTCTCTGTGTTCTTCCATCTAGTATTGCAACTTCAGGAAGTTACGGTTTCCAAATACCATGTTATGAAGTTAATTATGCAGCATGTAGTCGAAAAGGAATCAAAATCAAAAAGAGTAGAGAACCTATTCTCTTACTTTGTTCAGTCAAACAAACCTGTAAGCCAAGTTCATTCACGCAGTTTGTCCAAACTAATTAAAACTACTTGGAAATATTAGCAGAATATATCCAATTATTTCCAGTGATTTGGTATATTAAAAAATTTCCATTATAAAAGCCTATTTCAATTTTTACATAACAAGTATTTGAAAATGTACTGGATACAGCATACCTAAGCGCTCTCTGAGTTCTTCATTTTCGTCAAGAAAGTCATTTATTTTAAGTTCAAGTTTATTGACTTCCTTAATTAATGATTCAATCTCCTGTTCTCGTATTTTGATTTGCTTTCTTAAATTTTTGATTTCAGCAACGGCCTCTTCCAAACCATATATTCCCTGTAAAAACCCCAATGGGAAGTAAAAACAAAACAACCAATAGAAGACTTACTAAAATAAATCATGAGGTTTTCTTTCATTATTACACAGACAAGAAAAAATGTTTTTCAACCTGTATCATTCTTCTGCACTATGCTTATAGTTACTGTATAAAAAGCAGATCCTATAAATCTGCCTTTGACTACGGAGGAGTCTGTGTATTTCAAAAGTGAGTCCTCCAGCTACATGATCCTTTGAAAAACCTTATCTTGAGTGTTCAATTACTGTTCAATGGAGAAGAGGAAAGGAGGGCAGAGCAGAGCACGGCATCAAAGTAATCTATTTAATTTTTAATTAGAACACAGTCAATAAATATGGAAGGACAAAATGCTCTCCTAAAAATACAATGAATAGCCTGTCCACTCTGACTGTTTACCAGTTCATAGTCTCTCATTCTTTTCAAAGTCTCAACAAGCTCTTTGTCCTTTTCTCTAGCATGTGCTTCCGCCAATTCTGCTGATTTCTCAGCCTCCGTAGTTTTCTCTTCTAGCATTTTTAACTTTTCTTGCATATCCCCAATTTGATTCTGCTGAGCAAGAGATGAATGACCTGAAAAGAAAAACCTTGATATTTACAACTCAACTAGGAATTCTTGCTATCTGCCAATAATCAAGACAGAAACACTTCAGAAAACATTATAAAGGAGATCTTAATTTCCTGCTCTTTTTAATTAGGAAATTACAAGAGACTACATGTAAGAGGTTGGGTGTTTTCCCCCCCCATAGCTCCTTCAAACAATATTTATCATAAGTAAGTGTGTGGAAGGGACATCTGAATTTATTTGGAATTGCAGACTATTACTCCTTTTCAATTCCTGATGGACCTGAGACCTTTTATGTTATTCTCTAACTGTCACAGATCAGGTATAGTTTTATCACCCATAAAACCCACTGAGGTACTCTGGATAAATTTAAACTCTTCACGAATGCTTAATAAAATAAAATTAATTAAAAAAAATTAGAGACTAAAATTACTCAAATACTGCAATTATGTTTGTTCTATATTTCTAGAAAATAAAGAATGCACAGTAAATGTGCAGTTCCTTTCCATCGACATTAATACAAAATAGTCATGTTACCTTTATCTTTCTGGAGATCATTTTTTAGTTTCTCAATAACAAATGCATTTTTCTCCATTTCTTTAGTGTACAGTTCAACTTGCTCAGTAAGCAATCTTATCTGAGCATCTCGCTCTTGCACACCCTTCACATACAAAAAAAAGAAACTCCATTAAAGGATCCTTCTTTACTGACAGGCAAACTACCAATACAGAACATCACACATTAAATGAAGAAATCACATGTAGCTAATACAAAACAGTTTATAGAACATCAAATATACTATACTTACAACAGAGAGTTTAGCTATTATCTATAAGTTTGGTATATAAATGCAAAGCAGGAAAGATTTTTTAAAAAGTAAAAATAAAGCACTCAAACAGAAAAAAAAGAAGCATTTTAGTATAACAATTTTAAATGGAAACTACTCTGAGTTTGCCAATGTTAGATGAAAAGTTTCAGATGATACAGGTTCCTTGCAGCTTCCTCATAAACAATTGCCATTGGGAACAGAGAGATGCAAGTCTAAGATTGCAAGGACCAACAGTCCATCGTACAAGACGTGAATTGCAGACAACCTTTCAGCAAGTCATCTAACATTTAAAAATTCATATCACACCTTGTTTTGCATGCATATATATTCATAAGTACACACAGACTGTGAAAGTGACTTCTATTTATACTATACTATTTCTGGACTTGTACATGAACTTTAGAAACAACATAGGAAGCTTTAAAAGCTAAAGGTACAGAGCTTAGCAAAGTCGTAAAGAGCTAAGCATAACCTCTCAGAATATAAACATACATTGAACGATAGCAAGGTCACTCCATTTTGAGTAAAACCTTGAGTAAAAACTTGATTTAATTTTTAAGTGTCTGCTTAAAATATATGCTTATTTCCACAAAACAGTTCAAAAAGTCATGCTAATAATGGTCCCCCCAAAAAGCAACCTCTACAGCCATCTAGTCAGCTAAAACTGAACAAATGCTTATCAAAGTTACTTTCAGCTGCCTTTCTCTTCTGATATCTAAGRTTGATTTGTACTTTTGGTTTTTTTTCTCTATCTGTCACTAGGTTTGGAAGACTGCATAAATATATCTCACCATACTGCTCGGGCTACAAGAACCCAAAATGTAACATGAAAGTCACTACACATTCATTTAAAAAACCTTTCCATAATAAATATTTCAGGATTCCTAATGGACCACGTTATTTCRGGGGGAGGAGACTCTGTTTTATAAGAAAGTGAAGACATTCAAAATCATAAAAAACTATGTAATTTTGCATGAATATGAGAGATACACAAATTCAGCTAGCTCTATCATACGCTGAACTACAGACTTAAGCAGATGGGACAAATGAACACAGAAAACTAAGCACTAGGCAAGACTGTTCCTTAACTAAAGAATTTAGTGGACAGACACCAGCCTGTATTTTAGAAACATTACATAATAGCTGAAAAAGAGAAATACGAAAGTAACAGAACCAACTACCAAGAGTTCAGGTCATAGATACATACATACATACAGAGAAGTTTCCTTTGTACACTGTCTATGAAGCAAACTTAGCAGTGGAATAAATCGACCTGTCTCATAATTCTCAAATATAAGTATTTAGTATTTGGAAACTATGGAAGACTATATTTGGTCATTAGCATACTCAGTGAATGGTGATTTCTGTGTGTGCAATATCTCACATAGACTGTACCTGCTGAAGGGACAGTATACTATTTCTGTCTACATCAAGTTGGATCATTTTCATTTTCTCTTCCAAGTTAAACAACATTTGCTGATACTCTAGGAGTTCATCATCTTTCGAAGCTAAGATTTTCTGAAAAGAAGATAAAATACTATCAGAGCACTTGAAGTACTTCCTAAAAATGATAAAATAGTATTAAAAAATACCTTCCATTCTTCAACTTTTGCATTTACAGCTGCCATGAGTGGATCGTCTTCCTCACTCTTTGCTTTCAGCTGGTCTGAAAGATCCTGAACCTAGACATGCCATTTGAATGAAGATCACATCAGAAAAAGGTTTGGGCCATATCAATGTATATGTACAAAGACACTACATCAAGTACATAAGATTTAACAGATTAGCATTACAGCAGCAAGGGAATTACTTTTGAGAACACTGCATGACTAACATTTTGTACAAAAATAAATTTTCGTGATCTGCAGTCAAGTTTTAAAATCTGTACTACATTCAAAGATCACACTACTTTTAAAGAGCATTATTTTAGAGGAGTGTGTGTTTTTAACTGCATAGATTGAATCTTTTCATTTAAGCTAAAATATTAAAACAGAGTAGAAACCTCAAAATAATTACATTAAATAATGAGTCAGTTCTTACTTGAAATTTGTACCGATCTTTCTCTTTTCTTAACTCATCCATAATAATATCAGATTGCTGCACAATTAGTTTCATTTTGCTATATTCATCAGTCATCTTCTCCATTTCTTGCACTGATTCCTCAAGATTTTTCCTCATTTCTTGGTTTTGAATGTCTAACTTCTCATTAGCTTCAGTTAAATTCTGCAAAATTAAAGAAAAAAATTGCTTTTAGAAAGTGCCCATCTTAATACCTGAATAAGAACTTGTAAATCTTACATGAAATTAGCACAGAAGAGAGTATTTCACCTCTAGGTTATCAGTTTCAACAAATCCAAACAGCAAATGAAAGACGTATCTCCTCTTGTCAGTAACTTCATTATCTCTGCCAGATTCATAGATACAGAGAATATGCATGACAGAACTTTACATTATGAATTCCCTTACCCCATGTGACTTTATCTGTAAAGTGACACAGTGTCGTGAAAAACACTATGGTCAGTAAAACACCAATAGATACTCAAGAGCATCCATAGATTTTTACCTGAATTTCATCCAAATACTGGACAAGCTCAGAGCTTCTTTTGGACAACTGGGATCTGTAATCAGAAACCTCTCCTCTTCGTAATGGAATTGCTTCTTTTTGAGAATCTATTTGCTTCTGATAGTCAACTACATCCTGAYGCAACTGTTCATTCTGCACAAAAAGCAATCCAAACTTAAATCCATTTCTAAGAGTTGAAGACAAAGTCATCGCATTTCTAACAAGATAACACAAAGAGCTAAGACACTCAAAACCCATCCAAATTCCTACAATCTGCTTTTAAAATTCTTAGAAGCCTCACCTTTTTCTTTATGCGCTTTTTCTTCATATTAAAAAGGAGAAAACAAGATCAAGAGAACAAAGCATGGAAAGTATTAGTAATTAGCTTTGCTTTAAGAAGACTAAATATTAATCAACATAGAGACAAAATACAATAGCTTTCTATATACCTGTGCATACACGTACATATATAAACACACATACAGAGAAGAGTATTTTGACAAAAGATTCTCAAGGGTTTACCCCACGACAATAATTAAACAAATCTACTTGGCAATTATAGTTAAGAAAAATCCTAAAAATTCAAACCCCAAAATCCAGGCCAAATTAATGCATAGCAGGATTATGCAAATTGAAATGTAGAGACTTCCTGACCTCAATTAACTAGGTTTCATTGGAGCAGATGTACTACATGTTTACTTTCCATTAGGAACCAGGAAATGCTCCAAAATTAAACATGATGTCACATCAAAAATTATAAATACAGAAAGATAGTAATATATTTATAAACAAAGTTAAAAATACAGTAAATCAGCAACAATTTTCACTAACCTCTCTCCTGAATCTGATATTTTCATTTTCAGCATCTTCAATTCGAAGAGCAAGCTACAACAAGACAGAAAACTTTTACATGTATCACTAACACCACAAAGAACTCCAGAAGCAAAAAAATAAAACAAATGCATAGCAGTTCTGGTTTGTCAGTGGTTTGTTGTTTTGTTTTTTTAAATTTCAGAGGCTCTTTTCAGAACATCAACTTTTCAAAATATTTGACAGAATAGCTTTTAGAGGCATCAAGCTCAAGTCATTCTTACCTGTTCATTCACTTTCTTCTCATTTTCCAATTCTTTTTCCATATCTGTTAACTCTCTCTCTTTTTGTTCCAATTGTTTTTCCAGTTGACGGATCTCATCACGCAAAAAACGAGTGTCACGACCACCAGAAGATCTTTGTGCCATCTTATGAACATTAAAATAACATTATAAATACAGTAGATATTCGAAATAGAAAGAACTGAAAAAACCAAAGCAGATGCTAAGACTAAAATAAATGGGATTTTTCAAGTATAAAAAAATTCAAATGATTATTCATGCAAGACTGGTGCATATTCAAAAAACAATAAAAAGCATTTGCTAAAATGTAGGGCTATTTCCTCTCTTTGCAAAATTAAAATACTAGTCTAAAACCAAATAATTTAAAAATCCCACCAGAACATTCTATAAACTAACAAAATTTTAAAACATACCTCTAGTTCATTTTGAAGTTTCATCACCTTTGTTTTAAAATTATTTTCTGTTAAAATAGAACAGATATAGTGAATTACCCAAAAAGGTAAAGAGCACATAAAACAACATTGATGAACCTTAGCCTTTAAATATTTGGCTTCACTGAAGCAATTAACTTCAGAGCAGTTGGTATTTGGTCCAGTTCCCCAGACCTAAAAAAAACCACAAAAGAAAACAACAACAACAACAACAGCAAAAACCTAAAAAATACATTTAACAAATCACTTAGGAAMAGCATAAAAAAGCTTGCTTACCACATCTGGCTTGCTCTTTCCCAGCTCTTTCAACTTCTTCTAGTGCCAGGTCTACCTCTTGAGTTTTCATCTGAGAAAAAAGCATAGTAAGCAAAGAAGAAATATTTACTACTAACACAAATTAAAAGATTGTTCCATAGACCTCACGTTTAAAACAATGAAAATATTTATTTTGAGAAATTTGTTTGCATTTTCCATCTATATAACTATGTTAGTCCACTTCCCACTACTAAATTCTAACAGCTACAAGCAGGTGCTTCGGTGCAAGCACACATTTAGTATATAGATTACCTCAGGAGTAAACAGTGTATTCAGAAACAGGGGAAAAAAAGAATAATGATGCTTCCATTTAAACAAAAAAATAAACAAATGCATCTACAGAATTGTAGAAAGTGAGGATTAATACAAACCTTCAATAGAGACTGAGTAATTTTAAAAAGGTGTATCAGTTTTTCTGGAGTTTCAGTTTTTAAGTCTTTCCCATCAACCTAAGGAAAGAGACAAGAGTGTTTTTACACTAATATCAATGAAATCTACAAAATAAATCTTTCACGTATGTGAAAGACCAGAGACAGTTCAGAGCAGAAAGTATAACAAAACCCTTATGTTCTCTTTTTCCGGAGCACCTTGAACATGATATACAGCAATCYGTTCGCTCGTTCCTCTTGATGAGGCAGAGTATCTGGATCAACTTTCATAAGCTTCTTCCAATCTAAAATGGGTGCCATATTGAATTTATGATTTTGTTCCTGGAACAAAGATTAAAATAACAGATATCAGGTATTATCAGTGCAAATCAATTTTAGGTCAAATGACTTAATGGAGGCTGGCCACTGCACCACACTAGATGATTCTAATAACTGTATCCATTTGTAACACTGATTAACATTTTGTTCACATTTTGATCTACTGCAAACTAGGAGGCTATAATAAAAACATTTTTTCTTAAGTTCAAAATTACACCATGCATTCTCAATGGATTTTTAAAACTATCATTGAAGATCAGGACACACGTGAAACCTGTATTTTAACTGCAATATCCTTGTTTTCTTCCCCATCTCTTAATGTTGTATTTTTTTTGCTAATGAATAAACACAAATGGATGCCCTTTGAACCAGCCCTTGTAGAATAAACATCTCCTTACAGTCACAAAAATCATTATTTCTAATACTTAAAACATAACCAACACCTTCTTTAGTTTGAGACTGTGAGCACCCACTTCTTCACATTGTATTAAATATCATTTCTTTTTGATTAGAATACTTGAACTGACAAAAGACATTAATTAACCTGTGATGTCTATATAACCTGGATCGAAGTTACAAGATGCTTATATAACCCAAATTATAACTTTCTATCTGAATTATAGCTTTTTATACCTATATAACCGAAATTAATTTTCTATACCTATATCGTAACTTTCTATACAATGTAATAGTCAGTATATAGCTAATTAGTTGCTTAATGCTTAAATAAGCAGAAACTCACCAGGTGGATAGTTTCAAGATAGACAAGTAAAGCTATAAATTAGTCAAGTATAGCTATACTGGAAAGCTACAGAACATACTAATGAAAAGTTGACAGAGATAAAGTCAATTATCCACAAAGTGAAGAATTCAGACCAGTTAGATCCAGAAAGGACTATTTCACCATAACTGCGCATGCTCTGAAGACAAAGTTAAAAAGTTCAAATACGAGGAAGACCTTGAGCCTTCATCAGAGAAGACCCCTGAGACCACCTAAATTGGGGAGGCACAAGCGCAGAACAAAATAACTATTTATGGCCATGCCATAACAGTATGTAAATTATTTCCGGCATGTATATGATTATGTTGTAATGACGTAATGATATTCAGCAGTACCTATTGCATAAATAAACCATGATACGTGACAAAGGCGGGTGAGCTAGGTGGAGAAATCCCCCTCACCACCAGCGCTGTAATAAACAGATACCTGCTCAACAGACACCAGTCTATCGGGTTTTATCTTTGGCCTATCCTTTCAGRCGTCACCCRGAAACTGAGAAAAATCTGATCAGAAAGTCGTGACAAGTTTTCTTCTACTGCTTACCTGCTGGTTGCTGTGGGCCCCAGTGACTTCTCACATAAGCGAAAGTCRATGCAGTATCTGAAAACAGCAGAAGGGATTGGAAATGTGGAATTATTCTATTCTCTGAAGCTCTCTAGCCTTTCTGATCAATATTTCAAAAAGTAAATTCTGCCAAGTTTAAAACAGAACATTTTTAATCTACATATTGTCTTAAATTATGAATTTTGCCTAAATGGTTAAGAAAAATTAAGAAAGAAATAAAACTAACTAGAATAATAAATGCAGTATTATTCAAAAAACTAATGACACAGCAGGGGTATATATTTTAGAGAAAAAAAATCAAGCTCAATCAATAAGTCCAACAATGCTCTACACTGAGCACAATATTTTGAGATCCGATCCATCATGCACTGTAGCCCTGCATTTTGCAGTTCTTTAGTTGTGCAGTGTTTTTAGTTCAGCAAATAGTTTCTCACGCACTTTTGTATAAACATAGCTTGTTGTTCTAACCGGCCCAAAYGTTTATGAATTCCTAACCTATATGATAGAAAATTCTGTTGACCAGTGGACAGCAGGAGGTGGTACTCCCATCCTCCAATCCATGGTGGTTTCTGAAAACATATAAATAAAGACTGAGGGCAGAGGCCGGCTCTCTCTCTCCTTTCCCTTTGGCCTCTGCCTGTTAGTGGACCCTGACAGCTGTCTCCATGTGTTTATTCGTGTCCGAGAGCGACAATGCACCCTGTTCATCATTCAGCAGTTTAAAGACAACTGAAACCTCCTTCCCTAATAAAAGGCTGAAACCAGCCCTACTTTCCAAAACAAATATGCCTAAGCATTCTGAAAGAAGAGTTGTAAGACACAGAAATCCTGCTGTGTACTTAAGGGGGGATAAAAAACCCCCTTTCTTCATCTTTTCTGAATATGTGAACTACTTGAGAGGTCCCTTATATTTACTATATTTCTTCAATGTTTGCTGAACATAAAACATGCATTACATTCAATCCATGACTTTGTAAGGATGACACCTTATATACATTTCTGCTTTTCCGTAGATGGCAAAGGATAATACAAGGAGCATATTGGCTCTTACTCAGTTAATTGAATACCACTTGATTTCAATAACACACTTGTCTAGGGATTGGAGCTTTTAAATATGTTTTTTCTTAAACAAGGAGATGTAAAACTTATGAGTTTGAAATGCTCAACAATCAAAACTATTCTGAAAGCAAATACACAGCCTTACTACTGTCAAGCCTTTCCCACCTTCCATCTCTCAATTTTTCCTCTTAAGTTACAAAAAAAAGTCTTAAGAAAATATCTGTCCTCACATTTTATGCAAAAGGAGAGATATCTGTATGTAAACAACAGAATTCAACTTATTAGGAGACCACATATAGTAAGGTATGGGGAACACAACCTATGCTTGCAGTATGTTCCACAGCATGTACCTACATAGAATTTATTTAATTGAAGAGTTTTCCATCATAAAATTTAGTTCATGCCTTGCCCTCAACTAAAACCTGTGGTTTTAGTGGACAGGTGATCTATGTGGTGAGACACATGGGTCTACAAAACGTGAGAAACTGATGGGGGTTTGATATTAGTTATCACAAGGTTTTCTTGAATTACTCGGGGAATCAAACATACATAAAACGGCCAGACGTTGCAAAGTTCAGCAAAGGCAGATCGAAAAGGAGGTCTGGTGGCTATGTTCAAATAGTACCAGAACAACAATGCCCCGGTCTGACTACAGCAAACACATGGTGATAACTCATCACCATAGTGAAATCAAGCACCAGTAGGAACAGCTGTTCTTTTCCCACCAAGGCGTGTAAAATGGGCAGCACAAGGTCCTGAACACTCAAGCAGGACAGAATACCAAGAAGCACCACAGTCACGCAGATGTGCTCTAACTCCGTGTTTGTTTACTATGGATAACCCATTTTAAGCTACTTCTGACTTTCAAATTGCATTTACCCGGAGTAACTCTGCGAAGCACTAGATTTTAACTACAAAGCCCCAAACAAGAGAGGATCTCTACAGGGTTCCCATTTTCTCCTAACTCGTATATCCCAGCTCCGTGAACGATACAGTGACAGCCCATGATCCCTCCAGGATGCTGCTAGGACAATTTTCCTTCTATTTCATTCCAATTCTGCTRAATGCTGCTGAAATTGCCTTATTCTGCGTTCGCCCTCACAGTGAGGCACAGCGGAGACATCAGCGCAGGGCAGGCACAGCGGGATGCTCCTTTCCCGGGCTCAGCACTGCGCCGCCGCCAGCGCCCGGACGCCCTGCTCGGGACCCGCGGCCGGCCCGCAGGAGCGGAGCGGCCCCGCTGCAGCCGCAGCGCCCCCAGCCCGGCTGCCCGCGGCGCCCCCGGAGGAGCCGGGCCACTCCGGCCAGCGGCAGGTTTTGGTCTCCTTGCCCGGAGCAACCCCCGCCCCGTGGCCTCACCGCTCCCGGAGGATGGCGGTGGCTGCTGCCAGGCGACGCCATCAGACTCTCCCGCGTACCCGGATACTCGTGGGTGCAGAGAAAGTCAGCGCTCTCACGGCACCCACAGACAAGCCCCACGGTGCCAGGCGGGCTCTCCCAGTCCCGAGGGGCAGCCGAGCGGGCAGGGCGCAATCCTGACCAGGGCGCGCCGCCCCGCCAGAGCAACGGCCCCGAGCGCAGGCCCCGAGCGCAACCCCCGCCGCCGGGCGGGCTCCCCGGAACTACAGCTCCCGGCACACCTCGAGGCTGGCTGCACCGCCCACCTCTTTCCCGACAGCCTCTGCGGGGCAGCGGGCGGGGCGGCGCGCGTGCGCCGTGAGCTGCGGTGGCGGAGCGCGCGGTGGGCGGTGGCTCCGGTGGCGGGGCCCCGGCCCCGGTGTTTGCCCCGGCCTCAGGTAGGGCGGGCACGGCGCGCTGCAGCCGCGACCTCGGGACGGGCCCTGGGGTGGGAGGCGTGGGTTCTGTGTAGCTGCTGCTCGCGTTAGTTTCGGTCCTCTCTGCCCTGGCCGTACCTGCCGGGCTGCTTCGGCGAGCCCTCCGCGCCTGCCGGGCTGCGGTGCGGCCTCGACCCCTGACCATGCCGCTTGAGCGGGGTACGGGCCCACGCCCAGGCTCCTCCGCCTCTGCCGCCCAGCCCGCCCTTACGTTGCCTGCCTCGCCCCAGGCCTGCGGGCAGCATGCGCGTTCCTGCCCGGCCGGCAGGAGAGCTGCCGGACTGCCCGGGTACCCGAGTGCTTTTGGGGGAGGCATGGAACAGGGCGGGGGGGCAGAAGGCAGTCTGGGGAGTGGTACAGTGCACGGCAAAGATCACACCTATAAACTACTCGGATCCACTGGGTACTGCTGACCAGCAAATCTGAGTTTTGATAGTGGTCTGATAGCCCAGAAAGTTTGGGATCCCGTGTTTTAGTTAAATGGGTGTGAAGACATCTTTTCAAATAAAAAAGGAAAACTAGTAAGTATTCGAGGTGGTTTATCTCTTTTTGTATTTGTTCATTCAACAGCTGTGGAGAGCTCAAGAGGATTTGTTTTCTTCTGGCCTTTTCTTAATGATAAGAGAAAGGTGATCGTGATGTTATCTCTGTACTTTTGTGCTTTTTTTGGATTATTCATTGTTTTAATTTTCTTTGCTATCTCTTGATCAGTGTTGATATTTAATGAAGGCTGACAAGGTGCAAAATGCCTTACACTCCTTATAGTTATGCAGTATTCCAGTCACAGCATAACTCCAAAGACTTTTATATTTCAGCCAGGGATTGATGAATTCCAATGGTTCCATATTGGGTACAAAAAGCAAACTCTATAGTTAGGGAACGGAAAGAGACTGCATTATGTTTAATGAATGGGTAATGTTACTAAAAATAAAATTAATTATGGTTAAGTGTAAAACAATGATTTCTTAGTAGCAGGGACTTCTATAGGTGGAAGAAGTGACACAGAAAATAACGGTACCTAACCACAAAATAAACCATCAGGAAATAGATCCCCCTGTGGTCGAGAAAATAATCCATTGATAGGATGCTTCTGTATAGGACTTTTTTTTTATTCTCTTCATCAGATTACCGAGCTGTTAAGGCCAGTGTAGCCATTTAATGTGCTCTATTTAATATGTGTCAGCATTTCTTGAGTGTTCTGCTACAGAATCAACAGAAGACAACATTGGTGTGTATGCTGTGTACTGGTATTGAAACCACATCTAGGTTGTAATTGTGTAGTGCAGTTAGTAAAGAAGATTGGTACAGAAGTAAAAGGTATTTGGATTTGAGGTGGGCATGGAAACTCCAAAAGTGAAAAAAGAGTGAAAAAAAATGGAAGTATTAACCCCACACAAAATGAGAAAACATTTAAAATACAGCATGGTTTGGACCAAGTGAATTGGCTTTTCTCTTGTTTTGCATCACACCTTATCATCTGATGAACTTTGTATAAGTGGATTTTCTTTTAGTGGGAGTAGATGCTTATAGTTCTGGAGCCAAAAAATCATTTTAGCTCCATAGTGTATGGTTTGACCTACTCTGATAGAAGAGTTAGGCATATATGTTAAACCACAGCTTTGATAACAGTATACCATTGCAAAGACCTAATAGAAAAAATGCACTATGAAAGACCTAATGGAATGTTATTTAAAATACCACAAGACATCATATGCAGACATGGCACGCTRGGTAAAGACACACATAGCAGAGTCTAAAGGCTGTGTTTTCAGCTTATACCTCACATGTAGCTTTTGTTCACTCATTTGGAGTTAACAAGCATGCAGTTTCTGCTCTTGCATTTTTAGAACACTGAGAGTGATCAGTGTTATTTTAGAGACACTATTTTTGCATCAGTGTCCTGTGAGGCAACAAAACATGTTTTATGTAGTTACTCTAAATAGAATGGGTATTATTTTGTTACTGTTTGAATGTAGCAAAAAAACCCAAACAACCAAACAAACCAAGCTTAAAACCCCTAAAGGTTTGACATTGAAAGGTGAGATTCTGTTACTGATTTAAGTTATAAAGTACATCCTAGCCCTGTGTGGTTTGTATTTCAACTGACTTATACCAGTTGCATTGAACAAATTGAAGCTAAACCACCAGCTAAACCAGTATCTTCACCTCACCCATTTTAAATTATGTTATGTTTTGATCCTTGTTTGTACCAGAGTAATCTAAAATGTCCCGAGTGTTAGTTCAGCTGCTTGGTGGCCAGCCAGCTCTTCAGTCTTTCCCCTTGGGAAATTTTTAATCTGGTCTGCAACATGTGTTCTGACTTTATATTAGAACTGCCAGTCCTCTTCTAGTTAATCCTTCAGAACCATGTGAAGAGAAGGCTGGAGGCCATTGCCGTCCTGGGTAGTGAAGAGTACTTCCTATTAGTCTCATCCCTTGTGATCTGGTAGTATTTGCAGAGGAAGGTTTTCACAATAGAACTTTTCTTATATTTATTCTCTTCTAGGATCTCAGCAAGATGAAAGGGGAATTCAGGCATGTCTTGTGTTACTTCTGCTCTCATATTCCCAAATACTGCTTGCCTTCTAGATTGGATTCACACCCAATCATTTAAATCTCAGCTGTGCATCTAAGTTGTTTCATACTGGAGTTGTACCTTGGAGTGACATTTTTAAGAGAAGATATAATTAATGGCTTTGTTGGAAAGGGACAAGAGATACAAAATTATGATCTTCTCTCTGTCATGAAATACTTGTATCAAATCAGCAGAAAGAATGTTCAATTTAGCCAAAAACAAAAATAAGCAAAGGTTAGCAAGTAGGCAGTACAAATTAGGATATTAGCAGAGCCTCAGAAGCTGAATTAAAATGGTGTTTTTAAGTGACTGTACTGCTTGTTTGTATTTCTCTGCTGATATTCATCAGTTCAGCTACCAGCTCTTAGATGTACTTGTTGCTCACCTGTTTAAAAACAACCCTAGGAGTGGTTTTAACAGCTCTTTGTTTTCTTCCTCCTTTGGTAATTTGAAGGTTTTCTGTGTGAACTGTAAATGTGTTTTAAACAGCTCGGTACCTTCAGGGGTTATTAAAGTTGATGTCTCTAGAATAAATAAGTCTCCAGAAATGCCTGATTATTTTTTTAGCAAATAGACATAACACGTTGTTATTAATGCCCTTCAGTGTGTAAAAGTGCCATTACCCAGTAGAAGAAAAAAATTTTAAATGTATGTTTAAGTTTCTCAACTTAGTAAGATGTGCCTAACGGAGAAAAACATATTTGCTCCTGCAAGAGTCTTTTAATGTAAGGTGGCAGGTAGCTGATTATGGAGTGCTAAATAGCTTTTGTGTGTTTCAGGATTGCAGCTGTATTCTTGCCAAAATAAACACTTGCCAATTTTTTCTAAATTCTAGTGGGCAGAAAATGGCTTCTGCGCTCCCAAATTTCCCAACTGAGGATACTCTTAGAACATCATTATGCATTTTTTGTTTGTGACAGTGTTTTTTTTTAATGCAGACCACTGTATCTTGAAGCATGTGGTGCTAAACCATCTGGTGTCATGGATTTAGTAGTGATTGTTGAGAAATATGTTGTTTTCTTACTTTTCTAAAAGTGCTTTGGCTTTTGGTTGTTGTTGCTTGGTTTTTAGTCGGTGTTTTGTGAGGCTTTCTTATGTTTTCCTCTTGTCTGTAATTTTGAAGAAGACTGGATGAACTGCTAGCAGGATCTCAAGAAATTGGAAGAGGAAAACTATGCCTTATGAGCCAAACGGGCTGGAGAGTTCTGGCTCTCTTCTGTCCTTTCCACTTAATATGTCATTACAAACATGAAAATGGGGCAGTGCAAAATGCAGATTTCTGTGCCAGACAGCTTGAGATATTTAGTCCAATGATAGGGTCTTTCGCACAACGTGGGTATTCTTTTTTCCACAGTTGGCTCTCTGTGCAGTTTCTGACTCTCAAGGCTTATCTCGCTGTTTATTGTTTTCAGCTGTATATTCTTCATGGCATGGTTAGATATTGTTGTAAATTAAAACATCCAACAGAAGTCTTTGTAATAAAGTGTGTGTCAGCCCTGATTCATCCAGTCAAACGGTAGCTCTGTGKCTGTGCACTAGACCACAAACTGGCAGTCATACAGCCCAAGAGGTGGTTAAGGTGTCTGAGGGGCAGTCTTAGAAGCTGTGAAAGTAGCAGGTGAGATGAAAAAATAACTTGGGAGATGGTCAGTCTGTTTGCGTGTGTAGGACTGGACCGTGATGTGGTTTTCCCTCGCAGTAAGTCTGTGTTAAGAAAGAAGTTGCTAGGCAGTGTTTTACAGGTGTTTATCAAATACATCCATCACTGGGAGTGGTGAAGTACTGGCACTTGCAAGACCATACTTGGGTTGATCAACATGTCAGTTGAGTAAGAGGGGGAATAAACCCACTCAGAGGATGAGGAGCGCAGTCGTACCAAGGCTTCAGCAGCCTCTTGCACATGTGTGATTTATGAGGTTCTCAGTCTTGTGTACTCCTTATATGGCTTCTTACTTTCCAAGACCAAACTGATAACAGATCAGTTGGCATGAAAGTAGTTTTGGTTGCCAAGTAGCAATTGCTATTTTCCACTGAGATTAATGGCATTTGCCTGGCTTACCAAGTACAGGTGATCTTTTTTAAACCTCTGCTTTAGTTTTGCATTCTCAACGTGTTGGTGATCATTGCAGGTTTGGAGCTTGGAGTGTGAGGGGGGACCCAGCTGTAGTAGCAGATAGGAAGTAGTAGTTCTGATGGTGAGACTTCCTCCAAATCTGCATTGTTACGCTAACATAAAGAACTGCAAAAAGATATTTTCTATATTTGTGCTTTAATTCAGCAAGAACATTAGAAGTAGCCTGTAATCAGAGCAGGTGGAAAAAAGTAATTTTCCTAATGCTATAATCTTTACAGTACATTTCAGGAATATAAGACYTTAGAATTCCAGAATACAAGTCAGAAGTAGTGAAGTATCTGTGCTACAGTTTTGTGCAATCTGCAGGTTGTACATGGCCTTACATTTCCTATTTTTCTCTTTGTGCTTGCCCTGGAAGCAGATTGCTTGAATACAGAGGCTTTACCAGATTTCCGTTATGCCTCTCTGTTTTCAAGACCTGGTGCTTTTACACACAACAAAAATTTGAGAGGGATATGGTGTGATGCGTTAGAGGTTACGAAGTTTGGCAGAGTTCAACCAGTATGTTTTGTGACTTGCTACTAAATCCAGAACAGTGCATTTTGTTCCTTACAGTAAATTTAGTAAACTGGTCAGGATTGCGTGGAGTGCCTGTGGCTCAAATATTTGTCTTGAAAGACCAAAGTATGGCCATGTATTTGCATGTAGTTGCAGTTGTACCTGGGATTGAAATGTAGAAGAGAAGGTGAATTGCAAATTAAAAAATTTCTATGTTAAAGGTGAATATTTTCTGGAGTTCTCTAACAGGTTTCTCTGATGGTGTGCTAGCCACTTAAACATGAACTTTGGATTTATCTAAAATCTGAATTTATTTATGCTTAAGAGTTCCCTTTCATTCAAATGAAAACAGTATTTTCCCTACAGTTGGCATGTAAGTAACAGGAGCTGTGTCAGGTAACAGCATGGTCAATAGTGGTGTAAAGTAGCTGTAGAGTTCTGAGTGGAAGAAATACTAGAAATTAAGAGCAAAAAGAAAGGCTTGTGAAAGCATCAGTATCACCTAGTATTAAGGGATAAGTAAAGTAGCTGTCTTGACATACTTTCTCATGTAGGGAAAAGTGAAAACTTACAAAAAGTACTTGAAGGAGCTAGTAATTAAGGTTGGTTAAGCTTTACATTTTGATAAGAAGCAATACTTAGGAATCAGTCTTGGTTTTTTGCTAGTTGGGCAACAGTAGCTGTTTCTGAAGTAGTGTTATTAAAGAAATACAAGTCACCAAAACCCTACTGACCTTACAATGCTTTTTCTTAAGGGGCGAATTTAAATAAATCTTAGAGTTGGTTCTGTGTGGCAGTATTACCTTGGCACAGTATTTAAAATAATAAAGATTTCTAYGTTGGAAAATCACGACACATTCATTGTAGGTCCTTTTCAGATGTCACTGATTCTACTGCTTTTCAGTAGAATCAGTGAACTTTAAGAAGTAGGAAGTTCAGAAGCTGTTGCAAAAAAGGAATTTCAAATTCTCTTTCTGGCAGGGTAGAAGCATCAGTTTCATATTCACCTTCTTTGAAGGGAGAACTAAAAAAAGTAGGGAATTGAAGTTCAAAAGTGGGCTGTCTTTTCATGTATTCCTGCAGCATGCTTTGTTTTCTTTTTTTAGTAAGATTTCTCTGGCTGCCAAGACCATAGCTATGTGCAGTTGTAAACTTGGCTTAGTGTTTTAAAGTACTCTGATTGAGCCCATGGCAGGGGGATTGGAACTAGATGATCTTTAAGGTCCCTTCTAACACAAACCATTGTATGATTCTATGAAAAAGATGTAGGAACATCCTTTAACACTTTAACATTGCGGGTGGTTTTTTTTTTACCTTTTATTTTATTAGTTGCCAAGGTGGCAGCTTTGGAAAAAAGCCTTCTTGTTTGAAGTAACATCAATAGCCAGTGCTCCAAGTACTACAAAAGTAAAAAAAAAGCCCTTGACTGCCATTATGTGAGTAACACCAGATAGATTGATTTGATTCCTTTTAAACAATCTGTCCTGGTTTTTAGTTTAGCTGCACCTGCATCTTGTTGCACGTGTATTCCTTCCTGTTCCACTGCTCCTTTATCACTGGTTGTGCTGGGTGGTTGTCCTGCTCTCAGGTCCAGGCTGCAAACCACAACCAAGATCACCAATGTAGATGAGATCTCTGTGGCCTATTTGTAGAGTTCAAGAAGCATTTGGACAATGCTCTCAGGCACAATGTGATTCTTGGGGTTGTCCTGTGCAGGGTCAGAAGTTGGACTCAGTGATCCTTGTGAGTCCCTTCCAGCTCAGCATGTCTTGTGATAAATCCAAACACAATTAAGAAAAAAAAAACAGCAGACCAAAGGAAAAAAAAAGTATCACCAGGATTTCAGGGTTTAGGACAATAAAACAGACTATAGCTTCCAAATAGCTCATCAGCTTGATGTGTGAATCATGGTAAACATAAGGCTGGAGTCTTTACATATTCATAGCTCTGCATTATTTGGCTAATATTAGCTGCTGTATGTCCTGACAGATGTTATCCCTCTATAGTTTGGGGGAAAATACTTTTGTTCAGTCATCTCCTTTTTCTCAAAATGAAGTCAGTGTTCAACTGCATCTTTTCAATATCTTAGGTCCCAAAAGTTGGCAGTGATCCATGCTGTGTCAACCAGTGGTCAAAAAGAATGCCTGCGACATGTAGTTACCTTCTTATTCTTCCAAGGCAGAACAGTATTTTTAAACAACCTAATACATAGTAATTTCACCTTTTGATCAGTTCAGTTATGTGTTTTAAAAAGTTATGAAACTGCTGATTAATAATTTCTAGGGCTTAGGAAGTTTATGCAAGCTGAGAGAAAATAATGTAAGATAAAGTCCGTTTGTAGTGTCTTTTTTTCATGCTATTTTTCTTTAGACAGTACTCTCATGAACAGTCAGTGACATCAGAGCAATTGGCAGAGTTGAGGAAAAAAAATGACCTTTTCATGAACTTCTACAAAGAACACAAATGAGCGAAGTGTGACCTTCAATGGTAAGTTTAACATTTTATTAATGCCCTGTACTGGTTCTTGAACACCCATATTTATTAAGTTCTTCAAGTTTCCTGGTTGTTCTTCATAATGTTTGGTTTTGCTTTCAAAATATTTTGAGAAACACCTTTAAACCTAAACCTCATAAAAAATTAACATGCTACCTGCCTTCTTGATAACTTTGAATTTTGTGTATGCTAAATTACTCAGGATTCTGGTGAACTTATTTTTCGTAGTTTTTCAGTTTGCAGCAGTCACTTGAACTGCATAACTGTCTGCCAAAAATTACATCACAATTTATTATCAATGCATTTTGACTTTTTTTTTTACCAAGTAAAGCAGAAAAAGTAGCAGTGTATCCACCTTTTGTAAGGGCTTTTTAAGGGTGAGACTTTTTAATGAGAGTATTTCTTTGAAACACTAGATCGTGTTACATGCATGAGACTTGAGAAAACCATTCTATCTTACTGATTTTTAGGTATGGAGTGTCATTAACTTCTAAAATATTTGATGTCTTAATTTGACTTTATCAAGCTCAGTGTTTAGTCAGTAAAACTACTCAAAGTTTCTATACATATATTTCAGCTTTTGTCCATGAAAACTCCTAGAGAAGATGGCTGACATAAGCCTGAAGGAAGCGGCACTGATAGTTGGTGTGGTGGCAGCCTGCTACTGGAACAGTCTCTTTTGTGGCTTTGTTTTTGATGATGTTTCAGCAATTTTGGACAATAAAGATTTGCATCCTTCTACTCCGTTAAAAAATCTGTTTCAGAATGACTTCTGGGGCACTCCAATGTCTGAGGTAAGCAGTTTGTGAAACACTGGAGTTGTTTAGGAAATGGGAAGAAACTTTGCAGAGTGTTTTTACACTTCTTTTCCCTGGTGTGGTTTTAACAGAATAGTTTGGATTTGATGGAATTTGATGGTGTTAGTGTATTGTACTATAATATCAGGAACACGCATAGCTTATATTCTTTCTCTTTGTTCAATAAAAGAACTGGTAAGAAAATGAAGTTGTAGAGACAGCAAACAGCTGCAAGATGCTATTTGCTATGTAATTCCAATATCGAAATCGAACAATTCTGACCAATTTCTTTTCTCCTGCAAAAGTTAGGTATTTACATACAAGGGTATTTATTTCTCAATGCAGTCTGGAAGGAAAGGTAACACGTAAACAACAAAGATTGGAATTAGGATATTGAATCCTTTAAATTTATTTGAGTAAGTATATCTATATGAATTCAGAGTTTCTGGTTTCTAGCCTGTGTAGAATGGCTATATTTTATCAGAAAAGCTGCATTGGCATTGAAGTTGTTGATAAACGTTGTTAAATGGCAATGGCTAAAGGATTTAGATAGAGTGGGAAAAGTCGCACATGGTGTTATTGCTAAGCAAATGAATAAAATTCTCTGCCATTCCGCGTGTTTTCTTCCTATCATGGCATTCCACCTTATAATCTTATGTTCATAACACATAGGGGTGGTTCCTTGTGAGATGCTCTTTGCTAGCTAGACTTTTTTTTTTTTTTTTTTGCTACTACTGATTTTTATATCTATTTTGAAGGTAGATGCCTGACAGTAGAGGAGAGTCATGTATGCATGGGTGTTCAGAAAGGTATTTTGGAGTGAAAGTCACTTTGTATGTTGGTGGTGACTGATTTATTTCTTTCTTTATTTTCTTTCAGGAGCGAAGCCATAAATCTTACCGTCCCCTCACAGTTCTAACATTTCGCTTAAACTACTTGTTCAGCGAGTTAAATGCAGTTTCTTACCACTTCCTAAATCTAGTCTTTCATGTGGTCGTTTGCATAGTCTTCCTCAAGGTCTGTAAGCTCTTCCTGGACAACAGGAGCAGTGTAGTTGCGTCCTTGCTCTTTGCAGTGCACCCAATACATACTGAAGCGGTAGGTATAGCTGTGATGTGCTTTATTTGTTCAAGCTGTGTTAATAAAACTTGAATTTCATGGGGTTTATATCTGCTTATATGTATATATAACTCCAGAAAGTGTGGTTTTACTTGTACTTATTCTTCCCTTTGCAGTGAGTAGTGGAAGTGACAAATTTTCATGCTCAGAGTTGTTTTATATTACATGCAGCTACTGAAAAATTACTAAAGAAACATTAGGTTAGTTATTTAATAATTTAGGTCTCTACTGTGCACATTGGCTTTTATGACTTTAGCTTACGTAGACATTTGTGTTCTGTGATGATTCATCCAGTATCTTGTTTTGCAAATACTACGAATGCCTCTTAATTCACTTCTGGAATCAGTAAGCATTCCCCTATGGCTAATCACCATATCTATTCTGTCTACTTTCTTTTATGTCAATATGTCTATCTCAGTGGGACTTTCTCTAGGATTGTTGTTGCTATGCTACAGCTACCTTAGGGCCATTCTGTTTGAACCTTCCACTTTTTTAACATATAGTATATAAGGAAGAAGAAATACATTTATCTCCTCTCACATTTACCTGTTCTTTGATTCTGAAGGAGTTCTTCACTGCTATTAAAAAAAAGCTTTATTTGTACAAGTTGTCTGATTATATACTTTTTAATGGACAACCAGGCTTGCAATGTTGTGGAGTAAATAAAGTCTTGTGATCCTCATTCATTAGATTTAAGTGTTTCTGCCAGAAACACTTATAAACCAGATCTGTGCCATTTTCTACTGTTATTTCTGCACCCCTTCAGTTGGCTTTCCTGAATTTCGGTACACAGGTGTTGCAAAGCTCTTTCTCAGTTGCTTTTTTTTCTTACAGTATTAACTTATTTTCAGAAAACTGAAATTGTTTGAATCTTTTGCTCCTTTGGAGCTGTTACAACTTTTTTGTGTGGAGGTATTTTTTGGTGGGAAGGGAGGGAGTAGAGGTGTCTTTCGATGTTAATAAAATGAGCGGGGTTTGCTCTTACTTTATGTTGTAATTTTTTTGGTCCTGATTTGTTGGGTAAAGAGTTTGCATCTCTCTCTTATTCGGTAATAATACAAGTCCCCTTAAGC
This sequence comes from Amblyornis subalaris, assembly GCA_018881555.1. Taxonomy (NCBI): domain Eukaryota; kingdom Metazoa; phylum Chordata; class Aves; order Passeriformes; family Ptilonorhynchidae; genus Amblyornis; species Amblyornis subalaris. Next base: position 15,918,045 of record JACAXG010000009.1, on the reverse strand, counting down.
AATAATTAAGAAACTTTCATCCATGTGTTTTGAGCAAATACTTACAGGAATTTATTTGATAAAGTCAAATAAGCTGCTATTTGAGCTACTAATATCTCCTTGCTAGAAGTTAATGGAATGGTTAAAAATGCAGAAGTTAAGCACCTAAAAATTTCTCCTTGCTCTAGGGCACAAACCCCATAAAATTTACGATAAAATACAGGTTAAAAAAAAAATTATTATTTCATTTTGTTTTCCGGTTCTTTGAAAAAACACGCGTTAAATCGCATAATTTGGCTTTGCCTCTTTGTAGTAAATGTGATAGTATCTTTGCAGGAGCATTAGCAAGTTGGTAGTGATTTACATTGGTGGCTCATGGCTTAGATCAGCCTGTGTAATTTTCCCAGTTTCATTCCAAATTGCAGTGATTCTTTATCAATTCAGGTAAAGCAGTTCAGTGCCTGAACTTTCAGATTCTGTCTGAAATAGCAAGTAACCCAGTTGCTCTTAGTACTGTGCATCGGAGTTAGTAAAAAGTATTGCACAAATCCTRCAGCACATTGTGTAATAAAGCTAATCGTGTAAGGCAATGTTACATAGTTCTGAAGCCATTTGGCCAAGGGTGTGTAAACCCTCATATCGGCCACGTGAAGGCACTGTAACACAAGGATTGATACAACTGGGTGCTGGCCTGGAAACACTGAGAAACTGCAATTGTAGTCAAATCCCCGTGCTGTTGTACCTAGGTACTCAGTGAAGAATCAGATAAGAGCTTTTTTTCTTCCTACCCCCACCTATTTCAGTGTATAAAAAGCAGAACAACTAGAAGTTTCTGTACGTGGAAAAGGGGAGGTAATAATGAGATGTATGTTAGGACTGGGGATTTTTGTATCTTATAATTGAAAGGTATGTGGTTTTAATTCCTTCAAATTAATCTCCTACTTGTCAGTCACCTGCACAAGAGTTTGAAATGGCAGATGCAATACGTAAATATTTCAACCCTTTACCTATCTTAGGATAAACAGATTTTTCCTGGAAGAGTTATCAGAGCAGGATAAATAGAAGATAATTTTTCTTCTTGACTTCAGAGAGAAGCTAGGCTCTTGCAGTGGTAATACCGGTTTTTCTGAGGAAGAAGTTATTAGGAAATGGGTTGAATAATAGCATCATGGTTTTTCATTTGTCCTTGTCTTTAAAATTCCAGTTCAGTCTTTCTAGCTACTTTGCTGCTGTTCTGGCCAGAAGTATGTAAACCACCTTTATAACTACAAGATGTCAACTAACCTCCTGAATGCTGGAATTTTCTCTCATAAGTCACGTTTGTATCCAGAAATAGAATCTCTCTTGTTGGCAAGGGACTGTGGAGGCACACCACCACACTTTAATAATGTTCTCTTTCAATTGATCTACAGATAAAGTTCTCTTTAATGTCTTAATGCTAGACAGTTTTGCAATCTAGACCAGGTATCTTTGAAACATCTTAAGATATTTTGGAAACAAACACTTACATACTCTTCAAAATAATAACAGAAACCCTGGTGTCTTACCAGTTGCGAAACATGCTTTGTCTGTGCATGATTCAGTGAGTTTTTTGGTAAACATACAGTACTCTTAACAGAAGTATTGGTGTATGATTTCAGATTCAAATGTGAATGCTTTTCTTAACCTTGGATACCGAGTTACTTTCTCATTTTATGCTGTGCTGAATCAATCATGCTTGACCAAGAATGTACCTAGCGATAAAACTTTCTAGCTGGGTCTGGATGGTAGAAAGTCAGTTTTCAGCATCATCATAGTTAAATCATGAGCTATGAAGTTTCCTTAGCTAAATATGACCATCTACCTCAGGATAGCATGCCGTTTTTCAGCCATGTTAGTTGCAAAAATTTGGAAGCAATCAAGCACATTACAGAAGAGGACAAGTGAGGAAGAATGATAGTCCTAAGTAAGTACTGTAGTCATCACAGTGACTATTGCAGTAACCATTAATAGAATGACCAGTCTTCCATGTCTGGTTGTTGGTTTCATCTTAGCATTTTCTGAAAACAGTTCCTGAAATGGGAATGAATCTGTATTTCATTGGAGATTCTGAAACAACCTTCTGCCCTATGCATTTTGGCACTTCTCTGAATTTCATAAAATCCATTCCTCTCTGTTTCGTTATCAAGGGGGCACTACCTGCAATTTTCATATTGCCAACCAAATTGTCATTCAGAAAATTGCCAGACTTGTAGTAAAGCCTGGGTCATTCTTTAGCTCTATTGCACTGAGCTTGCCATCCATTTCTTTGTTGACTGCTCACCTAAGAGCTGCCATAGCACCAGTCAAGGGAATGCTCCTTTCAGATTCAGATCTGTTCAAGCAGTCACGAAAGGTATGAACAAAATAACAATCATAGCTTCTGTGTTCTGGTGTCTGCAGGATATGTAAGTGCAACAGTCTTCTGTTAAACTCCTGTTGCTGAAAGCTAATACCTTAAAAGTATTATGAAGACAGCAGTTGTTATCGTGCCCAAATTCTACCTTAAATGCTACTTATGACTAAAGTTAAGAGAAAGTACAGCATTTTTCAGCTGTCTCAATGGTTAGAGGAATATCAGCCAACTGTATTATTCTTGCTTTGAATGATTGAACTGAAGGCAGCCTTACTTGTCTGAGCCTTTTTTTGCTTGGTTTACAGATCCTGTTTATGCATATCCTGGTAGTATATCAGTCAGGCACTATTCTAGGACTAGAAGAGTTACTAGAATAGAATCATAGAATGGTTTGGATTGGAAGGGAACTTAAAGAGCATCTAGTTCCAACCCCCCTGCCACGGACAGGCACACCTTCCACTAGACCAGATTGCTCAAAGTTCCATCCAACCTGGCCTTGAACGCTTCCAGGGAAGGGACATCCACAGCTTCTCTGAGCAACCTTTTCCAGTGCCTCACAACCCTCACAGTAAAGAATTTTTTGCTGATGTCTGACCTAAGCCATTCCCCCTTATCCTGTCACTAGATGCCCTTGTAAATAGTCTCTGTCCCTCCTTGTAGGCTCCCTTCGAGTACTGGAAGGCCACCCTGAAGCTGCCCTCTTCAGGCTGAACAATCCCAATTCTCTCAGCCTTTCCTCATAGGAGAGGTGCTCCATCCCTCTAATCATCTTGGTGGCCTCCTCTGGACTTGTTCCAATGGGTCAATGTCCTTCCTGTGCTGGGGCCCCAGAGCTGAATGCAGTGCTCCAGATGGGATTTCACCATAGCAGAGCAGAGGGGCAGAATCCCCTCCCTCACCCTGCTGTCCAAGCTGCTTTGGATGCAGCCCAGGATATGTTCGGCTTTCTGGGCTGCCAGTGCACATTGCTGGGTCATGTCCAGCCTCTCCTCTACCAGCACCCCCAAGTCCTTCTCGTCAGGGCTGTTCTCCATCTGTTCATCCCCCAGTCTGGGTTGATACCGGGAGTTGCCCCAGCCCAGGTGCAGCACCTTGCACTTGGTCTTGTTAAACGTCTTGTATGAGATTCCCATGGACCCACTTCTMGAGCTTGTCCAAGCTTCTCTAGATGGCRTCCCATCCTTCAGGTGTGTCAGCTGCACCACTCAGCTTGGTGTCATTTGCAAGCTTGCTGAGGGTGCACTCGATCCTTTTGTCTATGTTATTAATAAAGGTATTAAGTAACACTGGTCCCAGTCTGGACCCCTGAGGAACAGTACTTGTTACTGATGTCCATCAGGACTCTCAGCCGCTGATTGCTACTCTGTGGATGTGACCATCCAACCAATTCCTTATCCATCAACAGTCCACCCATCCAATCCATCTCTCTGCATGTTGTGGGGAACCATGTCAAAGGCTTTACAGGAGACCAGATAAATGATATCTGTAGCCCTTCCCTTGTCCACTGATGGAGTCACTCCATTGTGGAAGATCACTAAGTTGGACAGGCAGTACTTGCCCGTGGTAAAGCCATGCTGGCTGTCTTGAATCACCTCCCTGTTCTCCATGTGCCTTAGCATAGCTTCTAGGAGGACCTGTTCCATGATATTCCCAGGCACAAAGGTGAGGGTGACAGGTTGATAGTTTCCAGGGTCCTCCTTTCTACTCTTTTTAAAGATAGGTACAATATTTCCTTTTTTACAGTCACCTGGCTTCACCTGACTACCATGACTTTTCTAATATGGAGATGGGCAGCTACATCCCTCAGTTCCCTCAGGACTCTGGGATGCATCTCATCCAGTCCCATAGACTTACACATGTTCAGGTCACTCAGGTGTTTATGAATCTGACCTTTACTTACAGCAGGAAGCACTTTGCTCCTTCCAATTCTGCTGTCCATCCACTCGAGAGAAGAGAGGTTGCCATTGAACACTGAGGCAGAAATATTGAGAACCTCAGCCTTCTTGTCCATTGTTACCAGTTTTCCAGCATTGTTTGGGGGGGGAGGGTACACCTTTGACCTTCTTTTCTGCTTAACATACCTGTAGAAGCCTTACTTGTTATTCTTTGTGGCCCTTGCCAGTTTCAGTTCGAGCTTTGCCTTGGCCTTCCTCATCTCATGGCTACATAACTGAGCTTTGTGCCTGTTTTCTTCCCAGGTCACTTGTCCTTGTTTCCACTGCCTGTGCATTTGCTTCTTTCACTTTAGTTTGACCAGCAGTTCTCTACTTAGCAATGCTGACCTCTTGCTTTCCCTGCCCGGTTTCTTGCTCCTGGGGATTGTTAACTCCTGCTCTCTATGGAATACTTCCTTAAAGATCTGCTAGCTCTATATAATACATAATAATAAATATCTTGTAGTAGATAAATAGTGTACTTAAATTACTAATAATATCTCAACAAATACTACCTTAAAATATCTAATAATAATAAAGTTTTCTGTTACTTTTCAGGTAACTGGAGTTGTGGGCAGAGCAGAGCTTTTATCATCTATTTTTTTCCTAGCTGCTTTTTTGTCATATACAAAATCTAAAGGGCCAGATAATACCATAGGTAAGTGATTGATGAATAGATACATAACTTGATTTTTTTATCGCCGATAAAAAAGCTCTTAAAACCATAATAGAGATGTACTGGGTATTCAGCAAGTGCATACAAAAATGCCTTCAGCCCCAAGATATCCATGTAATACTACTTTCCAGTAGAAGTTGCCTTTTTTTTTCCCAAGACTTAGGCACTTCTTAATTACTTTTATAACACCTCTTGCACTGACTTTTATTATTGGAAGTTAAGTGGAATTATGCTGAGGTGCTGCAGATGGTCAATCACAAGTAAGCTGCAAAGTTTCAGTGCAGATGAAGGAGGCTTGCCTCTTTGCCAGTCAGATTGACATTGTGAAAAGTCATGACTCCCTATAAAGTATTCCATTTGAAAAAGTGCTCCGGTGAATTAGGAAATACTGAATTATTTTGTTTTCCTAATTATAAATTTGTCTCTTACCTTTCATTTAGTTCTTTCAATTTAAGGGAGGCAGTTTTAAAATTGATGCATATGTATTATTTTCTGTAAAGTAAAAGGGGTAATCTTTCATAAGAAATTACATACTGAACAAGATCATAAAACATGGCATATTCAAACATGAAGAACCAGGTTAATTTACTTTATTAAATGTTTGTGATTTTGTAAGATGGAAGATTTTCAATAATGTCTCCTCTGTTTACAGTGTGGACTCCAATTGCTCTGACTGTGTTTCTAGTAGCTGTTGCAACACTTTGTAAAGAACAAGGAATAACAGTGGTGGGGATATGCTGTGTTTATGAAGTATTTATTGCTCAAGGGGTAAGCTGTTGAAAAATAAAGTGAATTTTTGTTATGAGACATTAAGTACTTTGAAGCATCATACTTCAGCACTGATTTTTCTCAGTTCAGGTTAACTCAATAGTTCTGTTACATTTTTCAGATTTTTTGGAGTCAGTTCATGTTTGACATAAATGATTCATCATGAGGGTATCAAATGACTTCCAAGTTGTCCTTTACATGCCATACAGAGATGTTAGCAAATACACTCAGTAAAGGCTTGACAGGTCTTAATGGAAACATAAGGTTTTAGTTGACTGAGATTTGCAAATACTGACATGTAACAGTCTTGAGTAGTCTGAGATGCATAAAGATGGGGATTATTTGTTTTTAATCCCTGTAGTAAAAATAGAGAACTTGTTATATACAAATGAATTTCATCAGTTCCTGTTGACTAACCAGACGTTTTGGAGTAGTCCTATTTGAGTAAGTAATATTCGTATCAAATTTGTTGTTCTAAGAGTACCATTGTCTGCTAGATTTCATTTTAGCACTGATGAGCCTTTAAATTAATACTAACTTTTCCTTAAAGAAACAAGATGTTCCTGCAATCAAATAATTCTTAAGTTTTTAATAATAAAAACAAGTGCAATTAAAAAATGCATGATTGCATATTCTAAAAAAATTTTCTAGTTTACTATTCCTTAATTATTTGAAGGAATATTTTGCAAAAAATGCATCAATAAAGGTTGAAAAATTGTCTTGGGGATACATATTCAAGGCCAAAATACCAAAATCACATAGATGTAGTTGTAGCTATTTCCTTGGCAAGTTGAGTGAATAAACATAAAATTTTCAAACTGGATTTCTAAGGAAATCACCAGTATGTGACTGGTTTTCAGTTCACTCTTCCTTTCTTTTAGTAACTTTTGATCTGATCTTCAGTTTCATGAAAGTTTAACAAGATTGTGTAAGTCAACTGAGTAGGAAAGAGAAAATCCAAACTGAGGCTGCTTCTGAAAGCACAGGTGTCACATGAACTTAGACCAGTCCTCAAAAACTTTTCAGTTTCTGTAGTTTAGCCAACCAGTGTATGTGAAGCAATAAATCATCCCCAATAGAAGTCATGAAGACAAAGGGAAAGAGGTATACAGGGAAGAAATTAGGTCATGTAATGGGAAACTGTGCAAGATCATGATGTTTGTGAGGCAAGGAGTGATGAGTTACTGCAGTAGAGGCATAAAATAGAAAGCTAGGGCTAATCAGGAAGTGAATAGTATTTCTGTCATTCTTAAGGAATTTTGTTAATAGGGCAAGTTTTCAGAGGGGCTCATAATTCTAAAAGTAGTGATTTTTCTTCTTGAAAATTTATTTCATGGTTATGATTCATTTGTTCAAGTCTCTGAAAACGGTGCAATTTTTTGATCTGTCAGCACAAAATAGAGAGCCACAGGCATACGGGTTCAACTGTGATTGTGTTAGCGAGAATACTTGAATAGTTTATTAGAATGGTGAACTTACTTTGGACACTTGTTATGAAAGCACTAACAGGCTGAATTAAGTAATTATTGGGAACAGACATTTAGAGAAAACCAAGGAAAAAAAGTATTAGATAGCTCATAGTCATCTAAGGGAGTAATGAGTACCCTGTCTGATTATAAACAATTTTTTAATTTGCAGTACACCTTGCCAGCATTGTTGGACACAGCTGTACAGATTCTTCGAGGAAAGGGCAGTATTCCTTTCTCTATGCTCCAAACACTGTTGAAGCTCATAGTCCTGATGTTCAGTACACTGCTGCTTGTAGTTGTCAGAGTCCAGGTTATCCAGTCTCAACTTCCAGTGTTTACAAGGTAATAGTAAAGTGTCTCTGATTTACAGATGCTGATAAATAAGATGTGACTTAATGAGGTCTGAATGAAATGGCCAAAAATCAGTGCTAATCAGTAGACAATATTGCATTTTTTGTGAAATTGCTAAATGACATATTTCAGCAACTGTTGACTAAAATGTCCAAAATATTGAGGTATCTGAGCAGGCAGCCATTTTACTAAGATGAGCTATCAACTGTAAATTTTTTAATTCAGAAATCAAATGTTTTACTACTTAAGTATTTTTTGTTGTCTCTGTATTTGAACCTTGACTGAATACTCCAAACCTCTTAAGTTTTCTCTCTTCTACATACAGAATATTTTTTTCATTTTGGGTATGTACTATGTGGAAAATGTGATTGTCTTCAGATACACTAGTTGAAAATAAGTATACATGAATGACATTAGAACTGAAAAACAAATGTATCTTAAGTTTGAGCAATGTAGAAATGCAATAATCTAATACTGTCCCTGAAAAAATGAGACAAACTATTAAAACTATTAAAAACATGAACACGGACCACTGAACTCAACTTTAGTAGTAAATCATTCTGTTTTTTCAAACTTATGTTGATTATATCCCAAGTTTCATAAACATGGAGGAGGCTCTGTCCTGCTCTGCAATGTATCATTGTGCATAGTTTCACACCTGACAAATGCAGGAAGATTGGGATACTGTACATGTCTGTAACTAGTAGTTCTAGCTATGAATCTAAAGTTTGCCACAAAGTGAATCAAGACCATATCTTTTTTCATTAAAAGCTCCTTTTTCTCCTTTCTTTTGCTTTAGGTTTGATAACCCAGCTGCTGTTAGTCCATCCCCAGCAAGACAGCTGACTTTCAACTACCTCCTCCCTGTAAATGCCTGGCTTCTTCTCAACCCCTCAGAATTATGCTGTGACTGGACAATGGGAACTATTCCTCTTGTGGAGTCTTTGTTAGATGTTAGAAATGTTGCCACCCTTACCTTCTTTTGCTTTCTGGGATCTTTGATGGTCTTCAGTCTCCGATATCCTGGGGATTCTTCCAAGACAGTATTGATGGTATGAATGATGCATTGTTTTTGTCCTTTTGTTAAGAGTAAGTGGCTCAGGTTGTATGGTCCCATCTGTAATCTGATGTGACCCAGAGATATTATGTGTATCCCTTTTGGGCTAGAATGAACACATAAGAGGAAGATTGTCTAGCAACAAAACTGCTAAATTGCAATGTGACTCTGACAGAGATGAGAATAAATATGCCCCTTGTTATGTATTTGCAAACTGTATTGCAGCCTTTCTCAGATATTCAGAGCTCAACTGGCAAGTGGGGGCTTTCAGTAGAATTTAAATGTGTTTCAAGGACCAGAATGCATTTTCATCCTGCAAGCTGTCTACCTTATTTAAATGTCAGTAGTCGTGATGTGTATTTAGCAAGAGACGTGATTTTCTTTCTCATAGGTACGAAAGAAAGGACATATTTTTGCATTTAGGAGTAAGTTTTCTTCTTTTGTTATTGTTGTTTTGGTTTTTTTTCTGTAAATCTTTTTGATATTATAATGAAAAACTAGTTTTGTCAAGCTGTAAGATAAGTTCCTGTTCATTCACTATTATATATAACCTTAAAACTGAGATGGATTAACAGGAAAGAATATTCTGGAGAAAATGGAAAGGATCAAAGGAGCTGGTATTTTTGAAAAAATCAGTCATCAATTATTGATTCCATTGCAAATTTTTACAAGCTTAATGATAACCTGATACAATACTTTTTATTAATTCACTGGTGCAGTTATTTGTACAACAAACCTGCATGCTTTTAGCTTAGTCTGCTTCAGAAATAATGGGTTTTTTTAATATGTTAATGAGCGAACAAAAGTTTCAGATGGGTGGGAATATTAACGCATAACCTAAGACTTAAGTAGTTCTTTGCTAAGCAGCTGACAAATTTTGATTCACTTCTAAAAGACCTAACGTTATAGTTCTGACTCATGTTTTTTCTTGTCTTGTCACTGGAGCGAGGCAATTTATTTCACTAGAAAATCAGTGAAAATGGTATCTAGTACTGCTGATGAAATCTCTTGTCCTGAATTTGGAAACTGTGTACAAAGAGAAGAAATTTAGATAGCTTATTGATATCATAAATATACAAGGTGATATACTTAGAAAATGATGTATTGATATCACTATGTATGGGATGACATACTTAGAAAAATAAGTTTTACAGCATTTCAAATATGCAAAGGAGTAGTTTCATTTTCCTCCTTACATAAGCTGAGGCATAAGTTTTTCTCAGTGCACTGTTAGCAAAAGAAATGTGTGTGGGGAGTGGTTCACTTTTTTAATAGAACAGCTCTTGAATTTTAAGGCTGTTTATGTTCCTGCATTTCTGTTTATTCCCTACCCAGTGAAGCTCAGAAGAGCAAAGAGTTAATGGGTTTGTCAGCATACGTTGGTGTAAGTCAGTTGGTTTTTGTTTGAGGGTGGTATTTTTACATGTGTTTTTATTATTCCAAGTGTTTTTTATAGGAAGGAGTCTCTGAGATCATTCACTTCAGCATGCAAGTCTCAGTGTCACTTAACACTATAATCCTGGTTTAATGCAAGTTGTTTTCCTTTAATCTATACCTGTGTTGTATATATAACTTTCAGTATGATGCTTATTTTTTTCAGACATAATATCAAAGTGCCTGGAAGCTAATTTTGTAGGAAATTGGAATGCAGGATTTTATATTAAATATTAATTGTTCTGTACCACAAAAAGAAACAATACAGTAGGCCAAAGCCTATTGCTGCCTTCCAGTAAGCCATTAATGTCCCCAAGTAATCAATATATTCTGCATACTGTGAGGCTCAGTTGTGTTTTTGTTTGCTTGGAGTTTAATCAAGTGCTGTGGATCAGCAGCTAAGCTGTGTTAATGATGCATGTGCATATGCTTGGCCCCTTGAAATATGAGAGAAAATCTTACTTGAAGTTTTAAATCAGTGATGTATTTTTATATAGGTAATCCTAGTTTGACTTTCAAACTGGATTATTTAACTGTTTTAGCATGGAAGAGGCAGTTAAATGTTATGCTTAAGTCTAGACAGCCAGTTGTACTGAAAGTTTCTAGAAAATTTCCCTTTCTTCAAAGAAACATTTTGTTTCTTTAGGTTTGTTTTTGTGGTTTTTCTTTTTTTAACTTGGAGGCCAGATATTTTGAAATAATTATTTATGTCTTTTCTGGAACCAGAGATTTGAAAGCTGCTATTTAACAGTCACCCAGGACTTAAAGCAAATGGTTATGTCCACTTCCTTTGCAGCAGATGGATTTCTCTACCTTTTAATAAACACAGGTTTTCATAAGAAGTCTGTCACAGACCTGAGAACTGCAATTGTGCGGTTCTTCAGTTCATTTTCATTTCAGATATTTTAGGGTGCTCTTGGTGCACTGATGTTTATCCAGTGACTGATTCTGATTTTTGTTAGTTCTTCACATTTCTTACAGAAACTTAAAATGGACTCTATTATACTGTAAAAATAGCTGCTTTATGCATCAAATAGGCCGATAAAAATTCTTAATTGTTATAAAAGATAATGTCCAAGGTTCTTACACTGTCTTGTTTTTGCATCTGGAACTCTTAATAAAACACCGTTTTGAATTTAATCCTTTGATCCTAGTGTTTTGTTCTCTTTTCTGTAGTATAGAAAAGCGAATAAACTTGCAAGCCCTTAAGTAAGGAGTAGAATCATTTTCAGGTTACTACTTGCCATATTCAGAGTGGTCTCAATGTAAAACAGATCTTAATGTTTAAAAGAAAATAAAACTGACCAAATATCTACTATGTATATCTGGTTTTACGGGGTTATTTTTGTAGTTTGTATCTCATTTCTCGGGTACAATTTGTCGCTGCCTAATCTTGATTACTAATGTAATTTGTATTTCTTTTGTAGGCACTCTGCTTAATAGTGCTACCATTCATTCCTGCATCAAACCTCTTTTTTCCTGTTGGATTCGTAGTAGCAGAACGAGTGTTGTATGTTCCTAGCATGGGATTCTGCATTTTAGTAGCACATGGATGGAAGAAGTTATCAAATAAAAGGTAAATAAATTCATGCTGATAAAAGCCTTAATGGGAAACCTTGTATACCTATAAGTATGGTTATCTTCTATGAAAGTAAGACATGAGTTGAACAATGCATGTGTGTTAGCAAATTAAAATAATCTTTTACTGATTAAATTTTCAGAAATGCCATGCTGGGAATGGATATCAGAGCCATTCAGTATTTGTTAAATTAAAGACTCTTTTGGTTAACAATTTCTCCTTAAAATTGTGCTTTAAAAGCATGTTTTGTGCACACTTTTGTGTTTTACGAAATTTCCCACATTGATCTGCAGATGCCTCCCATTGACCTGGTTGCTTTGCCCTTGTAACCCGAGTGGCATCCTAATGCTAGTTCAGGCAACTGGAAAGGCAGCAATTCGCAGTCTGTGTTGTCTGCTATTGTTAGAGATGAGGCCTTGCAGTAAAACTTATGCTAACTGGTGCTACTGAAGCTGACAGCACCTGGATAATGAGAAATTAGCGATACCTTGTGGGAGTGAGGAGAAAATATTCTCACAAATCCCACTACGAGACAGTAAAAGTAGAAGTGATGTGAAAGAAAGCAAGGAGAGGATGGCTGGGGAGAAAAATTAAGCAACCAGGGTCATTTACTACAAAAATATTGGGAATCAGCACTCTAAAATGAGAGAAGACTCCTTGCTTTAGAAATACGTGGAAAGAAAAAGCTTACTTATAAGCCTGATGGGCATATAGATTACTGTATATGCTAGTTCTCATTGATCACTTTGGTAGTGTTTTAGAATTTCACTCTTAATTTTACTGTTCCACTTTTTTAGGATTTTTAAAACCAAGCATGATAGTCTGCCTTTCGTATATCTTAAAAGTGGTGGAGAAAATAAACCTTTGAGTTCTAACAAAAACCTGTGAAGTAGGTAGCAGAGTGAACAACTGTTCCATAAGTCAGGTGTAAGAAGTAGCTGTTAATGGTGAACACCTGTATGTCTACTCAAGAATAAGATCTTTTTAAACAAAATGTTATTCCTAATTGTGGCAAGGCTACTGAGTGTTTGACTTTTTTCCGTGATTGAATTAGAATTCAGAAACTAAATGATCAGCATGTTAAAGCATACGTTTTATATACCATGTTTAAACTCCAGAAAAATAAACTGCACAAAATGAAGATTATTCCTGCCAAGCTTGTCACATAGAGTGATATTTGCCCCAATTTGCTGCTTTAAAAATAAAATTGCTAGAAAGATTTAGATATTACAGTAGCACTAGGATTATATTTGCTTATGGAAGATTGGGTAGTCCTCCACAGACCTCTCTATTAAGATGTGTTTTACGGTATGGGAAAGATTGGCCGTGTGTGCAGTAAAGAATATGTGTGGAATTGTCTGATACGAAACGAAAGGATGAGGTGATATTTTAGTTGCTTTTTTGTTTTTTTTAACATTTTGTGTAGTGTTTTGGAGAACCTCGTGTTTTTGACGTCATGTTTGTCTTAAATTACAGATAAGTTTTAACAGAAGTATAATTTTTGTATGTATTCTATACAAATTCTATTACATTCTTTTGTGTGAATTGTTCTTAGTAAGGGAGTTGCATAGTTATAACAACAAAATCAGGTAAAAAACAAAATTAATTTGAAATTGGACATTATTTTCTTTCAAACTCTGGAGTGCGCTAGTCACAAATGTGGTCCTTTGTTTGCCTTTTAGCATATGAGATACTTATTCTAATAGAAATTAGAATTGTTGGTGTGCTTACAACAAATCTTTGTTTGTTTTATTTAATAGTGTGCTAAGAAAAATTTCTTGGGTTTGTTTGGCTGCAGTGCTATTCACTCATGCCTTAAAAACACTGCACAGAAACTGGGATTGGGAGTCGGAGTACACATTGTTTATGTCCGCTTTAAAGGTACTGTATTCTGTTTGGAAAGAGTAATGGGAAGTTTCTGTCGCTGTTCTTAAGAAGCTGCAGTGGAACATGATAAAAATGGACAAAAATGGTGCTTGTTTCAGCACATTAATTTCTATATTGACAGTATTGACATCTCATCAACTGCTTTTGGGAATGCTTTAAAAGCAATGTGATGCACACATGGAAATTCATGTGCAGAAAAGAGATGATAATTTTTCTTGTATCAAAGCAGTTGAATTTATTTTCTTGTCTGGATGAAAGCAAGATACATTTGAGTACAAAAATCTACAAAAAATCTTATGCATAGAATAATTTCTTCTAAGTTCATATGGCATGATAAGAGTTTGTAAAATATAACTGAATTTTAAAATGTTTGGTATTTCTAGGGGCAAATAACTAGAATAAATTGATGTTGAGCAACAAGGTCAGTGTAATCATTCTGTATGTAGTGCTTCGTTATTCTTTACGTATAGAAGCTTGATGAAATCTGTCATTTGCTGTGCATTTTTATGTCATGGTTTTGTTAAGAGAAAATCAATTGTCATGTAATTTCAGCTTAATACCTTATGCATTGGTATCTTTTTCTGGTTTTAGGTAAATAAGAACAATGCAAAACTGTGGAACAATGTGGGGCATGCGTTAGAAAACGAAAAGAATTTTGAAAGAGCTYTGCAGTTTTTCATACAGGCCACACAAGTGCAACCAGGTAAAGCTTTGACTAGTTGCCATCTTTGCACTCCTGCTATTTCAGTATACATAGCTTACTTAACAGCTTCTCAATGGCCTGTTTTTCTTCAACAGAACGTCAAACAATGTCATATAGTAAGTTAATTGATCCATGGTCTTTGGAAATACACTAAAAAAAGTCCTCCAGAAAAGGTTTCTACCTGTAAAAAGCTGCAAATACTTTTAAAACTATTCCTTGTATGACATTCTTTATGAATTAACTTAAGCTGTAATTTCCTATGTAGCATAATTATTACTTCATTTTTTTACTTAAAATTAAGGAGGTGTAAAATCAAAAAAATAGAGATAATATCAAAGTGCACATTTAATCTATTTTACATGTTGTTGCAAAAGCATTTCTAGATAGTACTGGACAATCTTTCCTTTTTATTTTTAGAAGCCAAAGAACTAACCTTCAATTTATATGCCTCTATTATAGCAAGAAATTAAAGGTAGATACGTGGAAGTATGATGACCTCAAACTTTCAACAGTTTCCGAAGTAACTTCATAATCTGTTTTTAGTTCATTATTAAATTATTAGCATCATGATTCAGATGAAAAATGGTAGAATTGCTTTGTTCTTTTGGTGATAGGGGTGTTCTATGAAGAGTACCTGTACTTCACTCTACTCTGAAGGTAGAGGTGTTTATTTTCATGATGCTCAGTGCATGAAAGTATTTTAAATTTCATTATTTTCTTTATTAAGATGATATCGGTGCCCACATGAATGTAGGAAGAACTTACAAGAACCTAAACAAAACTAAAGAAGCTGAAGAATCATATATGATTGCTAAATCGTTGATGCCACAGGTAATTAGTAACTTTCTTTTATCTACCACCACAGGAGAGAACCTACATTCGTGACACATTTTTTGTATTTTTCCTGTAGCTCTGTGTGGCTGTATACCTTAAAGTTTGTCAGGGTTCTTTTAAAACCTATATTTGAAAAAAATAGGCTGTATACAATCATGACTGTTAAAAAAAAATGCTAACCTGGAACTCTGTTTAAAATGTTTTAATTTACTTTTTATACTGCTGTGTTGTGTTTTGGTTTTGGGTTTTTTTCTGAAATTTAGAGTATAAAGCAAAGCAGCAGCCAAAACCTACAGTTTCTAGTCACAATTGGTTTATTTTCACTTACAGCTAATACATTGATGGTGGCTGAGTTTCTGAGCCCTCAAGAGAAGGCTTAAATACAGCACTGGAGGTTGGAGAAGGTAGCCACAGCAGCAATAAAAAAATCTTTGCCTGAACATGCTTTTATAAACATGCGTTTTGTTACCTTTACCATTTAAGTTACATTTATACCTAGGCAATTTTACTTGCTCCAGCTCTTTAGGAGAAAAAGAGAGGAGTATTTTGGAGAATGTATGAAGGTAATAAAAGGTATTGTTAAAACGAGACTGGCAACAAAAATGACCAGCCCTTTGAGTAGAAGCATGGCATTTAAGTTTCTGTTGTGAAACAGTGTGAAGATTCTAAATGGTTAAAGTCTAAACAGTACAACAGTTGCAATGTCATAGCATTTTCATCTTTCCTGACTACTTTTTGTTTGCTATATCAGATGACAAATCAATGGCTGTAAAAGCTTATTTACACTTACCTTAGGCTGAAGGGTTATAAAAAGGAATGAAAATGTCTGGTAGAATGTCAGTTAGGCTTTAGGAAGTATTTTTGTCTGAATGGGGAAAATTTTGCAAGTTCTGATTCTATCTGCATGAGCCCAATTAGGTAGTACCACAGCTTAATTAACTGATATCTTAAATATTATACAAGTCATCTATGTTTTCATAGAAATAAAGAATAAAAAACATTCTGTTAATTTTTCAGTATGATTTTTCTGGGGAAGAATTACTGCTATTTGTCATTATCAAGAACTTGCACACTATTGTCCAGTAGTACCCTAAAACAAATGTAGCAGAGTGAAAAGGAGTTCTGTACTGATCATCTTTCATATTTTTGCTCATCTGTGTTTGGTACATATATTTTCTTTGACAGATTATTCCAGGAAAAAAGTATGCAGCAAGAGTTGCTCCTAATCATCTAAATGTTTATATCAATCTCGCAAACTTAATTCGCGCAAACGAATCGCGCCTTGAAGAAGCAGATCAGTTATATCGACAAGCAATTAGTATGAGGCCGGATTTCAAGCAAGCTTACATCAGCAGGTATATTTTCTAATTTCAGACATACATATTCTTGAATAAACATTTTTGTATTTCCAGTACCATGAACAGTATTTAGTTCATACAGTTCAATTAGCTGCTGAAATTGCTTCATTTCCAAGTGAGAAGATGAAGATTTGGGACCATAATCAATTATTCATTACAAGCCTTGTTCTTTTAAATATCTGCTTCAAGTGTTGTATTACTACATAGGTTCTGTATTCAACCATTGTGTAGCAAGACACTCCCATTAGATTTCTTTATGAATATCTAACTCAAATTTCTAATCTCCTAGTTTATTTTTGAACTAAAAAGCTTTTGAGTAGTCTGAGTCAGAGCTTTCTTTATACTTCTTTGTTAAAGGTGGTCTAGAAAATGCAAGAGTTAACTATTTAACTGACATTAATTGCTTTTTAGTTAAGAGTAACGTAGATGTGGATATTGAGACTTCTGTTCACTATTTTGTGTTTTGTGATTCCCATTGGGACTTAGGGAGGTGGAAAGATGCCTGAGCTATAGCTGCTCCAGTGCAATCACAGAGCCAAATCAGGAATCCTTGATCATTTCTTTTTTTGTTCTTGTCCTGCTTATGCATTTGTTGTATACAGACTTTTGAGAGCTGAAAGCTTTGGGAGTGATATGTAAAGAGGGTCTTGTTTTCTGTTGTGCTTAAAACAAACAAAATAGAAAAAATGCTGTTATCCGACATCTACTGCCTATAGGAAGGCAAACTGTTTAAAAACCTGTCAATTATTTTCATTATGGGTATGAATAAAAGTTGAAGGTTAAATCTGGTTCTTCAACAGGGGAGAATTACTTTTAAAAATGAACAAACCTCTGAAAGCTAAGGAAGCTTACCTTAGAGCTCTAGAACTAGACAGAACTAATGCAGACCTGTGGTACAACTTGGCAATTGTTTACATTGAACTGAAAGATCCAACAGAAGCCTTGAAGAATTTCAACCGAGCACTAGAACTCAACCCAACGCATAAACTGGCGTTATTCAACTCCGCACTGCTAATGCAGGAATCTGGTATGTGAATTATGCCTTATATACAGATTGCATAGTTGCATTTATGGGATCCATACTATTTAATTATTTTTTTAATTAACCTTTTTATTTTTGGAAAGAAATACATAGCATCATCAAAAAGGAAACTGTTTATTTATAATAGCCTTGTAATTTGTAGTGTATGGAATTTGTGCAAAGTGTACATACACTGATCAGCATCTTTAATACAAGTGCTGTTTTATAATATATTATCTTATACATATAAAGAATAGCATTACACAAACATCTTCAAAGTTATGCCTATATAATCTTTAAAAATAATATTTAGTACAATGTGTGTAATATCTCTGTTTTGCATTTATAGTGATGGATTTAATTATTGACTCCAAAATCTAGCTTACATCTCTGGGCTTAAGTGTAGCTCTAGAAGTACAAATGTTTTTGTGGATTCCTCTGTGGTACCGCTAATTAGAATGAATTCAGTTGGATTTTCATGAGTTTGTTTTTTCATATGTATAGTGCACTCTGTGGGTAAGTGTGAGCCTTTAGTGAACTATGGCTGTTGCTAAGAGCATTTGACAAGTGAACTGGTAGCATTTATTTCCCTTTTGTTGGGATGGTAAATTACCCCTAAGAATGATAAAATAGACTTGATTGGAGCTGAAGATACTCGTGTAATTATTCAAGGTGGAAAATTTTCCATCTCTTCTCACATTGTAAGTTAGGTAGTTCAAGACATGCCTTGTTCCTTGTCCGTAGAAGTACAAGGAGCTTCAAACAAGCAGAAGCATTAACTATCTAGTATTCTGTTATTCATACTGGAAGGTGCAGGACTGTTTCATGAGGTGAAAGAGGGCAGATGAAAGCAGCTTCCCTATCCTTCAGTAAGTCTGTGTCTGAAATTCATTACTAAAATATATTCACTGGATTATTCAGTGAAATGGCACAGACCACAAGCTCATCTAGCTAATTCTGCTATTGTCGGATAAAATTGTTTCACTGAATTTTTTCAAACTTCGATGCAAATGAAAATATATGGGGTTACAGATTTTATTGTTTCAGTGTTGCATCTTGGCCTGACTACATTAGAAGTCACCCTATGTAATCTCTGTCTAAACTTTTTCAATCTTTAATAAAATGAGATCTTCCACTTAAAGTTTGCCTCTGTAAGAGCTGATTTGTCAGAACTGTCGTCTTCTCTGCATTCCGTTTGCTCAACTGTGCATGAAAATAACTTCTCTTGAGCTTGTAGAGACACCTTTTGTATCTGTTTTACCAAACTTAAATATCATTCAACTGCTAATAGAGTAATGAAGCTGACTTTGGCTACAAGTCAACTATATGTAGTTTCATTCTCTAAAGAAGTTAGATGTCATTTACTTTTGCTGTTATACAGCAATGATAAAAAGTAGCATTTTAAACCCTTTCCCTTTTAGAGTTGCATTTTAATTTGTATAAAGATTAGCATTTTACAGTCTAAAAATCCTTCAGAATAAATGTGTCTAGAATTAAATGCATTTTCTGTCGTTTAGGTGATGCTCGGCTTAGACCTGAAGCTAAACAAAGGCTGTTACATTATGTGAAAGAAGAACCACAGGATGCAAATGGATACTTCAATTTGGGTATGCTAGCAATGGATGACAAAAAAGACACGGAAGCAGAGGCATGGATGAAGAAAGCCATAAGGTTACAGCCAAATTTCCGAAGTGCTTTGTTCAATTTGGCCCTGCTTTATTCTCAGACAGGAAAAGAATTGATGGCTTTGCCTGTCTTGGAAGACCTACTGAGATACTACCCTGATCATACCAAAGGTCTGATTTTGAAAGGAGATATCCTTATGAACCAAAAGAAGGATATCGTTGGAGCAAAAATGTGTTTTGAAAAAATTTTGGAACTGGATCCCAACAATGTACAAGGAAAACATAATCTTTGTGTGGTTTATTTTGAAGAAAGAGATTTAATAAAGGCAGAAAAATGTCTGGTTGAAACACTAGCACTGGCACCTCATGAAGAATATATTCAGCGTCATCTAAACATAGTTAGAAGTAAAATTGCATCACTTGGTGCTGTGGAACAGTCATCACTTCCATCAGATGGGACTGCAGCTGCAGAAGGAAAAAAAAATTCATTTCAGAATCTGAAAGAAGCAAAAAATGAGAAGACGACCACCCAGTCAACAGTTGATAACAATAAAGAGCACTCAAAAAATAAGAAACCAACAGAGAAAAGCAATGTGGACAAAGAAACTCCCAAAAAATCTACAAAAGAAATCAAAGACATTGAGAAAAAGAGAGTTGCTGCTTTGAAAAGACTAGAAGAAATTGAACGTATATTAAATGGTGAATAGTCTATCACATCACAAAAGTATAAGGGGAGAATACTATTTTTAATTATTGTTTAATTTGTGAGCCAACTGGAAAGTGTTCTCAGTGCTTTGAAAATAGAAATAATGTTGACTGCATATCACTTATCAAGCAGCAAAAGGCATTACAATGCTCTATGTGAGAAAACCACAACTTTTAAATATGATGAAGGGATGGGTGGGAATTGAAGGATAAAGGGTTGAGAAAAATCTTCAATGCAGAATACCTAATAGTGAGAAAATAGCACTCGTAAAAATTGCTGGTAGTCAGGGATATTAAGTAATTCCACTTTCAAAGACTTAGTGGAAGAACTGAATGGAGAATTAACAGGATAAGCCAGACACTGCTTCTTTTGCCCCCAGCAAATCTGTTTCTGTTGTCATTATCTACATTTCAGTTTACACATCAGCTGAAATTTTTCTAGACCTCTGCTATACAAGAAAAACAGTTTTTCTTCCCAGAATTTAACAAAGTCATCAAATGCCACTGGATGTAGTATAAAAGGATGCAACAACACATTAAAATTTTCAGTTGCATCCTAAATATGGAATTATATAATAATTTTTAGAAGTTCTTTACTTACAATGCTAATGGTTTGTACTCTTCTACCTGATAAGAAATCTTATGGTGCTCTTAAGATCTTTAGACTATGCTTTTTGTTGTAAAGGAAATGTGTGGGTTTTCTTCAACTGTCATCATCTGATTTTTTTTAAGAATTATATTAAAAAGAGTGGTTTTGTCACTTCTTCCCCAGTTCATTGAATGCTGATAAATGCACTTTGGTACAGTAACCAGTATGCTATGCAGTAGTCCTTGTTGACTTTGTATCAATGGCTGTGGATTGACTCCTTGGTGTAGTAAATTCTTCCTTGTTTATGGCAATCTGGTTTTACTGTTTCTGTCATTGAAACAGTATTTCTATTCTCATGACTTTTTACAACACTAATATAAGCAATGTTTGCTGAAGGCAGTGCTATAATAATTAGGCCACTGAATTTAGTCATGTTTAACACAAGGCAGTGTGGGTAGTAGCCTTTCAAATACTAAGTTTTGTTGTTTTGATACTTTGTCTTGGGTGTGTGGTTTTTATTAAATATTTATTTTGTCTACTAAAATATTCCCATTTACACTTTTTCACTAGTGCACCATTTTAATTTCTTACATGAAATGAAAATCTTTGCAATTTCAGTATTGCTTTTATCCTTGTGCTGCAATGCATATATTTTTGTTTAAATATACTACCGATTACCTATGCCTGATGTTTTCCTTAATTCTGAGAAAGAAAAGAAGTGTAAGAGCTGGGTTCAGTAATAATTTTCACAAATCATTAAATCTAACTCTTACTCTTCATGTTTTGTCTTATTTCATGATGTGGAAGTATTCCTTAATAACTCTACTGTTCAAACTTAATCCTTTCCGTACTGGCTCAACTTTCTGCCTCAGGCAGTAATCCAGCTGTAAGATGTAATAATTATCTCTGTGGGAGCGATCTTAAATGGGTAAAGGGCTTCCTTGCACAGACCTTTTCTTTATTATGTATCATTCTTAATGTTAGCACAGCAATGCTTGYATGGTAATTACTGGTAGGGAAAAAGTGTGTTTTAAAAAACATGATTTACAAGCGGCTGATGGGAACAGGTATGTGGTGTGCAGCTGTTCTGCATACAAAAAAGTATTTCAGTGCTACTTGCAGAGAAGTGTTCAGAGGAATCCGTTGACCACACCTTAAAAATCACTTGTCCATGAATAACTCAGATACTTGTACCTAAAATAGCTGGTATGTTGACCTTTATAGAAACTTTAAAGTGCATATTAAGTCTTCCTCCAAACCTTTGTTTTACAAAAGGATTAGCCATTGTTCTGGGCAAGATGAAGGAACACTCATTTGAAAATGGCAGGAACTAAGTAGTATGAAAAGGTACTTTCTGATGGAGAAGGTCAGGATTCTCATCCTATATTAAGAGCTCCTAGTATTGCCATTGCCACACCATTATTTGGCCTGTAAATTGAAGAGGGGAGTAAAGGCACATTCTCAATCTCTGCATCTGAGCCTCTGTCATGTCTCGTCTTGACCATCCAAGTAGCTCTTTAGCACTAGCAAGCACTTTTAGATTTATTGACACTAAGAAATGCCATCAGATTTAACTAAAATCATCAGATGAATGTAAGCTGAAGGATGCTGGATGTCTTTCAGTCTGTTATCAGGTTCTATTCCCCCTTTGTCTCTCTTAAAGAAATTTTAGTAAAAACAAGTATTTTGACTAACATCGGTGTGCTGAGTTGTATTTACCCTGTTAGGATGTGTTAGCCATTTTAAAATCAAGCTCTCATGAGAAAAATGGTTCAGTAAATTGAAGTGACATAACTTGTGAAATAACATTTGCACATAGGAAAACTATCAAAGAGAGAACAATTCTGGTTTTGTCTGCTTGCAGGTAAAACAGAATAATTGACAGGTGTTCTTCCCCTTCCAGTTCAACCTATCTTTTCTCCTCTCCCTGCCATCGTCATRTGCAAAACACCATAAATACCCTTTTCAGAATTCCCTATTTCACTAACGTGCAAGAACTAGGAATTTCTAAGTRTGGGACAGGCATACTAAAATAATTTGTAGCCCTCTAACCATACAGTGCAATTGCTGCTGGAAAAGCAGATTTCTTATATCATCTTTGCATCCATACACAAAATTTTTCCAACTTACATGTACAGCTGCAGAGTAAGCATTTTAAGTATTACCCATACTTCTACGTCTAATTTCAGTACAGACTCATGGATTTGTCAGACTATGTTTTGGAACTTTTGCAGGTGAGTATATGCACAGAGAGAGACTCATATAAATGCATACATATAGTTGAACCCTTGGATACTTAGAGGGAGTGCAGTTCAGAGGGACATGTGCAATTGTAGACTAACCTTTGAATAYAGAATATTTGTCAGTTTTGCACATGAAACCTACTAGGATTTCATTGCAAGTATTCTTTATTTTCAAAATATTCTTTGCATTACAACCAGTTAAAAACATGATCAGTCAGATCTCATTTCTTTTTTTGGTCTTGCTTCTTATCAGCTGTCAGGGTAGTAGTCTAGTATTGTGAAGATTAGGAAATATTTTCTTACGAACAGRCGTGTACAAAGTGTTGGAGATTGGAGTGGAAAGGATTAAGTGGGACAGAAATGCCTTTCAATGTGCAGTGCAGTTTGTACCTCAGGCAATACCAAAAGAGAGAAAGTCGTGCTAAACACACAGGAAGATTGCTGTGAAGGGAGGGCCTAGGGATAGGCAACCTCGTGTTTAGCAGCACTTCAGAGCAAAGCACTGTCCTGTGAGAAACATCAATGTTCTGAAAGAGGAGTAAGCACTCAAAAAGCAGCTCCTGAAATATTTTGGCACTGTGCATGTACGTTGTCCAGCACAACATCTCAGCAGCTGATGGGCAATCCAAGCCCAAGGGGCACTGAGGGCAGCTCTTCAGGCAGCTGCTGCTTTGTTGTCAGAGGAGGCTTTTGCAAGCTGTGCCTTGTAGCTCATGTACCTTCTTCCAGGGTATGGGCCTTTGGGCCCAATCTGTCCCTTCCTGAAGTTTCTTTTGGAAAGATTCGATGATGATCAGTTCTGGGAAGTTTTCAGCCCATCCCAGTCTCTTGCAAACATTCAATTGCACAAAAGCTCCAGGAAGGGTCCCAGTTTGGGGGAATGTACATGGCTGGGCTTTTCCTTACAAGTTCTGTAATTCACTTCTGCCTGACACAATGTCTGGAACTGCAGCAGAACCCGCTGCTCCAGGAAAGTCCTGCTTCAGCTACTGCCATGCAACCAAAACTATGCTTCGACCTTGAGCCTAGAAGTCCTGCTTTGCTCAGGCAGAAAGCTTGAGAATCGAAAGGCTGTAAAGACACCTTCCAACCATCCTTCCCCTCACTTTCTCTCCATACAAAAATAGAACACACTGTGTAGTGTTTCAACTACATTAAGAAGAACCTGTCCCCCAAACCTCCAACATGGCTTACGAAAAGGCAAGACATTCCTTTTTGAAATCAAAATAACATAGCTTAGTATGTTACATACATTACAATGCTYTTTTTTTAAATAGTCCTAGATAGATATGGCATTATTTTTATAGCACTGATTGTTAGTGCAGCTGATATTGTTAGAAAAACCTAAAAACTGCTTTCTACAGTCTAGTGTCTGTCTACAAATCAGTGATTCTGCATGTGGGGTAGATATCTCTTGCAAACAGCCAGAAGAAATCACATACACACATCAACTAACGAAAAGCAACTATGACAAAACCAAATCAAAACAGAAAAAAACAACAACCAACCAACAAAAAAAATCACAGTTAATTATGCATAATTATCCTGGATTGGGAACAACATAATAAGCTATGTAACTTTCCTGGGCTAGGAAATCATCCCAGAAAAGCACATTTAACTTTCTCTGGCACAGTCATAGTTTAAGACATTGCTGGAAAGAGAATTTGACTTTATGGGTACCATTTCTTGTGAACTAAGGAATTCTGTTTAGAATAAAATATTAATATAATGTTATTACTCCAGCATAATGCAAACAACTGCTAGCAGCTACATCTTTACCAATATAAGGAAGACACTGAAAAAAAAGGGARTAAAAAGTCCCTGCTCAGCTTGTGTCTTCACTAATGCTTACAGAACTGTAAATGTCTTTTGCTAAATATCGATACTGGGGCGCTAACTTTACAGCAAGTTTAGGGGTTACCTGCTTGCATGGGTGAGCTCAGTCTTCTGTGGTTATGGACAGAAGCATAGAAATTAAATGCTTGGCTTGGTGGGGCTTTGCATGCAAGACTCTACTTCGGCATTGTGGAAAAATGTATACTTGCCAAAATTTTAGTTTGGTAGATCACTGTAGCAGGCAATGTGGTGTATTTGATACAGTTTTGGAGGGTGATACAACTTCCAAAATTTATATGAGGCTATGAATTCTGTCTCTTTTCTACACTATAACTATAGTGAATGTGAAGCCTTGAGGGATTCCACGTAGAGCAGAAAAGAGCATTGGAATAAAGCACGTTGTTCAGATATCCTATGCCTATTTAGCATATGTTTGTTCCTTACGTGTAATTATCAGGGTATTGTCTTTTTAAATAGGCATAGCAAGGTATTTTTAATTATATGAGTATTCATCTACGCACAATGAGAGTAGGTGGAGGAGGAAAATACAACAATTGCAGGATGTCTTACCAAAAGTAGAAGTCATAAATCTTGATTTTTTAAAATACCATCTTGAACATGCACTCACCTTGATTTCACTTGCAGTTGTTAACCCAGTCCTGCACTTTAGTTGTACGTGAGCACCGTTCGAGCATGATCTGTAGCACCAACTCCCCGGTACCGAGAGCTCGAAGGAGGTCGTGACAATGGGGGATGACAGAGCAGGGAATTAGTTCTTATCGCTCCTCAGCCTCAAGCTGAATAATCAAGGTTTGCTTGTTTGTTTGGGTGCACAGCTCGTTTCATCTACAGGAATATCAGACATTAGGGATGATTATCTCAGTTTGCAAGGTACAGTAATTTCTCTGTTGATAAAAGAAACTTAAAGGGAGCTTCTGAACACCCTTTCTACCCCTTGAAGAAGTTTTAAACAGGTCTGGAATACTGGCATTTTTTCAACTCTATGCATATACATTTATCAATTTTCCAGCATAAATAGCTGCAAACAAATAAATAAAAACAATGGAAAGGTATGCGAAAGATTAAATCTCATGAAATTCAAATACTGGGCAAAAACATAAAAGAAGCTGAATTCTGTAGTACTACTTCAGATGTATTTATATGAGAGGGTTTTCATGAAGTTACAGTATGACCTGTAATGCTGAGTATTACCTGTATAAGTCACACTATTTCTGCCCTTCACTTGGGTGAATATAGTCAAAGTTTTAGTACAAATATTTAGGTTTAAATTTACTTTTCCAAGGATAAGCCTTCAGATGTCTTAACAGATATTGCAAATGAGCTAATTTGCATAACCATGAAAAGCAAAAATAAGCATAATTCCATTCTGGGAGTTTTTTCCTTCTGATCAATATACATGAAAAATTATATATTTGATAAAAAAATATATGTGTTGCATAAGGATAAAAGTGCCACTGAAATTACAAAGATGCATAACGATTTTTTCAAGATTTTCCAATTATCTGCACTGGTTTATCTTGTGCTAAAAAGGGACCTTCTTTCCATTGACTTCCTTTATATTTTGATTATTTTACTGACTGTAAGACCTTTTCCCCTAAATAATAGCTTTTTTAAAAAATTCTAAGTATGAAATTGACTGATGGTCCTTCAGGTTACAAACAAATACTTACTGTGTAGAAAAAAGAGAAAACCACATAAACCAGAAAGCAACTGAAATGCAAGAAAGCAAATAGGGGAGTTTGTTTTTAAAAATAATAATAAAATAACAAACACTGTTATTTGTCTGGGTGTCCTAAGAGCCTTCTGACTGATGAGGAAATAAAGCAAACTTTTAACTCGTCAATCACTGAAAGTCTCAACTTCAGAGACTAAAAGCCATGTCATATGGTTATTTTTACTACTATACTGTTCCTTCTTCAGCTCTAGATGAACTTACATAAAGGGATTGGGGGTGAGATTGAATTTCAGTAGGACAGTCTCTGTATTGTTGTTAATATCTTTAGGTTGTCTTTCCTTTGTTCTCTTGTCTTTTTTTGTTTCTGTGGCAGTGATACTTTCTCATACTGCCAGTGCTCCAGGACTGAAGGCTGAAAAGAGGAGCTTAGTGAAGGATTAAAGTCTTTATATGTAAAAACGAATAAATATTTTCAGTGTTCTGCTCTTTGTTTTGATTAAATGCATATGAATAAGGCATATATGTATATAAATTGCATATGTAAGTCTTTGCTAAAAAACTGGAACACCATTATTTCAACATTCACTATGAAAAATGTTCATTTTGCTTTATTATTCAAAACTATTATTATTGTTATTTGGAACAGCAATGCAGAAAAATACCTACAGGCACTGATGACCAAGTAACTGCTTCAGGTTATTACCTGTTGTGAAGCAGCTGCATGAATCACAGAAATTATTATCTAAGGGTAGAGACTTACATAAATAAATCAATATACTTGTATAATATGTAGAGCATAACACCGTGTGACTGAATTTTGCTGTTGTGTATTGTGATTGGATTTCTTTTGCTCGTGATCTGGCAGGGTGTTGAGAAGGTGGGAGTTTCTGCTTCCAGGCCCAGCAACTGTTCGAACTGTTGTTCATCTGCTGTTCGTTATCATTTCAGAGATGAAGGCTGTTATCTTTGTGCTTGGCCTCTTGGTAAGTATCTCGATAAAACATGAAGCAGAGGGTTCAGTTGACAGGCTAAACTAAAACAAGATTTCCAGAAGATCATGATGGTATCAATCCACAGATAAGGACAAAATTAGCTAGAATTGTTCTATATTTCTGTCCTGCATTCAGCTATTTGCAAAATGTCTTCCTCATAGTCCTGGTAGCAACTTCGATACACCTTAGGCCAGTAACAATAAATCTTAAGCAACAATCTGACCTATGTTCTCTATGTGACAGGATAAATTGCAGTGCTCCAAATAATACCACTGGAAGATGTGGCCGCTGACCTGAGAAGCTTATCATCATGGAAGAACGTGGTGATCTAAACTAGGAAATCAATAACAATGACATTTTCATTATATATTTGGGACTAGCAAAAAGAATCTAGGGTCTTAAAAAGCTTCTTAATTCTACTGAAACATGGCAGTCTTCACGATGTTGTTTTTTAACGTTCATCCAAGCCTGTGATTTACTTCTTAAGAATTTATTGCTTTTCTGCAACTGCATGTTTAAAGAAAAAACACTAATTTGCTTTTAAATGTTACTGTCAAATCCCATATCAAAAATTTTTCATTTTAATTGAAGGTGACTATGCACAGACCCTGAAGCACCTGTACATAGAATTGCACTAAATAGTGAAAGTGCTGCGAAGATCATGTTTGGAATATTGCAGGTAGAACATGACTGGAAAGGGTTAAGGGGAATAAAAAAAAAAAAAGATTTTTTAGCACAAAGATACCACCAGTGTGTCAAGACATGTTAACTCCACAGATTACTGGGTGCTTGAGTATGCACTAGATCAATATCACTTCCAGCTTGCTTACACTTTTTTCTAAGCATTCACTTTCAGATACTGAAAGTGGGTTACATAGACCTTGGTTTCATTTGGTGTGGCTTCTCTGAGAAGGAATTCTGCTGAGTGCCCAAGGGGTCTAGGGGCTGTAGCATATGATGTGTGAAGAGAGGCTGAAGCAGCTGATTTGTTTTTGCCTGAAGAGGCAGGCTTATAGGGGCTTCTCACTGCCATCTTCAACTCTGTGAAGGTGCTTGCACAGAAGCAAATAACGCAGAAGGTAATGAACACAAGCTGCAGCAGGGGAAATCCTTATTAAATGAAAGAAAATAATTGTTCTCAGCATTTCCATTTGCAGATGACTGTGCTATTCAGAGGCGCGTCACCCCTTTGGCAAATTGCCTGCTTCAGGCTCTTCAGCAGTCACGCCCCAGCGAGAAGAGGACCGTACTGACCAACCACTTCGGCAGAGCCARAGTGAGACATTTTGCCACGATACCCCTGGGGCTAACTCCAGGCATACACATTAGCATTCAAAAATGTACAGAGAAGGATAACAGCAACGAAATTAATGCAAAGGCATCACAAAGTCATGCATTACTTATGCAAGGATTTCCCAGAGAAGAAGCACGCAATTTACAGTAGAGGTGAACAGGAAGTGACCTTTTTTATTTCTCTTAATACCAGGCTGAATGACTTGAATGGATGAAAATTTTGTCAGTTAAAATAATACCTTCACAGAACACGTAATTAAATTTTGTTGTTCATTGCAAAATGTTGTGGTTGCTGAGGTATAAAAGATCTGAAGAACCAAATAGCTACATACATGAAAGGGAAGATCTGTGAAATACCATGCAACTTTTCATTTAGGAAGGTACTCGTGTGCAAACTCCCAAACCTGGTAGGATATACCAAGAGAAGAATACACCATGCACAGTTCCAAAACTTGTTCTTAAACTCTTCCCCTAACCATTTGGCAGTAGAAACAGTCAGAGACTCCATAGCAAGTTAAAGGAACTTTTGGTCTGACCCATGCCATAAAAAATATTATTCTTAACTTCAAAATCATTAAAGAAAAAAAGTAGAAAGGTTTTGCTTGGAGTAACATAGAATAAACAGTTATCTATTGTAACCCATCTTTGGCTATATAAATATAGATTAAGATCTTATCTGTTATGTTTTGGACAGAGAAATGTTCGGGGAACATCAATTTTGCAGGTACCAACTGCAAAAAAATGCTAAGATATGGTAAGACCTAGATATTTGTGTGCATGCTGACCAGCCAATTTTTAGTTAGATAGGTTGTAAACCTGCAAAAGGTGGCRTTAATTAAAGTGAGTTTTGATAAGCAGTGGAGTATTTATGAGGTTATGGCTGTAAAAAACCCTAGCAAACCAAAACCAGGTTTTCATGAAAAAAATTACAAAAAAAGGAATAAATGGATTTATTTAACCTGTTATCAGTGTCTGATTCTGCAAAAGGCAGATTTTATACATAGATATACTAAGACAATTAAAAGAACCACAGAGAAATGTGGAAGTAAAATATCATAAAGTTCTCAATCTATGTAGATTTGGATGCTATTTTATAGTTGATTTTACAGATGGATAAAACGCTTGATACAATCTTTCTGAAATTCCACTCAGGGRAAACTAATAGTTAAACTACAGATAATAAGAATTAATGAAATTATTGGGGGATGGATAAAAGCTTTCCAACAGATAAAGAGCAAYAGACAGTTCTGCAATATCTGATAGCTGAGTAGTTACTAGCGAGGTACCTAAAATAACTTGGCACTGAACTCCTTTAATAATGTCAGTCATGGCTCTGGTAGAAATACAGTACAAATACTGATTGTATTTGTTGAGGATATAAATATGTAAACATTGTCAATACAGGGTGTAGGCTATTGTAAAAAAATCACTTGTTACAACTGGATTAGTAGAAATGGGATGAAATTAAATAATAGATAATATAAAGTGAGGCACCCTTCCCCTAAAGGGTGGGTCATCACAACCCTGGCACTGGTGTCACACTTCTGTTAAAAGATAGAAGTTTGCAAAGAAATAAGGTGGAAATGTATTTAGCTGTCTTACATAACAGCAGGGTTATAAATTAGTGAATTCGTTAAGCAAGAAAATTGTATGACTGTGTTGAAAAGGCAACTCCAGTAGAAGTAAAGACACTGGTTATACTTATCTGGAATACTCGCTTAGTTTTGATTGCCTGTGTCCAAGATCAATAAATTCAAATTAAATTACTCAAAATCCCTGCTGGATGGATAAATAAGCAGGAAGATTGTTTTCTGCAAAGAGCCAGAGCTTGTTATCTGAGGCTAAACAAGTCAAAAGGGCATGTGTTTGTTAAAATATTCGGTAGGAGGGTGAAAACTGGAAGAAATATAACCATTTAGGCTAAAAGCCAATGTTTGTACAAGAACAAAAAGGGAGAAAACAATTATAAATACGCTTGGACTGGAAACGAAGCAAAAGGCCCAGACTACTGGAACAATATGTTTTGGGACTATCTTTGAGGGAGAATGGTGAGGGGAGGAAAAAAAGTTATTTTAAGCTAAGGCTATGAACAGTTTTGAAAGTGAATGCATTAAATGCTACCTGTAATAATAAAGAACTAAATTTTGCAATCCATTAAGTTTATTCTAATTTTGTGCTTCCTTAAGGCACTCTGAGCTAAGGAATTATAGGCATTTACATCCCATCTTCTATTTATTTTAGAGCAAATGTTAAAATTGGAGGTATTCTTGTGAAAGCCAACAATGCCTATTGCAAACTGCTGTATTTGACGTGAAATCATTCTGCACAGGACAATACAAAATTAGATCATATTAAAATGTCCTGCTTTCAGGACACTTATTGGTTATAATTTTACTGAAATCTTAATGTAGCAGTGAAAAGTTGTTTAAACTTGCATGTTTATTGTTGTCCTGAATTATTTTGCCGTCTTACTCCTTTGTACTGAGAAGCTCCCATGTAGGTTAAATAAAGGACCTTTTAAAGAGCCAACTCAGTGATGTTAAGACAAACTCCTCAATGTACAAGTCCCACAGTTCTGTGTGCCAAGTTACTGGTGCAATTCTTGGGGTARTACATGAAGTTAACTGAAAATTTGCAGTAGAATTCAGTTTTTATGAAGATGCAAATAATTGCCTTTTTACATGTATAGCAGATGGTAGTGAAAACCTTACAAAACATTGGAGTGAATCAGTATTATGAAGGTAGAGAAGAATATGCAGTTCTCTCTGTTTATTTTTTTGCTTCCATGTCCCCTACCTGGTAGGCCGGTTTGCTACAAACGTTTGTATAATGAAGCGTATTTATTCTACATAATAATAATAATAATAATAATAATAATAATAATAATAATAATAATAATAAYAAYAAYAATAAYAACAATAATAACAATAATAACAATAATAGTAAAAATTAAAAACTGGTTTTAAATCAAAAAGGAATTGAAGATGTATTATTAATACTGGATTACATTCTTGGTTTTTAATATAATATATAGTTCTGACTTTATATGTATATGAAAAGTAAATTATAGGCACAGAATTGTTTCCCAGAAATATTTTAACCAGTTAAGGTAATAAAGAATTACAATGCAACAGTAGAACCTACTGTATCCTGTTCTCCAGAAAATATGGGAAAAAATGATTGCTGAAGTAATTTGTTAAATTTTGGGGAAAAAAAAGAACAAACAGAAGAAGAAGAGCAGTGAAAACAAGTCAAATTTCAGAAGTCAGGAATCACAAGCCCAAAGAACATAGAGAATGTATTCTTAAAAATAAAATGTTGCACCTAATTTAAGATATTCTTCCTGAGCAGCAGAAGTTTAATCCAAAACCTAGGAGAGTGTCCCAGTATTCATACCTCAGTGCCTTTGCAGCATATAAAAACCTTTCTCGGTGTATAAAAACCTCTTTTCCAGAGTTTACTTCCCTCTGGGCACAGGTAGACACTCTGTGTCTACTTTGTGCTGAACCCAAATCCTTGTGAGTCTTTATTCCAAAAAAAGGATACAGGCAGTTTGTCATCCATCCCTATTCAACAAACTCTTAAAAGTAAATATAGCTTCATCTCAGATTTATATTGCACAAAACCAGTTTACTAGACAGTTAATTTGACAATCAGAAGAGGTTTTTTGTCTATTTACTATGGTATTGTATCTTTTCCCACTGTTTTGCTCCCTAAAGGATCATATTCTTCTATTACCTGCAGTCTTTCCAGAAAGTCTTCGCTGCCTTCAAAACCTAGAAGATGTGTAGTTTCACGTGTTTCTGAATAATTCTGTAAATTCATGTGCTAGACCTGTGAGGTTCTTAAATACCTGACTGCCAGGTGAGGGATGCAAGGCTGAAGTGCAGGTCCTCAGTAACCCTGCTCTGCTGTCGCGCAGAGATTTCCTCAYGCACACAGGACTCACTTCAACAGCACTCTCAGCTTCTCTTGTCGAGATCTTGTGGGGTGAAGTTGGGAACACATGCATGTGTGTTCCCAAGCCATTAAGGCCCCCAAGTGCTCAGTTCTCAGCCTTCAGGAAGTGGACAAATGTGAGCTTGTGTTCCTATGGAGACTTACTCCCTTAGCCATTTTTAAAATGCATTGGGAAGATCCAGCCTAGCACAAAACATAAATCAAGAAAAAGCCATTTAATTTTATTAGGATTTAGGGGTTTTTGATTTGTTTGTTTCTTTGGTTGGTGGGGTTTGTTTGTTTGTTTGTTTGTTTGTTTGTTTTGGGGTTAGCTTTTTTTGTGTCTAGCAACTGTTATTACAGGTTTGCTTTGTATGCAGAAGGGTTTAAAGGTAGCCTCTTGATTTGAGACCTCCCTCAGTCTGCACAGGGGCTACATTCTAAGGCAAGCTTCTCATACTCTCTGCCTGAGAATGTTCCTTTGAGAGCAATAGGGATTTAGTTTAGATCTTCATTAGGACACAAGCTGTTCGGAGTCGGGAATTCCCCTGACACTGGGCCTATTCACATTATGTCTGAGAACTTGCATCATCTTTAATGCTGCTTTATCTCATCTTTATTGAAAACGACAGTTTTGTTGTTTTTATTTGATTCTGTCCTRTACTCGCAGAGAAGAACTTGTTTGTATGGAATTTTATTTTTTTTTTCTGGCTGGAGTGGTGTATTTTGTAAAGAAAAAAGAAGTAATTTTCAAACAATCTAACAGAAGACTATAAGGATTTTGCATTTTAAATATCTCTGAGTTCTGACCTACAACCACTAAGTACTTAATTATTCTGTTTTGAACTCAGACCTCAGATATGTCTCATACATGAAAATAATCTTGATTAGATATTTCCCAAGTGTGGGATAAATGAGGCTAGATGTARAAAAAGTGTTTCCTCCTCTTCCTGTCACATGTATTCCAGAGTAGTTTTTTTTTTGTTTCTTTGTTCTGTGCTATGAATCTGGTGAAGAAAGGTGTTTTGTTTTAATTTTCCCGTTGGGAAAAATGTCTGTTCAAATAAATGCTTGTAAACTATATCATAATGTAGAACACACACTCAAACAATTAATCCAGGAAAAAATTGATCGGATTTATGAAAAATATCTCACATTCTTCTATAATTATAGAAAAACATATGAGATAGAGAGATAGATTGGATAGTCACTGAAAACATTTATTAACGTTAGTGGCAATGTAGCCTAAAGGTAATACAAGGATAATGTTAATAGGGCAAATAAGTGTCAGGCAAAAGCAACTCATAAATCTGTTGAGTCATTTTCACTTTCAAAATATCACTGGAGTGTAATTCAAAAGGAATATGATGAAAAAACCCTTTGGGGGTAAGGAAGAGGGAAAATTAGACATGTATACATATATATTATATGTGTATACACAATATTTATATGCACATACATATATTATTACATATTTGTATATAATATTGTCTATTAGAGATTATAGAAATATATATATA
The DNA here is from genome assembly GCA_018881555.1 of Amblyornis subalaris. Classification (NCBI taxonomy): domain Eukaryota; kingdom Metazoa; phylum Chordata; class Aves; order Passeriformes; family Ptilonorhynchidae; genus Amblyornis; species Amblyornis subalaris. The sequence continues at coordinate 15,884,183 of JACAXG010000009.1, read as the reverse complement.
CACACACACACACATATATATATATATATATATATATATATATATATATATATATAAAATGTATATGTATGTAAAAGTTTTCTGGCTGTTTTACCACATTGTTATTCATACATTTTAATGAGTTTCTTAGGAGAGTCTATACCAGTATCTGTTATTTTTCATTACTCTGTTAGGTTTGTTTTCTTCCTTTTCTGTATCATTTTCTTTTAAGGCAAAAAGCACATTGGATTAGATCCTGTGGGGGTTTGAAATTTTCAGAAAGATTTGTATTGGCCACATGGATAAGCTACTGTACAGCTGAAGTAGGAAATTAGGTGTGACGGAAGAAAAGAATTCCTTTTCAGTGTACTTGCTGCATTCTAATTTATTGTGCCCATGTTTTCATTCCACATTAAACGAAAGGAATGTAAAGCTGAAGGTGGCACTTTCCAGTCAACTAATGCATTATAGATTCGTAGCCTGCCTTTTGTCAATAAGGGAATGAGAGCCATGTAACAGTATTGGTTACMGTATTCTCAGCCTCCCATGTGACTCAAATTAGTAGGTAAATAAACTATGAAAAATGTTGTCCTAATATTTCACTAGATAAGTATTGTGCAAGATATGACTTTGATTAAGTGGAATTTTGTATAATGAATGTGGAGTTTTCACTGTATTCAAATAGTATTTCCAAAAATATTTCTTAAGTCATAATCACATCTATTCTCACAGATACCTCATATTTACTATGTAAACAAATTGAAAACATTCTAAATGGATATTGATCTTCTACTTACATTTTAGTCACTCTTTTATTGCTCTTGAATAATTACAGTTGGAAATAATACTATCCAAATAGAACAACTTCTTTAATAACAGAAATTTCACATATATTTTCAGATAACTTGTAAGTATATCACACAGAATGATAAGTGAAAGCAGATGAGGAAGAAAATTGTGTGGGATCTAGAGCAAGAGGAAAGGAAAGGAGGTCCTGGGGTTAAATCTCCTCTTTCGTAACTCATGCATATAAACTGTTCTGCTGTTAAATCATGGTGTTTGTTTGGATTTTTTTATCTCTGATGAATTATACACATGAAAAAACACATTAGCTCCAAAGAAGTTCGTGTGGGTTTATAACACACTGACTATGCAGATACCTGAGAGTTCGAGTCAGCAATGAATTAATTTAACTTTGAACTAAAATCCTGCTTAAAGATTAAATTYGTCATGAGATTTTAAAAACATAGATAACGTGGTGGAGGGAATATAATTTTGGTAAGACTAATCACAGATTCTTTAGACCTGTGCTTCAGGATGTGGGATCTTTGATGACAGCAATATTTAAAAAGGAGAATATTTGTAAAGCCTTTAATAGTATTAGATATCGTTTTCTGTGTATGGGAAGGTACATATCAGAAATCAAACCTAATACACTGAGAATCTGAGGAATGGTTTCCAAAGAGACCTGGAAGATGAATCCTGAAAATCTGTTGGTTCATAGTTTGTTGCAGTTAGTCTGTTAATAATTAATGCTGCTAATAGTAGGTATTTAACAGCATGCAAAATGTTAAACTCTTCAAAGTATCGTAATAATCCCTATGTTTATTTGATCTTACTGGAGATTCAGCTTTTCTTTTGCATTTGTAGATGTCAGCACTTCTGATTGTGTAACAGATCATTTTTCTAGTAGGTCTATAAAATCTCAAATTATTGGAATAAACACTAGGCTTTTTTTGAATGATCAGTAGCAAACACTGAAGATGTGACCTTTGGGTTTATTTCTTTTTGCATTTTACATGACTAAAATAGAAATTCTTAGCTTTTAAGGTCGAATATATTAAAAACTTAGTATAAAATACTGTCCTCCATGAACATTTTGGTGGTATTTTTTCCAGTAGACTTATCCTTGAAATGCTGGCTAGTGAAGTGAATGAAGTCTAAATTGTCTTTTTATTCTGAGCAGAACTGAATTCCACATACATATTGTGCATGTAACTTGCATTGAAGACTTTAAAAATTATACAAAAAATGAAGTTGTTGTGACTTTTGGCTTCAATGAATTTTCAGAGGTATTTTTCTACTCGCAATGGAACTAAGGATCAAATAATGAAATTCCAAAGAAATCCCTGCTTTGTCTCTATTGGTGTCAGCAACAATAGGTCTTTCTTTCTTGGTGGTAGTGATGTATGTTTATATCTCAGAGAACAGAAACCATGCATGTAATCTAAAGGCAGGTTATTGAACACTCTGGAACCCAAGACACCAACATTCTTACTTGGACCACTGCAGTCATACAAAAAGTGGTAGATAATCTTAGGAAAGAATAGTTTAGGAAAATCAGTGAATAAAAATAAGCAATCTCAATTGTAACAAATATTCCCACTGTACAAGAGATAGTTGTATATAGATTGTTTAAAAATTACTCCCATGCTTCAGAAAATTTATGATTAAAATGAGAGTTAATTATATCAAGGGTCATAGGAAAATCATTTATGCTATTCCTAAGAGTCATATTTGAGTGGTTTGACAGTAGAATGGATACTAGATATTCTTAAGTAAAGCATTGTTTAAAAAGCCAATTTATAGAGCTTTGTTGTGTTTTGTTTAAATGAACTTTTGAAGGCTCAATTAATTCTGGGCAATGTCAACATAACAGTCTCTTTGGCATAGGGAATATCTGCCAGGATGTTTGGTGGATAAGCAGCAGGTTGAGAAAAGCTGCATTGCTGGAAGCAGTGTGGCCACCAATCTTGTAATGACCTGCTAATTGACCTTGTGAATAATCTTGTAAATGACTTTGTAAATCACATCTTCTTAGGAGATTTGCTAATTCTCTTAGCAGTGAAGTAGCCAAGAACATAAGAGGAGAGTCCGAGCCAAAATCTTCCAATTTACTGGAAAGTACTTTCAAAAAGTAAACAAATTCTTTCAAAGCAGAATCCTAGTTTTCAGGGGCACTGTATGTTTATTAGAAATACCGTGTATGAATATTTTTCGTCTTCACTGAAAGACAGCTTTTACTTATAAATCTGAATTCTAAAGGTACTTTGACTGAAGTGTAGTTTGAAGGCACACATGCGTCTCAGTGCTATTCAGTAAAACATTTATGATTGCAGTATTTCCCACGATATCTTGGTAATGTCCAGCCCATCTGCTGCTTGCAGATGAAAATACCTATTTTCTTTGTAACAGGTTCATTAGTCTGCGTTACATTCTACATTCTTTTTCTAAAGCCTGTTAGTCTGAAAAAACCCAAAAGCAGTAAATTGGAGTTTTGAAGTTACGCTGAATTGGGCCATTCACAAGATTTACTTAGTAATCAATCTTGAGTATCCTACGAATCTATATAAAATACAGTGATGCACTGTGAGCCAAATCTTGAAAAAATGAAAAAAAAAAAAAAGCATAAATTGTGTAGCCAGTAATTGTTAAGAAATATTTGGAAAAAATTTCCTTTTCAGCAACTAGGGTTAAATAGATAAACAAGCTCCTGTCTATGAATATAGGTAACAAACTAATGCATCATTTCTCTTGTTGTGTTTATGCTGTTTTGATTTCAGTAGTCACAAGAAATCATGGCCTGGTTTCTTCTGAGATAAACYCATATTATCCTGCAATACCATCTAACTACTGACTCAGCGAGAAAGATAGTGGCATTTACCAGTATTTGATTATCCCTGTCTTCAAATCCATGTTATTATGTTTATTTRTAAGTATTTAAAAGTAAAACTTTGTGTAATACAAACCTGATAGCTCTTTTATGTGAAAATTAGTGGTTTACGTGCAAATACAGGAAGATACTAAGGTACTCTAATTACCACTAAGAAAAAGATAAACAAAGACTTTCTAATTTTTTTACATTAAAATGTATATTTTTTTGGTCCAAATATAGTTTTAATTAGTATCACATTCTAACAAGAAACACCAGTGAAACAAAAATAGCTAGAACATTATCATTAAGGATAACGTATTAAATCCCACTGCAAAACAAAAAATCCCAAAACAATGTTTTCTGAAGTAGAGGATTTTGTATTGAGAAAAATGTAGCCAAGAATACACTAAAGGTTATTTCAATTACAGTCTTGAAAACTGGAAAACATTGGAGGCTATTACCTGTGTACAACTAAGTTGAGAAACCCCTTCCATCTTTGGTGAGACCTTGGAGAAAGATAAATAATGAATCTGGTTTTGCTTCCTGATTTGCAATTTTCTGTACTGCACAATTTTTGCTCGTGCCCTTTCAGCACTTAGATTAGTCTTCATTAGCAAGCTTTAAGCAGCAGCAAAACAACAGAAAGGAAGAAAGGAGACATGGTACAGTACCAAAAAGCAACAGTTAGTCTAATGGAGCATCTGGAATATAAATTTACTGAGTCTTATTTATTAGTGAGACAGAGTTCAACTTTGTGCTGTTAAGGAGGTACTAACTTTAATTTTTTTATCAATAGTTTTTAAACAAGACTGAAATTAGCTTTTAATGCTACAAGCTTTTTAATTGCTGCACTTAGGCAAGACCTGCTATAAGGTATGGAGAAATAAACTTTGGTCTTCTCTTTTTTTGTATGAGACCAGATTAATTCTTGTTCTGACATCCTGCAACTCTAATGTCTGTTGAAAGATCTCTTTGAATTGGAAAATCAGAAAATATCATAGAAGTAATAACTAAGACTTTGGAAGGTTTTTTTCTGTGTTCTAATTTTATGGAATTTATTTRGACTGTTTCCTTTTTTATTATTATTTTTATTAGTAGCTATTTTTAAGAGATATGTATAGCTTACTTGTCTTGGTGTTGCATCTCTTAAAGCTGTGTAGGTGAGGAGTGAACACTCCCTGACCTGCTCCTAGTAGTTCCAACTCCCAAACTATTTTCAGGAAATATTTTTAGCAGACCAGCTGGCACCTTTTCTTTCTTTCTTTTTTTTTTTTCCTTTAGGCCATGTATTAGTACTAATTCGGGGGATAAAGTTACCTGCTGCTTATCAGCAAAATGCCTCTTTCTAGGCTACCTTCTGAGAAGTGACAGCAGATCTGAGAGCAGGCTGTAGCCATACATTGCACATAGAGATGCAACTTGTAAGAGAAAAAGCGGCTCATCCTGCACTTTTACAGGAAACACTCATTGCATGCTAGGATTTGTTTTGATTCATCTCCCAGCAGATGTGAAATTCGAAGTTTTGCAGATGAGGCTCTTTTCTTTTTTGATAAATATTTCTCTTTTGAGTCACTTTAGGCCGTGTATTTCTACCTTTGAGTAGAAATTCAGAAATGATAGAACTTTGGTTTCATTCTTCAAAAGATTTTGCTATATGAATTTGGAAAACGTCAATTTCTTTGGCTGTTCTCATCCTATCTCAGCTTCTGGATGGAGCAACTTTTCTTTCAACTAACTGTAATTTAATACATTTTTTGTAAGTGGATCCTAATTCTCACTTGAGCAAATACGTGATTTTGTTTTCAGATCTCACTTTTTCAACAAATTCTTCATGTAGTATATTTCATTTACTTCTGCTTTTGTCTTAAATGTTCTGGTCTGTTTTTTCTTCCAGAAGTACTTTTAAATATCTCTGAACTTTTGTTTATTATAATGTATTTGGTTGTTGCACACTGAACAAACCAAGTATACCAAACATCAAAAGCCATCCATCTGGATTTCTACTCTGTTCTCTTTATTCTACACAGTTTTAAAACTTTTGTGTCACATCTAAGGCCTATTGATTATTAGTGACTCAAGCTACTAGTTTCCACTTAAAATAGATGGTGAGTTTGATAGACTTTTGAGATAAGGTGACCTTTCTGCACAGGCCATTCCATCAAACAATGTAATTGATATTGATGTTAAACAGAATCAGAATATAGTATTTACATTTATTAGAAAGCATTTCGTAATGTTCTGCTAACAGAGTCTGTGCTCTGACTGAAATATTGATCAGAAGTTTTAACTGGAAGACCTTAAATTAATATCAATAGCAGTAATTATACATTTTATCCACTTATTTTTTGTGATTTGTACATACGTCAAATCTGTCTGACTGATCCCAAAAGTGCAGATAGAGTTTAGGCAACCTTCTCAATGCCATCCACTGTATACCTAGTCTTGCTAGAAGTCTAAATTTTTCCTGGCAGGGTTTCACTGTCCTTTTAACCATGACAAGTATTTTTTACAAGATGATTATTTTTTTAGGGAAACAAAATATATTCTCTTTACAATCTAAATTAATTATGTGAGTCCAGCAGGCATAATTTTATGGTATCAGAAGATAATGTTCAAAATAAAAAAAGTTGAAATGAGTTGATGAATTCAGTGTTCCAGAGTCATCTGGTATGAAGCATATAAACACAAATTCTCAGTCAAGTACCAAACAGTATTAAATATTGTGCAGATACTAGTTTGAGATCCCCACTTTGAGGTCATGTTCCAAGGACTGTGTCTGTGTACAAGGTATAAAGAGGAGCAAATATCTAATTTCCTTCAGTCTCAGAGATAGTACAGAGCCAGGTTCTTTTAATAGCTTGCTCTGCTCTAGGGCCATGGCCAACATGTGGACATCCTCACTCAAGCTGTTCTTTAATCTCTCATGGCCTTTTCGCCTTGCACCAACAAACTTAAATTTCAGCCCTGGAACATTTAAAACATCAGGACCTACAAACTGAGGGAACAGAAGGGATACGAAAATAATGTCTATCTTTCTTGCACTGCTTGTCCTGTGTGAAAGTATTAGTTGAATCATGGTGATTCAGTCGGTCAGTACATTTACTTACCACCAATGTTTGCTTCTAAGGAATGCTTCAATATCTCATAGTAAGCAATGACTGGAACAGAGATTAGAAATYACATTTCACAATCAGCTGTCAATAAGGAGTCCATTAAAGCAGCACCTTATCAAATTGTGTTAAGACTGTTAGGATAAGTTAGTGTCTAAGAAATTTTAAAGAAAAACGGTATTAGAAAACTACCCAATTTCTCTGAATTTTATATTCTAAAGGAATCAGAAATTTATCCGATTCTTAGAAAGGTCATTGAGGAGTGCTTATTTTAGTGAATGATTAATTAGGCATGCAATAAAAAAGAAAATTGGCTGTATATTTCTAATGAAAGCTACTTCTTGTAGGCCACAATTTCAGAAGGTATATAAAAACCCTCACTATCTAAGCATAAGCTGGGCCAAAGGCTGGCACTGTGGCTGTGTAACAGTACTTCTGATTTATAATTTTGTTCACTAAGAAAATTTGAGGACTTCAGTACTTCCAGTATGTTGAGACTAAACTATTACAGCAGACTGTAGTGGGCTTGCACACAACGACCTCCCAGAGATGAGCAGATTGACAACAGAGCTGAGACTGTTTTGCATTACATGTTAATTATGCAGTTGATGGTCGTTTCTTATTTTTAGCAAATGAAAGATAAATTTTGTTTTTCCATGCTTTGAAATAAAAATGGTTTTATATTTCTGGTCTTAAACACCGTACGTTATTAAATACAGGTACAAAATTTCTTATTTTAGGGTCCTAGGATTTTATTTTTCCTTTTATTTTCTATGTATTTTACCTTATTCTTACCCGCTGCTCCTCTCTGTAAACATTGATGACTGGATGTGTTGGAAAAAGAAGTAATCATATGAAATATAACAGATTTAATCAGAATTGTATCTGATGGTCTTGTTAAAAAAGTCCCATGCTGTAAATTAATAATACTTTTTAAAAACAGAATATATGTTTTTCTGAACAGTATTTTAAATTCATTTAAAATGCTAGGACTGCTTATCAATAGACTCCATTCTCTTGGACACAAAGAATATATATGATGTTTTTCAGAAAAACTGCCCTCTGAAATAGTCATTTATTGACACAAAAAGAATCATAGACATCAGATGAGAGGAAGTACAAGATTTTAAATCATCTTTTCACATTCAAATGCTGTCTTAATATTATGAGAACGGAATAAATGGAAACAAGACGGAAGAGATGTGAGAAAAAATTCTTTTCAGGATATTCAGTAATTATTACCAGAACAAAATCACTTAAAAATCCTTTAAAAACCCATACCAGCTTTACTTATTATTGGTTAATTTTAAGGAAGGACATTAATTACTGTTCTTGGCACTGCTAAATTCTTATGTCTTGAACTCAGAAGTCTTTATTAAGCTTTTTAACAAAACATGCACTGTCCTCTATAATAATAAATGTTTCTGCATGAAGACACATTACAATTCTTTTGTTTGTTTCCGTGTTTTCCAGGAATTAAGAATTTTTTAAAGAAAAACAACATTTAAGAATTATTGAAGACTAAAAGCAATATGATTCTATGAAATTAAGAATTTGTAAACTTAAAGATTCATCACTGTTTTTTCATGTAGGTGTTACTGTGAAAGATTTTACAGAGGATTAGATGGATGATGTTACATAGACAAGGCTGAGTCAAAGGCAGAGTGCATTAGCCCTGCTAATGAAAGCTTTATCTTTTCTCCTTCAAAATGTTTGATTTTTAAATGACCTTTCCCTACAATTTGATCCTCCTCTTAGAAAACCTTAATTAAATGGAATTAATATTTAATTAAATAGATGACAATTTAAACCTAGTATTAACCTGTAGTTCTTTGTTGTACTGGTTTATAATTTGGTTATTGGGTCAGTCTTTAAATGAAACTAAGGCTCTGTTTCACTCAGAAAAAAAAAAAAAAACAAAAACCAAAAAACAACCAAGAAACAAAACAAAACAAAACAAAACTTAATATGACGGCTATGTTTTTAGAATAGTATTATTAGTAAGTAGTAGAACTACTATTAGTGATCAGTAGGTCAGGGGAGGTAATTTTCCGCCTCTTCTCTGCTCTCATGAGTCCCTACCTGGAATGCTGTGTCCAGGTTTTGGGCCTCCAACATAAGGAGGACCCTTATGCTTGTTCAAGCAAGTGCAGAGGAGGGTCATGAAGATGATCAGAGGGCTGGAACCCCTCTCCTGTGAAGATAGGCTGAGAGAGCTGGAGTCTGGAAAAGCTGTAGATGTCCCATCCCTGGCAGTGTTCAAGTCCAGACTGGATGCAGCTTTGAGTAACTTGGTCTAGTGGAAGATATCACTGCCCATGGCAGAGGGGTTGCAACTAGATGATATTTAAGGTATCTTTCAACCCAAGTTATTGTAGGACTCTACTAACCTCTGCATGTTACTGATGGGTTTTTTTAATGGGAAGTTGGTATGGGAAGTGGGTATGGGAAGTGGAAGGTAGATCTGATCTGTTTCGAACATGAGAAGCAATGTGCTAGTGAGATACGTCAAAGCAATTAAATCTTCTAGCCTAAGTGTATCAGACAGGTATTATTTGAGAAGTGATCAAAGCCTGATGAGTTCATCTGAATGAGGCAAAATTTGGTGGCTAAACATTATTGTCCAGTGTCTCTGAGTTTTAAAGCTAACAGTTGTCTAAATTTCACTTCAAAAAAAGTAATTTTTCCTCAACCTTCTGTGCTAAGAAAGAACATACATCTATGAGTGCAAATGCCATGCTTGTAACCTGTCAAGTCATCAAGGTCCCTTCCAACACAGACCATTCTATGATTCTCATTCTTTGATTATGTCAAATATAACAGTAATTTTCTTTCACAAAGTTGTCTAGAAGCTGTGTTAGCACGATTCCGATACTGTCAGTGTGAAAAGACATCTTTTTAGGGAATGGAGAATAGAGTAATTGCAAAAATTGAAGAATTTCTAATGGCTTCTCCTTTAAAGAACAAATTTCTACCTATGGGACAACTGAAACGCAAGTGTAGCTTTCATGTGAAAATTAATCCAAATCATTGGGATGGTAGGGCTTATATTTTAAAAATACATTCAGATATGCCATGGCTGCATTACTTATGCAGAAGCAGTTACACAGACAAGTGTATATACGTGAATATGTTTGTTAGGTGTAATAGTAGAGCAACAGGCCAATTAAAAATATCTAAATGAAATGCAGGTTTCATTATTTGCAGAAGTTAATTAAAATGTTGGCAAGACTTTTTCCTTTGATATTCTATACATAATTGTTTTTAAAAATGGATACTTTTGATAAACTTCGTAGAATTGTGTCTGGCATATTTAAAGACACAGTTCGTTTAGTCAGTACCTTGTTCTCTGTTCTAAAAGTCAACATTGCTTTTGTTCTTGAAATACAAAACATGTCTCTATTGTCACTTCCAATTTCAATTTTAGCTAGTCTGAGAATTAAAACAGCTTGAATTATGGGACAAGTAGATCTTTCATGTCTAACTCCATCAAAAGATCATCTTTACCTTGTATTTTATCCACCTATGAGCAGATCTGTTCATACATCGTTTTTAGGTTGGAAAGGGATGCTCTTAAAATTTAGGAAACACCAGAAATAAATTTGCCTCTGGAATATTATTCCAGCCCCCTGACGTGCCTTTCAGTTTTAATTATATTTTTAGCCTTTAATCCAAAGATGTGTTTACAATTAACTTTACAAATAGTTCTTTACATTTTCCATAATCATTCACTCAGACATAAAAAGATGGAGCTGAAAAAGAAGGTGTAATAGAAGGTAATTGACTGAGTTAGAATTTGTCTGGGATGTTCGAGTTAACTCACACTTATTTCATACTTTAACCATATACTTAATCTGTTTCTCTAGAACGTATTCAATTTCTAAAGAGCTTCAGGCTAAGCAAGAACTAATTCAGGAAAGAAAAGTTTAGCGCATATATATATGTAATTCTCTTGAGTAAAAGCTTTTCTCCTAGTGAAGCATAATCTGGTTGTATAAAAATATATATATGTACATATTTATATGTGTCTATGAGTGTGAACTGTGAAAATAAATACAGAAATTTCTTTTAAGAACAAAGAAGGGAGTAATTTATATGAATCATGGCACACTAAGACTTAAACATCAACACTGATTTTATTGGAAGTTGTAAGAGATGGCCAAGAAATCACGGCTGGCCGATTGAAAGAGGCAGCTTTAGTTTTGACAGTCATGTTACACCAACTCGGTTCACAAAGATTCAGTTAACTCAGTAGAAGATACTAAGGATTTGAATAGGATAGATTTGGCAAACCCAAGGAGTACTGACCAAGGCTTATGGAAGACAAAATTGTGACTTGGATTTGGACAAGTACAAATACTTTCAAGGTAGGACCCTCTGTGAATTAACAGGGCATAGACTAGCAGAGGTCTGAAGTGACTGTCTAGACAGGCAGGTGCTGGATTGTACTAAAATGTATCAGGTTTATGCGACAAGGTTTTGATGGTGAGGGAGCTGCAGGGAGGGCATCTGTGAAAAGGTGTCAGAAGCTGCCCTCATATCAGACAGAGCCAGGTGAAGCCAGCTGTCCAAAGCTAGGCCAGTCAGTGATGTTACTAACATCTTTGTGATAGCATGTAAAAGGGGGGTAAAAATATGCTGCACAACAGAGAAAGAAGTGAAAATGTTTGAGAGAAACAGCTCTGCAGACATCAAGGTCGCTGCAGATGGAGGAGGTGCTCCAGTCGCCAGCGCAGAGATCCCATCGCAGCCCATGGTGCAGCCCATGGTGCAGCCCATGGTGAGGCAGCATGTCCCCCTGGAGCCCATGGAGTCCACTGTGGAGTAGATATGCACCCACCACGTCTTTATATGGACAATCTTTCTCAGAGAAGCTTACTTTCTCCTGTTTTTGTTATTCTTGACATTTGGCACTGCAGAGAAATTTAGAGAGGGGAGGGTTGCTGCCAGGCTTGGAATTAATACCGAAAATTAAAAAAATATAGAATGTTTTCAAACTATGAAAATCATAATGAATGAATGAATACAGGACAGACAACAGCTTGCACTATTGATATATTCAAAGATTAAAATAATAGAAGCTGGAATATGCACATTCCTCCTAAAGGAGCATGTGAAATATATATATAGCTAAATAACAAATTTAAAAATACATATTGTAGTGCAAAGAAAAAGAGATGCAGTTTCTGGACCACTGGACCTGGTTTGTGCTATTGTCAGGAGATTATCCTCACTGAGGGTTCAGAGGTCTAGGACACTAAAGTAGTTTAAAAATGTCTCCCAGAGAACAGAGAAACACTTAATAAAGATGAAAAGGATCTGGAAGAAATTAGCACAAGACATCTATACATAGATCACAGCACAGCTGAAATCACCACTGAAGTGTCTGCCCCAACTGGTAAGGAGACCATCCATGGGACAGATTATTCCTGGAAATTTTAAAGTTTTGTTACTCAGCCCAGTATCTTGCAAATGCTGTTGAGCAGTGTTTTTCCACAGACATGCACTGAAGATAAAGTGAGAAAATGAAAACTCACAAAGATTCAAATTCTCAGTCAGGCAGAAGTACAAATTTTAGTTCTCCAGGGGTACTTCCATGGAGAGATATAGTCCTCTTTTAAAGAAGAGCAAATTTAGAGATTTTATGTATTTTGAGCACTAATGAAAATTGAGAGTATAATTTATCCTATGATATTTATTATTGTTTTTAGAAACCTCCACTGAAAATGGCTCTGTGTTGGACAACATGAGAAAATGGAAAAGAACAGGCCTGATTAATCTTCCGTACTTTTTCTTTATTAGGATTTGGTAATGTTACTCATACTCTGTTTAAGTACCTCCAAATATATATATATATATATAAATATATATATATATATATAATCGTTTTGAACAGATAACTTGATGCGTATAAGAAAGTTTCATGACTTTACCAAGGCTGTATGAATCTGATTATAAACCAATCCTGCTGTATGTGGTGATAGGATTCCCATGGGCATAGTGGCATGCTGAGGGGCTGAGAGGTTATCAGGCAGAAGCTGGACAATCCTTCTGATGCAATCAGCCAGCTGGAAGAGGCAGTGATACTAAGATGTCACAGTTCTGTTCCACCCTTGCACAAGACCCACAGGCTTTGTGATTACTTTTTTCAAATAAAATAATAAAAGATTATTTCTTTTTGTAATCTTTCCACCATTTATGATGGCAGTATCAGAATATTTGACTACAGTCTTAGCCCCACTCTCCCAAAAGTATAAATTGGCATTTGAAGTCCTCACTGGCAGAGGATGAGAATGTGATCACCTTGCAGACAAGTTGATGGGCTTTCCCCTCTCTTGTCCCCAAAAGAAGAATGCCTCTTTGGTAAGATATGCATATCCAACCACATCAGAGTAGGAGAACACTTGAGTCACTCAGAAACACTTGTACACAGCACTAAACATTTCTATTTTGCAGGTCTAGCGAGTTTATCACCAGCAATCTAAAAGAACCTATAATCTCTTGCTCCAGTAAACCTACTATTTGTGAATCTGTGTTCATGAATGAGAACAGACTTATAGTATAACCCACACTATTGGTGCATGTGGTATCTTAGTGAATGTGACTGGATTTATAGTGCTGAATTGGTTACAATCTGATCTCTAAGGACAAGCTGGAAAGCAAGGAGGATTTACTTCCATGGTGCTCCTAGACAGGGACTGAGGTGAGACTGACCAGCTTACTGATCTGAGTCTTCCTCGTTGCCCTTCTGAAGTAACATTTGTTTTTTTCCAGTCTTCAGAAATCTCTCCCAGTTGCCATGACCTCTCAAAGCTAATGAAGAGTGGCCTTAGAGTGACATCCGCTAGTTCCCACAGGATTCATGCGTGCATCCCATCAGGCTTCATGGACTTAAATATGTGCTGTTTGTTTAAGCACCCTCTAAACTGTTGTTCCTCCACCAAGGGTAAGTCATCTTTGCTCCTGATTTTCTCACTAGTCTCAGGAAATTGGGATTACTGAAGGTTAGTCTAACTAGTAAAGACCAARCCAAAGAAAACATTGCATACCTCAGCCTTTTCCATGTTCTTTKTCACCGGATGTTCCACCCATGTCAGCTGTAGGTCTGTGTTTTTCCTTGTCTTACTTTACTGCTTATCTATCTGTAGAAGCCTTTCATGTTGCCCTTCATACCCCTTACCAGATTCAGCTCCTCCTGGGCGTTTCTTAACACCATCCCTGAACAACTGGACAGTCTTTTTATATTCCTCTTGTGTGATGTGATCCTGCTTCGACTTCTTGTATGTCTCCTTTGTAAGTTTGGATTTTTAAAGGCTCCTTGGGTATCTGTGAAGACCTCCTGCCACTCTTTTCTGATTTTTTACTCATCRGGATCGATCTTTCTTGATCTTGTAGGAGGTGATCCCTGAAAATCACCTAGTTCTTCTGGAGCTCCTTAGTTAGTTTCAGAAAATCTGGTCTTTCCTGCACCCCAGTTAATACCATACAGCACTAAGCATTCTTGGTTGTGGTGAAGAGAGGTTGCAAGCTTGTATAGTCTCTCTGCATGCTATGTTCCTTTTTTATCCTGTCCGCCATTACTGTATTCATCCCTAAACTCAGAAATGTTGAGGAAACTTCGTCTTRTATATATACACCAAACTGGGAGTAAATAAAGCAAATATGTATAAACAGGTTTGAATTCACCAGACAAATTATTCACTTATTTTAGATTATTTTCTTTCTATTAGATGAACAGTACATCATGTGTTTCAATTTTGGGGTTTTTTCAGCCGTGGTATATTCATAGCGATCTGTTTGTTGAGAGATGTGGGCATGATTTAGGCAGTTTACAGTGAAATATGGATTTAGATATGTAACTGATAGTTCTTATAACCCAGTGTCATAAGCTGATAGAAAAAAAATATTCATATTAGTAAAATGCATACTGAAAAAGAATACAGTCAGGCACTGATCCATATTTAGCATGGTTGCTATGGAATAGCACAGATTAACATGCTATTAGCCCTGACATAATCCTCAGGAAGAACAGGGAATACAAAAAGAAAATAAATAGACAGATAAGACTTCAAAATTATACTTACATAAGTATTGTATTTCAGAAGAAAAGTGCAGGTGGTAGATATAGTAGGAGTTAATGATTGCCAGACACTGAAACATTAAGGGTGCTATTATATATCCACTATAGTTAGACCCATACTGGAATGGAGTTATTGACATGTTTCCTGTGTTCAATTGATGAGGATAAAGAACATTTATTCTGCACTTTTTCCTGGAGAGAAACATCAGTTTAAGACATGTAAATAGCAGGACAAGGCACTGTTATGAGAAATGACTTTTTCATCTCTCATCAATACTCAGAACAAAGAAGTTTTTCAAATCCAAAAGGCAAAATAGGGTATGTCAGACGCTAAGTGAACAATTTCAGAAGGACTTGAAGCTCTATATTCCATAAGACCTGTTGTTGGTGCTATGCTGGTCTGGCAAGTGAAGATGTGCTGTTAGAAACCATGTCTATAGCAGCTTAGCTTTGCTAATATCCGGGACAGACATTGTTGCAGACATTGATGTTTTGTTAAAACAGCTCTCAGAGAGGAGATAAATGAAACAGAACTGTGTCGAATTTAACTAAGCCACTGCCCATGTGCTAGATCTTTGGGTTTGGTTGCAGGTGTGCTACAGTGGGCCAGCACTGCCGTTCAAACAGCAATCACTGGTACAAGTACTGGGAGGCTTTCTCAGCAATGTGTTTTTGTTGATAAATATGCACTTCCTTATTGTCTGTGTAAAAACTGCTCTCCTAGTATGAAAAAATAATGTCATGTTTTGTATTATTCATTAGGAAAAAGATTTGCCTGACAATTGTGTCTTTTTAAGTGGATGATCCAAAATGTAAAGAAAACGTCATAAGAATACAGTGACTGCTTAATCTGAGTATATTGTTGGTTTCTTGGTCCTATTGGTTGCTTTTGTTCATATATTGCCTATTGCAAAATTCAAATAAGCTGTATTTCAGTTGATCACTTGGAAAGAAGAGGCCAACTTTTATACTGTTAGATTTTTGTATGATATTCTTTTCTCTTTTGCCTTAAATTATGGGTGTATATCATGCATAAACCTGAAACATTTAAACTCCTTGGACATCTTAGACACATCACTAGAGTTTACACATTAGAAATATTGTGTGTGTCCCCCCCAAACTGCTTACATGTTCACCTGAATGTCTCATTAATTTGTAGGAAAAAAGATCATTATAGAAAAAAAGACTGTAATTACATAATTTTTCAAAGGAGAGTAAACAGGAATGATTTTATAAATGTTCATTCAAACTGGTTTGGGTATGATGCTGCTTATTTCTTCACTTACAGAGAAGCAGGAAGAGACTCCTGTTGCATTCATGGCAGGAAATAATGGATAGAGAAAATCTTCAATAACAGAGGTTTATTTTAGTTAGAAAAGTCAGCCATAACAGCAAGATATGCATGTATATGACACTCCAGAACATATTTCTTACTGCATAGTACTTTTCTTTCAGTGTATATCCTCAGGCATCATCTGCCAGAGTGTATGCTTACTTTGGCTTACTTTTTAGTCAGAACTATTTTCAATTCCCATAATAACATCATCTGTTCACATGAGCTTTTCTCCTGCTATGTTAGAGACCTTGAGGATAAATTGTAGACTGGGAACCTGAAACATCAATATGACTGAGTAGGTACTTTGAAGCAATGGATGCTGAAATTTAGTCAGCAAGATTTACAACAAACCTTTTTAGTAGTTAATAGAAAAAAACCTTCTAAAGACAGAGGAGATATTAATTATGATAGTTGAAATATTTCATTGCTTCTATCTTAAATTTATGGTTTTGGTATTCCCTTTGAATTTGTTTGAATTTCTTATAAATATTTGCAATTTTCGTTGGGTAAAAAAACCACTCTTGTTGACAGATYATGTAAGAATAAATTTTGTACTAACGACACAGTTTTCAGTCAATCTAGTTGTCTGAGCGGTACCTAGGTGACCTCTTGTCAAAGCTGGCATCTCAGAGTGGTTTCAAAGGACTTCAATAGTGTGAGGTTTAGACAACATTAGCAGTAATGAGCTTTTCCATACTAATTCTAATTTACAAAAGGAGTTTACTGCCTTCCCAAATTGTTTTGGAATTAAACTAATAAATCTGAAAGTTATAAAAGTATTTCTGGCAGGAAAACAAGTCACTGCTAAATAAGTGCTACTAGTCTTTTATTTAGCTTAATATTTCGGAGACTAGCTAGATCTTCAGCTAGAAATTCTTTTCAATAAATCAGGTGAACCCCATGACAGAAAGTAATGATTATTTCATTTGCAAAATTTCTGACAAAGTGCAAAAGGGAAAAATCAAGGCACTATAGACTATATAAAAAATATATATGTATATAATATGTACATAGTATTACTACACAAACAAATAAATACATGCTCAAACAAATACATATATATATTCAATACCCATCATGCATTGACTGTATCGACTATATACTTCAATACATATATTTATACATATTATATATATTATATATATATACATATATATATATATATAATATGTAGTGGATTCTTTGAAAAGAAATAAATGCAAGGCATGAACTGCAATCTTGCTTTAATTAAACTTGTTCATTTCTCGTTTTGGCTAAAAATGAATGTGCAATTTAAAACAATTGGATGTGTACAGAGCCCCAGAAACTCAGTAAGGTGTAGTTCACTTAGCAGGCCTCGATGGTAAGGGAAATGAAAGCAATGGGCACTTCCCCAGTGCAGAAGTTCCACAAGTAATGCCAGATTATGGGCTTCCTTCCCCTCCCTGTTTTAGGCCATTTATTTCTGCTCCTGCAGCCCAGTTCAATTCCTCTATCACCTCCTAAGACTCTGATCTGCTTTGTACTTAACTGAGAGAAAGCCATTGTACAAGAAATGAGGCAAACCATGAATATCAATGTGCTACTTGTATCTGGTTGCCTTTTCATGTGTGTTAGGGAGTTCTACTGTCTCCAGAATCCCACAGTTTCGTATCACCACAGATCTCAGACCATTGTTGCTTAATATAAGCAAGAATAAAGACTAATGAAAACATAGCTATTGTCTGTCTTTCAGACTACTGGAAAAGTGTGCTGTTATTCACAGTAATATTGCTTGTAATCTGCAGTTTAATACTCTGCATTTCAGCATATGTCTCTGAGTGTAAATGACAGGAGCAGGGTGCCTTGCACAGCCTGTGGTGGTGTGTTTGGTTCTGTACCGTGCTGGCACTTACCTGACAGAATACTCTGCTTGTTTCCTCTGTAAATCTTCTCTTTCCTGTCCATATTCTAGAAAGAAGTATCTTTGGAAAASGGTAACTGAAGCATGTCTGACTGTCCCAACATACTGAATGCTTCTTTACCCTGGAGAGTGTAAATAAGAGAAAGGCAAGATAATATATTTAGAGGGGTACCAGACTACTTCATAGACCTGACTGAAGCGTAGGAAAAACATACTGACAAACTGTTTTCAGTGCTAGGGTTTCTCTCCTGTGAGAGAGCCTGAAAGGAAGAAGTCAGACCCCTGGGAGATTGCAAAACAATAAACAAGTCAGGAACTGCTTCAAAAACTATTTCTTTTTATGTCTGC
The DNA here is from genome assembly GCA_018881555.1 of Amblyornis subalaris. NCBI lineage: Eukaryota > Metazoa > Chordata > Aves > Passeriformes > Ptilonorhynchidae > Amblyornis > Amblyornis subalaris. The sequence continues at coordinate 15,865,793 of JACAXG010000009.1, read as the reverse complement.
ATGTAATTAGTGGTTATAGATAGTCCTTATTTTGTTTCATCAAAGTCTTGAACCATGCCAGCACAGCAAATGTAGAAAGAACCTAAATCCAGAGTTCTTGTTAGGCAGGTACAATACCTGTGATTCCACCATGCGCCGTTGATGATAGCTCACAATTAGATCACAAAGGAAGAGAGATGAGGTAGAGCATGCAAAGTTGAAAAGCTGGTGTGGTACAGGGCTTTATAGCAGGTGATGGAGAGGTGGGTTGGAAGCTGAGGATTAGTGTCTTTGGAGCCAGTAATAGATTTTAGGGAAGAGAAATTGAGAGTCGGAACTTGTAATGCATCTTTTTTTATGGTAAATATTGTACTTTCTACTTGTTATTTGAGAAACAGTATTTGCCTTTGATTATGAGACACATTGGATTGATGTTCAAAACTTGGACATACCAAGCTACCATAATTCAAGAGAACATAAAAAAGGTCTGATTCTAGCACTTACATGTGGTAACCAATCATTATTGTTTTCTGATATGTTTGATTTTAGGTCAAGTCACACCTTCTTCCACTGAATTTTTAGATTCTTCCTGTCTATCTGATTAATCAGGTCAGCTACTGACAGGAGATAGATATTTTAGATACAATAATCATAGGCCTACATATTTGTTAAGGAATTAAAAATTTCTACATAGTAGATGTAAATGTTCATAGTCACCCTCGAATGCATGTACTTGTACAATACTTTTGAAAAGGAAAAGTTCTGTGAGGGTATACAATGATAAAGCACTAACAAATAACAGCAGTTTCCCTCTCTCTGCCCTTGGCTGCATGCTCGCACTTCCTGTCCTGTGTTGGCTCAAGCTGCTGTGCAGCCACATGGTGTTCTCCTTTCCTGGTGACTGGCGACAGAGCTTCCCTGGTGTGGAAGTTTTCTGAGTGAATAGAGGAGAGATATCAATTATTAATGCATGAACTTGGAAACTGCATGCACATTGCAACACTCTAAATTTTATTGCCAGAAGGAAACTCATTTTATATATATGAAGCTATGATTCTTTTGTCGCTCTAGTTTGATAGTCCAATCAAAATAAAGCAAAGAGTTATAATAATACTAACACCATGCTACCATTCACAGTCTGATTTAATATGGGAAAATCTCTGTAACACAGCTGATTACACACACACACACACACGCACACGAAATCATAGTCTCTGCTTACTTTCTCTGGTGTTATGTTCACTCTGCAATCTCCCTCAAGGTTCTTAAAGTTGTTGAACAGTCTTTCTCAGGCAGAGGAGATGGGAAAGGACTCTAATGTCCCTACTTCTACACCAGCAAGAGTTTGATGCTTCTGGGGAAAGTAGAAGGGGTTCCTTCCTCCTTCTTTTGGGGGTCCACTTGTGTTTATCCATTTTCTCAATGTATGCAAGCATTCTCTTAACTTGTTCTTACTTCTTTTCATGATTTCACTTGCTTGTTTTTCTGTACTCTTTGTATGTCTAAACTGGTTTGACAAGACTTTATGTCTGTAGTGACCAATGACTGACCATTGTGCTTTCTGTTTAGTTCAATGTCCCTGGCACCACTCTGTGTCTGCACTCTTGCATGCCATATCTTATTTTATGATTATAGACAGTTCAATCTACAAATAATAATTACTTTTTCTCACTATAAACCAAAGCTAACATATCAAACCTGACTGCTAGGTAGATGTTTTAGCTGAAATAAACTACAATCAGCTTATGTCATAGGCTTGCCCAGGCAAGTTAGGAGCTCCTACAGTGCCAGGTTAACACCAAGCCAAAGTAGACTTTTAATCCTAGTGGTAAAATGCCATATGTACTGGACTAAAACAGCTCTACCTCACTCACAGCTTCTCCACCCGGGCCTGTCCAACTCAGGAAACCCCTGATGATTCTGGGCTCTGCATAGCATAGCATGTCATCTGACCCCTGTCCTTGAGAAAACATTGTTCTTGACCTCATGGGAGCTGGAAGACAAGACCTTGTGACTTATCTCCTGAAGCACCAGTAGCACTTGTCTGTCCCAGCACTCTGAGAGCATCAACAGAAGCTGTGTCAGGACTCTGATCAGAGTATGGCAGGGTTGAAAAATCCATAACCATGTGTCATGCCTGCAAGTTATTTTCTACCTGAAACCTCCTGAGCTTTATTTCTGCCTGTGCAATTCTACCTGTCAGGTGCTTTTGCAATTAGACGTGTCCATGTCCTCCCACAGTAGTGGGTGTAATCAACCCTTTCAACCAGATGTGGGAACACTCCATAAAATTCTTTGTTCCTGGGGATAAATAGGGCTGTGAATTCCACTGCAGATATAGGAAACAAGAACTACTTTCTAGTTAATGCATTTTCTTTCCAAAGTGTTTTTTTTTTAAAAGTTTGGCATCTGAGATCTCTTGGCCTAGTGGTGTTTTCTGCTTCTTTCCCTCTTCTTTGTAGATACATATCAGCACAGCCCCATCCAGCCATACCTTGTGCCCACAGCAGTCACGTTCCTATGATTCTACAGTCCCTTTTTTTGAAAGAACATGTGACAGGGACTTTTACTCAAATTAGGGTGATCACCTACAGTGTACTCATAAAACACAGCAAAAACTTGAACATTTTTGCTTCTCCTGTGGTATTTACCCAACACAGAAAGAAAACATCAAATATGTTTTAAAATGGTATTTTGGGCCCACATCTTGTAGTCAGCTCTGTAAGGGATAGCAACTCCTGTAAAAATCTAGTGACTTCAAGGGATTGACATATGGCTTCTGCAAATCAAAAATAAACCCGTTTTCATTGATTATTCAATATTATAACTCTCTGCATTTCAGTTTAGGAAAATCAAGAAGCAAAACAGAGAAAATCATATTGAGTTTAGAAGACACACTAAGTTCACTTAAGCTCAGAACTTGCAATAGCTCAAAACTTGCAATAGCTCAGAACTTGGAACAGCCTCTGTATTTCATCTTGAGTAGTTAATTATACATTTTATGAGGAAAGAAAATGACTAATAGAGGAAACAGCACTTTGAGTGCTGAGTGGAAAGGGATTATTTACTATGCAGTAATTTGATACACCTTGTTCAGGTTGTAGGTGAAAGGTATTTTCATGTGACAAAGGTAAGATAATATTTACCAGCAGTTGCTCATATGACTGCTCCTCCCTTTACTGAAAGACAAGCAAAGTGCAAGCTATAACGAATCTTCTCTATACTTCCTTTCTTGGTGTATCTGCAAAAAAATCCTGTGAAAATCAGTATAATGTATGACTTGTAGACATGGCCCATGACATTTAAAGTAGTAATTTAAATTTCAGGAGGATGTCAAGAAGTAAAATTCAGAGAAAGTTTTGATTTTTCTGTCTGTAATGCCATCAGTATTCATCTGTGAATTTCTCTGAGATATTTGGATAGTCAGAGAGCAGAAAAGGATACAATCATTTGTATCACGGTGGCATCCCAGGGACATCCAAGAACAGAGCTCCATTGTGCTAAGCAGTATACAAATTCAGTAGCTGACCTCATGTGTCCTGACAAGGATGCCAGTAATTCCTGATCAGACCTAAGAGTTGCTCAAAGTTATGGGGTGTGTCCTCTTGATAAAGGGAGGGTGTAGGCAGAACTACTAGCTCAAGTTCCAGATGTGACAGAGCTGCATCTATGGATAGCAGAATTACCCATGGGAAAAATCTGAACCTTGATCTTTGTCTCATTAAATGTTTCAACCCCTTRTTGAACAAGGGTTGAGGTCCAAAGATGGTACCAAATTGTATGGTTTTGAGAGCAGAACATGAAGTAGGCAATCTTGGTTCATGAAATAACATTAAGTATTTAAAAAAAGATGTAGGAAAAACTACTATAAACACTACTAAAAGGCTTTTTCATAAGAGAACATGAGAGCAAAGTCAATCCATGACAATAGGCTTCCCTGAATTAAGGAGAAAATTCTGTTGTCTCAGGAGCCTTTCTACGAGGCCCAGCTTTTATGAATCATGCCATGTTCTTGTCAAGTTTTGCCCCTTGTGCTCTTCATTTCTAGGATATAGTTAAGAGCCATTTCAGCTATATTTAAGTAAGAAACATCTGCTGTAACAGTGTGCCAGCGTTACCAGGGATTGGCTCTCCAACTGAATTTTTATTAGCACTACCTTAGCAAACAGACTGTGCTTGTCAGCATTATGTAAAAAGGGAATCTTCTCAGGTCCTTTACAAACATTTTTAATTGTAGGTAGTAAATAGAAAAAGCTGTGCTGCCTGTTACTTATTCTACTTACTTGTAGAAGAGGCTCACTTGATCTTTCATCTCTCTCTTTTTAAATTTTTTTTATATTGATTAATCAATTATGTTTTCTGGTACAAATTTTTAAAAACTGATTTAATGAATTTTATCCCTAACATAGCCTATTTTTCCCAATGTTTTCCATTTGGCAGATCTAATTTCAGTTATATGATGGAGATGCATATTTATCTCTTGCCAATACTTTCTCAATAGCTTTTGAACTTGCTGTCTAATTGCAACCAAATTTATCAGAGCAGWAGAGGTACCAAAATTATACCAGATTTCTATAACCTTTGTAAAAAATTGAAATTGAGTAGATGAGAGATTTATTTTTCTTTCCTTTTTAGAATAGGTTTCAGAAGGAGAGCCAAGGAAGAGTTTTACTGTGCTGATATGCTCTGGCACACAAGGCAAAAATAAATCAATGCAGCACATCAGCGTACATACAGCAACCAGTCTAACGGGATGTGTGTGTCCAGTGATTGCATTCTGTAATCCAAAGCTAAGAGGGAAACATAGTGGAGGAGTTGGGGGTCCTGCAGAATGGCTCATGTGCAGAGCTGGTTACTTCTAGTGGTGGGGGCACACTGACATATGTGTCGTAAATCGTATAAGAGTAAGGCTTTGTAGGTCATTAATAGACCCACTGGAGCACAGTTCAGTTTATAAATCCTTGTCTCCTACTCCAGTTCCTCATTTCTATATTTGTTAATGTATGATATTTACTACAACTGCTACTACAAAAATAAGTGATTAAATAAATAAAAACCATTGACTTTCCACTGAAAGAAGTATAACCAATCTATGAACACTTGATTTCTGAAGTGGTAATACTAGTTAACTGCAATATGATCTAAMGCTCTGCTATTGCTGGAACACATGGATCCTACTCTGAATTGCTGCATTCACTATGCTGCTTGTCATTAAAATGACAGGATCAATCCATATTGGAACTGTTAGTTATCATTTACAACTGTCAATAAAGTCGAAATCTCACATAGCAATGATATCTACTTTACTTTTTTTAATTTAAGTCAAAGTAACTTGTAACAATGACAGCAAGAGAGAAAAGAATCTAGTAACCTTCCTGAGTCCAGGATAAGGATTGACCCTTAACTTTTATATTTTAATTGGATTTGGTTTTTGCTGCATAGGAACTGAACTAAAAATGTTATGATCTCAGTTGTTCTTAACCTAGGAATCTTATACAGAACTCTATTTCAATTATTTTTTTATTATTGCTAGCAAGCAGTTTTGAGTAAATTTCTTCTTAGGATTTCTCAGTATGTGTTTCATAGCATATAGATCTTTCTCTAGTTAATTTTCCATTTTTATTTCTGACTGGAATTTGTTTCAATAAGTAGTTTATACAGAGATGTACCACTTGGTTCTGTGATTTTTGGATACATTATTTTCATTAAAGGTTCTACATATTGATCCTATTTTTTTCCTTGTGCAGTAAAAAAAGTGTTCTATCTGTATTGTACAAATATTTTTCCCAAGTTTGCACTGGTTTGAATGTAAACCAGTACGGGAAATTAACCCCACACAAATAACTTGAGAGAGATTTTAGGCCAGAGTTACAATTTTTGTAGAAAGGTTACAATAAATGCAGTAATACAGAAACAAAACTGGCTTAAAACCTCAGTGTCAGAGTACAACCTGATACCTCACTGACCAGAGTGGTAGCTGTAGTCCAATTAAGCAGTGACAGCAGTGCTGTTGAAAGCAGTGGTCCTGTAGAAAGATCTAGTCCTCTGGGCGTCCAGTGGTGGCAGTGTCTGAGTCCCCGGGCCTTTTATGTGGTGGTTCTTAGGTGGTACCTCCCCCCGGGCTGGGATTTCCACAATGGAAATGATGTAATCCTATGAGTCACAGAATGTTTCTGGAGCTCTACTCTGGCAGTGCCTACTCAGTACGCTGATTGGCCATTAGCAGAGATGAGCCTCTCAGGATGGATGGTGCTGCTGCTTCCCTGGAGAGTTATCACGGTTGAGGTAGGAAACACTACCCCACCTCACACGGTCTGCCTCTCCTCAGCTCATAGCCTGAGGGACCAGGTGTGTACCCAGCTACTGTGAACGACCCATCGTTAACAAGCTTGTCAAGGAGTTATGTGAATGATGATAGAATACATACTTTGGTTAATGCAGGACAAAGTTAAAAAATGCAGTTTTCACAGATGATCATTGTTGTTTTCATGGGGTTTTAAAACTAACTCACCCTGTGAAAGACTAGAAAGTTATAACCAGGCAAACACCTTTTTATTTAGGTAAATAAAATTAAAATACCCTTGAAGTCACTGGGGGAAAAAAAAAAAAGACTGAGTTTAGAGCAAGGTCAGAAGTCAGTACCACTCTTTTTTTTGTTTTGAGGATCAGGTAGGAGAAATCCTATTCTTTAATTTAAAGACATTTTCTGTAAACATTGATAACAATGTTTTCAAAAATCATTTCTTTGCGGAGCCCATTTTGTAAAAAATCTCTGCTGATTTCAGCCACAATAAGATTGCGCAAAATAAATAGAAATCCTATCCCAGATTTTTCATTTTCTTGCAGTAGCGATGGTTTGTCTTTGTGCATTTTCAGTTACTAATTTATATGGGACTTTTCTTATATTATAAGGTTGCATTAGTTACAGTCWGCATTTCTTGACAGTAAATTTTTGCAAACAGGCTTACATATGTCACAGGCAGTTCTCTTTCTAATCAAAGAATCTTCAAGTTCTCCAAACCCAAAGATAACATTTAGATTTAATTTCTATTATATAACTATCTTGTATCCAACTGGAGGATAATGAAGAAGTGGTGGCTTTCATAAATGTTGCATTTGAGACAGAACAATTTAACTATGTGGAGTCTCTTTCTGTGACATTTGCATAAAATGATGGCATTAAGCTCCCAGTGGTGCTCTTCCCGTCATACACAAGATCAAAGAGCTATTATGCTCTGAGCCTGTCTGCAGCTGTTACATGCTTTCAAGGACTGTTTTCAGTCTCTCAATTTTTCAAGAGTATTTGCCATATGAGAGTATCGGAGTTTCCACTGTACTCAAGCTGTAATTTTCCCAAAACAATGTTGTGTTCAGTTGACTGCCATGTTCAATTTCTTAGGATTCAGCAGTGGAGTCATGTAACACATAGCATACCATGGCCGTGAAACATGTGGTCTCTTTCTCAGGAACCAGAGCTCTCTCGGGAGCTGCTTCCTGCTTACTCACTAAGGGAGCAGTGTCTCCTAGCACCTTCCTCAATGTGCTGCATGTGGAAATAATGAGTCAGGCAGCCAGAACAGTGAGGAAACAGGATGCAAAAGACGTGCATGTGAGCATGTGAATGTGAGAGGCACAAAGAAGAGGAAGAGACACATGGATGAGACTTAAATTTAAATGTTTTTTGTTCTTTTTGTTGYGGTACCAGAAACTTACCCCTCAGTGCAAGGGTATTTAGGCATTGAAACGCTGTGCAGGGGTTATAGAGTTCTGCTAAAGTGTGGTGAGGACTCCGGTGCCTTAAATCAGGCTCTGGTGGGAATTGTTATGGAAAACTGGTAGGACATTACTTAAGTATGAGATATGATCACCTTTGCTGATCTTTGTACATTGTGTAGCTTAGGAAATAAAAAGTGATTGAGGTTGGAAAGAACCTCTGGAGTTCATCAAGTCTAATTCCTTCTGCTCAAGCAGGGTCAGCTGGAGCAGGTTGCTGCAGGTTGCAGCAGAACTGTGTCCAATCCAGTTTTGAGTAACTCCAAGGATGGAGGCTCCATAAGTCCTTTGGGACACCTGGTCCAGTGTCTGATGACCTCCACAGTAAAAATGTGTTTTCCTGTCTTCAGATGGAATTTAATGTGTTTTAATCTGTGCCAATTGTCTCTTTCCCTGTCAGTGGGCACCATTAAGAGAAGTCAGTGTCTTCCTCTTCTTCATTCACTCATCTCATATCAGATACATTGGTACACATGGACAGGATCCTCCTGAGTCTTCTCTTCTAAGGACTGACCACTCCCAGCAACTTCAGGCTCTCCTCRTGTGTCAGATGTTCCAATCCCTTTGTTATCTTCACGGTCCTATATTCAACTCACTCCAGTAAGTCCACATATTTCTTGGAGCCCAGAACTACACCCAACACTTAGTGTTTATATTTCATTAACATATTCTAGTAGGTTTTTGCAACAGTATTTCATGACCCCAAATACAATAGTGGTTAAATACCCTGGGACTAATGGGATCAAAAAGAGAGGGTTGAATGCTTGCATGTTATAACAAGTATTTATTTTGTAATAAACAGTATTTTTTTCTTATCCTTCAGTTTCCTGTAAAGACAATTGTTCATCTTATAGGCACCAGATATTAAGCTCAGAATTTTCATAACTCATCATACAATGTCAGGCTGCTTAAATCCACAAATTACAACCTCCAGTAAAATCCATCACTTTGCAAATAGCTGATTACACTAAAGAATTACAGATGAATTATCAAAGAAATAAYTCACTTTTGAATTATGAAAGTAGTTACTAGAAGAGAGTACCTTAAATGACAAAATCTTGCTTGGTATTTTAGAATGTGTTTAATACTGCAGTCTTTACTGTAATTACCAAGAATTCTCAGAGGGCTTGTCATGGACCACTCTTGAAGCTGATGCCTATAATACAAAGAAAAGCTTTGTCTGGGCAGATCTGCAAATGATACATGATAGGATTATATAATAGAGATAAGTTAGCACTGCTTGTTCATTCCAATACTTGGATTTGTAAGCTTATTTTTTAATCCAGCTCTCAGGCAAACAATCTTATGCTTTCTTACAGACCTGTAACAGAAACATTGAGCACAAAAGTGACCTGTTAGAAGTTTTAGTCAAAAAAGTTTTAGTGGCAGTGGCTGAGAACATATGCTCATATGCACGGCAAGCTACAGCTGATGCCTTTATACTAGAGTGTTTCTTCCCACTCTCCTTCTTGTGCTTGTGCCATGGAAGTATTTTCTTAAATGTGACTACAGGAATACAGCAGGTGTACCAGCCCCGTGCAGCACTGAAGGTAAAAACCAGCCTGCTAGGGGAATATTGGATTTCAAGCTTTGACATTGGCCAGATCCATCAGAAACGTCATGAGCTCTTTTTCTAAATCAGAACAGATTGACAAAAGTCCTCACAAAAACTCTGCATCAAAAAAAACCTCAAACCCAAATCAAACCCAAGACACTGAAAATGCTTTTGAAACTTTTCCCAAATTACTGCTGGCACAGAAGCTGGAAACACTGGTGTACCTATCTGGTTTGATGGCACTGACAGAGGAACTGCCCAAGGGTCCCTCCTTGGAGAACACTTCCTTGAGGAACTGCTCTGAGCAGCTGGAGCTGGGTGGATGACAGCCTGTCAGCACAGGCACTGCAGATCTAAATTTGCACTGGCAAATAAAATATGCCTGGGCCATCAGGCAAGCTGCTCCCTCTGGGATGARGGGTGGGAACAGCAGGGGTTCACATGGAGCAGCCAGGATACAGATCTGACTCATGAATAGCAGCCGGGACTGACTGACCATGAGTCCAGATCTGTAGCACGGTGAGGAAGTAGGTCCGAAGCCAAGCCTGGAATTCAATCTGTGGGTCAGAATCAGGTCCAGCAAACACCTGGCAGGCACATAGTGATGAGGCAAGGCTCAATAAAACCAGGGAGTCAGCCTCTAAGTTGGTGTTGGACCAACACAGCCCCCACCAGCCATAACTTGCCTAAACTACACACCAACACTCCTCTTGTTCAGGCCCAGGTCTGAGCTTAAAGAGAACTTCTGGGCCCATGGCTGTGGGCAGGTGAGGCAACTTCAGCATTCTGGATTGTTTGGGTGCAATGGGGGCCAGAAAGAGAAAGTATCAGAAGGAGAAAACCAGCTTGCTGGGGATAGTGAGGAGAACCACAGGACAGGCGTCACTTCTCCTAAAACCTCATAAATTCAGGCCCATCCTGTTGAAAATCTAGTTTGTTTTCTAACCAGCCATGCCCTCACAGGTTGTTTTATTCTGTTGTTCTTGCTGCAGACCAAGTTTCCTCTTGCCTTGGTACCAGCTGAATTCATGGTGATGCCTTATCCGGGACTACCTAAAAAGAGAGGCTTGACAAAATAAAAAGAGTAAAAAGTGGTTGCATTTATTTGAAGGCCTTCAGGTGCATCCACGGCAGTCAGAGCTCACTCAAGGCTTACACCCTAAGATGGACCCCCTAAGGTGGACTCCCCAGGATGGATGACCGGTCACGGGTTCTTCGTACTTTTATAAGTTTGGTACATTTGCATATCGGGGCCAGTTCTTCCAATTACATCTGCAGGTAATGAAGTAATTCATCCCAAGTTTGCTCTCACCTTTCCAACTCTTGTTTACAGTCCYCGGGGCCCGAGGCAGTCAGTTGTCCTTGAGCTTCAGGCATGAAGACGGATTGTTTCGTCTGAAAGCAGTAGCTAACATTCCATATGGACTTTAGAGTTATGCACTAAAGAATTGCAGGGTTACAAACATATGAAAAATATAAAAGCTAAAATCCTAAGGCATCAATGGCAAGTTTATAGAGAGGTGCAGGTTGAGGTGTACCTGGTAGTTCTAGTCCCTGTGTCTGGCAGGGTGAGAGCTACATTGTGATCAAGGAGGGGCCCCTCACATCAGCACAGAGGGTGCACCATGAGGCACAGCAGCCCACAGTGCAAGCAGTCTTCATAAACCTGCAGGCTAAGAACACTCTTTTTGCTCTCTGGAAATAACCTGCCTCCACAGAACACTCACTGCCTTGTTGGTGTATAGCATTCTGTAAGATGACAGAGTAGTTTAAAATATCACCTGTCCTTCAGTTTTGGTGACCAAGTGCAAAAGGATCAGTCCTACCACTGTAGTCAGTGTCTTCCCCTCTCCTGTAATTTCTCCTGGTGATTGTAAGCAATTATGGTTATAGCATCCTTTACCTCATGGGCTGTTGCCCCCCAAAGATCAGTATGGGCTCTGAGAGAAGGAAGACTTCTGATCTGAATGATTCCTATATGGGGTATTTGTGTTAAGCTGTCTGCTTTCCTTTAAAGGATACTAGAAATACACTTTTCACACCTACACTTTTAGAATACATCTGTTGCATGAAGCAGTTTGTAGGGACTTTGGCTGTTGAAAGATTTGGTGCTTGTTCCCAGCTCCATCTCATCTAACTGCTTTTCAGGACAAGAATTAGTATTTTTATTTAGTTGTGTTATACTTAAACCCTATACTTGCATGTAGCCCACCTTTGGGCATGCCCAGAGAAATTATTGCATTTGCCAGACTCAGAGTAATGGGTTTAATTTGATATAAGCTGGACATTTTTTCTTCCTTTTTTTTTTCTTCTTTTTTTTTGTGTGTGGAGGAACTTCTGAAAGTTACTGTTAAATCTAATGTTAGACGAATCTCTTGGCAGCTAAGTACAACAAACGGTACCCACAGATGGAATTTGCAATGAAAATTATGCGCCTGAGGACCCCTATAAAATCTACTAAATAGTTATCTGCATTGGACACATGACAATATTTCCATAAAATAGATTCTAAATTACTACTGGCTATGAAAATATAATTTTTTAACTCAGCAGAACAAGTTCAGTTCTACATGAATSCTCAGAAGTTACCCAGTTTTAGGATTACAAAGAGAATTTGCCTCAAGCTAGCCAAGTATAATGATAACTCCTTATTCCTCTTTATTTTATAGTTAAAGTATGAAAAATTAAAAAGATTAACATTGCGAATGCTTGATATATACTTCCCTTTTGTTCTGTCTTTATCAGAAGCAAAAATCTTGGATAACTCAAATTTAATTTTCACAGGAACTGAAGTAATTTTCTCCTAAAGCTCTAGTGTGTCTTCATATTTCAGTACATTTTAATGGACTCCATTGTTATTTGAGAAATTCAGTCTCCAGAGGGAAGTTTTGGTCACATGATGAATACTGAACTACTGTTTGATTCCTTGACAACTACAAACTCATTTGAACTCCTAGAATCCACCTGAAATTCTAGCCTTTCAATGCCATTTCTGTAAAACATTATATTTAATTCTCATGTAGATGACAGCTTTGGGCAATTTTCAGGTAGAGCTGGTAGATGAAAGCAGAACTGTTACAAATTATGGTATATGTTGTGCTTTGCAGTTTCTATCTCTGAAGAACTGCTATGAAAGTATTTTTATCCCCTTCCCTTTAGAGTAACCAGTAATGAAATATATTTTGGAATTTCAGTAGTGCCTTTCTACCACTGTTGCTGCTAAAAATGTTCTTCAAGAAAAACAAAATTTCCTCTCCCTTCTCTGTTACTCTGCTGTGTCTGAATTTAGTCTTGTTTCTGGACATATCTCAAGTTATGTGAATTTTTCTTGTAGTCATGGCTGCTCTTACACTCTGATCTTATCTTTCTCTGATTAATTCATATTCTTAATGCATTACTAACTATGAGAAAAAGAATAGTAAGCAATTGTTTTTCTGGATTTGCATTGAAGAGTGTATTAAATTGTAGATCAAAACTAAATTATCAGTAAAAGTCTGGTATTTCAGTGCACTTCCTTGTCATATCTCAAGCAATTTAAGTTCTGTTGCCAAAGTTTAAGAATTACAGATTAGGGGGAACATCATCCTAAGTCTTTATAAAATTTTTTTAAAATAGAGCTTTGATAGTTAAAATTATAGAGTTGTTCATTGGATGTGCCATATTAACTAATATCTGATTAAGATGACATGCAGCTGATTAAGATGACATGACATCTTAGAACTTCTATGGAGCAAAAAAAATACACTGATGTTCCTAAATCTGGAACAAAATAGTTTTTACAAAATCATAGGTAAGTTCAGGTTCAAAAGGACTTCAAGAGGTCCTTCTTAAAACAGGGTCAGATCACGTTGTTCAGGGCTTTAACCAGTCTAGGTTTAAAATCTTAAAGAATGAGACTACACAAGCCTCTCTGGGTAACCTGTTCCAATGCTTGACTGTCCTTGTGGTGAAAAGGTTTGTCCTGATACCTATTTGGAGCTTTTTTTTTGTTTCAAGACTTGATAGAAAACTGATTTTAGCCTTTGGATAGATAGCAGCATTACACGTAAACTATCACACAGTTATTTATTCATACTAAAGGACTTAAGTTACTACCTCAACATAAGTAATCAAGCTGTGACAGATGTCATCAAGTTATATTATAAAATATGGGTTTCCACTTCTAAACTGAATAACTTAGCAGAAACAGCAGCTTCCAAAAATCTGTAAGTAGCTACAAGCATACCCTACAATTCTACTGAGCACATCTGCCATAACAAACCTGCCAAAAATTCAAGAAATCAATGGATCTGTCAAGAATGGAAAACTGCTTTTTCAATCCTTTATTTATAACCAAGTAAAGCATTTGACTATAGCCTCCTCCCTGCTGGAATTTTCTTCTGTCACTGGAAAAAGACCTGCAGCAGACCTTTCAGCCTCTGTCTGATGAAAAGTCTGTATTATGCCTTACTGATATACTAACAGAGCCGACCAGCGAAAAATGTTTGAGCTGAAGGACATCTTTGCTTTTTGAGAGCTTTCACAGAGCAAAATGAGGAATTTTTATCCGAGATACAGATTTGTTATGCCATTCAATCAAACATTTCTTTCTCACTTAACAATATGGATAGATAATGTCAAATACAGAACATTTTTCAGATCTATTGAATATAACTTCCCTAAATCATTATGCAGCCAGACTGAAACACAAAAACTGAAACTTGAAGACTTAGAAGTTTTCCCATATTCTGAAATACAGCATTTTGGAATGTGTACAATTAAAGGACAAGCTATTGTATTTGATCCAAGTACAAATGTTACTTACACCAAAGATCAGCATYGCTAATCCCTACTTATTTTTGTCAACTTGTTTGGCCTGAGAAAAACTGTGGAAACATCTGTGAAAACTTGCTCTTTTTATTCTATCAAAGGATAAAAGGATATGGTACAGAGTACCCTTCAGCTATCCATAAAGAAAGGTGACATTTCTTAGTAATAGAAATTTTTATTTTTTTTTTTAATAAAGAAATCATAAGAAATCTAGGTGAAGATGAAGTGAGGATGTAGTTAAACAGTAAGTCTAAATGAAAGGACAGTCATCCAAATATTTCACAAGTTCCCAATGTGACTAGGAAGTCTGGAAAAAAAACAAAGGATACATGTCCATATTGCCTGTTCGTTGTTTTGTTCTCCGTAAAAATTACTGTATAAACACATTATTGACATCCTTGTAAAATATTTTTATGGATTGTCTTCTGAAGCTTGCATCCAAGGCAGAAAACCTGTGGCTGATGAAGCAGCATTTAGATCCAGAAAAGTTTATAAGAACAAGTATTTATTATTCATGCCTTAGGTAAGAGCTACTCAAAACCATATAAGGCTGAAATAAGATTAACAAGTTTCACCTGAAGACAGAGGTTAGATAAAATCTCATAGTATGACCAAATCCTTTTTATTTGTAACCCATAGACCTCAGAAGAACCAGTACATATACATGTGTGTGTGTGTGTGTGTGTGTGTGTGTGTGTATGTGTATGTGTATGTGTATGTGTATGTGTATGTGTATGTGTATGTGTGTATGTGTGTATGTGTGTATGTGTGTATGTGTATATATTTTGAGGTATGGAATGCTTTGAGTTATTGAAACAAGATGTGGAGAACTTGAAGAACAGCAGGTAAAAAAACCAAGTTATGTCTAAAGCCATGCAATGGCTGATATCTAAAATACTGGAACATTTTCTTGCCATTTCTGTCCTAGCCCAAAAGACAGCTGAGAATTCAAATCAATTAGTAAGATATAACATAGAAGAATAATTTAATCCGACAATCTTAGCAAAAAAACTTAGGAATAGTCAGTTAGAATTCTCAATAGTATAAAAAAATGAATCTGTTTTAGTTTGATGTGAAATGTTTTACTCTTTGCTTTTTAAATAAATGAACTTTTGCATATTGAAAAAAAAATTATATTAAGAAATAATCATTTTCACATTGAAATATTGTGAGAGGCTACTACAAGTTACCCATGTATTAGGTATGACTAACGAGAAGAAAGTTGCCCACATTTAACATAACAGGAGATAAGATGAATTAAATCAGAGCAGACAAAGAAAACTTCAGTTTTAGAACTTGTGAGTCAGACGGAGCAGTTTGTGAAGATGTGCAGGGAATAATGCCCAATATGTCAAAGGTTAGGGAAGAAGTGATAGCTGTGGTTTGATGATGGCTGATGGATGTGGTAGCACACATTTTAGCAGCCTGTGTAACTGCTATTAAAAATGCAGTAAGGTTTGCAGCATGAGATTGCCTTGACTTGTATTTACCATCCATTGCCATGCTGTTCCAGAGCACTTTTGCAGTACAATGCAAATGTTTAATAGTTTAAGACAGTTTAAGTAATGCAATGTAAGTATGTTTTGGTTTATATATRCATCTATATTTATGTGCATATTGCTTTGTAAGGAGATGCTGCATGCTCATCAATGTTTGCATTTGTTTTCTATGACAGGTTATGTGACTCTTCCAGAAGCTTGAAATCTGACTAACCTCTTAAGAAATTCATCATATATGTGCCTTTTTCTTTTGGTCAGGCAGATGGATCTTTCCTAAAAGCATATTAGAAAAAGCCACATTAGTTATCCTGTTGCCTGTGGCACTGGTCCAGCTTTGGGATGATCAGCTTTTGAGGATCATGCTTGTTTAATAGCTTGTCTGAGTGCAGTTAAACATCATAGACATGGCATGCATTCAATTACACGGGCTTTATATAGTAATAGGCTCCACAGTTTGAAAAACTTATGAATTTATTTTTCTGGGATTATCAGCAAGAAAGGACACATCTTTTACCTGTAGCCCTGCATTTTGCAGCTCTTCAGTTGTGCAGTGTTTTACGTTCGGTAAATAGTTTCTCACGCACTTTTGTATAAACATAGCTCTTGTTATTCTAACCAGCCTGATGTTTTGAATTCCTTAACCTATATGATAGACAATTCTGTTGACCAGTGGACGGCAGGAGGTGGTATTCCCATCCTCCAATCCACGGTGGTTTCTGAAAACATATAAATAAATACCGAGGGCAGAGGCCGCTCTCTTTCTTTTCCCTTTTAGCTTCCTTGGCTTCTGCCCCRGCTATAGACCCTGACAACTGCGTCTCGTGTGCTTATTTCATGTCCGAGAGCKACATTTACCTCAGCCCTTTTCAGAATTATGGAAGAGATTAATTCACTGTTCTCTAGTCCTCCAATATGATGAATATTTCAGACCCTGATTTCAGCTGTCGGGATTTGAGGAAATGCTTTTATTTTTGGGATTGCAAAGTCCTCCCAAGGGCTGGATGTTAAGTTGGCAATAGAAGTTGTCATACATTCATCAGCTGAAACATTTTATATCCGAGAAAATTTTGATGTCTTTAAGCCTTACAAAAATTTCAGCTGAAATAATAGTTGAAATTACAAATTTGCCTAATCTGGGGAAGAAGGACCTGGTGTTTGTTTAAGGCGATACTATGGTGCGTTTTTCATTCTGTACGTTTGAACGTGGTTGCAAAGACGTGTTTGTTCTCAGATATGGAAAGTCGTTTCACAGCCCTTTAAAGAAATCAGAGATCTGCTGCAAAAAACAGTAAACTTGAACTGTGTCAGAGTTGTGTTTACATTCAGACAAGCAATACTCAAATCAATATTTCTCAGAGCTAGGACCACCCTGCCTCCTCTAATAGAAGCCAGTGACATGTTGCTTCTTTCCGTTTTAAAGATTTATTACTAAAATAGACTTCTAGAAATAAATTTTGAATTCTCTTCACATTCTGTAGGGCGGTACTGATTCAGGCGGGATTCAGACTTTTCCCTACAGGAGCCCCCATGGTGCCGTTCTGTGTGTCAGTGCTGAAAAGGTGTCGATAACACACCAGTGTTTGGCAACTACTGAGCTGCAGGGGACCGTCTTTCCAAACTGTCCACTCTTCAAAGGACWGTAGGCTGAGGAGTGGGCAAGAGTTTGGGAAGGAGCACAGCCAAAACAGCTGATAGAAGCTGAGCAAAGGGATATTCCATCTCATGTGCCACCTGTTCAGCAATAAAAGCTGCATTTGTCTTCTGGAGTTCTGAAGCCCTACTTCCCAGGAAGTGGCTGGTCATTGCCTGCTGGTGGGAAGTAGAGAATAAAATAATTTTGTTTACCTATGCTGCC
The DNA here is from genome assembly GCA_018881555.1 of Amblyornis subalaris. Lineage (NCBI taxonomy): Eukaryota > Metazoa > Chordata > Aves > Passeriformes > Ptilonorhynchidae > Amblyornis > Amblyornis subalaris. The sequence goes on along the minus strand of JACAXG010000009.1, from coordinate 15,848,323 downwards.
ATGTATGGCCTCTGGTGTTTCTTTATTAAACTGCTTTTATCTTGACCCACATGTTCTTTTTTCATCTTATTTTCTCCCTGCCGTGCTGCTGAGGAGGGGAGTGATAAATTGGCTTGGTGGGCACCTGGTGGTTGGCCAAGGTCAACCATCAAAAGCGATAAAGGGGAATCTAATATGTGCCTGCTGGAGAGATCTCATCACAATCAGGGCATTAGAGAAAGTAAACTGAAAAGAGGACCCTTTTCCTTTCTTTGCCCTCCCCAAACTCTTCTTTTGGAAATCACAGAAAGCAGAACCTTGCATTTTTCAAGTTACCTATTATTTCCCAAAACATAACCTCTTCTCCCAGCCCCACAGCACAATCCCAGTTCAAAACATGTTTTCTCTTTTAGCACCTTGGTTGGATAGGATAAATGAACTCCTGCCTTGTCCTAGATTTTCTTGGGGGATCCTCTTTATCCACACCTCAATCTTCGCAGTTCTCTAGGACTTCTACACAACTTGGGTGGTTTTAAGTCTTTTAAGCCATTGCTAGGAGGAAATGTAAGTCAATCATATCTCCATATAAACTTGGAGTTTAAAAGCTATTRTAAATTATTCCTTTTATCTGGTCTTGTATTCATATACAATTATTTAAGAAAGAAACCTGCAGTGATTCTTAAAGGGTACTGCAAGTTTTATGTAAAAATTGACCCTAGTAGTCATTCTATGATAATTTTCACCCTTCCTAGATATCTGGGTAGTTCAGTAAGCAACCTTTAGAGGGAGRAGACCCCTTATGTAAAACAAATTTATGATAGATCAACCATTTGGTAAGGATTAGTGTTTGTTATCCACCTTCAAATTGTGTAAGCACCTAATTTCTCTGTTAAAAAGCAGCTAGATCAATTAACAGAAATAAACCTTTTGCTCAGCTTTTCACCTTGCCATATTAATTCTCTCTTAATCCCATGTTAGAGACTCTCAAATTCATCTGCACATTTCTATTTAGTTTCTCATATATAAATTTAATATTCATCATACACTCAGGGTTGTGTTGCCACAAAAACCCTCTGGCATTCTCCTCCTTTTGACCTTAGGGCTGTCAAGTTCTACATTTTCAGAGTTGCATGATTAAAGACCTTACTAGTTTATGTAAGAGCTGTGAATTATCATGTTCCATGAAACATCTAACAGTGGACCAAACTTCCAAAATTCATCTTATATGTCAGTCTACACAGCAAAGTGGAATATAACAGAGATATCCAGGCTACTGCAAAGCAGCCTCRTTCAGTCAGTGCTAGAGAGCTATGCATACCTCTATGGAATTACTTCTAAGGAAATTAGTTTGGCTGAGAAATGACACTCCACAGCCAAGGCAGAATATCACATCAGAATGACTATGCCACTTCCTCTTAGTGACAATGTGTTTTTAGAGTTAACTTAGATATCTTCATGTAGTTGTCTCTTGTAGTTCTGTTTTGCAGTACTTAACCATATCCTCTAATACACAACTTCACAAACAATATCTTTGTTTGCTAACATGTATCATCTTTTGATATCCTGCATTTAAGCAGTAGAACTGCAAAGCCCCAAAAACAAATGAGATTGTGAATGTAAATATTAATGCTTCTGATTCAGGTATTAGATTTCTTAAATCTTCATTCAAGTCTGTGTCAAACGACCTTGTGCAGTAAGGCTGGGATGATATATTGACTAAAAAGCTGTCTGTATTATAAAATATAGACATCTGTGGGGTTTGCATAAGAATATGGGGAAAATGCTGTACTAACATTTTCATGAGGAGAAAAAGCCTGCAATATTTTTCTTGATATTCTTGTGATTGTCAGTTATTTCTTTGGAAATAGTACCATTTATTAGTACTGATAACACCTCTGAAAAGTAGAACCCTGAATTCACTCTGTCACTTTGAAAATATAGGAACTCTTGGCAACATGGACTGTATATTTAGGAAATAAGAAAAAAGTTCAGCTGCCAGTATAAAAATGCTATGAAAGAAAACAAAACTTCTTGTTCATTATTGTAGTCTACACATAAAAAGTTAAAACATCTTATTAGTTTTGATTCTGACATGTCCTTTTTCCTTACCTCTGAATACTGCTTCAGTTTTAAATTTTCAGAGGGCTTGCTCTGAAGGTAGAATTCTGTCATCAGCAGTGCTCTTTTGGAACATCCTACTAACAAAGAAATGCTTTGATCCGCAGAGATGACAACCAACTTTACACTTCTATGCCATAAATTCAATAAGTTCCAAGTCTACAAGTAGTTATAAATCAGATGTACATTTTCGTGTTTATATAGTGAAGCTGTTGTGTTTAGAGAATGAGATTAACCAGAGTGGTYGCAGAAAACTGAATAGTAAATCCCATGCTCCCAGTAAAGGCCTAGATCTTTAAGACATGAAAACAGTGATCTGCGCAAGGCAGGGMTGTATTTCTCAGAAGATAAGGAATAATATTGGGGTTTTTTTGGGTAAAATATCATGTGTATATAACTGTAAATTATTCTAGTGAACTACTCGATAGATTCTCCCTCTAAGTTCACATTTTCATTTTTACAGAGTACTCAAAATTTATAAATGCAAAAAGGTAATCCTAACTATTTTATTAGTTTTATTAGAACAGAAAGAATATGTCAATGCAGGGTTTTACTAATGGGACCTAATTAGTAAAATAGATCTGTATTTATATGAAGAGACAACATTTAAAAAGATGAAACTTCCCTATAAAAGTGAGAATACATTAAAAGGGTTAAACTTATGGTTTATATTGTCAAGTTTGGATTCTTAAGAATTAGATATGAAATAAGATTTACAGGACCCCCTCCTCTATTGAAAGACAGAGAATTTCTATAAAACAGCAAAAGTAATTGTTGTACTGATAGACTCAGTTTAAATGATTGTTCCTAGTTTTGAACATAACCCCATTACCCTGATAGTCATGTAGAAAGTTTTTATATGAAAGCACAGATAGATTAATTTGGATTGTTGAACTTAATTATAACTACATTATTTGACTAATGAAAAGGAATCATTCTACCACTGTTTTCAGAAAAATGGTAAAAAATTAAACAGTCAATATGCTATTTAAGTCTCTCCTACTCCTAGGAAGAACTGTTTTATTCTTTTTTCCTTGCCTAAAATTGTTCATCTGTCAGGATATGATCATGTTCTATCTGGGACAGAAGTGGACAATATATCATAGAATATCCCAAGTTGGAAGGGATCCACAAGGATCATCAAAGTCCAGCTCCTGGCCCTGCATGGGGCACCCCAAGATTCACACCATATGCTTGAGGCTGTTGTCCAAACCCTTCTTGAACTGTGTCTGGCTTGGTGTTGTGACCACTTCCCTGGGGAGCCTGTTCCAGTGCCCAATCACCCTCTGGGTGAAGAACTTTTCCTGATAGGTAACCTAAACTTCCCCTGACACAGCTTCATGCTGTTCTCTTGGGTCCTGTCACTGTTCGCCACAGAGAAGAGATCAGTGCCTGCCTCTCCTCTTCCCCTCATGAGGAAATTGTAGACTGCAATGAGGTTTCCCCTTAGTCTCCTCTTCTCCAGGCTGAACAAGCCAAGTGACTTCAGTGACTGCTTGTATGGCTTCCCCTCAAGGCCCTTCACCATCCTCGTGTAGCTCCTTTGGATGCTCTCTAGCAGCTTCATGTCTTTTTTACATCKTGGTGCCCAAAACTGGGCACAGGACTCGAGATGAGGCCACACCAGTGCAGAGCAGAGTGGGACAATCACATCCCTCAACTGGCTGGTGACACTGGGCCTGATGACCCCRCTGGCTGCCAGGGCACTGCTGACTCATGTTCAACTTGCTCTCAACCACAAGCCCCAGGTCCCTTTCCACAGCTCTGCTCTCCAGCCTCTCATTCTCCAGTCTGTACGCACATCCAGGGTTGCCCAGTCCCAGGTACAGAATTCAGCACTTGTCTTTGCTAAACTTCACATGGTTGGTGATTGCCTATCTCTCCAATTTGTCAAGGCCTCTCTGCCTTCAAGGGAGTCAACAGCTCCTCCCAATTTAATGTCTTCTGCAAACTTACTCAGTTTGCCTTCAAGTCCTGTGTCCAAGTAATTTATGAAGATGTTGGAGAGCACAAGGCTGAGGATGGAGCCCTGTGGAACCCCACCAGTGACAGGTTGCCAGTCTGATGTCACCYCATTCACTATAACCCTTTGTGCCCAACCCATGAGCCAGGTGCTCCCCCATCACATGATGTGTTTACCCAGCTGAATGCTTGACATTTTGTCCAAAAGGATACTACAAGAGATAGTATTAAAAGCTTTGCTGAAATCCAAAGACATTACATCAACTGGCTTCCCTTGATCATCAGGTTTACCCTGTCACAAAAGGAAATCAGGTTTAATAAGCAGGACTTTTCCCTCATGAAGCCATGCTGGCTGTGACCAATGACTACATTATCCTTTAGGTGTTTTTCAGTACCTCCCAGAATAATCTCCATAATTGTAATAGTCATTGAAGTGAGACTGACAGGCCTTTAGTTTCCAGGGACATCCTTGCCCTTCTTGAAAACTGGGACAATGTTCACCAGCTTCCTGTCAGGGAACCTCTTCAGGTTCCCAAGACCATTCCAAAATCGTTGAAAGAGGTCTCATGAAGACTTCAGCCAGTTCTTTGAGTATTCTTGGACAAGTCCCATCAGGCTGCATAGATTTGTAGGGTTCCAGCTGGAGCAGCAGATCTCGCACAAGTTCAGAGTCAGGTGGGAATTGACCATTGTCACGGTCATGGTCCTCCAGTTCAGGGTACTGGGACCCTCTTAGCCCATCATCCATGTTGAAGATGGGCAAAGAAAGCATTAAACACCTCTGCTTGTCTGTTTTGCTCTTTCTGCGGTGACCACCCTCACCCTGTAATGTTCCAATGTTATTTCTGCACTGCCTTTTACTATACAAGGTATTTAAAAAAACTCTTTTTATTGTGCACCCACAGGCCAGATTCAACTCCAACTGAACTTTGGTCACAATATCTTGGTAATAACAGTGAATAATCACCTGTGCTAGTGGTATCAAGCCTAGAGAAAGGATTTTTTTCAGCAGGAAAGGAATTAATTAGGAAAAAAACCTCTTTCAGTGCKGGGTTAACCTGATCACAGACAAATAACACTTGAAAGATACGTAAAATTGCTGACCCATAGGAAAAGCCAAATGAAAGTGGTATTAAACTGTGTTTGTTTTCTGTTTTTCAGATGAATATGAACAACAGCAAAAGATGTAAGCTTGCGTTATTTCTACCATAAGTATTCTACATTTCTTAGCAATTAGAAAAAATTAGCTGCTTACAGCAAGTTAGAGGGTCTGACACTGCTTCCTGGTTCCACAGTTAACTTGATCATGCTTCTGGCAACCTGAYATGGTCAAGTGCAAACAGATGTTCCACAGCAGTGGGATACAGTTCAAAACTGCTTGGACACATCAGTGTGAGGTTCTGCCCAAGCTGATTAGCTGCGGTGAGAAAATAAATCAGTATTTTATTAAAGCCACACGTTTTTAATTCTTCTACCAAGAGTTTGTATTTGAAAGAATAAATTGATTGTTATAAGCAGTGAACAAGGTATAGTAAAGAGCTTCATGAGAATCTGATCCATGAAATTTCACTACCTGAAATGGCAAATGCTGTGGGTCATATATGCAGCCACAGCTAAATACTCTTTGTGTTAAGTGTAATTATCTGTGTTTAACTTCTGAGCTCTCACTTAAGACAAAATCCACCTGGAGCACATGAGGCTGTTCCCAGCAGTCATTAGATCATAAATTAATCTGTAAATAAGTTGCTGTCATTTCTTTCTATTTACTTTTGTTTTCTAATAATTGAGGAATAAAACATTTCTAAGTGCATTTGAAAGGAATATTTCGCTTGCATGAACAAAATTGTTTTCCTTTTTTGATATATCTTAACTATAAGTAACTAAGATATTTGATGTTAATGGGACTAATTGTGTGCAGCTTTACTTTGGGGTATAAATCTTGGTAGGGTTTGCTTCTTACTGTCTTAGAAAATCAGACTCGTAAATTACAGAAATAAAAGGCTAGAAGGAAGTAGCTTTCTTGTAGCAATTTCTGATTGTCACCAACCTCTTCAGCCATATTTGCTGTTCCTTTCACTGGATATTATAATATATCATGTTCAGCAGCACACCATCTACCTGCTCAAACCCTCAAATCTTGTGTCCAAATATCTGGAACTAGACTAACAAAGTTATTACTCTTTTAGTAATAACTTTCATAGCATATGGCTGATGAACAATACTGACAGAGCAGTATTGACTGTTTAAATACTGTATAAATACAGAAAAAAATATTGGCAACTTCTGAAGGCAGTGCCTATAAACAGAAGAGTAGAGRTGTGAGATCAACACTGACAAATAAGTGGTGATGTAGGCATCGATGCAAAGGAGAGTTTTAAAGAAGAATTTAAAGGGAAACAAGAAATTAGTTTTGTGAGTAGTTATGGAGATCCCACATTGGCTGTACTGTGCTGAATGATGATAAGAACTGATCTTCTAAGAATAAAGGAGACAAAATTAGAGGAAGAGGAAAGGCAATCATGGTCTTGATGGAAGCTTTTATATGATTATATAAGCTACTTCTCATGAGAAAAAGGAGAGGGAGAAGGTGGAAGGATACAGAAATATGAAAAGAACAAAGAAACAGACTAAGGAAATTACCTTAGAATTAGCATTTTTCTTCTTTACTTTTGATCAGCACAAGACTGTTTGTCATAAAGAAAGGCCACTGAGATTGTTAAAAGGTTATTCTTCACCCAACTGTATCCTCTGAGTTTATGTCCCTCAATTCTCTGGAATTCTTTGCTAAGTTCCTACTAACATCTCTGGAAATACTCTGCCTGATACTCCTTCTCAAAAAGGGATGTCTCTAGGACAGTATTAGCTTAATCACAGTTCCTCTAGACCTCTTCTTAAATAACTATCTTATCACATAATTAACCCTAAAAAGGCATATGAATGTACAAGGAAAYTGATAGAGTTTTAAAAGATTTTAACTATATCTTCTTACTTTAGGCAGCATATAGAAGAATACCTCTCTCTCTCTCTCTCAATATGAAAAGAGACAAAAGATAAAATGCACTTTCATATCTCAGTTTTCTAAACAATACTGAAAATGTATTAGTCAAGCTACCCTGAAAACAGTATTTCATTCATAGTACGAGACTTCTTAACAAAAAACTCCATTTCTAGCTGTCGTAGGTTAGCCTGGAAAAACCCCAGACCCCTCACGATTTGTATTCTGAAGAGGAGAACAAAAGAAATACACGGCAAAAACAGGCTCCAAAGCTTAAAATAGTAAAATATATTTATTACCTAACAAGCTAAAAGTAAGAAAAGAATAATGATAATAAAGATATTAGGGAACTACATACAGATACATTTCTCTTCTCCCAAAAACCATCTCACCCTTCTTAMCAAACGCACAAAGATAAAGCAAAACATGGGATTTTTTAAGAGTCCTTCAGAAGCAAAGTCTCTCTTCTGCTGCAACTGCCATCACAAGCAGTAGTCCCACCCAAGAAAAAACTACTGCAGTGAGAAAACCAGTTCCTCTCCTGACCACCCGCAGTCATATTTAATACACTGCCAGCATGGGTAGAATAGTCCATGGGGTTTGTCTTTTTTAAGGATGAGATAAGTTATTCCAGTCTGAAGTAAAAGGTCTTTTTCTTTTCTCTCCAAAAAATATCTCAGCATCTACGCACTTCTAAAGTGGACGATTTCCCTTGTGGTGTGGGAAAATATCTCTTCATGCCCCCAAACACTCTTCCACTACTTATAGAGGAATAGTTAAGTTATATTTAAAGCTTACTAAGGCTCGCAGAAGAAAGGTTTCTCACTCAGTGCCACCATCGCAGTTCTCTCACATGGCGCCCGCCATGTTTTTTCTTCTCTGTGCGACAGTACCCTCTCCCTCTCTAGCTTGGAAGAAAGGCTAGCAYCTGTAGAATTACCTGGGACTCTGGAAAGTTGATTTCATTTGGATTCCTGCCGCATGGTGGTTTTTTAGCCGGTTGTAGCTGCCGTTGGAAAATCGAGGCCGCACCAGCTGCGTGGCTTCAGAGCTTCCCACCGCCACCATGGAAATTTGTATAAGCAGCTAATAATGTCCCACCAMGGTATTGCAGCTGTTTGTGCGGCACAGCCACCTCCCGATAACTGTGTGTGCCCCTGCTGCCCAGCGGAGAGGCAGCAGGGCTGGGCGGGGCCGGGGCCAATCCAGAGTGGTGCCCGCCGCTTCCTGCAGTCAGGGAGTTTTTCTAAGATGGATGCACTTCCACCKTCTCTTCCGAGAAAATACGCAAATTTTCACTAGGAGAAAACAACCGTCCATTGGTCCAAAACTTTCATCCAATTACAGTCTGTCAAACCCGTGACACTACCTATGAGTTTACATCCCGGTGGCTTGACAAGAGGATCTTTGTAGCAAGATTTTTAATTTCCAAGTCCCCTTTGACATATACAATTTATTTTGTATATCAAAAATTTTATTTTGTACATCAACTTTTAGAGACATCTCCCCAGATTCTAATTTCCCTTTTTCAATAACTCAGTCAGTTAGCCTTCCCATCTTCCCAACAACCTCTCCTGTTGTTCTTGGAAGAAGTCAAGGCTTTTGGAGTTTTATCTTGTTTTTTAGAGAAAACTTCCTTAGAAATTAGGCTGTCATGAGGGGCATATCTCCCAAACGGTTTACTGAACCATAATTCCTCAATCTGAATGTTAAGACCATTACACCTCTCAGATATAGTAAAAGTAAAATCATCCACCCACTAAAAGTATCAAAATTCATAACAGCCTATCTCTCACTGGCTAACTTCCCAGACAGCAGCAAGATCTTACAGGCTGAAACAGTTTTTTGCCTTTCCTCTAGCTCTGGGTGGTTTGAGATAATCCATTGCATTGACTCAAACAGTAGGCAGGTATTTCAAATACTGAGACTGGGAAAAAGAAACCTGAATTTCCATTTGATGGGTGTTTCTGGAAAGCCACCTTCCCACAGTCATTGAAGAAAGAACAGTTACTTTTCTATTGAGGTGCACCTTGTAACTTACTTCCAGCTCTACTTCAGAAAAAAAGAAAATTCATCATCACCCTGTAATTTTTATTACATGTTAGTAGTGACTAATGACATAAACACAATGACCATGGGCATTACTATTGAGAAACCCTTATCATATACAGCAGCTCATCTGAACAGTGGTTTGAATTGACATATACTACCTCTTGGTCACAGGAGCCAGTACTGCTGATAGCTTGAAGTAATAAATCTCACATCTAATCAATTCAGTTCTGTTTTCTATATTGGAACTGACTAGTTTTGTTCACAAGAGAATTTAAATTACATTTTCTTGACGCTAGAAAGTACACTTTTAARTCCGATCAGCAAGGCCCTAAATTTCCCCCAAACTTAGTTTGCAGCTTTTTCTACATGCTTGCAGTGTCTTCTGGCATCAATGAAGTTGCAGGCTGTAAAATAACTTTGATATATTTTCCATTCATTGTTTATTTGCTCCTTTCATTTTTTGAAAGAGGAAAATTTCTGGCACAACTTTTGTGGACCTACTGCAACAAGTGTATGCATATGACAACTACATGATCACAGGCATTATATTATTAAATGTCACCGCAGGGATAACATAAGAGATATCCATCRGTCTGGTCCCCACAGTTATCATTCCTTGACATTTCAAAACTACAAAATCTAGCAATCAGGTGATTTACTTTTGGTATAGAACCTGCTGCATAAAAAGATAACAAAATGTTAGAAATCTCATTTATTAATTGTGTGTTTCCACTATTTTCTTGTTCTTCGTTTATTCTATACTGTGTTCTACTATTTCTATCTTGTCAAAATTAAACAAGGAGATGATAATTATATTCAAAGGCATGCAACATTTGAATATAGTGAACTCTGTTAGATGCTAAATGTTCTAATGCCTGGTTCTTAAGCAATTACCATGGTGAGACTCTGTGTTAATGAGACTCATTTGACAGATTAATTTCAAAAAAAAATTCTCTGTTATATAATCCCCATTTCATCAGAGCTTGAATGCTGGCAGAAATGTAACCCTACAAAATATTATGAAGACTGAATATTAAAATGTTGATAATAATAATAATTCRGTTGAAGTCCTTGCATAAATTTCAGTTCACATCTTTTCTTTTATACTGTTACGAAATTTTTTGCACATATTTCCACACACCCTTGAAGCAAAAAGGAAAACTCCCAGAAGAGCGTAGTTTAATGCAGATCTTCATTTAGCACTGTTACCTGCCACAGAGACCAAATTTAGATACTTCTTCCCTGATGCTTAAGTTTTCCCTAAAGTTGTYTTACAGCTGAAAACAATAGCTAGAATGTTTTAAAAAAAATCACTTAATCACTTAATTGGTCAACATTTGTTTCATATAGACTGTGTTGTTTCAACTTGCGGCTAAACTGAACAGAAWGAAAGTGTGATTTTGTAGAATCCAGGATAAAAATCACCAAATTTAACCAAATTCCAGCACACCAGCATACAGTTATAAAGGAGAAGTTATGCCTGACCAGTATGGTAGACAGGTCTGTGATGAGATAACTGGTCTGATAGATGAAGGAAGAGCAGTGAGTGCTGTTTATCTCAACTTTAGCAAGGCTTTTGACACTGTCCATTAACAAGCTTATAGAAAGCCTTATAAAATACAGGTTAGACAAATGGCTAGTAGTGTGGGCTGAAAACTGATTGAACTGCTGGGATCACAGAATTGTTATCAACAACACAATGTCCRTTTGGAAGACAGTCACTAGTGGTGTGTCTTAGGGACGAAAACTGGCACATATTGTGTTGACCTGGATGATGGAAGAGAGAACTGTCAGCAGATCTGCAGATGGTATAAATCTGGGAGCAGTAGCTAATACACCAGTGGATCATGCTGCTGTACAGGTGGACTTGAGCAGGCTGGAGAAGTGGGTCAAGACTCCCACGAAGTTCAACAAGGGCAAGTGCAAAGTCCTGCATCTTGGGAGGAAGGAAGACTGACTCCTGGCACCACTACAAACTGGGGCCAATGAGCTAGAAGGCAGCTCTACAGAGAAGGCATTTGGTGTCCTTGTGGACAACAAGCAAACCGTGAGTCAGCAGTACACCCTGCAGAAAAGAATGTCAAAAGTATCCTGGACTACATTAGGTTAAGTGTTGTCATCAGGTCAACGGAGGTGATCTTTCTACTCAGCAGTGGTAAGGCCATGTCTGGATAGCTGGGTCCAGCACTGGGTTTCCCAGTACAAGAAATATATGGGCTTACTAGAGTGAGTCTGGTGCATCTTGCATGAAGATGATTAAGGAATTGCTGCACGTGACAGCTGAGATTGCTGGGAGTGGTCAGCCTGAGGAAGAGAAGGTTCGGGGGGATGTTATCCATGTGTACAAACTTGACAGGAGGGAATAAAGAGGAGGCAGTCGCCAGCTTCTCTCAGTGGTGCCCACTGACAGGGCGAGTGATACAGATTAAAATACGTGAAATTCTATCCAAAGACAAGAAAACAYTTTTTTTGCTGTGCAGGTGGTCAATTGCTGGATCTCACAGACCAGAGAGGTTATGGAGCCTCCATCAACACGCCCAAGTCCTTCTCCTCAGGCTGTTCTCAATATTATCTCTGCCTACCTGTTCTTGTGCATGGGGATTGCCCTGACTCAGGTGCAGGACCTTGCACTTGGCCACCATGACGTTCACACAGATCCACCTCTCAAGCCTGTCCAGGTCCCTCTGGATGGCATCCCTTCCCTCCTTTGCTGATCACACCACACRGCTTGGTGTTGTTGGCAAACTTGCTGAGGGTGCACTCAGTCCCACTGTCCATGTCGCCAACAAAGCTGTTAAACAGTGCCAGCCCCAATGCCAGCCCCTGAGGAACACCGCTTATCACCAGTCTTCACTTGGACAATGAGCTGCAGACCACAACTCTTTTGAGTGCAACCATCCACCCAGTTCCTTATCCACTGGGTAGTTCGTCCATCAAATCCATGTCTCTCCAGTTTAGAGACAAGGATGTCATGTGGAACAGTGTCAAATGTTTTGCACAATTCCATGTAGATAATGTCAGTTGCTGTTCCCTCATCTACCACTGCTGTAAACCATTGTAGAAGGCCATAAAATTTGTCAGGCACAATTTTCGCTTAGTGAAGCCATGTTGACTATCACCAATCATGTCCTTGTTATCCGTGTGCCTTAGCATAGTTTCCAAGAGGATCTGGAGATTTTTCAACAACTATCAAAAAAGTACAGACTAAAGCTAGAAAGAGTATCTCAGCACCTCGGTAAGCATCTACAGAGACATAAAATACACTTTATTTATGCTATGGTGGCACTCATGATAAAGACATATTTTCCATGAAAGTGTACTGACAGAATTCCAGGAACTAGAGGGCTGAATATAATATTATAATCCCAAATCTGCATTGGTATATCCAGCTTCATTATGGATATCACATGAACTCTATGATTGTTTTCTACCAAACTACCCCTAAAGAGTACAAAAATTGTTTGATTTTCCTTCAAAACAATTTAATCTGCAAATTAAATCTATGTACACCGCCTAATGCAGTCATAGACAACAAACAGAGGAACTTTCTAGATAGTAAATTCTTTTCCCTGCAGTTCTTTGTTGCAGTTTCAGAGATTGACAGTTTATTGGTTTAGAGACTTTTATGATTGTAGATAATCTGTGGGAACTAAGGACCTGACTCAGCAGCACTTTGACTACAATGCTGTTTTGTGGTTGTCTGGATCTTAAGTTGTACCTGGAGGTCTTACAGTATACTTTTAGTGCAAAAAGAGCACCAAAATATGTCTCAAGACTGTAATGATTCCTCCCTTTCCTTGCCTCTTTGCTGTTTGTTTAGAAGAACTTACTGGTTTGTGTCTTTACTTAGCTCTAGGAGTCTGCAAGAATTCAGATGATGAATAATTAAACAGGTTTTTTTTTTAACTTGGTCACCATATATGCTATGAAAAAATCCTAAATTCATCAAAACCTTCAGGTAGAATTATCTAGTCCTTTTCCTTACACAAGGACAGAAAAAAATATAACCGGTGTCTGAAGTTTGGTACCACTACAACCACAGGGTTGCTATTTACAAAGAAAAATCTCACATTTCCTGGGCAAAAGAGACTGAAATTAAAAGTTTAAAACAAACCAGTACCCTGTCAGTTGTGCTTTTGCAAGGACGCAATTTTCTTCAGCTTTGCTATTCTTTTCAGCAACTTCCAGTAGCTTTCTGGGTTTCCACAAACTCCACACAATTCCTTCTGGGTATCCTGCTTTCTTTTCTCCTCAGTCTTAACTTTGAAAGTCTTCCTTCATAAGGTCCCTTGCTCCTTTCGGGAGAAAAACTTCTGTTTGCCTTCACGCTTCATGTTCCCATTTGGTCTTTGGCTGCTTGCCCTGTGCTGCTGTTCAAGGCTTTCTCTCCACTCATGATATGCAATGCCTAGTTCGTAAGAAGAACAAACTTCCCTCTTTCTTCCTGGAAGAGCTGGCACCAAAAGCATAGCAGCCAGGTCTGGGGGAGTTTCTCTCTGTTGCTCAGCCACAATCCTGTTACAAAACACACAATTTGCATTTATGTGACACAGGGTTATGTCAGTTGTCACACACAGACTGAAAGATTGTCATGGTGGGATCTAGTTTCAGTCAGCCTGAAAATAAGAAGGGAGAGCACAGAAAGCAGATTCTAACTGATAATGCTAAAGATTAAAATAAAATGGTTGCACAGACAAAAAGAAACACGGTCAAAAAGAAACACAGTCAAAAAGAAACACAGTCAAAAAGAAACACAGTCAAAAAGAAACACAGTCAAAAAGTCCAAAGTGCAAAATGAACAAGAGACATAAGGATTGGTTTTGACTCAGAAAAAGAGCTTTGTTCCTGAGGCAGGACAGAGAGCTATTATCTTGATTTGATCATGTGCTTTATGTTCTCTTTTTTTTTTTTTTTTTACTTAAAAAGTCAGCTGTAGTCAGCCAATAGGTACAGGTGCAGCAGAGAAAAAAAGGTGTTTATATTGCTTCAGTAAGGGAAGAATGAATTATAAAATAGCTGGATGAGTTGCAAATACTTTGAAGACCTAACAGAGTCATCCAAATGTATCTAATAAAAGCAAGGAACAAGTCATTGCCAGGCTAGCCCATTAAATTTCACTTCCTAAAACAAACAAACAATATGCTGAAACAAAAAAGGCACATATTTTCTAAGCAAATAGAACATAACAAGGAGATAAGTAACAATCAAGATGGACTTCTCCAAATACGCTATTTAAAAAAAAAAAAAAATTGCTCCTCTATTTGGTAGATATCCTTTTTTTTTTTTTTTTTTTGCAACAGGTGAATTGGCAGATATTATGTGTCTTATCCAGTTATTCTTAAAAGATAGTCTCATGAGGAAGCTAGGGAAATGGCAACTGGATGAAGCAGTTGCACAACTCATTGGAAATATACATCTAGAGGAACAGTTGTTCCTGTTTCTCTGTCAGACTAGCAGCTAAATAAAGTAGGTTTCTATGGGAATCTCTCCCGCACCCATGAGTGTTCAACACTTCTGTTAGTGACTTGGATGAATGGCCGCATGCATTTTTGAGGCAAATTTAGAATTCAAGATCATCTTGACAAATTAGAGAATTGGTTTGATAAAAATATGCTGCAATTCAGTAGGATAAATGAAAAATCTATCTTTGCAGAGAAATGTTTTTCTGTACTAATATAGCTTGGGGCAGGATACACAAATACTTTGGAGGAGAATGTGCAGTTAAAGTAAATCAGGTGCTGAAAATGAGGTAAATCTCTCATATTGTTATTAAAAAAGACAAAAGTCACACGTAAATAAATCAAAGTATTTTTTGTGAAATGAATGAAGTAGGTCTGTGCTATCTGGTGCTGTGTGATCAAAGTTTATAAAATAGATCTGCATTGAATTATTGAAAGAAATTGGTGTATTTACTCCAGAGGAAAACATGTAGAATGAAGCAGCAAAAAAAAAAAAAAATCAAAAGTTGGGGTTTTTTTTTCATATAAACTGCAACAAGAATAGACACCAAAAATAGTCTCCAATAATAAAAAAGAGAGTGAGGTGCAGGAAAGTTCGTCTCAGGTTGTTCATTTTCCATGGCTGCAAGATACTAAAGAAATATTGGACAAATATTTGGTATAGCTGTTTTTCTCCTTGGCTTTGGAAGAAGACTTGCATGAAGGTGAGGAATAATTAGAGAACTACACTGCTTTCTTTTCCAAGCCACTCCATCAATAAAATCTTAGGTCGAAAAATATGTTTGTAAGTGTTGTGGCTTCTCACTAATTGAATCCATTTTGTGCAATATTTCAGATCTTTCACACACGCACACACACCCTCCCCCCAAGCGTATTTGGAAGTAGTATGCAAACTTAATTTGAAGATTGAAAGGGGAAGCAGTTCTCTAAGTAGAAACTATCACCTACCATCTGTAAGGATTTATATACACACAGACTGTAATGTCTCATTACAAATTTATGATAGTTGATTGTTGCTTTCAGAGCTCTGATTTGACCACTTAAAGGACATTTCAAGATAAACATGGAATAAATGGGAAGTCAGTCTCAAAGAAGACTTTTTGAAGTCATTGCACTCTGGCTAAACACTCTACCAAACTGATGTTGAACAAACAGGCAACTTCATATTTTTTAGTTCAATTAATTTTTTTAATATCAAAAATGTTTGGGCTGTATAATCCCAGTTGCCTTTAACATAAATTAGGTTCAGTTTATTAAATTAAATTGATAAACAGATAACTGTTAAGTCAGCTGTAACTGGTCAACCAAAAAATGCAAACATTTTGGATTTGATTCAAAATCTCATGTCTTGTAAAGTGAATTAAAATATCTAGCAATGAAAAGGATGTAATMACTTTACAAGGGAAAAATAATCACCATATATGAAAAAGACTGGATTTTGRAAAAAAAGTTTTTAACATCACAGAGGAAATTAGGGTTGTATTGTTATTGGTAATACATTCAGGCCTGGTTTGCTGTCTTCTATTTAGGAGTTTTAACTATTCTAATAAATCCCTTTGTAAAAAGAAATGTGTTCTCTTAAACAGTGATTCATATTCCAGCAAGGTTCCCATTTTATAATTTCACATTGAAGCCCTTCACAGCTTATTAATGTGTTATAATTATTTATTTTTTAAAAATAAGTTTACTGGAGAATATCATTAATAAAGCCAATAGGGCATAAGCATGTTTGTTTTATTGTTAATTGTATCATACATGTCTCTAGTGAATATCTTTTGATCTCATCTTTCCCTAAAAAGATTCAGTTTCATTCTAAAAATTCCCTCATGTATTAATGATTAAACTAACTTCTCTAGGGTGCAATAAGAACTGAAAAAGTGATATTTAGCATAATATTTATAGAACAGCTTCTTGTAACATCAGGAATGCAGTAAAAGAACATTACTTACGAAACGATCTACGTACCATTCTTCTACTTAAAAGCACACAGGGGGATTGTTAAATAATAATATATTATTAGGAGTTCATCATACTGGATTCTCAACAGAGACAATTACTCTTTTGTTTCCATCAGAAAGCAAATTATTCTTTGTGGTGATGAGTCTTGTGCCCTAGTTATGTTCCCATGTCTGATAAAATTTTTGGATAATTCAGTTTGCATCAAATGTTAGGAAGAGTAGGAGTGGCTTTGGCATGACACTGCAGTCACTGATTGGGAAGCAAATATTTCCTGACCTGCTTCACTGACAGTAGTCAAAATAACTAACAAAAACAGCTTTATAATATCTTGTACCTTATTTTTCTATTGTGTTCTATCTCTTCACCTTGATTTTCATACTAAATTTTCATACTAAGTTTTCATACTAATATTTTTAATCAATCCTTGTGTTCTTTTTCTTGAAAATAAAACTAGTTTGACATTTTATTTGACAATGTTGCTGAAAACCACAATATCCTTCAATAAGGACAACTTGGAAACCAAAGGTGAGGTACAAATTCTTGTGACCTGCTGTCTAATCCCTTAGCACCTGGAGTTATGTACAGTCTCCTTTACTGTTACATGGGTTTTGGCCTTGTATAGCATGTGCAGTGAGAGTCACAGAGGGTAAGAGGGGTAGGGCTACAGAGTCAGAGAAACACAGAATCAAAGAACGGATAAGGTTGGAAGGGACCACACTGGGTCATGTGGTCCAACATCCCTGCTCAAGCAGGGTCATCCTAGAGTACATAGCACAGGATTGCGTCCAGATGGTTCTTGAATATCCCCAGTGAGGGAGACTCCACAAGCTCTCTGGTTGTGTATACTCAGAAAAAACTCTCCATTTACTACATAACAAGTCGCATGGTAAATCTTGGCTGAATCTTTGCTGAGAAGTACTCTTGGTTGTGATTTTCTCAAGACAGCTGTTCAGCTTTGCAGTGAAATATTCATTGAACCAGAGAAAAATGAAGAAAAAAATCTAAATATTAATTTGAGCAGATTTTGGAGTCCAGTTGTTCTCCTTCCCAGGTGAATTCCATCAGGATCTCACTGTTTCTTACATTCTCTTGTTTCATGAGTATTTAATTCTACTATCTAAAGTGGACCAGCTTAAATGGGTGATAATGAGAAACCTAATTCCTGAACATATAATAACCAAGTTTTTCACTGAAGATGGTAGATACAACCCAAACAAATGAGTTCTCTCAGAAGTGGATATTCTGAAAGTGCAGAAGATGAAAATCTAAATTTTAATTAGATTTAATGTAGATTAGCTAAATCTACAGAGCAATGAGGGGAAGGAGTAGGAAGCAGCCCTAATCAAGGTACAGGAAAGCAAAAAGCAGAGATAGCCACTCTGGGATGATAGTGGATGGAGCATAGAGCACCAATTTTCTCATGTGATTTTTGGCTACAAAAGGCTTGAGAATTGCTTTTTTGGAGAACTCTCTGGGATAGAATAGGTGACATTTAACAGCAAAAGGAGCAGAACTTTAATCTCTTCCATCCCAAACAATCCTGAAGTTACTTGGTGTACTTTCTGCCCTTGGATCTATTGGGGTGCGGTGAGGCTGCCTATAGGAAACAGGAGGGAGAAGACATACGTCTTGTCTGAATTCTGACTAGTCTTAGACATGACACAGATGTCTAGCAGAAAGTGAGATACACGSTCTTGGCCATATCCAGAAGCTGAATTTTGATAAGTGGCATTTAATTAAACCTTTTTTAAGGCAAAAGAATGATGAAAAATAGAAATATATCTGGCCTGTTACATAAATATTTTGTTACTATATTTATATGGTAGAAAATTCTGAAACTTGAAAATCTTTCAAAAAACATTATTGTTATACCAAAAAGGGACATATCAGTTGCTTTGACACAGTTGTGTTCTGACATGTGCTGATCATACTGAATATCATTAGCAGCTATAATATTTTACGTAGCTTTGATAAGACAGACAGCATTAATCCATAAAGAATTTGTTTTTTCCTCAAAATGCTTCTGTTATAAAGTGAAAGTGATACAAAACTTTCTTCTTGACTTGAGATCCTGTTAGCAACAATTTTCACTTATAACGAATTAGAAATAGAATGATGTGAAATAATTTGCCCAAATCTCTTTCTCCTTCTAGGCCTGCATCTCATCACCTACTTTGGGAAAAGGACCAGTAAGGATTCAAAGCACATCTGATCCTTGTTTTGCATAAAAGAAAAAGCAGTAGAGGTTTTGGAACATCAGAATCTACAATTTTAAGTTGCTTGGTGAAAGTCAGGCTCCCTCATGTTTAAATGTGGCTTAAGGGAATTTGGTTGTATTCTGTACAGCTGAAACTGATGTTTCTGAAATTTCTCACACCTCCGCAAGCAGGCTAACCACTGAGTAACCAAACCATTCATATAAACTATGTTATGGCCTCTCTAAATTAGAGGTAGAACTCAAAGCTGGATCTCCCACAGACTGAAGGAGTGGCCTTGCCACTAGTTAATGAAACTTTTTATTTGGTGTATGTCATGAAAGTGGAGAATTCAATTATCAGTTTTAATTTGTAGAAAATGCAGATAGAACAAATGACTAAATGTAGCAGCTGCTAGAGTCCAAACACTTTCATAGCTATGTGCTGATCTGCTGCAGTCCCTGTAGGGCTGCTACAGGCATGATCCATTCTAATTGGACTAGTTGTTATCAGCTGTCTCATCCCAGATCTGAGTAACTTCATAAAAATTTTGGCTTCAGTCAATCAGCATCTTTCAACAAATGTTATTTCACAGGAAAATTCCTGGATCAATTTTAATTATGACAGGTTAAGTCTGCTAAAGTGTAATACTTGTTTTGTTGACTAAGTGAAAGAAGTCAGAATGTCTGGTAGATTCAAATTGTGACCCAATTATCTGTAGGATAATAAGTTACAGGATGTGTATGCAAGTTTGGACAAAGTTACATGACAGTCCATGAGAAAAAAGGAAGGGAGGGAGGGAGGGAGGGAAGGAGGAAGGGAGAAAGGGAGAAAGGGAGGGAGGAAGGGCAGGCTTTCTTTCCAGGGAGAAAGAGGACAGGGCCAAAGACTAATGATATTTTTGTGGATTCTCCCTACAGGAAAATAGGAGACTCCTAGAAAGAAGGATAGAAAGAGGATAGGAAGAGCTTATTTCAGRTGACAATTCAGAAACTCTTAGATGTTCTGAATTGCCGCTCTGGAATAGCTCATCTCTTTCCAGTAACTAGAGAAAGAATGTAGCATGACTTCTCTGGAACTAACCTCTGTGTATAGTCACTCAGCACTGCTGTGCAAAGCAGTAATGTATACATCTGTACACAGTCTCCCTGACTTCTGGAATCCATCACACATTCAAAATGATCCAAGTTTCTATAGGAAGAGAATGGGATTTGCTTTATATCCAATTTCTAGACCAAAAAAAAAATCAGAAACAACCCAAACTATATTACACAAATATTAGACTCTTCTTCAAACAATACTGCCCTTCCAAAATATAATTAGTTTTGCTTAGAGATTGCCAAAACTGCAAGTGCAGTCTTAGCATGCTATAGAATCCCATGTGGGAACCATGCACRCTTTTGCAGCCTTTCTGTTGGACTCTGGCAGGGCCAACTAACCAGAAGCTAGTGGACTGATGTAGGAAGTTAGCAGATAAATGTCTCCCTCCCTCCCTCCCTTTCACCCATCCTCTCTCCCTCCCTCCCAACAGTTTTCCTTCTGAGGTGTGCTCATGGCTGGTGAAGTGAAGATATGGATGCCTTGGTTTAATATTTTCACCTATTGATCCAGGAAAAGCTAACTTAGATTTATAAAAAAAATGTGCTAATGGAAATACAGCATCCTTGATAGCATTGCAAAACATAACATCTATTCTTTGTCACATTGCAGGGATGAAGTGGATATCATTGATATACTGCTGTTATCTYCTCCTCTCAATTCAGGAAGAATACTCATTTGGAAGCCTGGTGTGTCTACGTAGCAGAGTCTGAGAAGACTAAATTGTATTCTTACAGAATACAACCCTGTAACTGCATCTCATCCAGTTGCTTAAGACTGAAGCCCAGCAGCACACCCCATCTACAAATTCAGTAGTTAGATAGTTTAGGTCATAAGTAGGGTGCTATGACTTGAGACTAGTTGAGCTGTTACATCAACTGGACCATTGACACAGCCTCCACTCATTTGCACTATAGCCTCCAGTGCTGGCCTAAGCCTAAAATAGTGGCTCTCACAATTTCATCAGCCTTGGTTTCAGTGGTCGTCTTTTGTAGTGATACGAGTGAGTGTCTTGGTTGCAGAGATGGGACAGAGCTTAGTGTTTTGTGAGTGTGAGGTTGTTATTCTGTACCATGCACCTCATTGCTGGGGGTGTGGTTTCAGTGGGATAAACCAGGCACCCTTACTGGAAGTCGGMCATTTTCCCTCCCTCTGGGAAGGTGTCGGCATTAATCCCTGTTGACTTGGTCCCTCTGCTGCCCTGCTGGTCCCTCTTCTGTTTTCTCCATAGTGCAACTAGGGACTGTTGGTGCTGAAAGGGGCAGCACCAAAAATGTGGTTGACCACAGCGCTGGAACGACAGCAACAGCAGGGGAGATGCCAGAGAGCAACAGACTGGCAGCGGGGGCAACCCCAACCTGATCGAGTCCAGACAAACTGAGCCAAGACGAAAGAAGCATGGCGGAGTGGTAGGAAAGGTGCCGATGACCCACAGGGTGGCCCATAGCACGATGGAGAGTTAGAAGTGGCAGCACAAGCACCTGTGCAGAACTGAGCTCAGCTGAGCGGCAGCGTGACCCCTGCTCTGCTGACCTTGCTACCGGGGGGGTTGTTTATCACTGGTTTTCATAATTTTGGGCTGGGACCAGGAAATATTTGCTGTGGGAGCTCTGCCGCCATATTGCCTTTGTTCCCAGATACCATGTGGTGTGGCACGTGGGAACAGTCACCATATCACCCTTCTGTGGGGAAACTACGTGGATGTGACCTGCACAGAATGTRCGCCATCTTATTTTTGTTCCTGGTGGTGAATACCTTTTTGTTAGTAAAATACTTTCTCTTTTTTGTATACTTCTGCTGTTAATGTTGCTGTTGTTATTGTGCCTGTTTTATTCCATTGCTTTGTGCTTTTAGTAAATTGTTTTCTCAACCCATCATCTCTCCTTTTTTGTCCCTCCCTTACCAGAGGGGCAAGGGAAGGGGAATGGCTTATTTGGAGTTTAATTTCCTGCTGGTGTTAAAACCAGCACAGTGAACTCTAGGGAACTACCCTTATCAGCACTCAAAATAGCAGGAAGGCTTCAGGCATTCTGAAGTCTTTCAATATCCTATGGAAGCCTTGAGTGCAGATGTTTCAGAGAAATAATGGGGGATAATGGTTTTCCTAGTTGTGGACTCAAGTCTGTTTGGTTAAAATGTTCTCATATTTGTGKCATTGTTCATTGGTCCACACTCTAATCTGGTGTATAACAGCTACATGTTTTTAAAATCAGTGGAAATTGGCCAAGTAATACTTACAAAGGATCGGGCCCATCCCTTTGTAAATACCTTAATGAAATTCATTTGTTAAGAACAAACACCTTAGGATTCTGAGACTTCCTTGCCAGATTTGGCAGAAATATAACAACTTATCTTGTCTGGTATTAGTCTGATTCATAGTCTGATTAAGAGAGTATGCCAAAGGAACACTCTTACAGTTAAGGGTGTGTTCCTCCTTCCTGCTGCTTCTCACATTCATGCTTGTCCCATCGAGTTTATTTCACATGTTGTAAAATGTGTACCTTTACTATTATATTTTAAAATTACCCAGTGTATTGACACATCGTTTGAGGACTGTTGTATTTCAAGAAGTATCGAAATCATGAAGCTGATCTACTAAAGGATATTAGATGTCCAAATCCCAAATTATCATCTGAAATACTCAGCAATGACCCAAACATGAAAGTAGTTAAATAGATGATCTCACTCTCATTTTGACTCGACCATTCTCTGTGTATATTTAATGGATTGTTTTGTGAACATGCTGTATTGTCTTTATCAAGGCAACTGAGTGGATAACTCCCAGAATGGGTTTTCAAAAACTGGCTAGAAGGAATACTGAGAGGGACAACCTAGTAGTGTGTGCAGCTAAAGTGCTTTTCTAAAATTCAATTATTCTCAAAATGAGTTTATTGATTACCCACCCCCACACCCCCACACTAGATATATCATGGGAGGAAAGAGTTTGTTTCTGATGTGAATAAAATACTTGCAAAGGAAGTGAGAAGTAAAAATTTAATTATCTGTCCTAGCGAGAGAGATCATTCTCTCAGTTTTCAGGAGAATCATTTTCCTCTACTCTGTAAGCAGCCACAGGTGTGCACTTAAAAAGAAAACATGTTTGCCAGGGAATTTAAGTAAATATTTCTGGTTTTCCTCAAAGAGTTTTCTTTTTAGGTGAATAGTATGCACTAGAAGGAGATAATCTTACCAATATTTCTAGTCAAAGTTTTAATTCTTACATTTCTAACTAACTACAGAGTAATCAGACAAGATTATTAACCAGATATTCACTCTAATCAGATTAAAAGTCTGACTGTTATCTTCTTTACTCTAAGAAGCCCATTAAAAAAATGAAGTAACAGCATTATGATTCTCAGTTAAACACCTTTGACACAAAATTTCCCTCAATTTTTACTTCAGTTTCGATTTGAGTCACTGGAAATTAATTTTAACTCTTCTGAACAGCCTAACTACTGTGAATGACACATGTAGGCTGGTATATGCTCCATAATTACCATTGATAACTCTTTGGTTGGTATCTAATATCATTGGAAATGTAGGCAAATCTTTTGTCCTCTAGCTCAGCAAATCAGGTACTGTAAAGTCTCAAAAGATGACATTTTACCATATAGCATGAGTATTCTATTATTTTGGATAGCTTTTGCAAATATTAGTTACATAACTGCTACTTCTCATTATTACCAGTCTTTCTCAACAGAACATCTGATATTTGCATTATGTATTTTCCTCGATACGGCCTGTCAAACTCAAGCTGTCTGTTACCATAAAATTATTTGCAAACCCAGTCTATTGGGGAATAAAATACTAGATGATATTTTAATTCAGATGCTCTATACAAAAGCAAAGTAGATGATTTTTTTCTCTAACACGTTTTGTAAAAGAACATACTTCAATGGTGTTTTAAAAGATTAGCCATATTAATTTGGAACTAAGCTTATTACTAAATCAATCTTTTAAATCCTGGCTTCTATGCATCTGATAACAACACAGACAGAGCCTTTCAGTGTAAATAGTGCTCCTGTTTAAACATACTGATGCACTGAAAGACATGGAGGTTTTTCAGCTTCTCTTCACAATGTCTTACTCTATTAAAAGTATAGGGATTGACCTACTCTATAAATAATTTATATAACCTTCAMATTAAAACAACACAGTCATTCTTTTTACCTCCTTTGACTTCAATACTTAGACATAAAGCTCTGGATTGCATACAGAACTTGTATGCAGCTTTTTGTAATGTATTATTCAAGAAGTCTGCCATTAGCTACAGTATATATTGCAGTACCACCTGCTGTTGCAACATAAATAGGGAACTGCCACTTGTCCACTTTGTGATCAGGAGTATATGCTGGATCAGTTTACATAGTGAAAAAAGCACCTGGCAAAAAGGTTTGCTCAGGTCTCTTCTAGCAGGGCTCTTTTAAACTCAGAAATTAACTATGTGATAGGCTCCTCAGCTGAAGTGCAAGGCCTTGGTTTCTTCTGTGTATCACAGACCTGCAGATCCAGCTATCTGGCTCAAGTAAATGGCAGAGGAGCTGTGAATGTGAGAGAKAGAGAGATACACACTACCAGACTGAGATTGGTGCCACAGAATGAAGGCTGACAGATTAATAGGTAGCACAAGTAGGAAGGCAGCAGACTTCTAAACTGTTGACATTAACATCATATTTATATATTAAGTTTTACAAAATCACAAGCGTCTTGTGCTACACTGATTTGTACCATAGCAGCATGGTCATGGTAAAGTATGAGCTCATTAACCATTTCTACTTCCTAGCTCTTGAAATGCTTTTCATAATATGCTGAGGGCTAAAACATCATCAGGAGTAAAATATTAGGACCATTTAGCTATTGTGCCCTCCACAGTGTTTTTAGAAACAGTTTGGAAGATGGATACACAGTTTTGAATGATGCCACTTAAATCTAACAGCACTTTTTGGAAATGGACACATTGCTTGTTCTGAATCTTCAAAGAGGCATATACGTTCCTTTCCATGGAAGAGGAAGTATGTAAATGGCTGAAAGTCTCTTTACAATGGTTTACGTCTCTGATCAGATAACTGTGAGCAGTGTTATGTGAGGGTAGGATATCAGCAGTGAATGAAGATGAAAGCAGTTTTGCAGCAAGATAAAAGATGGGAACAACTGCATGGAGGTGAGAGAGACTAGAGAGGAAGAACAGAGAAGAAACTCTTCTGTCTTGAACAGTACAAGGTCAAGTAGACCTGGAGCAGGAGTCCTGAGGGTTAAAGGGTACATGGAAGTGACATCTGTGGCAATATAYTTATGCTCCCCAGAAGTTTGGGAAGATAAAGAAAGTCCATTCCATTGCAAAGAAGAAGGGAGGAGACAAGAGGAGAACATAAAATTCTGACTTTGATGTGGAAAAGGGCAATATGCATGTGTCTCATATATTTGTGACACCAAACTGACTGAAACATCCACTAGCCTGAGCAGGACCATCATCTGGTAACAGCAAGATGCCTCTTTCCAAAGACATATAACTTGGCATTTTCTTATGGCAACAGCATTTCTCATGACCAGGGCAGGATAAAAACATGCCACGGACTTGGTGAAAAAGTGACACTCTTGTCTCACATTTTTAAAGGGCATTAGAGCTGGGATTTAGAGGGGTTTATGACTCCATAGCTTCCTAATATTTGTCAATCCAGCCAGACCAGAGAAGTTCTTCTCCCTRCTTATACATACAGGAGGCATTCTTATAGATCCCTTAAAAGGGAACTCCATAGATGTCCACAGCCATGCTGGTCTTGGCATCCCGTCAGAATGGTAGTCATGCTGCCAGAGGCTTCCTGGCCTAAAGAAATGGCTTTTGTGACAGGCAGGAAGAGACAAGGGAGTGTTTGGTAATCATGCCTGGCAGGATGCATCCATAGGACAGTAAGAGTCCAACAGTTTTTTCTGTCCTCTCCCATGGACAATTTTTATTCACGGCTGTCATAGACATAGCAATCCAATAGAGAAGAAACAGCTCTTATTTTTACTAATTGCTTTTTGTCCCCAAATTACTGCTGTAGGGGAGACTTTATTCCTTAGCTGCCTTGAAAGGCCAAGCAGTAGTATTGCCTTTATGGGTATTCCATGACTTCCTCTGAGCAATCTCCCTACACCACAGCCTGAAGAGGGCCTCTGGGAACGTAAATCTCAAAAGTTTTGAGAGAGTCCAGATGGCTTCAGTAGGAAAGGATAGTTTTCACTGATGTAGTCTCATTGTACTGTGACTAATGTGTGCTGGACCGTGGGGAGGCTTGGCCAAGAYGTAAATATTCTCTCTGTTGTTTTCTATTAGTTTTCCAAGAGGGCAGTCAGTCCTTGAAGTTGAAGTCAAGTATGGACTGGTTTTCAGGGCCAACACAGTTTGTACTAGCCAAAAGAAAAATATTTTCATATTTGACAATAAAATATTTCTGCACTTCAAAACAGCGTGTCTGTTCTCTCGACTTAGAGAACTTTTAGCTGTCTGCCTTCCACATCTCCTCCCAACTTTTGGTGCAGTGCAAAAGCCACTGACCTGCACCTTGATCTAGGCAAGGAGGACCTCTGCTCCAGCTGGGGAGCATTTCATATGACCCTCAAGTCAGGTACTTAGGAGAATAGGTACAGTGTAGAGATAATGTGAGCCTCGCGCTGAGTACCAAGGGACAGAAGGCAAGACAGCCCCCACAAGCCTTGAGTACCATGGCAACCAGATAGTAAAAAATTTAGAGGGAAGTAGGTGGGTTGCTATATTTTAGTCACTTACTTACAAATAAGAGATTTTTTTTTTACAGAAGAGAACAGGGAAGACCTGCGTGGGCTGAGCACCCTTAAAAAATTGTGATGGCAACAGAGGGAAAACTTCCATTAGCAAATGAGACAGAGGAGGGAAAGGAAAATCTGTGTCCGAATGAGAAATCAGAGCTGTCTTGGAGGAGTGTGGTGCGCATGCAAGCAGGAARTTCTGGGATGAGTGCTGGATGCTACCATACTCATGGAAGGCCCAAGAAGAGCATGGTGTGAACAAGTCCATCAAAGGCTGCAGGGAGCTTGCAAGTCTGCTAAATTGCAAGGAAGGAGCAGCAGTAGGTGATGGTGGTCAAACAGAGCCGGTCAGCTGTGGACATTGGGGMAGGACACAGGTAATTTTGCGTGTAGTTCAAGTGCAAAACCTTATTTCAAATTTCTTTTTCTTGGTATACTTTTGGATGCTCCAGAAAAAGAAATTTGAAATGTATCTCCTGAACATTAAAGTGAAGGAGGGTGGATATCTGTATCTAGGATATTTTTATATTGTATGGGATTAATAGAAAGGATAATATAAAAATTTTATATTACATTGTTATCCAAGTTTAAAATTAGAAGAATTTTTTTTGCACATATTTATTTAAATTTATTTATTTCATTGACTCTTAAAATAAGTATTTTACTTTTATGGCATCATACATCTGTTTTTTCAGCCAGAATGATTTGCAAGTCTTTTTAAAAAGTTGTGTTTGGGACAAACTTCTTCAGATTAAGGATGGAGGTCTTTGGGGTGTGATTATTTCATTGTTGGACAGCTGTTCTGTGCCAGTGTCTGCTTGTCTCTCTTGTTTGTTCAAAAACAAATTTAAAGAAAACCCAAACAAATCCATATATGCAGGTGTTATGTATGTCCTTTTAATATGAGCTCTTTAAACAAATTTTGAAAGCACTGTTTTTATCTCAGAATCAAAGTGCATTATGTTTACTGGGCAGCAGGGATGATAACTAGGACTATTGTCACTTAACAGCACTTCCACAGTGGTTCAGAAAGCAACTTCCTAAAATTACTATATTATCTCATCCGTATACCTGCTACATGAGAAGCAATAAGTTGTTTATGATTATGATGATTTCAGTAACACCAACTGGAGCTTTCTTCAGCCACGTATAATGGAAATAAAATGTATGGGGTTTATTTTATTAATTCTATTTACAGCAATAAAAATATGGGATAGGAAAGTATGCAAGTGATAAAGGGAAATGGAAATTAAATACAAAGCAAGTATCATTAATGGCACCTTTACTATTTTGCGTTGATAGACTAACTTGCGTTGCTAGACTGCRTTCAAAAATATTCATGTTTATCACAATAAAACTGAGGTGTAATTCATGAAAGAAATAATCTTTTGGTAGAAATCAAATTATACTAGCACCTCACCAGAAAAGTCTTTTTTGTTCTCAGACATCTGCATTAACATCCTTAAAATCAGCTTGTTCAGGTTACATGGCAGCATGCTCTTACTACTGCTCTTCAATCCTTTAATGAAATGCACTGGGAAACTGCATGTTGTCAGCCTGGACCAGGACCTGCTTTTAAGTTCTCTATGCAAGTAAGAATGGACTGCTCTGAGGTCAGGCAACACACTTAAATCAGCTTTTATCTCAAACTGGGCTAAGTAAGAACAAACAAAAGAAGTATTTATTTACCAAATATAAATACATGACACTGTTTCTCAAACATTCAGAAATTAAAGGAAGTAACAAAAGGAAATCTATCTACATAGCATTTTAGCTTTCAAGGTCCATTTCACCCTTCAGAGGTCGGCTAGGAGGCTGAAAGATGCGTCACAGCCTTCATGTCTGAAGTTTGTTTTGCAAACAACCCGACTTTGCCTGAGTACAGTCATGGAAGAAAATCCTGGATTTGCTGTTCCTCCTTCACAAATACCATAATTCTCCTGATGAGGTTTAACAGAATTAAAGTTCRCTCTGCAAGACACAGGAATTTTGGGCAAAGTTTCAACTTTGCTGCCACCAGAGAAGTGTCTGCTTTATCTAACCTGGAAAAGTTAATGTCTTTTGGGTATGATCCAGGGCTAACCTTATTTTTCCATACAGCAAATGAAAGATTATTTTCAAGGTGAGCTGAGCAAATAGCTAAGTCATTCATTGTAGGGCAAAAGCATTTCCTGTTTCCTAAGTCAATGAATGGTATCCCTTCACCTTGACCCTGCYATTTTCTAGAAACAGCATTTTCACAACATAATTGCAAATAAAATATGTTGATTACAGCCCTAGATTTTCATAGTAAACAGCATTAGCCTAGTTTAGACTATGCCTATGTTAAAAAGAAAGGATCATATCATACAAGCAGGTAATATTTGTAAACATTCTGGTTAAACAAAAAAGATAACATAATTTGTTTAACTTAAAAGTATCAGCTTGGGTTAGAACCCTTTCTGCCTTCACAAACAATTGATCTCCACATTCGTCACAGTGTGTCTCAATACTTGGCTACAACCCTGAGTTTAGCAGCTTATGCATAAATATGTTCCACAGAAATGAGAAGTGGCAACCTATGCAAAACTTGCATCTACTTTTCCATCTGCTTTTCTTCTATTTTGTGTCTTTTTTCCTTCCTTACAAGGTCCTAGCAGATTCTGCAGAACTTCAGGCAGAAAGCAATTTGCATACACAAGTGCAAACAGAATGACAGTGGAGAGCGAGAGAGCTGCAATTTGATTATCTCTCTTAGTTAAAAGCTGAGAAAATCTGTGATCTGAGGGGATTACTCAGAACGTCTTAGGAGGCTGTAAAAACCTTACCCTGATAAAAGTCACTTTGAATATATCATCTAACCTTCTTGTGTGAAAAAATGCTTCCCTCTCCCATTCTGCTAAATTCTAGCAAGCTCCTTATAGTATCTAAAGCTACTAGGATTTCTGCAGCTTCAGAAGACGATCTACAGAATCCCAAGGAATCTACATCAGCATCTCTGGGGTTTGGCTAGGTTTTGTGTTCCTTGCAGACTGCTCTTGGGATTGTATACACTTCTTGCCAGTGTGTTGATGGATGTTTCGTGATGCTCTATAAATATTTTCTTGCTTTTTGCATTACATTAAACATTACAGGTGAAGAGTAGGTATTTCATGTCACAGCTAGAGTGATTGTGACAGACCTTATCAGGAAGGCCAATTTAAAATGACTGCTTACATTTTAAAATTCACTTTCAGAAAAATGCAGAGAATGCCACATCTACTTATTCTTTGTTTATATACTTTGCAGCTGTGCCACTTTCTCTAAATATTCTATTATGAAAGCATATGGATGTATTCAGAGAAATACATATCACGCTACAGGACACAGCTTTGGTCTAGCTCATTTGCTGTAGGGTGCCTGGTGTAGTAATTTTCAATTTTAAAAAGGCACTACATTCTGTTTCTGTAGGGCCACAAGAATAGGATTTTATAAAGAGCTATTCCCAAGGGCAGGCCTGTGGGAAAAGTTGTAATAAACTGCCTCCCACCATTGTATTGTCCAGCAGAAAAAAAAGTAAACAAATACAAGCCTTCCTTTCTTTTTAAAGAAACATGTATAGTTGCGATTCTGTTGTTTAATCTCTACGTACTATGAGTAATGCACATGAATAAAAACCATCCAAATCTTATCACAGACAGTTTCAGGATCACCAAAAATGAGACTGATCTCTCCAAAGAGAAATGATACAACACTGTTCCAATTAATTGTGAAGAGATCAACAATCTTAATCCCTTTAAAAATCTTTTTGAGTGGCCTTCTAGTACTTCTTTTACTATCAGTCTTCTTTAATAAAGCAGTTCTAATTCAAGACGACCACTTATTAGCACATTATTCAAAGCTAATGACATATTATCTCTTTTACTAGAAAATCATGTGGAAGAGAAAAAACACTGCATTTTTTTCCACACAGCACATTCTTTATATCTTTTTTTATTCATATTTTTACATTAATGTATAAAAACACTACAACAAGAACCCATACAGCTATGAAACCTAGAAACACTTAAAGCTACTTCTTGAGAAATAATCTTGAGGATTACTCACATGAGGAGAACTGCCAAAAGGCATCAAACCCATAGTCGATATTGGGGAAGACAATAACAGCAAAYATGGCTCAAAGAGAGGCAAGGATGATCCCCTCAGCCCAAAAGCCATTTCATTCTTGTGGAGAAGGCACAAAACAGGATATTTAGAGGATTTCAGGCACCTGGGCACAGCATCACCCCTGCTTTATGCAAGAATTGAGATAAGTAATCTAGTGCAGGAATATAATTTAGGGACCAAAACCATAAACAATGCCAGTGCTTTCCTGAAAATCAGCTGGCTTGAGAGCCCTCGGCTCACCCACAGAAGCCT
Source organism: Amblyornis subalaris (assembly GCA_018881555.1). NCBI lineage: Eukaryota > Metazoa > Chordata > Aves > Passeriformes > Ptilonorhynchidae > Amblyornis > Amblyornis subalaris. The sequence continues at coordinate 15,817,361 of JACAXG010000009.1, read as the reverse complement.
TCTGGAGGTACAGAGGCAGGATGTGGTCTCATGCCCTTTTGGACCAAATTCTTTCGGATAGTTTTTGCTCCCTTACTAAGTAATAAAAACCATATCTAGATAAAGCAAAACTGAGTCTGCCCAATAATTATTCAGTAAAAAGACTTTTCCTATTTAAAGGGAAAAATATTTTTGTATTCTCTTTGGGCAATCTGAGAAGACTACTTTTCATAAAAATTCCCTCAAGCAAGGCAAACAAGTAGACAGCAGAAGCCTGTCTGCAAAGTTTGTTTTTGATATAAAAATATAATCCTAAATATAGAAACATAAACAGGAACTGTGACAGATGATGCAGACTGTGTTACATGATGCCAGGTTTTGGTAGGTGAGCGACAGGTTCGCAAATCCTCTTTGGAATTTGGAAAAGACAAGTGTGCCTCCAGCTCAGAGCAAGCAGACAGCTATCTGGGCAGACAAGTTGACAGTGACTTCACCCTGCATTCTCCTCAGGCCCCATCTTCTTTAGCACATGATAGTTTTTAATTCTTTCCTACAGTCTTGTTTGGAACAAACTTGTCAGTTCTCCCTCTGTGATGGAGGTCAGGAAGTGCTTTGCTCCAATAATGATTTCTCAAAGTTTCTCTAGACATGTTCTGAGTCTTCCTGTTCTGTCCTGCCTTTAACACTGTCCATGCTTCAGAGTGCCAGGTTCAGAGTTTTCAGCTAACTCTCCTCACTTTTACCCCATACCTCACTGTATGGAATGTCTGTCACAACCATCCTACCATCCTGTTGGGCTCTGCAGCGGTCTCAATTTGGTGCTTTCAACAGCAAAATCACAACAAAATGATGCAGCTTTCAGTTGGATACACCTCAGCATGCATATTCATCCTACTCAGCGTGTATACAGCCTGCGTGCTTCAAAGAGTGTCACCGTCTGCAGTCAGAACATGACCCTCGCTCAGCAACTGGGCCTAGGCTTCAGGGAACGCTCCCAGGGGACATTGTCACCGGCAGCATAGATGAAGTTATAATCCAGTAATACGTTCTTTCAGTGAACACTACTGCTTAAAATGCTGGGTGCTGTTTCATGAGCAGCTTCAGAGTTCCAATTGATATCTTTTGGGGCTATGCAAACACTATAGCACAGCTGAAAATGTAAAAGTCACAGGTTACAGAAGTCAGCTGCTGCAATGGAGAACAACCCTTATGCCGTGAACACAAATATAGAATTTTGAAAACTGAACCTAAAATTACTGGGTTTTATGACCACCTAAGTTCTAGTAAGCATAAACCCTGTACTAAGTGTGTCTGGCTTAATTGAGATAAAGCAGAAAATTTTTTAAAAATCYCATGTTCTTTCTATAAACTTTATTTGTCTCTTGCTCTCACATGAAGGAGAGACAGGCATACATACAGACAGAAAGGAGAAGTTAGTTGTGATTGAACTAAATAAAAGCATGAGAGAGACAATTTTGATCAGTGAAAAGCAGCATGTAAGCTAAGGTGAATAGCTACATGTAATACTTCCTTCCCAGGCATTAATGAAATGGATTTGGGCCAGACTGTTCCCTCTCTTTTTCTCTCATTTTCAGTACCACTGACATTTAATCCTGTAAAACTTCTAGGGATATCTATTTCTTAGATTCAGCTCAATGTGTATGTGAATACTTGATGAGAGTTCTGAGTTTTCACAAGATTATGAGGGAATTATTTCCATCTGGCATCCTCAAAATAATAGCCAACATACTTTAACAGGAAGTACATTTTGCATTTGAAATGCAGAATTACTCAAGCAGTGACTGAAATGCTGYTAACTTCACAGGCTGAGCTCGTATCAAATGGTGCTTCTTGCAAATGGTAAGTTTCAATGCTGTTTCGTGTAGTGAAAGATGATGTCAGTTGTGATTAGTGTAATGTGGTGCTTTTTTTAGGAATCAGGTAAGACCCTGCAAAAATTAAGAGCTTCAACACAACCCATATACTCCTGATGAAAATGATTTGATCTGGCTTGTTAGCAGGTAATGCTTGAATAAAAAGTAAAAGCTTCTTCTATTTGAAGTCTAGTTATTTTCAGTCTGCCTTTCCTCTAATCTAAGTTTATACAGCTTCATTCACTCAAGAGAAGTTTTTATAGATTTTTCTGAGGGGGGATGGGAAGGGGAGGATGGGAACAGTGTAGTAGTAACTCCTTAGTTATTTGCAGGCTTCCTTTCTGACTAAGATATTTATACTCTCTATCTGGAGTGATCAGTTAAACACATTATGGATACACATAAAAATTTTGTTCATTTAAAAATGATCCAATTATGAAAACTGGCAAAATTGCAGATTTATAAATAAAAATACTTTTATTGTGTTGACATACCCAGTCCTTGAGTTGAGCAAGGGAAAAAGGAGTTAACAAGCTAAACATATCTTAAGTGGCTACTGTTGGCTGTTCCTCACAGTATTTCAGAAATGTTCCATATGGAAGGAAGCAGATTTGATAAGTTTCTTCTAGAGGGAATCAAAAAATAGGAGGATGAAAAAAGACAGAGAATCTTCTGTCATAATTAGAAGCATTTGGTCGCTCAGGTTTGACAAGTTTGCCAAGAGAAAAAGTAAGTTTCCTAGAAAGGGATAGTAGGGAATAAAGATAGATGACAGTAATATTGTCAGTCTGAGATACGAGAATCAGAAAAAATAAAAAATGTGAAATCAGTCTTTGACATTACGATTTTTGAAGAATAAATACTATTGCGTGTGTTTGAGGTCTTTTTGCCTTAGTCTTGTTTTTAGGGTTTTTTAAAATTTATTTTATAGTATTTCTCCAATTAGATGATATAGATTTAACATTTATATACGCAGTTTGTAAATAAAGGAGTCATTCCATATGTAAACAGTCTCCTACAGAAAATTGTCATTATTGCATTAATGCCATATCTTAATTAAATTTAAATTCCATTGTAAAACAGTTTGAATTTGAACAGAAAGCTGTGTGTCACAGTGTCAGTTAAAGGCTCTGGGCTTTCAGCTGGCCTGTCATGGTTCTTTTTCTTTATGTTTTGTCTCACTGACCTGTTTCTGTCACATACCTCTTGCAATCCATAGAAAGTATTGCAAAATCCTACACTCACACATAGGAGGGCAAAGGAAGAATTGGATGCATGCAGGACATGTATGTTTAGGGGCAGTAGGAGAATAGAATGAGGTCTGGGCACACCACCAAGGACAGGACAGAGGACGGCCATGGAAGGCCTGCCAGAAACACTCTGAGACTCTTTTGGTATTGTTTGTGGAAGGAGCAATGCTGGGAGCTTGGGGGCGCATTGTGACACTGGTGTCCCCACCAGCAAAGAGCTGTGCTGGCTCTCTTCCACCCAGCTCTATAACCTGCTTGCTGTGCAAAGCTTTCATTTTCTCCCAGCTTTCACTGAGATCAGGGAAAGCCTGAACATTAGCTGAAAGGATATTTCTCTCTTTCTGTCTGAAGTCTGCTAACTGCTAAGCTGCCCTGAAATGTACTTTTGATCCTGTAAGCTTAGTGAAGGCAGAAGATAGGGAGGATTATAGAAAGGTCTTGATTTTCTCTTGGTACTTGGGTTTTGCCTAASTAAGTAGATTGCGAATTTGTAGATTCCCTGGTCTACAACCCATCTCACCCATAAACGTACTGCCGTTTCAGAGTTTGCCCTACCTCAGTGCTTGTTGTGACTTCTAGCAATAGGTGATCATTACACATTTTTTATTTCAATCAAAATACATCTTTTTGCCTAAGAAGTTTCAAACTTTAAGTGACAAATTACTTATATGGTTATAAATACATTAAAATGTGAATATAAGGAGTTAAGTTACACAGCTCCAAAACTCTAACCTGGGCTTTATGTCAGGGTCTGCTTTTCAGAAGTTATGAAGAATGCTACCTATGGTCTTCAATGGTTGTTTTTGATGCTCAGTAGCTAAGAGAGGTTCTAAGTTTCCAAAGAACGGGTCTTGTGATCAAGTTTGGCAGTTAGGATGTGGCAAACACCTTTTAACTCAGATTTTGTAATTTTTTGTGGATCTATAAATAAATTGTATCTATAAATGTGCTCCTATTTCACTTCAGTACAAAATAAAATAGATTAATTAAATCTTTTGTGAAATAATATTGCACTTGAAAATTTTGCTGGAATTTTGATACTAAGAAGTTAATGTTTTTAAAATATGTTGACATTATTATTAAAGGCCAAAATAGAGTCCTGCTACTTTGTTTTTTCAATTAGGATGAAAAGTTTATTATATGAAACAGCTTTGGTTTTAGTAAAATTTTGATTCACAATATAATCACGGTGTTTTGCTTGCGTAAGTAGAAAAATAAAAATACCAACAAGCCAGTATTTTTCTTGCTCAGAAATACTCAGGTATGACACCTGAGTAAGATTTTTGCTGAAAAACTTTGGCTTCTTTCCTTCTTCCTAGCATCAGGTTTTAAGTCCATCTGGCTTTGCCCTCTCAGAAACCCACAGTTGGTGTTGATGCTGTCAATCCTACACTGGATCCTAGATTAAAGTCGGAAAAAGCTCATGATGAAATGCTTGAACAGTAACCCTTTTCATTTACATCTTATTTTATTCTGGGCTTGTTGTGCAGACATGATGGAATACCAAACTAAATGGAGACTTATGAAAATCCTCATTGAGTATTAGTGTCTAACATCTCAGTACTCTGGCATTTCCTTCCAAATTAGTTGTTGTTTTAATATCCAAAAGAGATTAATTGTTCTTTTGTGGAGCCTGATGACGTGTGGCTGGGAAAGTCACTGGCTGTATGAGTTGTTCCTTTTGGTTCAAGACTCGAGTTGTATTGCAGCTGTTTGCACCCTTCTGCAAAACAAGATGTTGTAAATAAATATAGACTTAGAAATACTACTCTGAATCTTGGGTAAGATAGTAACATTGATCAGAATATAAACTTTGGTAAGAGCTCTTCCATGCTGGCCATCTTAGAGTCTTTTTTATACAGACTGTCTCTTTGAATATTGATAACTCCAATAGTTTCCAATGAAGAGGCAGAACACTCACTTGTATATGAAATATATGGAATTTCTGGTATAGAAAAGATAATTTTCTAGTGATTACTCTAGGAAAAATTCACATCTCATATGCTACATATTTTCTCATCTTTTCTTCATTGGGGATCACTCAGCCTAGGTAATTTTAGTCTTTCTTGCTATGTGAAATCAGTAAATAATTTCACTTAGCTCTTCCTTTTTCTTCCATGTCAACTATCATAGTATTTGTTTAAAATTGTCATGTGAGTTTGTGGTTTGTACTTTTGGTATGTTTTTTTTTTTCACTGTCCAGTAACTAAGAAGAAATGGAAACTGAGTTCCACAGAGATTAAACTCACTGAAAGCATAGTATATGAGTAATTTTGAAGTAAGGCAGAATGTATATTTCTGCTGTAAGGATACAGAGTTAAACTTTTCTATGCTTTTTACACCGTCATGGGCCAGAAAGGAATGCTTTCTCCTTGGGAAAATAGAGGCAGTGTCTGTAAAAAAATACAGAGTGTCCAGGCTTGGGTTTCTGATTTATTCACTTGTCATACACACAGCATAACAGTTTGCCACAATGCAATGTGAACTCACTCTTTAAAAAGGTTAAAGGCTCTTTCTCTTCTCAGTCTCCCTAGTCAAAAGCAGAAATTTATGTCCTGGTGCCTATGCAAAAACAAAAAACAACCCTCACAGAAAACTTGGTTGAGGGTAAAGCAGATTGTGCATTGGGTCTGAGTCTAACAGCTATCCCTCTGAAGGGTGAAGTGAAAGTATTTATATAGTGCATTGTATTCCAACAAATTTCTTATTAAACTGGAGGAATGTAATCACTGAGTGAATTTCATTACCCTGCATTTAATGAAGGGGACAGGGACACACAGTATGAGGCAGAGAGCAAGAGGTCCTAAAGAAAGCACACAGTGTGAGTATGGTACCCCTCTGAAAGTATGCTGAACATTGGCAAGCGTTGGACCAGACAATCTTCACGCAGCCCTTCCAACCTATGTTCTCATCCTATGGTTTTGGTCGGATACTGTGGTTTAAGTATGGACAAATGAGCATGTACCTATCAATTCTCCCATTTTGAGAACTGAACTGTCTCTTTTATGGCTCTATTACTGGCTCTGTTTTTTTTWACGTGTGATAACACATGCCTGAGAAAACAGATATTCAGTTGCTTCTCTGCTAATCTTTGAGCTTTCTCAATGTGCTATAGGAAAAAAATCAAAAGCAAAACAATTCACATCCCCAAGCGTTCTCAGTATTTCCGCCAACAATGAAGAACTTGTCCTTTCACCCTCCCCTAAAGCCCTTTACACAAGGCATTAGCTCTGCCTTTGCTCGCCTTCGGTTAAGACCAGTCTGCTGGGTCCAGCCATTGGAAGCTGGCATATGCACAAGAATGTTTCGTGGGGCTGTGCATGTTCAGATGAAATATGTATGCTCCAGTGTGTTCTGCTGTGCTCGTGTATCTGTCCTGCTCAGTCAGGAGGAGATGAGCAGCTTCCCAAATAATCTGTGCTGCAATAGCAGAAAGTCCATTTGGGGAGTTGTATTCCTGGAAAAACTGAAAAATAAGGAAGTCAGAAAGGCATGTTCTGAATCAGACTACAATACTAAGTGACAGTCTCTTTAATGGTGCTTTCCGCCAAACGCCCTTTCACTTGCCTTCAGAACTGTCTGCATTAATGACTACTTCTACTTGCTAGTTATTTACATAAAGTATTGTTCTCATGTCACTGCTAGCAGCTAGATAGCAGCTTCTTGCTAGGTGAGATGAAAAAGAAACAGATAGACCAGGTTGCAAATGAATTCAGAGCAAGCTGAGTTTAATGTGTTTGTAGGAAGGATGAAATATTCCTCCCATAATGTCCCCACCATGCACAAGGTCAAATACATCAACACTTGGCGTTCCCTTACATGAGACCCTCACAGATAGGTCTTCACAGTCAAGGGGATGAGCTAAGGTAGTCTGTGCTTCACTAGATCTCATCATTTGATGTGTTTTCTTGTTTCCTGACCTTTCCTGGCAAAAACAGGTGGATTGGTGGGGAAAAAAACAAGAGGACATCAAGATTCTTGAGGAGAAGTCAGAGGAAAGAAGAAATTGCAGACCTGCTTAGTGTCTGGGCTGGGTAGCACTTTTCCATAGTCTCTGGTGGGAAAGCATGGTGTCTAACCCTCATGACTAGCAGTGAAGATCTTCATACATCTGTCTGCCAAGTCTGGTGTTGCCACATTGCTCCCATCCATGTCTTGAATCAACTTCAAGTGCCTGATGGTGGATAAGCAAATACAAATCAATCTGAAACATTTAATCCCTCCCTTGAACTTAAGTGTCTTCCCAGAGAAAAGGAATACTTTCAAATATATTCACACAAATTCATACAAATACACTTCAGTGTGATTTAAATTCTCAAAAGGAGCTTCTTTTGTTCTTTTGGCCTGTGACATGATGCTGAATTAAGTTTTTACCTTTTTTCTCTTATATATTCTCTGCAATTTTTACATATAGCTGTAGCTTTGCACCTTATTTTCCCAGTACTTTTCCCTGCCCTGATAGGCAGGAAGACAAAACATGTTCCAAGGCCCTATCCTATCTTGGTTCTATGGTCTTGAGACCAGCTCTTCGAGACATATTTTTATAAAAAATGTTAGTTCTCATCTGAGAGGGGGGGTTTGGAGGGGTTAGAACAAGGGGGAAATTACTTCACAAATTACAATTCTAATTGGTGATTATTGTCAGATATGCTAATTTGCAAAATCTATAAAAATTGTATACACGTCACGTGGGGGGGGGTATTTTTTGGYATTTCCACCTGACGAATTGTGCACCTAAGGATCCTTATAAAGGTAACCCCTTTTTATAACCCTAACTGTGTCTGACTCGTGATTTTAGGGAGAAAGGCCTCAACACAGAATTGACTACAGATACAGAGGTTTTATCTGAAAAGCAAACCTTATCATACGCATGTCCGTTGGTAATACAAGTTGGTTACAGACCTAATATACTTTGACACTTTTAATAAACAGACTAGTTCTAATATACTTTGAATAAGTTAGATCTCTAAAGGGTTCTATACTGACGCTGCAATTTGATAGTGAGTGACTCTTCATCTAAGCAAGAGACAAACTGAGTGTAAAGCCCATGCTTAAAAACATAGATTTCACTGCAGTTTGCTGCTGAAACATCAGAGCCAACTGATCTCATTCGAATATGACTCAGAGAGCTCTTCGTTGTTTTGATTAATCTGCCCAAAAATATAAAACTTGATGACTTAGGATGGCTGTAGTGTTTGGAGGTCAAAAGTTCAGAGCATTTTTACTTAATTGAACAGGTATTTAGAGACATAATTACTATATAACTTATATAATGTGCACTTACTGAAGGCAGTGAAATAATATATCAATATTTTGAAAAATTCCTGTAATAATCAAATATATTAAAAACTTGGATGAATAACTAGTTCCCAGATTAATGTATGTTTTCTAGCATTGTACAACCCATTGATCTAAAGGATTTTGATACTTTTCCATTTTTGGCATTTTTATTGCACCAAAAATGCAGTTGGAATGGTGACTTAACAGCAAAATTAATTTCTATCAAAACACGGTTTAAATTAAAGCAAAAAACCATTATTAACCAAGTTAATACACTTCAAATGTGTAGAAAGCTTCTAAAGAGAGAAAGGTAGTAGTCTGTTGTCCATTCTTTAGGAAAGCAAGTAACATGGTGCAGCAAGGGATCTATAAGTGAGACACTAAAGGATATTATTTTAAGAATAAAGACTGCTGTTAGTTGAGTAGACACAGAGATGACAAGCTCTTTAGTACTGGCAGGTAAAAATTACTTACTTCAGAAGTGATGAATATAACACTATCTCTGTACTGGGTAGAGGATGAGTTATTCTTCTAGCTTGTTTTCCTGGAATACGAAAGTAAAAAAATGATCAATTTTAAAGCTTTACTACATAGTAGGAATTTTTGATAAAACATTTCCATTTATATTTCTAGACATATGAGAGAGGAGAACTTAGAGACAGTTATAAGTAGAGGGAAAAAAAGGGTGATACCTCAAAACCTGAAATATCCGTCTTTTATTATTGTGAGGCTTATTAATATTTGTATCTATATTATGCTACCTACTTAATATAATGAGGTTTATCTCGACTCACCTTATCATGCTGTCGCCCTGAGTTTTGCAGTTCTTCGATGTTTTTCATTTCTGTAACAGAGTTCTCACGCACTTTCTGTAAACATAGCCATGTTTTGCTAACCGTCCTTTATTGTTTGCATTCCATTCTCCTAGGCGGAGACGTTTGATGGATTTTTCCTTTGACCAGTGTGATTGAGGGGTGGTAACCTCACCCTCCAATCCACGGTAGTTTCTAAGAACATATAAATAAACAAGCTCGGGGTCGTCTGGGCCCCTTTCTTGCTTCTTGTCTTGACAGAGCTGAGTCTGTGTGGTTCTTTCGTGTCCAAGTGCGACAATCATGCCAAACCTGAGTTAGATCCACATAAGATTAAATACTAGGTCTTTCAAAAAATTGGTTAAGATTTTTTTTTACTGGAAATGCTTTAATGTTTTTTAACGCATTCATTTGATGAAATGGTCTAGTTTTCCATTCCTGGAGGTAGGCAGAAAAGGTCAAACAAGAGTTGAAGAGAGACACAACCAAAAGTGGGTGAAGTTCAAAAGATTGCAAATGATTGTGAAGAAAAAAAAAAAAAAACGGAAAAAAGAAAAGTACAATAGTCCTTGGCATAAACAATGCAGATACTATGCTTGGCTGAATTCTAAATGGAAAATTTTTGCAGACATTAATCAGTTTTGGACATGGTGAAGTAAATATTCCCAATAGATGGATGAAATGTAACTGATGTTATTTTCTAGGGCAAAAACTGAGTYGTTGCCCTCAAGGTTACTGCAGGAAGAAAATGTACACATCAGTGCTTGCAGCAAACAAACCGAGTGACTCRAAAGCTTTTCTTGAGCCCAGAGATGTAACATTTTAGAAAAAGCACTTAAAAATTTATTTCCATTCCATATCTCTTTCCAGCCGCAACAGCCAGTGGGTTTGGTTATTTTTGCCCCACTGGTGCACCGAGGTCCTGGCTGTCATTGAGAAACTGTCTGGAATGAGCAAAGTGTGCCTCATGTAATGGGAAACTAGGCAAGAAGGGCAGGTTTAATCTTCTTGATTATTGTAAATCTAGTGTCTAGGGAATAGCTTCAAAACTGGAGCTTGTCCTTTGATGTTTCTGAAGATCTTGTAGTATGACCAAGTATCAGCTTTTGTGTTGCTATGCTCAGTTTGTTCTCAGGATGGGTGATTTGCCAGACCATTCTGTCAGTGTGTTTGTTTATTTTTAGTAGCAGACTGCAGACAGATGATTGCCATTGGCTGTGATGTGATTTTTTCACATTTTCAGATGTCCATTATCAGTCCTTTGCTGGATATTGCTTCTCCCTCCACAACTGGCAGAATGTATGATGAGAGGTCCTCAACCCTTGCAGTGCTCTATCGCCTACCTCAGTTTCATGTATTAAATAGGTGCAGTTTTTAAAGTGTTTCAAGTTTGCCTGGTTGATTTGGTATTGAAACAGTGAGAAAGGCTTACCTGAGCTGTTCTGCCAGCTTTGCTCTGAAAGCAGTAACCTCAGACCGAGGTGCTGTGATAAATGGTGGGAAACTGTAACATGCACAACCACTAGAGACGTCTCTGCAGATAAGCTTTCACTAGAGCTGTAGCTTTGGTTGATTTCCAGAAGTGCTAAGATCCAAAACATGTTGAAACAGAAAGAATCTTGTAATGAGACTGGAAACAATTAATGAAGAATCCGTCACGAATGGAGTTCAGTTCAGAAATGTACTTGGTGGCTATGAAGGCAAGGTGCTGACCTTACTGATAGAGCAGAGAAGTATTTAAGGTCATAAAAATATTGTGAACAGAAAGGATATCTTACACTCTTCAAAGAAAAAAACACTTGTGTTTTCGTGTTTTGCTGCTTTCTCCTCAAAAAGATTTTTAAATTTCCACAGAAAGTAACATCTTATCAAACAGATTATCAAGTAGATGTTCTGATATTTCAAATGCTTTATTTAATTGCCAAAATCATATGATGCTTGCCTCTGTGACCTGCAGCTGAACTTTTCCCTTACTAGAGCATTGTTATCACTTTACAGAACCACACACAAAAGTTTGAAGTGGAAATTATAAATTTTTTTTACATAATGACAGTTAATAATTTTCCGCATAGTAAAATTGCTTTCATATCTCTTTCAATTCCGATTAAATGGTTATTTGCAATGTAAAATATCCATTATAAATTGGCAGATTAAATTCAGGAATACCTGTGTGAAATTCCTTGGTTTATATGCAAGAGTTTCATATCATTAACTAGTTAATGTGAATTAATAATTTGCTATGACCTCCTTTTCTTTTATGCTTATTCTGCCTTTCAAAGAAGTCACAGAATTCTGGAACCCGGAAATAATTTTGTCTAAAAAATAAATGGCATGCAAACATCCAAAACCTGATCCCTTGAGTGCGTACCTGCTGTACGCGACTTGTTTATTGGATGTTTTCTTAAGTTTTTGGGTTACTTTTGGTCACTATTTACAGAGCTAGGCAGACTTAGTAGATTTTAAAACATTACCATTTTTGTGAAGGCTACTTAATTTTTTACTGATATACAGTTTCTCAGAGCTACTGCATTTTCTTAACCTTAAAAATGTAGAAAAGTCAAAGTTTCCAGTTTATTTTTAAGCAACTGTCATGATATTTAGACATGATATTTACAAAACCATCAGGGAATTTGACAATAATCTCAGACTGCATTCAGTCATACTGACTTCCTGCATTGTTGCTTACCTTTACATTTTCTTTAGAAATGGTGCTTTTATTTTGCTGCTTTTATTTTTAATATTGGGCATCAGGGACTTGCCCCGCACCCTGCCCCTACCCGCCATCTTTGCACACAAGGAGAATACATTCCTCCTGTTACTCATAAGCTAGATCCCTAAAGCATTTGTCTGTGAAGGAGGAAAAATGAAATAAACCAAGCTGGGTGTACGGCCATGCTTCTCTCTTCCTTTGAACCTGGGTTGCTGTGCAAAGTATGGTGCAGTACTCCTGAGGTCAGGGCAGATAGAAGCTAAAGACTGGCACTGCATGGCTTCTCACAGCCTGTGGAGTAGCACTGCTGTTGTGGCGTGAAGAGGCAGTGGACACTGTTTGCCTCCAAGGACATATGCCTTGGTGTCTGACTAGTCAGAACATGCAAGCTTGGCCTGGATGGCCATGATAAGGTGCAGGAGGTGCTGGAATGGGTGCACTGCATGTCTTTGGTCTGGAAACATGTGCTGCTCCTCAGCCTTGGTCAACACAGCAAGGTTTGGTAATGGACACGGAGTTCAGGATGGGAAGAGCATGAGGCTTCAGTTGACTCATGGTTGGATAGGCAAGGGCCATGGGAGGTGGTGGGGATGCAGCAAGATGAAACACAGCAAAATGAGCTCAGGCTACAATCAGTCTGAGCAAGATCAACAAGAGGGCCACCAGAAGGAAAGGTTAGACTTCAGTCAGTCTGTTCAGGAAGTTTTATCAGCAGGAACCTTATGAAAGAGGACTGCACAAAGAAGCATCTGATTAAATTGACCAACTCTTGCTATCTTAAATCTGATGGGTAAATATTTTTAGAGGAAAACAGGGTTAACATATTTATTCAGCATAAACTTTGTTCCTCTGAGGAAAAACTCTGTGAGAATTTTCGTGCTTGCAGCTGGCATGCATACTGCTGTGCAGTGCAGTTTGCAGTCAGACTAGCACTACACCAGTTATAGCTGACCCCAGAAGTTTAATCTTTTGCTAAACATTTTGAAGTATTTTCTTCCTAAATACTAACTCAAAYGTTTACTGTCTACATAAAAACTGCTAATAGTAGGACTGCTAACTGCAACCAGGATACATGATGCTTTAATTGCAGAGTATGACTCAACAAGAGAGCACTGGGAGTCTGGGTGGGGGCTGAAGGAGGGACTGGATAATGACAGGACACAAAGATGAGTATATGCAAGAGGGAAAACCTGGGGCTTCGCACAGTTTCCAGTCATAGTCCAGGCTGAAATACAGAAGACCTGTTGTGCAACCCTGAGCCAGATTTTTGGCTCTCGTTGAAATAATGCTGGTGGCCGCTGTAATATAGAATATTATAGATGGATTCATTATCCGAACCCCCAGGGACATGGTAGGTGTGTGTGGTTCTGGCACATGCAGCCATGGAGCAGGAAGGGCGATGGTGCTGAGCTGCCAATGGCTGGGGAGCACAGCACAGCGTGGGATGCCCAGTGAACCTTTGATCAGTGCATGGAACTTGGCAATCCTGAGGCTCGCTCTCGCCAAGGKTTGGATTTGTGCAGATATTCTGTAACGTGCAGCCATTCCTTCAGGGTATATGATTGAAGTTCATGGCAGTTATCTGTAAAATTTGCTAAATCCAACCACGGCCTCCTCCCCCACCCCCACCAGCACCCCTCATCCCACACATGTGCATACTATGTTACAGGTACATTTGGATGACCACTTAAAACTTTGCTATGTAGCAGTGATTCTATTTGAAATGCAGTGAGTACCCAATTATAGCACCTAAGAGCATTCTTCATTCCCACAACTCTTTGTTTGATCCAAAGGTTAGAGCATTTAAAATAAAATCAAGAAAACACAGTGCTTACTGACTGAGGCAACTGGATTCCTCTGGAACAATATGAAACAAGACTTAACAACAAACTGCCAAGTGTTACCACCATGTCAATGGGATACTTTCTTCTCAACTTCTGGCAAAGGAGTAATTGCCTCAAAGAACTCATTGCTTTATTCGCAGTGATGAGATTTAAAAGATTTAGATGCTATGTCTCTGCCTTCACTGATGCTATTAATTGGCTTTGAGACACATCCCCATTTTGTCATTTCTAAAGGTGAAGGCTGTTCTGTGTTTTGTTAATGATGACAGCATTGCTGAGAAAAAGGAAGGTCTAAAATATTTGACTTTAAGAACATGACAGATTAAATAACCTGGGGGGGGGTCCTAATAATCATTATTCACAATGTAGGAGATGACAAGGTGAAATTTCTAAGATGACATTTTGTCACTTGTGGTAGTCACTTAAAATGACAAAAGCTATACATTCTGCTCTGCAGCTTCTTTACTCTAATTGGGCCAATTTTACTATCATGCTATTATCCTGCAGAGCAGAACTGGTGACAAACAAAGAGGCTTTTGTGATCTCAGCTGAATATTTTTCAATGAGCTCAAGAAAATATCTTGCCAAAAGAGAAAATTGTCCCTGCATTTTGTGACTGGCCAGAAGCCCAAGGCTCACGTCTGTCTGGAAAAAGTCTCATCCATATTCTTAGTTCTTGATTGTTTATCATGGGATTTTGCAGAAAGGGCCACAAGTCAGAGGAACTATAATCACATTTGAGACTTTTCCTGTTACATGTTGAAATAACTTACCTTGGGATATGGCGGAGGAAAAAGAGGGCTAAACTTCCATTCCATCACTCTGTGCAGTTTTGGCAGTCTGCTTTAATTTAACCATATTTTCCACTATGCACCAGGACATAATAATTCCGTTTAAGTATGTAGTGATACAAAACTTGTGTTAGCACAGGCTTCTTTGTAGCTATTGGGAAACTTAACCCATTTTAGAAACGTTTGAACTTTGGGAGAAAATTTATCATCAACAGCTACATGAAGAGTAGTAAGGAAGTGGTTCTATAAGCTGTTAATGTAGTGTGAAATCCTGAAACAACCCATCTTGTTAAGATTTTAACTAATATTATTTGTTATCATTCAGAAACTTTGGACAAAAAAAATGTTTAGTAACACACATTTGTTAACATGGAATGAAATTACACTGGAGTGTAACATGGAGTGTATATGGAGTGGGCATAGATCCAGCTCTAAATAGATCCAGCTCATAGATCAGATCCAAAATACAGTAATTTCATGGAAGCGTTAAGCTGTTAAAATGTATTTCTATCAAGAAACAGTTGTTTATTATAATAAGCATTTTTTTTATGCATGACAGAAGTAGGAAAATGCCATTATTAAAGCTGTCCATGACTTGAACAAAGATAGCTTCCTTTGTTTTCATCCACAGAATCAGATATTTATATTCATTGTTTTGGAGAAACTAAAATTGGAAAACTGAAGGTAAATATTTCTCTTGATCCTTTAGCACATTTAAATCTGCAGGGTTCAGATTAAGCCGTGGTGGTGGTGTGTAGTTAGCCAGCATTATGTAAGGCACCAAACACTGCAAGACAGACTATCAAAAACATTATAGTGGTGTCTCTTTGGCTGAAGAGATACATGTTTTCCCAGACTTTCTCTCTTGCCCTTTACTCCATCTACATAAGTTACAATTCATAGAATCATACATTAGTTTGGGTTGGAGATGTCCTTTAAAGACCATCGAGAACATCCCCCCAGCAACGAGCAGAGACATCTTCAACTAGATCATGTTGCTCAGAGCTCTATCCAACCTGACCTTGAATTGTTTCCAGGGAACCTCTCTGGACAACCTGTTCCAGTGTTTCACCTTCCTCACTGTAAAAAATTCCTTCTTTATATCTATATCTGAATCTGTCCTCCTTTGGTTTAAAACCACTGCCCTTTGTCCTATTGCAACAGGTCCTGCTAAAAAGTCTGTCCCCATCATTCTTATAAGCCCCCTCTAAGTACTAGAAGGCTGCAATAAGGTCACATCTCATTTCTAGGTACCCTGCTGTTTCTTCTGCCTTCCTGAAATTCCAGGTCAAATTTGACTTTTTGTTGCATTAAGGCAGCTTCCACATGAACTATGCTCATTCCAACTCTGCAGCTACATAGTGCTCATGTAGCCTTAGCTGAACCACGTGCCACCGYACAACAGACCCACCTGAGACACCAGTGCCACTCCTCAGGGCATGGCTCCTGCTACATCATCCATGTGGAGCTCTGCTGCTCCATGGCCTTCTTCAAGCCATCAGCTCTACACTTCTGGATGTGTCCAGATCAAAAGCCACAGCTCTCATTCTTCTCCATACCCCAGATTCTGGGATTTCCAAATTCTGTTCCCCTGCGTCCCAGTCCATTAACCCTGCTCTACTCCTCCTCATCAGTCCTGTCTGTATCTCACTCTTATTTGCAAATGCCTCTGTATCTGCCTACTGCAACTTCCCTTCTCATTCTTCCAAGGCTTCTTAATGCTCTCTGAAGCAGGCTGAAAGTCTCAGCAGGTTTACCTCTTCCTCTTAGGCTGGCATCTTTTCATTCTCTCTCAGGAATGGAGAGGTGCCAAAACTCCCTGAGCAGCTCAGTTTTTTCCTCCCAAACCCAATCCCATCCTGGACTTCTTGCAGAAAACCCACAATAAACAGTTGAAACCTGAAAGGATGGATGCCATCTTTACAGGATAAACTCTAGTTTCTACTGAAAGACCTGGCAAATGCCGCTTACTGCAAAAGAAATGCATCAACAATATTAATGAAATGCATTATGAAGGAGTCTGCATTTAGTAGCATACGGTCTGACAGAGAACTCTTCCAGATGATGACAGGACTTGAAAAAGTCTTAAATGGGACTGACACAATGCAATATACTAATTATTTGACAGTGCATAATATCTTTATTTAGAACAATAAAGTATATGTATATAATGTAAATTCCAAATTTGAACTGGTATAAAAAGGGATCTGGGAAAACATCTATCTTTAAGAGGACACATATGTACAGACACATCACATTTTATAAACTTTGTTGATTACCTTCAGTCAGAATGTAACTATGCAAAACTGTGCTGACATTTACATTGAAATAAATGAATTTGCCCATGATGCAACCAGCAAATGTCTGTGTCTCTATCACTAAAGAGTCTGAAGTTTCCGCGTTCCATCAATTTGATAACAAAACAGCAACATGCCACCATTACTGTAAATCTGCATTTAAGACAGTTGAATCAGGTTCCTGAATTGAAGAACATTGGATAAATCTTAAATGTAAATCTAACTCAAAATATCAGTATTTTATATATACAGTTAGATTTTCAATTTAATAATTGTATTTTGTGTACTGAACAGTTTCAGCATATTACATAGAGAGAGCAACAGAGAAAACAGAGCTGCTGCAGATGACAATCTAAAAAATGTGCACGTTGTACACATACYCCATAGTAAAGCACATTTTATAAGGTTTAAAGTTTTCAAGCTTTAAAGCTTGCTTATAAAATGACCTCGTGATAAGTACCATTAATTCATTCAAGTAAACACACATCTAAAGTAGAAGAGTTACTCAGTATACAACTATCTGCTTTTTTATTCTCACAAGGCCACTATTAATTGCATGCAAACTTCAACTATTTCAAAGGAAACCTAAAAATGTTAAGTTTCTCACCAAACCACAGATATCCAAAAGCCAAATTTGGTTGACTTTTGTATTAAAAAAATAAAACACCCATTTTCCCCCAATTTTATTTTAACAGGAAGGGTGTTAATTTTCCAGCTGTGTTAATGCATGGGCTATGTCTATCCAAAAAGAAGACTGAAAAACTGATCACCCTTCAGAAGTTAATAATCTTACAATGGAATACAGAAGCAATCGAAGGTCTTTTTCTGCCACCCCAACTCCAACTGAACAGTAACTTATTCTATTTCCATTGATTTCAAAGATGTCTCTCAAGTCAGTAGTCTTTCAAAATTTCACTATGTCCAAAGCAAAGATCTCCTCAGTGGGCATAGAAAGTTTCCAGTGAATTCATGATCCCACTTCCAAGTGCCATGCCATCTACTGTATCCATGAATGTCTAGAAGTGTCCTGCTTTGCAAAAGGATTCAGAACACCCAATGTTGTATTCAGATCTCTCAAAAGGGGCGCAGAGAATGGGAAAACCATGTGGTCCAACAATAGTTCAGCTACTCCAGGTGTCATACGACTTTGGTGCACATTCAAAGAACAATGTTTGTGATGTGGAGGTAAAAAGTTTATACATGAATTTTCTTTCTGTTCTCATATAACCTTAAATTTACCTTGCTCCACAGAAGAGATGAAAGTGTCTGACATTATTTGAAAGAGACTTACTTTAAGATGTTGCTCCTGGAAGGTGAAGATTTTATCATGGTCAATCTGTGTTTAATGTATGTTTCAATTCATAACTGATATTTTCTATAGTATTGAAGAATAAGAAGCCTAAAATATCATGCTTTTGAATATCAAAGTATAATTTAGGGGACACTAATGTGCTACATTATTGCGTATTTGATTTTCTGGAAAGAATGCATTTAGGAAAATGAATGTTTTTGTCAACAAAGAACACTAATAAATACAAGATTTTTGTTTGACTGAATCTAAGGAAAAAAAGCAACTTCAAATGCATAAGATAGCCTTAAAAGCATATTGTGTGAAGTATTTCAAGTTTTTTTAAAATGTCTGAGGGTAATTGCTTCTATTTACTGTGGATACTTTTCCATTCAGTCAAAACCAATACACAATTATTCTCTGCATTACCAATAAGGTGCAAATTTCCATCAAGTAGGTAATCCTGACATTTCTTTTAGGGTAGCTCTTAAATAAGCTTGAAACTCAAAGTCTGAGGGCCTTGTGAGTAAAGAGCTACACAATGTCAAAGGAGACCAAGCTTCAGATGGGGAATTCCATTGTTTAAGGAACGCACATGCTTTTTAAAAGTGATGAGTGACCCTGATTATTGTTGAGTGTTCCAGCATCTTCTGAATAAACATGAAGGCCTAATTCTCACACTAAGCTTCTTCTGATCTAGTCTAAGAGAAGTTCCTCAGATGATGGAAACCCCACAGTTCTGTTATCCTTAATGGAACTATGCTAATTTATACCAGCTGAGTAGGACTTGAAGACCCTTTTCCGACAAACAGGAAGTGCAAAAAGGGCCTGAGTATAAATAAAAATTCCACATGATCAAATTCTTGCATCAGTGAATTCATGAGAAGTTTCAACATTGATTGCAGTAGAGTCAAAATTCCACACAGTGTGGCTACATGCACACATAAGCTCTGTCATCAACCATGGTAAGGTTCTGAGATTTTTTCTTGTTAGTAAGCATGAAAGACAGTTTTAGCAATAATACACATACACACATGCACGCACACACACGTATATATTATATGTATGACATATTCTTTTTATGCATGGTTCTCAGAAAATTCAGCAGAAGATTAAAATTTCCACAAGAACGCTTAAAAAATTTTAGTAACTATACATTTTAAAGAGAACTCCAACTTTATGCAAAACATTTAAAGGTTTGGAGTTTTTTTTAAGTTTTCAAGTTACTTAAACTAAAACTCTTGCTGACCTGGTCAGTATCATGACAGATGACAGCTGGTCATTTGATGTGAGCCTTTACCTTTTATCCTTCTGAAGTACAACCCCCTAATACAGATAAATAATTCATACTCATTATCTGGCAAGAGACAAGATGAAAAGATGCACAACTACACTTGTAACTTTTACCATGGTATTTTTAGGATTTACTTGAAAATGTACTGTACATCAGTCCTGTTCATATTCTGTGGATGCTATAACAGCAATAGATGCAGAAGACAAGTGGGAAACAAAGCCTTTCTCTTTTGTTTCAAAAGAATTAACTTTCTAGAGTGGAGAACACCAGGATATTAAAGCTTACTAATCACTTAAAACACAATGCAAACATTAATTACAGCTGATGTAAGTAAAAGCTAAATACACTCTCAGAATCTTTCAGATTTTCTATGCTATACATTTAAAGACAAGGTATCAATGGCATGCATCTTCAGAATTTAAAATGCATTTCACGGGTTTCTCTTTATTCTGATGTTTGAACGCAATTCAGACTCTTTACTTTCCCTTAGCATGGCTGGAAATTTCACCAGTGTTCACATACCCAGCAGTTACTCTTTAATTCTTTGAAGCTCCATGAGGTACATTCACCTCCTGTTTACTTTGTCTTCATCCAGTATTTGCTTCTCCTGAACAGAGACCACCAACGCTGATGAATTCTTGAGGCTTTCTGGGGTGGGCAACCAGCCACCTGGCACCCGACAGAGACCACATGTTGCTGTACACACAGCCTTTGACAGGCATAAACACAGCTCCTTATAAGTCTAAGTCTAGAACACGAGCTCATGGCATGACTTTGCTTTCAAGTTTCATATACAATATTGAAGAGCATGTTATCTGTATCCATTTCTGTGTTTTCTCTCAGTTCAGAGACCTTCATCTGAAGACATCAATGTAAGGTAGAGGACACAGAATTTAAATTAAGGATGCAAAGGTATTTATGACTTGCAATGATTACACACAGTTGGAGGCATTTGAAAGATGCTTTTTTGTTCAGGACATACTTTGTTTGCCAGAGTCAGCTGGAAGTATTAATGCAATTAAAATCCTCAAATGTCACACAAGGTAGATATTCACATAAGATACAGTCCTGCTAAGTGCACACTCCTCTTGTCATTGTTCAATTCAGTGTTGGTTTCACAGTAACAAACACAAATTGTCCTCATTTCTGTATCATGTCTATGGAGTCATGGGCAGCAACAGCAGATGCAGACTCAGTCTGTCACTCCAGAAGGAATACCAATGTGCTTAAAGCTGCTTCATTTATGAAGCGAACATGGAACTGTTACCTGCCTGAAGAGAAAAACAAATTCTGATTTTGCTGATTAGTTTTCCTCTCTGTATTACTAAACAGTAGAGCTTTTCATAGATATACAACATAGACTTTTTTTCTTATAATTTTGGAAATAAATTTAATGACAMTTGCATAGACGTTTCTTTACTCAGAAAGAAAAATGTTATGAGATGTACATTCCTGGTCCAAGAACTTGCCTCCCAAAACTCATTGATGTCATCTAAGGTAATGAAACAACTCTCATGGTTTTACAGAACTGTTACGTCTTTTGCAGTTTGGTACTGGCAATCTCTGGCAGCAAATTTCCCTTTGAAGTCATCTGGACAAATCAATACCAAACTGAGTTTACATCTCTGGAAAAATGGAACAACTTGTCCAATGCAGTGACAATTTTCCTTCTCAATGAGCAGATGTTGGAACAAGGCAGTTAAGGAGACTGAAATCCTCTCAGTTGTAGCTAACTCAATCACATTGAACACCTGAGAGTAGCTGCTACAGGACGAGCTGCAAAACTGAGATTGCCTGTCATGCTCTTACACTGCTCTTCCCACTCATCATAAAAAAATGAAGAGTTCAGCATTGCCTGAATCTTCCAGACCCTTACACAGATGCCATGGGTTAAATACAAGACAGTTTCTGTGTTAAGAAGCCTCTTGCCAGGGAAGTGCACTGTTTTGCAGAGGACAGCTGGGACTGAGAAACCTCACTTACCTTTGCTGTTCACTCTTACATACTAAAGCAAGAATGGTGCATCTGATAAGGCTACAGAGACTACAAAATATGCTAACTAAGCAACAATTAATAAAAGCTCAGCTCTACTCAGTGTGTTTTCCCACACTCACCTGCTACTTTTACCATATTGTGTCTTTTAGTTCACATTGCTTTGAAACAGCTGTAGGACAACAGCTGAAGGATTCTCCATATCAGCTCTAACACCAAACAGGAGAAGCAGCAGTTGTCCTTCTTTTTGGAATTCTTGCACATTTCATTTTGAAGCATTCAAGTTAAAAATCAAAGGTCTAAATTAATGATACAGGATTAATTAAATTAGCTGCTAAAGATTTTATGCACAAATGAAGCCTACTGATAGCAAGATTTATTTTTTTCCCCAAAATGGACTCTGAATCGCTTCAGACTGCAGCAGCTGAAAGTAGTTAAGTCTGTGGTAAAACTTTCACCAAAACAACTTACCAGTACACGAAACAGTAACAGTGTTGAGGGAGAAAAAGCAACAGCTACACTTGTAGATGTTCTTTTTCTTTTTGCTGCAACATACTGGAAAAAAAAGGTACTTTTTTACTACAGTACTAGCCTTTCAAGGAAATAGAATGGAAGGGTTTATAACTTAGTTAAAATAAAAGGGATCCCAAAGTATTATAATTTATGTTTGATATTAGTTCTTCCTACTTATTGATGAATATTCCTAATTTCTCAGGGAGGAGAAATTTGTAATATTCATCTATGCCATATATGCCAAAATACATGCCATATATTTAAGAAGACATCTGATAGAGAATGCAATCTGCTTCAAGTTCCTGMTAAGGCCCTCTCCTGCATTTAACGGTTTCCTCTTTTCTTCATATAAAATAATGTTTTATATTTTCTGTGATGTTAAAAAGGAACATGTATGTTCCATTTCACAGATTTTAACACCCAGGAGGATGAGGTGCAGAATGAATTATTTGTAGCAACTAATATACCTGGTGAAATGAATACACAGTCTTCCATTCTACACACTGTACATGAAGAAAATTTAATAATTTATTACTTTAGCAAACTTAAACACTGAAAATTTCAGCTCCTGTGACCAAACTGCTACATCAGAACCTTGCCTATATTTGCCTTCAACAGCAGGCAGCACCAGGCATTTCACACACTGTGAGAACACTACAGGATGTGTCCTTCCACCTGCATCAGATCTTTCTCTAAATCATTCATAGTTAAAATCTGACCAAACATCATGCAATATGAAGTTAGACAATACTCTCAAAATGCTTTAGAATGGACTATTCTAATTTAAAATATCCCTGAGTCCTTTCCTGGAATTCACAGAATTCCTCGCCTAAGTCCTGTCCAAGGAGCTTCAAAGCCTTGAACTGTTATTTCTAAGGTATATTTGATTGGCTGAGAACTTTTTCTGTTTAAAAATCAGATAAAGCAGTGTATAAGTATGAACAGAGCCGTGAATCATTTCAGGATGACCTTAGGAAGTTATTAGCATTTGAATGAGTTCTCATTAACTTTCTACAAACATTAAAAAAAAAATCCAGAAAACATAGTACCCTGGGGAATGTAAAAAAATGAAAGAACATAAAAAATGTTATTATAAAAAGTATTTTAAAGGATTTAGGAGGACAACCAGAAAGACTTTGCTTTCTATTTATTTCCATAATATCAACCTAGCTTTACACCACACAGCAAACAACAACATTTACTTCATTTCCCCTATAGGGTCTCAGCAATCCTTTCTCACAGTGGGAATGAACACAGACAAAGTAATGTCCCATTAATAAAATTTTGTATGCAGAAATATCCTCCATATCAATTTCTACATTTAAAGCAGAAAGTCCTTTAAAGGGCACATTCTAAGCACATATTTTACCTCTGCAGCAAGACCTTGTGTTTGGGGTTTTTTTTCATTTGTCAGAGAGCTAGAGCGAAACAGGAAGTAGTTCTCAGAGATAAAATTAAATTTTTAAATACAAAGTGAAACAATATACCTTATCTCATTTTCCTCTTGACACTGTGTAGTTTCATCACTTTCTGGTCTGGATTTAGGATGTATTTTCTAGGAAGAAAAAGTACTRAATATAAATATTCAAAAGATTTCTCTAGTAACTCTCTAAACAATTGCTTGTTTCAATTTGCTTCAGATTTTCAATATGAAAGTCATCTTGAGAAATATAGGCCAAATCTTGTCCTTTAACATACATCTGCTACTGATATAATTTTACTATTGAAGTTTTTGTATTGTAGGCGGGGGCACGGGGGCAAAAGCGAAAAATAGTCTTTTCTCAATATACAATAAGAGAGAGGAAGCACTGGGTGAATCCCACAATTTTTGTTTCCAATTAGCAAGCAATCATGCTGATAAGACAGGATTTGCACTTTGATGGTGGAATTCAAGAATCTGACACACAGATTTACATCTGCATGTCACAATTCAGTGAAGATCAAAAGAGGTATCTCTTGCTTTCAAATAAAGAATGGTTCTGTTCTTCCCACCTCCCCATGGCTAAGAAATGTAGCATCACTATGTAATCAATTATAGGTAGCATCTCTTACCTTCCAGTATACGGCTCCCAAAATAAAGCCAATAAAGAGAGACAGCAATGATGTCAGTGCTATGCTGATCCCTTGCAGGCTGGAGCTGCTAATGAAGCCAAGTGCTTCTCCTGTAATTAAAGATAATCTCATTAGTGAAGACAGATTTACAGCAGAAAACTATCTTCAGGGCAACACTATTAGCAAGAGCACTTTCATGCACCACCTACATAACAGCATCTTAAACAGAAGAACAGATACTTCAAAGCTCTATGTACATGAGATGCACTTTATACAAACTCTTACAGGAAATTTTTGACCACAAGGATGCTCCACCCACTTCTGAAACAACAGTGTTGAAAAGTAATTCTCTTTTCATCATTTGTAGAGAATTATCTTTTTCTCACACTTCAAACTTCTGGATTTATTAATCTTTGAAGGTCTTATTTTGAAAGATGAAGTAATTCTTTAGAAAAGATATGTCAATTTGTGCATTTGCATTAGCTCTATCAGACAGCTCCCACTGACTGCAGACACTTTGCCTTGCCACTAATCAATGACCAACATGTGGCCTCTCAAGGGTGGTTAATTTAACAAAATAAGCCTGACTGCTTCTAATATCTTCCTGGAAAGGTGCCATTGACTTCAGCAAGATCAAACCCTTGCACCTTGAGGTCTAGCTGTGTGTTATTTGGTTATAACCGTTTCTTGATAGCTTTTAACATTTTTTATGAAAGAGCACCAATCTTACTCTTTTATTCTTTTATTTACACAAACAATTCCATTCTCCTCCCAGGGAGCTGAATGCACGCTGAGACTAAAATTTGGCCCTTCAGTTATTTCATCAAGAGCAGGATGTGGAAAGTCCTACAGAGTCACTTGGGGATCCTCCTTCTGAAATGCAAAGCAAGTCACAGGAGACTGCTAGTTTAGACACCATCCACCCAGATTTGGTTAATTTCAAATTGGGTGTCTGCAGCTTGAATGGTGGGTGTATTGACAGATTACAGGAAAAGAACCAAACTGTAAGCACTGGAAAAGTGTAGGTGATTAGATACACAGAAATGCAAATGAACTGACAGCACTTAAAATTTGTGTGACTCATGCAAACAGCAAATGTTGAAGCACATAGAGTATGATATACTGGGTCAAACAATCTGCGTTTAGTACATTATTAAACAGCCTCCAAGAAAATACTTTAGTTTAGAAAGGAGCATTCTTATAATTGACAAGCAATTCATTTTCAACTCTCTGAGATTTTCTGGTTGACATTTTTCAAGTTTTAGACAAATATTCTTCTTATCACTGAAATTCAGCTGTGTTTTCTAGGCTCAGTGTAAACAGAAATAAAAAGTAAGACAACGTAAAGTCTGTATCTTATATATTCATATACTACATATATCTCTGTGTCTCATGCACTGTTTACAGTCTAGGTTCTGGCTCTAGGGGCTTGAATTTCACTTATATCTGGTAGATTCGGCACACTAAAAGGAAACATCAGTCAAGCAGAACTGATGTTAGCTTACCGTGAAAGAAATATGTCTACAGAAGGGAAAGATAGCAGACAAAGTTCTACAGAGGTGAACATCAGCTGAAAAAGAGAGGCTATTGATTAGTCTGTCTCTGTCTGCTCAGACAYTAAAGCCAAGAGCAGAAATTAACTGGGGGGACATAACTTTTCTAGCTTTCTGTACCAGATTAGGCACAGAGGATGTTTGCTTGCAGAACTGATCTTCAAGAAAACTGGTCAAACTCAAGCAGGTGGAGCCAGCCTGAACAACTCAAGAAATGGTCTGCTGCTGTTATTTTATTCGAATTGTATTCCCAGAAGAAAATTCTTATATTGCTCTTGGGCTCTAGGCAAGTAAAAAGCAAGCCTCATTTGCCTAATGCCATTCTTCTCAGTGAGACTGCTGAGTTTTACAACTAAATTATGTAAATCATATGAGGATGGTCGTGTTTTCTGGATTCCACTCTGCAAACTTCAGAAAAAAATTTAAAAGTGAAATAAAAATCAAAGGAAAGTCTCTTCAGGTCATGTAGAGCATGATGTATTTGATAACATGTTATGGTAGAGTGTATAACCTCAAAAACCCTCTGCCTACCTACAGTGCTGGGCAGCATGTCATGGCAAGCATGCTGTTTTTTACATGAACTTCTAGAGAAATGATCTTTATGCAGGGCAATCAGTGATGGTCTAGTACCTTTGTTTTTAACAGTATTTTTCACAAACTTAATGCAAGTTTAGACAACAGAAGAGATCCCTTTACAATGAGGTATCCAAAACTGGAAAAATCTGATTTCTGAGACGTTATCTCCAATGCAGATGATTTCTTCGTCATCTATGGAAAACTGAAAAGTATCTATAATTAGGTTTCCATGTGGGGACCTGTAACCCAGGGACAGAGCCTAAATACAGTCCCATTGTGACACTCTCCCGAGCCTACCTTTTAAAAATGACAACAGGTTTTTTTTTCCATAACTTGACAGTGTATGAATTAATTTGGAAGTTAAGTAAGCCATAATAACCTCAAAAAGCAAGCAACAACAGATTATTTAATTTCACTTTCAAGTCCAGAAAAAAATTCTCTTGAAAGATCTGGGAAGAATGAAATGAGTCATGGCAGGTTTCTTCATGTGCCTTTTATTTATATTAAAATCTAAAACAGAGCAGGTTGAAGAATTTTCAGTCTGCAGAACCTTCCAAGGACTTGTGTCCTAATGAAGAAAAGGAAGACAAGGAAAGCAAGGGGGCTGTCATAGGGACCTTTTCCTCTGTTAGAAACTTTGGAGCTCTACACGGAAAGATTCTGACTTCCATCAGTTGTAAAGGCAGAGCAGGAGAAGGAATAGCAGGAACCAGGTGTACCAGCAACTTTACGAACTCTTTGGGCAATGCCAGAGGAACTGCTGGCTTTGCAGCTAGTATATTATTCACTTTAAGCAGACTCTATTCAGCAAAGTGAAAAAGGGGAGTGGATGCAGGCCAGCATCTCTCAGAGCTCTCACTCTGCATCTTGTGGAAGATTCCCTAAGGAAGTGAGCTCATTTGATGCTGATTTATGTATAGTCTTCATGGACATTGGGATATTAAGCTGTGAACAAAATATATTTACATTAA
This sequence comes from Amblyornis subalaris, assembly GCA_018881555.1. Taxonomy (NCBI): domain Eukaryota; kingdom Metazoa; phylum Chordata; class Aves; order Passeriformes; family Ptilonorhynchidae; genus Amblyornis; species Amblyornis subalaris. The sequence goes on along the minus strand of JACAXG010000009.1, from coordinate 15,790,285 downwards.
AAGCCACTCAGCTACACAATGAAGTTATTGAGCTGCTTCCTATCTTGAGCCATGTGTGATTATGATTCAAAGCACTGGCTTGATTTTTTTTTTTGCTATATATATCTCAAAGGAATTTTCAGTTTACCTCTGTTCAGTTCCAACAGAATTACCACAAGATCTTATCTGTAAAAATGCAGGGCAGCTCTCACCTGTTCATTAGGGTTTTCCATTAACTATGAAGTTGGAACAAAGGCACAGAAGGCAACAGCAATTGCATTAAGCCATAGGTGAACACTTTCAAATTGTTGTGCAATTACTGAATTAAACTATGGTATTTTTTGCTTAATTAAAAAAAGAGACCTCCTTCCTAAAAGCAGTTACAGAGACCTCTGTGTTTACGCATTCTTTGAGCTGCTTGGTATTAAATAATAAGGCTAAATTATTGTGAGGAAATTATAGGCAGACATGGAAGAAGGCAACGCTGAACGTTTCATGAAAATATAAAGAACATTATGGCATTCAATTGAAGGAGAAGTTTTAGTAAGAGCAAGTAAGTTCAAGCTTTGATCAGAGCAATATGAAATTCATCTGATGGGTTCAACTACTGAAAGAATAGATTAGGATTCAAGACTTCTTATCCCGAGACTTGTTCTTTACATAGGAACCATCTCATCTACATTCTCTAGACCATGTGTGGTATAATGATCCAGAGAAACACAAGTAAGACTGGGACTTAAACAGTTAATTGGAACTTCAATGGACTATAGTCATGTAATACAAAGAGGAAAAAACAAACAGTTTAAATAAATTCGGGATGGTGGTAACGGTGTTTTGAGAATTTTATGAGGGAAAAGGTGGAGTGGGAACATGCCACAAGTCTACATTCAACATTACAAGAATGAAAACAACACTATTGCCATTCAAAAAACAATTAGAATAGCATAATTTTTCATTTAGCTGGGCTAAGACTTTTGGGGTAGATTTAGTTAAGATTCTACTCTATTATCATAGCTTGATTTTATTGTTGTGTAAGAACAATGGAGTCATGAAATATGACTCTCAATAAAAGTAGCAACAATAAAAAAACATAATTTAGCTAATTTATATACAATTTCTATGATAATTATTTCACAAATTTTTTTATTAGATGATGCACTTCAGGTTTGTCTGAGTTGAATTTAAAATTGGGGCAGTTCAAGTCATCTGACTACACAGACTTTATTAATAGATTCAAAATATATTAATAATCTGGAGGGGTTCTTTTGCAAACACTGAGTGTTTCCTAATGCTCTAGAAACTATTAAACTGAAAAATAGCTCAACTTAAAACTGTTAAAATTAAAGGGTTATTTTAAAAAAAAATTACTGTACTTTATGTCTGGAGATGCCTTTTTTCAGGCTTCCCCTCTTCTCAATGTTTTCCTTTTTGTAATTTGAATCTAGTGGTGCTGTTCTGAGAACAGTACTGAAGCCAAGGGAACGATGTGCTGGGGAGTCTTCACATGGAAAGTAATAAGGTTTATTCACTGTTGTTCCTTCCAAGAAGGTAAGGGTTAACTAAAATCAAAATTTCCTCAGCAATTAAGCCAAGACAAAACTAAAATTGGCACTGAAGGCCATTTCAGGGAGTAAAACAGAGATATCAATAAAAATTTCACAGCTCCCTCCCTGCAAAAAACCTCCAACAGAATAACTACAATGTAACCAGTCAGCATCTAAGTTAATGCAATTTAATCTGATTATGAGTTCAAACCGTCCCCAGCCCCAGACATGCAGTCCTCATGTCATTTCTATATAAGGCTGTTAACTGATATCCAATTTTCCAATAAATTGCTTAAGAGAATGATAATCAGTTAAAACACACCTGTACAGCATATGGTAGCCACGCATTTTCTTTGACTTACTGCATTATTTTAATTAGGCTTTTTTCCTACTTGATTATCAGTTCCAATTATAAAACAAGATTAATAATCCTGCTTCTGTACTGTCCTGCACAGTATAAACACAGGTGCCACACTCCACTGCACTGCCCAGCATCCCTCCTATTACTGCACTGGGTCAAACTCCTTTCATCCGAACTGGTCCTGTAATCCATCTGTCTGTCTTTCGGCTTCTTGATCCATTCCCATTGCTTCAGGCTGTGGCTGAATATTTTTCCTCTAGCAGTGACAGCAAAGATTATCACATGTTCAGGCCTGAGAGAGAGACAGGTATGCATTCTTTAACCCCCTCCTAGATCCTCATAGCTGGCCCTGGGCTCATCGGGTTATTTGCAGACAGCTCTGTGACCTCCTGGCAAGGTATCTATGGCAGTGAGGCTTCTCTTTTCCAGAGAAGGAGGCTGGCAGCCAGGAGCTGAGGGGTTTCTTTTGTTCCTTCAACTCTGGAGGTTCTGGGCTATGATGACTTAAGACCTACTGTTAATTAGAAAGCAATCAAGAAGGGCTCCAAATCTGATAGCAGCTATGAGCCAACTACGAGGTAGCATGCGTGGTGCTAAAAACCCAGAGAGTAACTAGATTACACATTCCCAAGAGAAGGAGCATGAGAAGCAACTCAGGCTTAGTAGTAACTGTCCCACCATCAGGAGCTACCACGGTGTCCACCAGGCTCCACCAGGCTCCACCAGCCTGCCCCTTTGCACATGTTTTCTTAAGCAACGGGAGTACCAGCCACATACTTCATCATCACACATTCAGATAACACAGATGTTTGTGAAGTGAAAAGGGGAAATTGTAAAGAGAGATAGATACACATTGTCATCCTGACGTGTCTGGGAAACAGGAACAAGGAAACAACAAGGTTAAGTTTTAATCAACATTTCAGGAACCTCTAAGGAAAATCCCCTTCCTTTGTTCACATGGGAAGCTCCAGATAGCATGCACCCTGTTGTACATGATGTCACTAAAAGCCCCTGAAACTTCACTGTTTCCTTCCACCTCAGATACCTATACCCTTTCTCACTTCATGACAGGTAATGCTGAGGCTCTTACAGCAACTATTCTGGACTTTCTTATCAATGACTAGTCACGCAACACAGTGACCAAGACAGGTAAGAAACATGGAGATGAGTATGCCAGAGAGAACATTACAGCCTGCCAGAAGTGTAGTGACTTTGTCTTGACCCCAACCAAATGCACGCTGACCACGGACGTGGCCCTACTGTGACTACAGCAAACAAACATGGGGACCGTCTTCAGGGCTGGTGTAAAGCCTGGGACTGATAGTCCTCTCAAAATGCAATGCACAGGTATCCTCTTTGTCCACATGAGTACCCTCAGCCGATTTCGGATAGCTGTTCTGTTCATTTGGAGCAACTTCCTTTTCTGAAAGTTAAAATGAGGTGTCTGGGACAGCCAAATTTGCTGAGGCCATATGACTAGTGAGACCTCATGACAGCCAAAACGATGAGGCCTGCCCTCTCCAAGTTGTAGAGAGCTGTCACATCATTGTAACTCGATAGCATCTCTACATTTTGATTAGATAAGTTCATTGCATTTCAGTATGACAGCTGAGAAACACATGGTACACCATCAGGAATGTGTAACTTCCCATTAATTTGCACAATTAATGACATTCTTTTCCTCTGAGCTTTCATAACAACCAGCTACCAGAACAAAATGGAGACACACATATTCAATCACTTGTACTTACTGTTACTGCTAGTGCTACTGCCAATGCTGTCATTCCTAAGAGAGCTGGCAGCAACAGGAGGAAACAAAAATGTTTTTGTGACAGCGACTCTGGAATCTAAATAGAAAATGAATGTGTCAGCATTATGAAACTTAAAATACATTTCCCTCTACATAAGACAACAGGCAATAGGACTACTCTGATGTGGCTGTAGGGCTGTTTTAAAAATTGGCTGTAGGGCTGTTTATAATGTGGATTAAGCCAAAAAAGGACAGTTTTATTAAGAGGCGGAAGTGTCTACACGCTGATCTGCTGCTGAATAGCAAACTTGGAAAAGAAGTTGCTGCTAACAAATTCTTAGGTTATGGCACTGATCTGCTTCTAGTTACTACTGATGTAACTGTAAAACTGGACACGTTGCCCTAATTAAAAAGCTAATATCTGTCACTAGAGAGAGTAAAAGAAACGGTAATACAAAACCTCCATATACTGGAAGGATAAGAAAGAGCTGCAGGAGCCTGACCTGAGCTTGTTAAAATTTTTAAATGAAGTAAACATTGCCCTTTTCAGGAGAAGAGGGATGAATATGAAGTTGCCTTGAGGCTGCTACAATTTACAGTTTGTCCTAACTTCCTCTCCTTTCAGTTGTACAATCTTAGGCTCTTTTACTGCCTTATAAAAACTAAATAAAGCATTGCATTAAGAGAAGATGAAAAGAACAATGTAAAAAGACAATGCAGGATATATTTTGAATGAATAGAAACAGAGCAGCATATTGTGAGGTTATTTTGATTATATTGAGGAATGATGTACCTAGGAATGATGGCACTAGAAATCAACTTCAAACAGAAGTACAACCTTCACTGTCAGTAGTTATTTTAATTTGCAGCAAAAAGGTGACATGGAGGTACCATATCAGATCCTTAGCATCTCTGAAATCCGAGGAAAAAATCACATGTTTATAGCTACTTAGATTCTGCTCCCCAAAAGGAGAGCCATCTTACCATTCTCTGGTGTTTCTACTGTTGAAGGCAGAATGCAGTCATTCTTATCCAATGTGTCTGCAGACTCTTTATAGACTTCAATGGTACTATTAAAGTGCCTAAAAAAATCCTCAGGAATGAATCGACCTTCTTCATAAAGGTGACCATTTTCTTTTACAAAATCCTAGAGTAAAATATACAATTCAGCTTGAAAGAAGGTCAACAGAGATGCTCATTTCAACACCTCAACAAATGATAAAAATATCCAAAGATGACACAAAGTAGTTTAAATTTTTAACCTGCAGAGAACTAGCTTGGCTGTATACAATCTTTATAAAACATATGAGCCTTCTGATCTGAGGATTTCAAATTAGCTTTGCAAATAGAAATGAATTATTAATACAGTGTTGTAAAATTGCTAAGGAATGAAAGACAGTCTCCCATCTTATACTGGAAATGAAGAGACTTTTTAAAATTCCCCTTATTATAAAAAAACCCCTTGATTTCACATTAGTTTGCAAAGTTTCACATGATCCTTTTAATCTGAACACACGAACACAACGCAATCATTGGTACTGTCATCGAGAGAATGGGGAACACAATACAATAGCTTGGATATACCACTCCACAGAAACAGGCTGAGATCCCTGATAACGTACCTAAAAATAAGAGCAACTATAAACAAGGAAATCCAATCACTATGAGGTCTAACAGATAAGTTTGTTCTGCCAGACTAAACAACAAGATTGAGATCTATGTTAAGATGAYTGATGTTCATCTTCTGGGTTTTTTTTCTTTTTACCTGATTCTGGCTTTTATAAATGCCTGTTTGTTATGCCAGCTGGTCAAATTTGGCCTGCGGTTACTCTGTATTCCCAAGAAGGAGGACAGTGGTAATAACATGGTTTAAGTATGTCCTAAAGAAAACCTCCCAGTTTGGCTCCAAATTTATTTTCTGTTTAATGCTGAAAGTACTAGACTTAAGATCATTATTCTCTAAGGAAATCAATAGCTAGTTGTTTTGCTGAAGTACAGAATATTTCCCCATTCTACAAAATAAAATTCCTCTTCCCCAACCACACCCCAGCTGAGTGCTTTGAATCATCAGGACAAAAATAGAAAAGAAAAAAAAAATATATACACTGAAGATTGGACATAATTCAGTTTGAAATGGAAAAGTAGGGAATGTCCAAATACTCACAGCAATATAATGCAAATACATAACAAAGTTACAAGGTTATTCCACCCTAAAGGCACCTGAGTGTTTTAGTTCATTTGATTCATTCTAGTTGTTGAAAAGATGCAATTACAACAACTAAGGACTTAGTTGACAAAAATAAATGTATATGGAAGATTAAATACTTGCTCTAAAGAACATGGTGGATTTTGCCTGTTTTATTCAGCGGGACAATACCTTCAACTACAGAACTTATTTTTAATTACTGATAGTCTGATTAGAGCTGGATAAGGGACTAGAAAACTAATTTCTTCCCCCCTCCCCCGCTTGCAAAGAGAATCAGGCATCTCTTGAGTGAGACTCTTGGAATCCTTCCAGCTGCTGTCGGAATCCAGAAACACATGGAAATGGGCCGATATCCTCTGATCTTTGCTGTGCCTTTGTATAAAAAAGTTCATTAAACCATGGCGAGGCTTTCAGAGCTTCACACACTGTGATACACACTAAGAGTATATTAATAGCTTCAACAACATCATCTTTAAATTTACATTAAGATCACTTGCAAAATATATAATTTAAGCTGGATTCACAAGGAAGATTTCTGCTAGTTTCAAAAAAGCCAGAATGAATTAATTATCCTCAAGCTCATCGCATTTCTGACTATTTAAATAATAGGTCCATACACAGGTAATTGTATATACTGTAATTTCTTGTAAGCCATTTTCCTTTGAAACAGGAGATAACAATTGGCCAATGTTAGCACAGTGTACTCAGTGCATTTCTAAACAAAGTAGGATTTCAGATGTACAGGAACAGAAATGAAAACAAATCTAATAAAGCTTTAGACATTTCTAAACTATTACTGAATATTGTGCAACAGAAAGTAAAAAATAAATATCCAGTATGAAATCTGAAACTCTGTATAAAATTACCTTGTTTTTATCAAAAGCAAGGCATGCCATAAGATCATTAATTATCCTTGTGAGATTATTGATGATTGAATAGTTGCTTAAAACATCCGACATATCTGAAATATCTGAAAATTTCTGGAGAAGATTATGTAGACTCCTTGAAAATTCAGGCACCATCAAATGCAACCAACAGTGATTAGGCTGTCAGGGGATAAAAAGAGAACCAGAGGTAAATTAAATATCAGACATCTGTAAAAACTGGTTAAGCATCTCAATGTGCAAAAGTAGATTAGACTGTTCTTTCCAATTTAAACTATCTCAGAAGTCTAAATTACAATTATTTTTCTTTAGTGAGGCCATTCTCTTCAGTCTTTTGAGTAAAATTTCTATTCTCACTGAGACTGACATATTTATGGCTGTCAGTTAAATGCCATCCCCTCATTAAATTCTTAATGAATGCCAAGTGTCAGTGTGTTGAGAGTTTGAGCCTTGGAACATGCTACTATGAACCCTACTCCATTGCTTTCATTAACCTATTTATTTTTTTTTTAATTCCTACTGCCTTAACAATTCTTTAAATATCAGTTTTCATTTATTGTTGTTACCTTACATGACTCAGTTAACCCCAAAGATCCTTGATTTAAATTTCTTATCAGGAAGGTTTCCATAAACATTTTGCATGAAATATCTGTGTGCTTTTATCCACCTTTAAACTAGTTAGATGAGTTAATTCCTTCTCTTCAGCTTTTTCACTAAATGGCATTACTGGGAACAGTTTCTAGATCTAAAAGCCTTTCTTTTTCCTGAGACTTTGACAACAAAAGTGTTCTGCACAGCCTGTCACTGTACACTAACACCTATGCAATTAGTTTGCAGACAAAGTTTGTACAGCTGTTCACATGACTGAAACCTGGTAATTCATCTTGCTGTCTTAGAGGGAGTCATTAACTTTTTTTACTTAGATATACATAACAGTAGTCAAATAGATAAAAAGGTCACCCAGCCCAGGAAAAACCCTAACTCAGTATGATCAGCAAAAATACAGGTAATGCATTAGTCAGACTGCAATTTGTACCTGGAAATCCCTTCCCAATAAAAGCTAAATTTTTAATGGTAAATGTTATGGGAATTTATTCCATATGTGAAGTTAGTTATTTTTTCCAATGTTGAAAATGTGTCATTAAAGCCTAACAGATACAAAGATCTTGGCCCAACAAACCCTACGTACTCTCAGTATCACTAAACCAGTTTCCAATTGCCACTCAGCGGATGGGTAGCACCCACTGAATCCACCTTCTGCAACACACAGCAAATGTTTGGCAAGGTACACACTTCTAGGCTTAATCTCATTTTATTCGATTTCTTCTATAAACCTGCATACAGATTCTTTATTAAAAAAAATATCCACAGGTGTTGTTCTGCTTTGATGTGTAAATGTTTCTGACAAGAAAAAATACACTTCACATTTTTGAAGACTAATCGGACTATTAGGCTTCCAGGCTTAGAGAACCAAATGTAAATACATTGTTCAGCTCCACCTGAATTTCCACTTCTGTGTACAACTCTCTCACACAATGATAACTAGTGGCAAGTCAGCAATATCACCTTCTGTAATTATCTCAACAATGACTTAAAAAAAGAATTAAACAGAAAGCAAAATGGATGGTGTTTGGCTTGAGTCTGCTTCCCTTTTTTCCTTCAAGCACAACAAGGTGAGGGGAGAGGCAGAAGCAAATAGATCAGGGATAGCTTGTTGAAACATACTCAGTTCAAGCAGCGTATGTTGTGCCATGTCCCGCCACCCCCATGAGACAGACAACGCATTTTCTTTCCTCTGCTTTGGTGTAGGGACACTGACACAGAACTACTGTGCTTCCCTGAACTAGAAATCTGGAAATCCTTTTCCTTTGAGGTTTTGTGGGTGAGCATTCTCTTCTGGCAGGGACTAGCATAAGCTTGCTGCTTCTCCTAGTGAGCATTTGGCAATTCCAGCAGGGAGTCTGTTTTGTTGCTCCCGTGGTTTAGCCTGTGCGTGGGAGTCTCCTCTGACTGAAYTGTTCTGACCTACAAAGCTGTATTTCACGAAAGCTCTAGGTTTTCTTTTCAGTAATATCAAGCTGTGCAATCACTTGCTATATCAATACCTACCAAACACAGGGATGAAACTACTGAAATTGAAAAATGTGATATTGTTTGCAAGGAGAAATGGAGGTTTAACTCTGATATTTTGTGTAAACTTTGATGAAGATTTACACTTCAGAGCGATTGCAAACCTGATTTCTCTTGTACTTCCAGGCAGCCCTCAGGTAGCACTTACTTTCTACACCTATGTAAAAGTTTAAAGTTTATCTCCTCTTCTGAATTCAGCCCCTGTTGCTGTCATCTCTGCCTTTTAACCTCCAGGTTACACTACACAGTTCACTCTATACAAGACTACTTTTAAAGCCACTCAGTTGCCTTGAGCTAGTGCATAATGCAACAACCCTTCTGTTTAATGGATGGGTCAGTCTGTTCCTGTTACATGCACTACACTGGCTTCCCATCTGCTTTTCATTCACCCTGCCTTCCTACCTTTAGTCATCTACATTTGGGACTTGCTACCTTGGGTACACTTCCCTCTTTATGCACGCACTGAAGATTGAAATGTATTGAAAAAAAATTGCAAAGCACCGTTTCAATCTCTTCAGAGTTCAGCAAAGAGCATTTACTTTAGGCAAAGCCATGGGTTTCCCAGCTTGCAGGGACCTTGCAGAACCCAGAGCAAAGCCTACTTATTCAGCCAGCCTTGCTGTAGTATGCATAAGACAACCTGAAATTCCCAGAGAGGAATTTGGCAAAGTGGGATCTGAATATGGCTGAATACTGCCTCCTGTGAAGACATATGGCCAAGAGCTGCATCTCCCATTACCATGACTGAAAGTGGTGTACCAGCAAAGGGAACATGGAAATCTCAGCTCTGAACTTCTCTTCTTCCTTTTTATTTCTTGGCTGCTTTTCATAAATGTAAACTGGATCTGAATTTCTGGATATGATGCATCAAGATGACCTGGCATTGATACAGTAGAAAAGAATCTGCATACTGGCAGTCAAAACTGAACCAAGGAGCGAGAGTGAGAACAACCAGGACTCACTGATCAAGCAGGCTCCCTGGCCTTCCTCATCTGCCAACATCCCCAGGAGCACAGCGGAAGGAACAGCCTCCATCCAGCCCAACTGCTACTGTGCTCACCCTGGAAGCTGGGGAAACAGCACTCAGGCTATGGCTGTCCACAGATGTGAATATCATCACATCAGACACCAAGATCAGTGAATTCCAAAAAGCACGGCAGGYAGGGGATGGTGGCAGACAGTCTTGCTTCCTTTTTCTCTGAATATTGGCTACGATAAAAAATGGAAATTTTTCCATTAGTTTTATTTATATAGGATCTAGTACCTGACTTCGATAGCATTTGTTCTGCAGTTTCCCTGTCTAAGGAACCAAGTTTAAAGTGGGTTTTCTAAAGTACTCTAAGTTTTAGTAAAAGCCTCGAGCTTCCAACAAAACTCTTAAAAACCCTTCTACATCTGACATGATCTTTCATAACCTCACAACTCAGGACCCTTCACTATCCCAGAGCCTCCTTTTCCTCCTCTCATCTTCTTGTTACTCAGGACTGAATGTTGCTTCTGGCATCATTCTCCAATAYCAATAGGGAATATTGCTAGATTTGCTACAATGTTGCAGGATAGAATGCATTTTTATATGTGTATCACATATAAATTGGATTTTCATAACGAAAACTTTGTACAGATAGCTTCTTACATCTAGCAGACGATTTTGTTACTGATGTGTGCRTACAACGATTCATTCTTAAGACAGGCACGATATTGTCCAGTTTAACTGACAAAATGATACCTTCTTACTTTTTTCCTCTCCTTAAAACAATATAGTATTCAGCGTAATTTGTACTTTGTTTCACCTTGTTTCCTCTTCTCCTTTTTCTTGCAATGTATGCAACAACCAAGAGAGCATTTTCAACACATCATTCTAAAATGGTTTTTTGATAAATTGAGGAAAACCAAAAAATATTTAGTAGATTACATAATAAAATTATATAAATTTTAAATAAAAAATGTTATAAAATTTTAAAGTATATAGATGATGCTTATTTGAAAGTATCACTATATATTAAATACAGGATTATATAGAAAGAATAACACAAAGCATATTTGAAACCCTGCCAGTTTGTTTAACTACTGACGCTGCTGAACTTAGGCTTCTCTTTACTGGCTACTCAGGATTTGTTGTGCTTTAATGGTATTTCCACTGGCTGAAACAAGAAGGACATTCTACAGTATTTTCCAAAGCATAATTAGAGAGAACCTACTTCTTTAAGAAAGCAATATTTTTCAATTGACTTAATGAAATAATACTGATGAAATAATAACATGATGAAAGTTTGACTTTCACCATTAAAAAAATGTTAAAAAATTTAATATGAAGAAACATTTTCCTGGAACTCCTGTAATTAAAAAGATTTTAAGAGACTGCAGCAAACTCTCTACATTTCTTTTAAATAAATACTTGGGAACCGTATGAGAAGTGAAATAACCATTATTTAAGTGTAACTTGCTAAGCCATAGGACTAGGTACAAAATGTTACAGCCATCACCGGTTTCAGTGGGCTATTTTATTTGGGTTAACTTGAAGTTGTACATACCAGACTATCCATCTTCGGGACATATTTAAGGGTTATCATATAATCATTTGGGAGATTTCCAACCTACAATAAACAGATAATAAAAAGGTTATTACTAACTACACAAAGTAAGATTTAATTTCCATTACTGCATTCAAAAAAATCTATCATATATTCAACACAAATTTTCAGTAATTTACCAGGTGCAGGCAAAAAAGGTTACTTACATACTCAGTTTCCTATGGAACTGCTATTGACCCTTATTTGCTCACAAGTGGACCATCTTTCCACACCTCTGTAATGTGCCCAGATCTGATCTGATCTGATCTGATAATGTTCAATGCTACCACTTCCCAGGAGAATTAAAGTCAACAATGGGTTGAGGAGAAGTGATCTGAGGTTATTCATTACTGTAGAAACTCCATTGCCTTTCCGTCTTTTAAAGCCTTGAAGTGTTTACATGACAATTTCTACTATAGGCAGTAGAGGACCCAGAAATATCTAGCCCTTTTCCTTCAAATAATTTCCAACTTCAACATGCATCTGAACCTAAATACTTGTCTGTCTTGTGCTTAGTTATGCACCAGGTCAGAAAAACACTTAAGCAYAACTTTAACTTTGCAGTTGTGCCTCTTACTAGTGATAAGCAATATAATTATATCATAGCAATGTCCTGGGGCAAAGGAGAGCTTCCACACATGTAAGCTGAGTACAGCTTTGCAGATGTGGGTGAGCATGGAGCGTGCTGCAGCAAAGACAAGGACTGGAAGAAGGGTTCCCACTGAATAATACAATACAATCTGCCACAGATGGGATCCAACACTATTGTGAGACGTGGTTGAACATCTGGGGAATGTGCTGAGTTGAGAGACGAACAGTCCAACAGTCATTGGACTGCCACAAATCCACAGTCTTTTGAAGTATTTTTTCAAAAAGTTTACCCATTACATACAGTAAACCTATTTTCTTTTCTATCAATGGAAGAGTCAATTAATATTTCTCATTCTGGTTTGAAATCCATATAGTCAAAAACAATATGCATAGACATAGCTCCTTTGGTGTGAAAGCATTCCTACTTCAGGTTAAAGATCATTCTGTTATGGCTGTTTTTCATTCTGCTGCTATAGCAACCAGCACAGGGATTTTTTTCTCCCTGTGCCGTTTTTAGGTAGTATTTTGTTTGACAAAACATAATGTTTTATTTGTTAACTAAAATTTTTTTTAATTAAAAATTAAAACAGTTATTTCAAAATGTTATGGTTCTAGAAATGACCAAGGACAATACTCATACGCAGCCAAACACAAGTGAATTCTTTTAATTTATGTGGGCTAAGCCACAATCTTTCAGCTCAATGACATTTATCTTTCTCCTACAGCTTTAAAAAAGAGTTACTATACAAATTATCCTAGTAAATTCTTTTCCATAAATCAGTTTTGTTTCTTCTTTTTTTTTTTTATTTTTATACCTACACATTTCCAAAGCAGAAGCATCACTAACATTCTCTATATGAATTCCTATTTGTCTGGCATTTTTGGGAGTTGATTCAAGATGCTCTAAATACTGAAGAACACTGAAAATATTTGTTCTTTCTTTAGAGCATCTGATTTATTCTTAATACTTTATTCTAAATCTAAATTTTTTGTCTATTATTCCTTTCTTTAAAACATCATGAGATCATGACATACTAATAGGTAATCCYTTTTTTTCCCTAGCTTCCTTTGCGTGCCTAGAGAGGTAGAATTAGCAGCACTTCAAGCAGCATAGATAGTGAAGATGCTACTCTATGTGCAAAGTTTCCCACACTCACTCTAGAGGGATTCCATACTTAGCAATGCCAGCAAAACCACCGTTCTTTAAGAAAGGTCACTGGAAGATTAAATTTGTTCCATACCAATGAACGCTACAAGAATTGATATGCATTATGTATACAATCTACTTTCCTGGCATCAGAGCCTGTCAAGCACTTTTCATGCACAGTTAAAAAAATTTAACTGCCCAAGAGCTCTTACAGCTTCTCAGTCAGAGCTGGAGAATACAGCTCAGCCTCAGATACTTTTCTCCTTGACAGACTGTGAATCAGATAAGATATTTTTGAATTTACTMCTAAAAATGAAGATCACTGGGGGGAGGGTGCCAAAGACAAAATATATGCCCTGCCTCAACACAAAACTTGTTAAAGTTTTGTTGACTGAACTCTACATGTCAGATGCTCTGCTGGTAAATGATGGATCTCAGTCAAAGAGAGTGAGTTACATTTGTGTCTCACTTAACTTCCCAACTCACGCACAGAAAACAGGGTAAAGCCCCTGATGTAAGAGTGAAGAATATGTCTATACTAGATCTACATTTTGTACTCTCTTGCTTTCCTGAAATGAATCCTGAAATTTTGTTGAACACTAACGGCCAAGACTGTGATCCAAACCCAACCACTTGATTTTCATTTGCTGAAATGATCCTGAAGGGAATGAATGGACTCTGCACACCCACTCTGTGCAGCGTGCCTGACTGCTGTGGCTTCCAACAAGGAGGAGATGACAAGGGAGCTCTGACCTGCCTGAGCACAGGTATTTAGAAAAGAACTGTCCCTTGAAACTACCTGAGTCCTGAAATGGCTTTTTTATAAGTTCCTCTACTCAGCTCTTTAAGTACAGTGACAAATTTGAGGGGCCACAAAACACCTGCCTGCCTGACTTACCTTGGTTTAAGCAGAAGTAACAGTTTTGATGATTATAGAGAATGTCAACCGATAATCATGGAAAGGAATGTACAGAACTAAAAGAACCCTGCACTGCAATTAAAATGTCAGAAAATTTTTCTCTGATTTAGTGGGTGTGTGTGATTGTAGAAATCCTAACAGGCTCTGAGAAAAGGTGAAGAACAGGGAATCTAGACTTATGTCTCTAAATCCATACAAAACCAACATTAAGTGCTATATTCCCAGTTGTAACAAAATCTCAAACTGGGGAATGTAAGATTACTTTTCACATAGAGAGGTCTGAATATTTAATACAGCACTGTTAACATTGCATAACCCAAATACACTTTAAAAATATGCTCACGGTCACATAAATGGGGAGATGAAAAAAGGATGTAAAAGTGATTTGGGTTCCATGAACTACTCTGCAACAGCAGACATAAGAGATGAAGGCTACTGCTCTTGAAAATTCCCTTTAATTGTGACGGTTACAAAAATTATAAGGAGACAAGCATAGATATAATATTTTTATACACGCATCAAAGATAAGTATGTTAATATAGTAAAAGTTACCATTTTCCATTGTCAGTGTTTTCTTTTTAACTCTGCAGCATATAATGGGAAAAAACATACTTTCCTCTTGGATATCATGTCTACCTCCCGTTTCTCTCTAATTGTTTTTTTCCTATTCTTTTCATAGAATCATAGAATGGTTTGGGTTGGAAGGAACCTTACAGATCATCTAGTTCCAATCCTTCCGCCATGGACAGGGACATCTTCCACTACAGCAGGTTGCTCAGAGCCCCATCCAGCCTGGTCTTGACACTTCCAAGGAAGGGCCATCCACAACTTCTCTGGACAACCTGCTCCAGTGACTGACCACTTGCACAGTAAAGAGTGTCTTCCTTATAGCTAATCTAAACTTTCCGTCTTTCAGTTTAAAGCCGTTCCCCCTTGTCCTATCACTATATGCCCTTGTCAAAAGTCCCTCTCCAGCTTTTTGTCTTCCTTATTGCTTCCCTGGCTTTTCTTTTCCTCCACGAGCTTCCAGTGTCTGTCCATCATCTCTGCAATCTACTCTATCTCATCTGCTAATGAAGTAGTTAATAAAATCTTCATCATTTGGCTTAAGACAACATGCTAACGATTTCCGTTCACACTTTTTACAGTCATAGTGGCAGATTATTTGCAGCATAACAACACTGGATAATTTTTTGTAACCCCTTCACTCAGGAGAGTTAGAGCTATTTAAAAATAAAAATCAAATGTTGCAGAGAGCATAAAGTACATATTTACAGCAAAGATGTAATGTGAAAGCAAAGTATTTGGAACGGCATGTCTCAAACAAGGAACCTGGTCATAAATCCTGACTATTGTTTGGGCTTCCAACATTCAAAAGAAGAAAATTGCTTTAGTGAAATAGTTCATGGAAGAAGAGGTATCTTAGATTTTGTTAATGGATGAAACAAAAATATATAGGTATATTCTGTACATACTGCACAGCTCAATGAACATTCTATTTATACGTAGGTTTGATGTTCATATTTAACAAACATATATAGAACAGATTCCTAATTCTTATGCAAAATCAAATTCACAATTACAGCAATGCAGCTTTCTGCTGACTTACTGTGCTGAAAAGAACAATGGGGACAGACTTTATTGACAGGTGCTGCAATTACAGTTTCATAATACGGAACATTTGTTCATCAAGTAATGTGTTTCCCTCCAGACATCTTCATTAAAATAGAAGCAGGAGTTCAAGTGATTAGTAGTGCAGAATGAATACTCTCTAAACACTTTCATTCTCTATAGGTATGAAATTTTGCTCTTTTAAAGTTCTCACTATTAAAAAACAAGCAACAATGATTGTTCAATTGTTCTTTACTTCTTGAAATCATTTTACTTAGGACACATTCTTTATATGACAAAATTATATTACCTAGATGTGAATAAATTTAATCTTAAAGAAAATACAAGTTTGTTTTTTTTTTTAACAGATACCAGTCTGTTTTGGTCTTAGATTGGTTAATGCTTGAAACCCTTATCGTTACTAAATTTAGTCTTTTTTTCCAATTCTATCTTCTGATGTGAGTCTAGCATGATGCTAGTGAAAATCCAGATTAAGACCATTGAAAACAAGTTACACCACACATCTGTCCTCAATTTATTACTCATCTCAAAGTTGATTAGGCAAATGACCCACATTTTCAGGCACTGCACAGCATGCCTTACATATTCTCCAATAGCTTAGGTTTAGTAGACATGCCGGATCTATATTTGCAGAGGGTCTTGACTGAGGCATGTTCTTCTCATATCACTATAATACAATAAATTTGAGCAGAACACAGCCATAGTCATGTTCAGAAGTTTTCTACAAGTAATGTAGGGGGTTTACAGTACTTGGAACAAGCCCGGTACCAAATAAACAAAAACTGTTGTAGGGAATTGTGGCACTGTTTTGCAAGATGTAGGTGCACTGCAGAAGAATGTGTGTGTGTGTGGGAAAAAGCAAAATAAGGGACAGAGGGCAAACTCAGCATGTGTTATGACAACACAGGCAGTGTTAATATTACCTTTGAAAATAAACCCAAGAAGCTTACTATTGATAGTGAAATAAAAGAGAAGGAACAGCTTGAAGGAAATAAGTAGAAGATAAAGGGTCAGAGTAGCATGTTAACAGACAGAAGAGCAAAACTACAGAAGCTGAAGCTAGAAAAAGATTTTTCATAGACTGGATTTTTATTCACCAAGAATTTGGAAGAAAAATGTACTTGTATGCCGAGAGAGCTACAAAACAACATTTTCTCCTATTATGACAGGAAAAATAATGAAGGTTTTAAAAGTGAACTTTGAAGGGTTGGTGAAGCATCAAGAGCCAAACCAGCCACCTTTATTATAGACCTGAATGGCTGGGGAGAGAGGTCGTCTAACATTACAGTGAGGAGAAACAGCCCAGGAAAGGCTAACATTTTGGGGAGATGAAGAGATCATAGTCTGCCTCACTGGAGGATTCAGGCCAAACTGAATCTAGGCTGATGTCTAAGAATTTGTGATGAGACAGGAGGAAGAGAGGCCAATATCCTAAACTAAGTGATGGGATTTGCGTACTACTCCTGAACAGATAGTTTATTGCACACAGGTACGGGACTATACTCACGACTGTGGACAAAAGGGTTAAAGAACATGACAGTGTGGCTGAGAATAAAGCATTTAGGAACAACTATTGTACAGCAACACTTGTTGCCAAGTGTGACAGAGCTTGTGGATAACATCATAATAACTGTGGGCAATAACTGTACCCACAACATTTCTGTGAAATCCTCTGGGCTACAATTTGTTCTCAGCATGAAAGGGGTGGATATTTATCAAAGACCCTATGTTCTATGGGCACAGATTCTTCAGATCAGTCAAGGAATAAAACTTTTACTTAAAGGCCAATAGGATCTCCAGTCAGAGGGAAAGGCTGTGGATGTTGTCTACCTGGACTTCAGTAAAGCCTTTGATACTGTCTCCCCCAGCATTCTCCTAGAGAAGCTGGAAGCTTATGCTGTGGAGAGGTACACATTTTGCTGGGTAAAAACTGGCTGGATGGCTGGGCCCAGAGACTGATGGTGAATGGTGCCACATCCAGGTGGTGGGCTGGCCACCAGTGGTGTTCCCCAGGGACCACTATGGGGGTCAGCCAATATCAGTTTAATATCTTTATTGATGATCTGGATAAGGCGATCAAGAACACCCTCAGTCAGTTCACAGATGACACCAAGTTGGGTGGCAGAGTTGATCGGCTGGAGGATAGGAAGGCTCTGCAGATGGACCTGGACAGGCTGGATCAGTGGACTGGGACCAATTGTCTGAGGTTCAATACAGTGAAGTGCCAGGTCCTGCACTTGTCACAACTCTACCCAGTGCTACAGGCTGGGGGAACAGTGGCTGCCTGGAGGAAAAGGACCTGGGGGTGTTGGTTGGCAGCCAACTGAACATGATCCAACACGTGCCCAGGTGACCGTGAAGTCCAATGATATTCTAGCCTGTACCAGAAACAGTGTCGCCAGCAGGGAAGGGATTGTTCCCCCATACTTGGCACTTGTGAAACCACACCTCAAGTCCTTTGTCCAGTTCTGGGCCCCTCACTACAAGAAGGACAACAGACAAGGGGAGTGAAGCAAGGGAAGGGTCTAGAGTGAGTCATATGAGGTGTGGCTGAGGGATTGTGTAGCCTGGAGAAAAGGAGGCTCAGGGGAAACCTTATCACTCTCTAAAACTACCTGGAAAAGAGGTTGTAAGAAGATAGGGGACAGATTCTCCTGCCAGGACAAGAAAAAATGGCTGCCCAGAGAGGTGGTGGAGTTGCCATTCCTGGAGGTGTTCAAGAAACATCTGGATGCTGTACTTCGTGCTATGGTTTAGTTGGCATGGTGGCGTTTGGTTAAAGGCAGGGCTCTGCCTTGGAGGCCTTAATGATTCTATGATTCTAATACAGAACCCAACCACCTATGCATGCAATGTCTAATTCTGAAGATACACGTCATCAGAGTATCATTCTTTGATTTAATGATTATATTGTGTTTCAAAAAGCAGAAATGGTACAAAATTTTTACTGTAATTTACAAGAGTTGTAGGGTCTCCTGAACCATATTTCTAAGCAATATCATGTTGGAGTCCTTTTTATATGTACTAAGGATATAGTCCATAGAGCATAAAAAACTGTACTTGCTTCAAAGTAGTGTGATCAGTAGGTATTCTCTGTGGACTTCTCCTTTCTCATATTCACACTGTCACCTAACAAAGTTTTGTTTTAAAAGTACTTTAAACCTTATTATGTATTTYTTTGGTTTTGTTCTCAATGTCAAGTTGTCATGGTGTAGAAATTCAAAAGAGAAGGACTAACGTGCAGTATAGTCATATTAATTGAAACCAAGAGTTCTTATACTAAATTGAAGGTACTAAACTTATTTTCACCTTATCCTTTTAATTCTCAAGTGACTTTTTTGAAATTATTTCTGCAAATATTAACACTGACAAAATGGGGAGACAGATTTTCCTCAAAACATTCTCAGAACAAGTCATGCAACTCAAAACAGAGAGAATCCATGTGTCTCAGGCTTTGCATTTTCGGCATCTCTCTGTTATTTCTCCAACCCAGAGCATCTTTGAACTTGCTGGTTAACTTCACCTGAATTTTGCATTTATAGGGAGATACAGGTCTAAGTCAGGAGAAGGACCATACAGCACCCTCATGGAGGAGTGTCCGGAGGAGCTCAGCCCAACCTCACTCTGCTCAGGCTTGGCAGCAGCAGAAGAACAGTGTAACTTGGACAATGTGATTTTTCAAGCTGCTTGCACATTTTTTGTAGCCTGTATTTATACATTCTTGAAGTTGAAATTGTACTAAAGGGAAAGGTAAAGTGTTTGTTCTGAGGACACATAATTGACAAAAATTATTGCTAACCCTGCACTACACAATTTCAGCAGCCCTCACAGGAATTCTGTTGTTCTTGCATGCTTTCAACAGGTTTACATCAAAGCTTAATACTCTTCCAGGAGAAGAAATATTATCTGGAATAAGTATGCCAATACTTCAAAATTCTGCCTACAGGGACTAATTTGAAGCACTAAACATTTGAGTAGGACTATAGAGCACCGCTAGAGATTTACACTATGTGCCAATGTATATAAAAAGGACCAAAGAAAACAAGTTAAGAACACTGCACTGGCAACAAATTCTAGGGACTCCAACTTAAGTGTTCAATAATAATAACACTAGCGTTGCAACTGTTTTCCCATAATGAAGCCACAATTTTCATCTAGATTTAATATGTAGATGAAGATATGCTTGTTCAGTGTTCAGTATATATATTGTTTCTTAAAAACTTCGGTGCTATATCCTGCACTACTGCAAGTTAGCATAATTATTAACTTCAGTGGAGTTAAACACCAAGTGACTTTGCAAGGAGATGCAGTTTTTCAGGTTATTGCAGTGGTCAATGAAGTAACAGTTAAAATCTCCTTAAATTAATTTAGTTTTTATATGAAGCTGTGAGTCCTTCAGACTTAAACTTCTGGGTACAGCAAACAGAGAAACATTTAATGAGTGTAACCCACTCACACCTAAAGACTGCAAAAGCTGTTCAATCATTATTGCCTTGATGGCTACAGTGAAGTCTAATATCATACTATTTTTATATATGGCACTAGTCTTTCATATACCCGAGGTAAAGACTTCTGGTTCAATTCAGCTGTGTTTGCCACTGGTCTGCTGCATGCAATTCAGTAACACAAAGACAATAATCTTTCATCTGCATGGGAAACAATGTGATCTGAGAGAATGTTTGAGGAAATAAAGACTTTCGACAATTTTTATTGAAGTTTGGAGTGAGGAAACTACATATGTACATACACTCCATCTTGGTCAAGGTCACCTCTTCAATGAACACTGAAACTACTCTCCAGTCACTGCAAAAAAGGTTTTGTTCAAGCGACAGATGTTGACAGATTTTATTTTTTTTTAATATTCCTCTGGTTCTAACACAGATTTACTAACTTTGATTAGAAATATAAGTGCCGTTAGACACTGACTATTGTTTAACATTAATAATGTAGAATAAAAGATACTTACCAATTTTGCAATGTCATTCACATCATCTGTGACTGGATTCCCGCAGGAAGTCTGGGCTTTGACAAGAGGATTAAGTAGGAGTAGTTGAAGACAAAAGCAAGTGATAATCCAAGTCTATGTAGTAAAAAAGAAAAAAGAAACAAAAACACCAAGTAAGTAATCGCCAAACAAGAAGTAACAAGAGACTGTAGTAATGCTTTTCATATGTGAAGACTAGGGGCAACAATACTCTTTATCTTTCATGAGGGCATACCATAACTACGATAGTATCATCTTCATGGCAGAAAATGCACTTAATTGATGTTTCTGGAAGCAAGTACCTTTAGAGTATTAATGGAAAACCTAGTATTGAACCATCAGATTACTTGCACAGGATCATGCTTAGTTGGGTTTTTGCAAAGTTAAATATACCAAAAGTTACAGATACCAAAGAAAAGAAAGATATAAACTTTGCAATATTCTTTATCATTAAAATAAAGTTGACTACATACTTGTCATTCACCTGATAGATCTCCGTCTCTAATGTGATAAATGATAAGGAACAAAATTATATCAGACTACATCAAGATAAAAGGAGAGAGTTCATAATCACAGCCATTTCATTTGAGTACTTGAACTGCAAGCAAACCCACAACTGGACTCTGCCCAAATACTGACATCTCAAGCAGCAATACAGTACATTTTCTCCAAGTGACGTGCCCTGGCCTCTCAGAAGTGCCAGCTTGGCTTTGGCACTACATTCCCCTCCTAAATCCTATTGGAAACAGCAGTGCAATGTACTTACACAAGCTTGTGAGACTCAGACAGAAAAGCACCAGATAACTAGCTGCGATGCACCTGGGTGTCTCCTCGGATACACTGCCCGAACTTCCTCGCCTTCTGTTGTTCCTTGTGCTTCACTGGTTTCCCACAGAGCCCCGTGCCAAGTTTACACGGCAGATCTTTATTTCCAGAATGTTAAAGCATTTAAGTTATGGATAATCAAAAGTTGCCTCGGGTTGTGAAGCTTCTTGTGCCAGCTGACTGAAGCTGTCAGCAAAAGCCGATCATGGTG
Source organism: Amblyornis subalaris (assembly GCA_018881555.1). Taxonomy (NCBI): domain Eukaryota; kingdom Metazoa; phylum Chordata; class Aves; order Passeriformes; family Ptilonorhynchidae; genus Amblyornis; species Amblyornis subalaris. The sequence continues at coordinate 15,768,552 of JACAXG010000009.1, read as the reverse complement.
TACATTTAAGGCAAGTATGGAATTTGCCTGTGCAGGCTCCTCAGCCTCCATAAGGGCAGGACTGAGATCAGAATTTGCTTTTGCACAAACCAAGGTATAGCTCAGCCCGGTCTGTTCTGCGTGACATGTAGAGAACTCCTGCCTCCACCCTTGCCTTCATATGCAATCCAACCTTTCAATTTGAGACCAAAGCAAATGAAACAACATAGATGAAATTCTCTAGGAAAACAAGAGAAAAATCCCAGACTAAAAAGATAAGTATCATTATAGTAATCTAGAGGGCCTAAGAAAGCATGATAATAAAGATTGCTCAGGAGCTACATAAACTTGACAGAACAGTGCCAGGCACTTTACCTAAAAGAGCTGTTAAATGACAAGAGTAATCTCTTTCTTGTATCTTGTATCTCGTAAATCTTGTATCTATCCTACAAGTAAAACTGGTCATTTGCTTTCTTAGAATACAGCTTCCTGACTCATTTGGGTAAAATCCAAAACAGTGTGGGCTGTTGGTGGAAAAGACAATCCAGCCTCCTCTCCCTACCTCTTGCACTGGCACTGATGAGATGATTTAGTCAGTTGCACCAGGAAGACAACTTCCATTTCTGTTTTCGTGTAGTATTTTTCAGCTTTCTGATCCAGGTGACTGAGACAGCTGAAATGCTCTGTCAAAGATGTGACAAGCCAGGACTGCCGATTTCAGTGGAGCCTGCACTTGCCTTTCCCTAAACTGTACCCTCAAACACCACAGGACATACACAGAAAGAAATCAAAAATATTCTGAGCAAAGTGCACATTCAATATGCAACATGTCTTTCGAGAATGTCTCTTGCTTCAAAAAAACTTCAAAAAAATTTAGAAATATTTTTATTTTAATATTTGTACAAATAATTACTGAGCATAATTACCTGTGTGAAGGATTGAGAATAATTAATAGTTCACTGTACAAAATCTCTGTACTTTATGCTATACAAAGCTTTGCAGTTATATTTATATGAACAACTTGAGCTCTGCGGAGATGCAAAGAAATGCTGCTAATCTCGGAAAGGACCTTTGAGAGTTCCTTGCAGTGTACAAGAGCTCAAAGCTGTTTAAGAACTGGCTTGAAATGATCAAGAGAAACATCTCCCTCTCCTACATAAACTCCAGAATCACAGTGGAAACCAAAGGGGACCTCAAGTTAACCTCCTCATTCACAGTTTTTAGAACTAAACTGTTGTAAAAAAGGCAAGATGTTAATGACAACCAGCTCCAAAATGAACTAACTCTACCACTTTCAAGAATAAAAACTGAGTAGTTCTACCCTTGGAGTAAAACAGTGCACTAGCAATTACACTTGCAGGGATGTTTCCTTGATGTACTTATTGGAGATGGAGATCACACCAGGAACTGACAATTTCTTTATTGGGTTCCTCAGTGTTGATTAGTATGTAAAGATGGGATTTGTTCATTGAATTGTGTCATGGTCATAGGATGATGTTCAACCTAACAGTCTAAATAATCAAAAAAGTAACACAACTCTTTAACTGGAAATATTTCTTCACCAGATCAGCTAAGTAATATTAATAAACACAGTAGCACACTCCAAATAAAACCAGAACTTTGATGCACCTTGTCAAATTTCATACTTCTGAATATAAAGGCAGCCCATACATGAAGCTTAAAATCACTACACATTTTAAAATTATGCAAACCAATAAGAATACCTTTTCTCCTATGTAGATAATGGGATTTAAAAGCATAGTAATTTTATAACCGCTATTAAAACCAAATGATTTGTAAATGCTGAGATTATTTGAGGTTTTTCTTGCTTATTTGCTCCCTGTGTCATCCAACAGGAACCGAAAATCTTCAAAATACTGCTAGTTTCAACATGTCTATTATCCAAAATCTTTTAATTATTTGTACTTACAAAATATTTATATGACACATGCCTTCAGGCACATTATATGTAAGGACTGTACAGATCAAAGAGCTGAGCTATTTTTGTGTTATTTACTAATGACCAAACCTGCTGTTGGAGCAAAACTCGAATAGACTGAATTAAGTCAAGGACAGAACAAAAGGGAACCTTAAACAATAGCTTTATAAATAGAGATGCCAGTTTTATACTTTACTAAGCATAAATAAAAGTCATCTACACAGCACTCATAACAGATTTCCATATATAATTACCTCTAAGTTAACATGAGATTTTTCAAAGCTGGCCTCAGAATTTAATCACGCATCATCTATTAGCATTAAGTTGAACATATATGGCAGACAGAAGGCAGACCTGTACACCAAAGGACCTCTTCCTATTTTTGGCTTAAAAATTGTTCAATTGTTTTTAGATTCTGAAATCTCTTAAATACTGAATATTTAAGTTTATGAAAGGGGAAAAAATAGCGATTAGACTGAAAAGGGTAATTAAAGACTTCAAATATCATGTTTGATTATTCTGCAAATGATTTGCACTATTGCTTGTAAGCCACAATCTAGAATTTCAGTAACCAGCATTTTAGAAGCTTAGCTAGCGATCCAGTGTGTTGAAGACCATCCTTTTAGTTGTAAATCAACATCCTTTTCATTTATGTTCTTCATTTATGATTTGAAGTGTTGACAAAGGCTGCTGAATGAGCAGTTTAGCATCTCTTTCACAGTATGCTATCAAAGATACCCCGTCACATTAATGTTCAGCTAATTCCTTAAGTGGAAAGCAGCAAGGGGAATACCACATTGCTAAATAAGCCAAACACTGGAAAGTCTGGACATTTCCAAATATCTTGTTTGTCCTGATAATACATCTAATCACAAGTAGGAAGAAATCATTAAAAAAAAAAAGGCAAATAATAAACCACAAAAAACATCGAGCTGAGGGAGAGGTAGTAACTATACAGACGAATGGGTTCTCCATTTTAAAATGTCTTGCATTCAAATCATATYAGCCACGGAATTTTTCAGCCCAGTTTCTTGAGCAAATCATCCAATTAACCACAACCCAGCCACAGCTGAAGTAGGTTAGCTGACAGTGTGGAACACTATTCACTCTGGGCTAGGTTTCCCAAATTTATTTTTCACTTCTGTTAACACTGGAGTAGGAACATCTCTCAATATCGGCTCCTCAAACAGTGTTTGTTACATGCTGCTTTGCTGAGACCCAGCTTGTGAACTTCTGCCACAGACAACACTGCTTGGTCAGTCTTGGATAGCTGACTTAATGTTCATACTTATGCCTCAAAAAGCCTTTTGTAAGAAGATTCAGAGAAAATGAAAATAGCAAGAAAAGATACTTCTCATCTTTTTTTTTTTTTTAAACCACAAAGCATCCCGATGCACAAATGCACAGTAATTCTTTCCTACATCTACTAATCTATTTAATTATTTAGCTGTAATAGAGATTAAATAATTAAAGTCATGGAAGAACTGCCTTTAACCAATTAAGAAATTAACTGCCAGCATAGAAAAATCTTTAAATTTAAGAAGAGCATTTATACAGAATGTAATCCAATTACCATTTTCATGGTATTCAGTGATACCTTCATACCTGCAAATGACAGTGGTAACTTTCATACCCCACATGGCTGTGCCTAAGTACTACTTAGAAGCTAAATATTACTCAAGCCTCCAAAAAAATGAGTTAAGTGTGGAAAAAGAAGTCACCCACCCATGACCATCTAGTTCTGGAAACAATTAGGTGTTTTGGCAAGCACATTTGGAACTGGCAATGTCCCCTGCACACCCTCAAGTACCCAGGAAATTACTTCAGACTAGTTGAAGGAACCACTGGGTTAACTCTGAATAACGCATAGTTAAGCACTAAGTCGAGTGCATACCTATTGTCCGTCAAAATTGGCACTAGTCTTACCAAATACAATAGCCTATCAACGAGGGTGCTCACTAACAAGTGACAGACCTGGGTTACATTTCCTGTAACCAAAGTAATTGGCTCACAGGAGTTGGTCTATGCTCCTCTGATATATCTACTTTTAATTACCATGGAATCATAAGACCATTTAGGTTGAAAAAGACCTCTAAGATCATCAAGTCCAACCATAAACCCAGCACTGCCAAATCCACCACTAGACCGCGTCCCTAAGTGCCACATCTACACATCTACACACTGGCACTGCTTTCCTATCTATGATGGCTTCCCGGCTAAAAGGGCCAAACTAGGGGTACACTGGCCTACTTTCTGACCCTTATCTTTCACAACATTTATGCATTTTACATTGTCAAGCCAACACGTAGAAAAATAGACGTGTTCACTGAACAGGCATCAGAATGTGAATGTGTATCCTTGTCTCACACATGCTCTTCCATCTGGGAAGCTTCTTCTGGGAAGCTCCCCCGTCAACATGTGAGTTTTCTTGAACAACCTTTTGGCAGTCCAATGAACAAAATGCGTAACTCCTGCTCAGTGAGTCACTCTGCTGGGGTGAGTCACCTAAAAATCTCTGGATCACACCCTATATGCTTTGTTATGATTACAAAATCCAGATGCATACCTTTCTATGACTGATACCACTCTTCATTTTTTTTAACAATGATGTGCAGTAGGCAGTATGATGATAAAAGTAAGCAACAGAGAGTACCAGAGTGATTTGTTTGGGTTTTGATTTAAACACAGACTATAGAAATATTGGTCACTCTTTTTCAGAGTAAATTTTGGAGAGTTTTAGACACAAAATGTTTGCACGTGTAGAACCCAGTTCTACATATAATATCTAAAATACATAATATAAGGGTACTTCAAGGGGTTAAAGGGAAGTAAATTAACAAGTTCGTGCTACAAATATAAGCAGGGAAAGGTGCCATTGCTCCCTAAATTCAAATGAGTCCAACAGGCAACCTGATTTCACAGCTATTTGATCTTTATGTGACAATTCTGTACTTGCCTTTCCGTGATTTTCCCAACCATAGAACCTCTTCCCCCACACCTTTGCACTCGCTTATCCATAGGGGATTCCTAGAATGCTTAATGATAACTCCTGACAAGAACAGGAGTTTTTATCTAATTGTCCATTTGGTGGTAGAATGCTAAAGTGGCACTTGCTAGACTCCACCAGTCACATGCACAAAAGCAAAGCCAATTGCTGTATTCAGATGCCTATAGACCAGTTCCCTTCTAAGGTACACAGTTAACAAACTGAAAATAATTCCATTCAGGTCAATGGATAAAAGATAGTCCCAAACCTGTTAAATGCTAATGCAGAACTACTTTTTCTCCAATATTTTTCTTTTTCAGCTGGAAGGAGAAACCATTCTTTAGTTTTGCCCAGTTATGCACATCTACTTCCTGAATCAGAAGAATTTAAAAGACATAGTCTTACAGTGCTGAGAAAATGGTGAGTCACACCATTCTTTCCCACCATCCAGATCTTAGGAAAACCAGGAAGCTGCTTAGACGGTATGCCAGCTTCATTTCATATGACTTCACACCAATTGCTATCATCCTCTACCCCTTGCAGCTCTTCTCAACAGACACAGCCAACGTGTTGTACTTGGTAAGGAGCATCCAAACTCCTGCTGAGTTCAGTTTGTGTGTTTCAGTTGAAATCAAGATGAATGTGATAAGCAAGAAGTGTAAATTGATACAGAGTTTGCCTTGCAAATCAATGCAATCCGAATATTTTGCAATTACATTCAATAAACTACAAAACAGTCTTTTTAATGTGTAAATTTACATGTTTATTTTCAATCCCCATAAGGATACCATTGCAAAATATTTGGCTGTTCTAAAAATATAGGCTCTGGTTCTTTAAAAATGTTATCTGATCCATAATAAATTTTGTCCACTCTGTAATCTCACTTGACAATCAGGGATTCAGGCAGTTTCCATGCATCCTAAATCTGTCCTGGATGACAGCCAGTTTGTTTAGTTCCCAAGTACTGGGAAGTGAAGTTACCAAGAGACAGGTAATTATACATGAACGTTGCCTCTGGAACTTGTGTTAAAAGCGTCTGAATAAATATTTACTGATAATAATCCATCAGGTGGCATTCTAGTTCTGTAAAAGAACCAGGAGTTTTAAAGGACAAAAGTGTTTCAGTTGGAAGAAAGGATGAAAATTAAAAAACTTATATATTTTGAAAGAAACCTTCCTGTTAAATCATAATCAGATTATGAAAGGAGGATCTCCAGAGGTCCTGCACTTAGCAGTCTTTTTAGGACATATGTACTGGCAAGATATTTTTTTTCCCCCTCCTTGTAAAATTCCACAGCAAACTTCCAGGATTGGTACTGAAATTTTTCATTTTCCTGTCTATAGAGTGATAAAGGCCAATACTTTCTAGTTCTGTTAACAAAGACACTGCGATTCAAAACATGTGCACAATCAACATAGAATAAAGCAGAAAACCAGGCTTCAGTTGACTCAACAAAACGTCCCACAAACTCTGAAGAGGAACTTCTCTTTTTTTTTTCCCMCTGCTGGGAACTTATGGAAGAATTTTCTAGCATAGATCCAAAGGCATTTCTAAGTAATTTAAAGGGGAAGGCAATGTAAGATACAAGATTATCTTTGCAGGGAGGACAAGCTCCTCACACTCTATTTAGGTGGATGATCTGACTTCCTCAGGGAATGAAAAGACATTCTCCTAAAGGAAATACTTAAAGATTTTTTCTAAAGATCCATTTCAGAGGTCTTGCTTTTTTGCCAAGTTTGTGCAAAAAAGCACACTATATTGAATATTCTTTTGAATTATAATGAAAACATACAGAGAGCAATCTTTTTTAATTTTGGACTGTCATGCACCAGTAAAGGAAATTAAATAAGGCTTGTTACAGAAATTCCGTACTGGATCTTTAATTCTTACCATCTGCTACAAATAATATGGGATTTGGGAGAACTATTACTCTGGCAAAATAAATTAAAATAAATAAAATCATCTACAACAGTGAAAACAACAGCTATTTTGATACTTGGTATACACTAAACCCCATTTTTTTTCTTTTTCTTTTTTTTTCTTTTTAATTCTTTTAGACTTCTCTGTTTAAACAGGGGATGATTTTTAAACAGGGGAAATATAAATCACAGAATTGTCAACCTGGTTTTAAACCAAATACTTGTTCACAGAAAGACACTGTTCTATTTCTGAACTCTGAATTTTTTTGATAACATCCCTGATAGGTGCTGTACCTTTACAGGGATACAAAGCCAGAACTAATTTCTCTGACCTGCTTGATATGAGACCTTGTTCCAAGAGGGTAATTGCTGAACACAGACTGAAACTAGATGCCAGTATAGCCGAGACTGTGTCATCCACCCACCTTAATTGTATTACATCTTTACAATTACAAGTTTAGATGTGATTAAAGAACACTGTTTGGAGCTCTGGGATATGCCCATACCAGTATAAGCATTGACAGTGCTGACCGATGGCAATTTTTCACATCAGTATTGTACTATATACTGCGAGACTTCATTTCCTGACTTTTTACAGTTGCTATCTACATTAGAGGCCTACAAGAACACTCAGAATAAGGTCAGGAAATAGAGGTTGCATTAATGATGTGGTGTGCATCATGGGATCCAGTACCTGTCATTGTGAAGATCTCATGACCAACATCAGGAAAATGTGGTTGTCTGCAGTCCATCCTGAAAGGCTTTGGCATTGTCTGCTACCAAGGGTAAACGATATCAGTAACCTGAATTCCAACATACATGGATAGGTCTAGGCAGTCCTCCTCAACAGGCATTCAGAAGATTGGTATTCTTGGAGCATAAATTTCTTCACTGACTTTATCTGCCCCGCTTCACAGCAGGTATCAGTTTTCAAAGTCACTGTGGGCTTCAGGTAACTCCTGGGATAGGTAGGCTCCATATAGCATTCTGTTATATTCCACTCCTTTGATAAGATAGCTTATATTTTTAATAGGACTGGATAAAGCCAAATAGAAAGAGTGGTGTAAAGTGGGAGTGGAGGGAATAACCACAGAATCACTGAGGTTGGAAAAGACCTCTAAGATCATAGAGTCCAACTGTAAACCGAGCATTGCCACCACTAAACCGTGTCTCTAAGCATCACATCTATACATCTTTAAAATATCTCCAGGGTTGATGACTCAACCACTTCCCTGGGCAGCCTGTGCCAATGCTTGGCCACCATTTTGGTGAAGAAATTTTTCCTAATGTCCAATCTAAACCTTCCATGGCACAACTTGAGGCTATTTTCTCTTGCTCTATTGCTTGTTACTTGGGAGAAGAAATTGACTCTCATCTGGCTACAACCTCCTTTCAGGTGACTGTAGAGAGTGATAAGGTAAAAGAGCCTCCTTTTCTCCAGGCTAAACAGCTCCCCAGCTGCCTTAGCTGATTCTCTTAAGACTTGTGCTCCAGACCCTTCACCAGCTCTGTTGCCCTTCTCTGGACACACTCCAGCACCTCAGTGTCTTTCTTCTAGTGAGGTGTTCAGAATTGAACAGAGGATCTGACGTAAATCTTGGGAAATCATCCCAGAATTTCACTGTTCTGACAGTTAAAAGCCTTGTACTGTCCAGTGTACTGACAGGGTTTATATTGATGCGTTCTCATGGCAATGCTGCTTCTTTGCTTATGTATTTATACTTCCATCTTTCCGGTTTGTTGTCTTCATGTACTTATGAAGATCAACTCTACTATTTGAGTCTTTGTTATGTGTAATTAAAAAGTCCATTTGACTTTCACTGCTTCATGACAAAAAAGCAACATTAAAAAAACTCCAAAAGTCATGGAAAATAAACAAAATATTCTCTCATCTCTTTTCAGATTACAAATATTATTTATTCACTTTCTACAGTACCTTAGTTTCACAGACTCTGCTGTCTCCTCTCCAGCAAATGTAAATAGAGGATTACCCTAACTCTTACTAAGTATTGTTACAACTGTCATAATGGGTGCAGTATACAGCCAGGTGGTTGCCTCTGAAGGAAAGACAAGCAAATCAACACTGTAAGGCAACCTTCAAATGACATCCCTCTCCATTAGTCAGAGCAGTTTCTCCCATTGCTAAATAACTGCTGACATACTTTATTCCAAATTTACTTTTCACAAAGGCTGGCTTCTTTGTATGTATTCCAGACAGTAGCACCTGCATCAACTTAAAAAGGTTTGAAACAGGAAATAAAAAGTTTTCCCTTTGATCCCCCAAAACCCCAGCTGATAACTTTTCAAATTATGATGAAACATGTATGTCAGTGAGGAAAGTGATTTTTTATTTTGAAAAGTGTTGTGGTTTAACCTCAGATGGCAACTAAGCATCACACAGCTGCTCATTCACCCTTCCTCCCCAGTGGGATCTGGAGGAGAACTGGAAGAGTAAAAGTGAGAAAACTCATAGGTTGAGATCAAGACAGTTTAATGGGACATAAAAAGAAGAAAATAATAAGGGTAACAATAGTAATAAAATAATTAGAATATACAAAATAGTGAAGTGATGCACAATGCAATTGCTCRCTACCTACTGACCAGCCAGTTCCCAAGCAGCAGCAGCCCTCAGCCAGCCTTCCTCTCAGTTGATATGGTGAGCATGATGTCCTATGGTACGGAATATCACTTTGGCCAGTTTGTGTCACCTGTCCTGGCCATGTCCCCTCCCAGATTCTTGTGCCCCTCCAGCCTTCTCACTGGCAGGGCATGAGGAGCTGAGAAGTCCTTGACTTAGAGCAAGCTCTACTTAGCAACAACTAAAAACATCAGCATGTCATCAACATTATTCTCATACTAAATCCAAAACACAATACTATACCAGCTACTAGGAAGAAAATTAACTCTATCCCCACTGAAACAAGGACAAAGAGATTTGAAAACATAAAACAACAAACCAATCAGATAGTTAGCCAGGCCTGTGGTGAAAGTTTTCAACACCAGCTACAGCACTGATGAAAGAAGGCCATTCTGCTTTACAGCTGTTTTAAATCTTGGATCTTTTGAGAAATAAATAAGTGTTATTTTAGGTTTCCCTCTATCATCAGTAGTGACACCTAAAATTTTGAACACAAGTAATAAAGGCTGGTATTCATTCTTTCAGAATTCAAAAGATACTTTTATACGCATTATTCTAAACCTAAATGATTACCTTGGGGCATGCAACGGTGATGAAAAGTATTTTGCACACATTGATCTCCTGTAGGAAAAGGGACTGCCATTACACAACTCAGCTGCAGAAATACAGCCAGATTATGGTCTTCCATAGTGTAGCCTGAGTTTCTGCTCCTTCTCACTATTTTTCATTTCATTGTGAAAATTACTATATTCCACATAATGTCTATTAATGATGTGCCATTCATTATTTAGAAACATGACTTTACAGATTTAATGCAATGTTTTATAAGCATCTTGTACACTATGCTAAGTCAATAGAAGACCTAGTATGTGCCATAAGAAAGAGAATGAGGAAAAATCAACAAAACAGTGCCTCGTTTGGTAGAAACAGTGTGAGATTTAAAATAAATACATAACCCTTTCCACATCATGTTCAGTTTCAAACAAAACATGTTTTAGGCAACAAAGTCAGCTTCTGGCCCCATAAACAGACCATGTAGACATTTTAACAATTATCTATAGTCAATTTTTTCAAAAATTGAAAAAAGTTTCAGTAAGAAAATTTGTTAGGGGAAAAGATTAAAAGCAGGCAAGCTGCTTAAGAGCCACCATACTCAAAACCCAACAGAAGTGAGAAATGAAACGGGCATCTCCCAGCTTTCGTGCTAAGTTTTCATCTTTCTTCATGAAGAGATACAGGAAAATCCCTGAAGACTTTTAATATGTTGAACGTATTTGTCACAACAAAAATTCTGTTCTTCTTTGTACACAGAGTTTCTTGGTACAGTAGTTACCTGACCATTAGCTAGCATAACATCTGTCAAGATATTTCTCTGGGAAGTGCGTAAGTTTAAACCTTACCTTTCAAAAACTTGCAGCCCATGATTCCATATATGTCAGTAATCTTGTCAGTGTACCTGACAAACTGAGCTGTACATACTAGTAGTGCTCCAAGAAATGTTTTTGAGAATCAGGCAAGTTTATCTCAGCTGTTTCCAAATAACACAGAGTAAAACAAAATCAGATCTAAAGCATTTTCGGACTGGGAAAAAAACCCACAAAATCCCCCAACTTTTTCCAGATCCTGATTTCAACTCAGTTCTCTCATAACTCTCAGACAACATTTTATTTCCTACATAATTTGAATTGCATGTCTTCCTATACATACTCAAAACTAAAGTGAACAATTTAGATTTAAGGTAGTGACCAGTAAAAGGATAGCACAATCTTACATTTACACTCTTATTAGAATATAAGTACATTAAGAATGGATCTAAATTTTTTTGTGAAAAGAATATTTATCCAACATGATAGACCAATGGATGTGATTAATCTCAAATGTCTTGAAGCCTGTGAGACTGCAGACAAAGGAGGTAAGAGACACATCAAATTAGAAACTAATCTTCGAAACATTTAAGTATGCTTGCAAGACAATGTAAGCGCTGGGCAGCCAATAAGCCTTGGCAAGCTGGAATTACAAACACATTATGCCTCGTGTTAAAGTAATTACATTAGTATATTAGTAGGAAAAAATTAATTATATTTTTTCAGGTTTTTGGTCTAAACCAAAGATATTTTCATATGTCAAAAATACTTTAGTTATTATTCTAACTGCGCATTTTCATCATAGAAAATGAGCATCAATTCCTTTTTCAGTATTTACTAAAATGCATCATGCCATTGTTAACTTTAAATTCTTTCTGAAATTATTTTGCTGAGACACATGCTTTTTTTTTCTTAAGAAAGCAAATTATCAGAATGATCATTTTAGGAATTTCAACTCACGTGTAAGGTTTTTCCAGGAAAATATAAGTTTAAGATGACGAAAATGGGATGGGACTGATCAAAATGCTTCCTTTAACACAAAAAGCCAGCAATGGCATTACTGCATCAGAAACTCAAGTATATTTTTAATTCCTATGCACCCCTAAAAGGGGACACACACTTTTAAGTGCTTTTTCCTGTTGATACTGAAGTGCTGTACAAGAGTATCTTTCAGGGATGGTGCATGGAAACTCCACTGGTTTTCAATGGCTAGAGCTATGCAACATTACAACTTTGCATAAAATTTCGAGTTCTCACCATTCATAGTCACATGCTAAAAGAACGATCTTTCAGTATAAACATCTCAGCTGTCATTACTTTCACATGTAATTGGAGTTCACTTACAATGTATCTTAAAGTGTTTTCCTTTCCTCAAAGCTAAAGGCTGAATTGTTACAGATGGTAATTTTGGCAGATGGTTGTATATGAAACTGAGTTTATAATTAGGCCAAATCTGACTTGTACAATTAAGGCAATGAAGATTTGGAAAATAAGGTGTCAGATCAGTACATGATCGGTCTGGTGCCCACAGAAAACTGAAGAAACCTGATCACTCACATTTATAGAATAAATTGCCTATATGAAAATTCCTTCTGAATTGCATGAATTAGAAGATAAAAAACCTTTCACGCACAGAGTGTAAACTAATGTAACCATGGCATTTTACCTCCTTGAGTGTATAATCCCTTTTTCTTCAGTCGAGGCTAATGAGATGGTCTGAAGCCATCTAACAGCTCCCTGCTGCTGAGAGAGGGCTCTCAGCGTCTCCTTCTCCACGGCTTCCCTCCCTCTGACATTCACCTGACCCCTAAGCAAGCCACTAAATTCAAAGACAGTGACTAGCCAATTCAGCTCAGAGACAAAAAGTAATCCCTGAGGAATGAGTTGATGAGGAGATGAGATGTGCAAGGATGAGAAGACCAGGACTACCCCTTTCTGGATATGACCTCTTGGGCTCATTCCAACATATATCAAGCTGCATTTCAAGCCTTATTATATCTAGTGTCAAAAACCTTTCCAGACTGGTAATTGTGTGTGAAGGTACATTGCCTGTTTTAGCCTCTTCYGTTAAATATTTATCTGTTCTTGTACCAAGAAAGGATCGGTAATGTCCAGCAATAATTCTACTATTTCCTGTATATCATTCAGTAGTTTCTTGCAATCAACTTTCAGTCCCTCTTCATATGCAAATTGTTCCCATATAATGCTTTTGCCTATTTTAGGACCCCTATTTCTGTTATGCTCTTTTTTTCAGTGGGAAAACCAGAATTTTTTTCAGGATGGCTGATGATCACCACCATAAAAGCACTCCTCTTTCAAATTTCTCTTTCTGCTTCTACTGCATCCCAATATGCTGACTGATTTATTCTTCTATGGCTGCAATATAGGGATTTTTCACTCATTTTTCCTGACAAAGCATTGCTACAAGAACATAAATAAGAGCTTGTAAGTAGCTTTTAGAAGTAATCAAAACTGCCTTTATTAATATAGTTACAATTACTTCAAAACATTCCTTCCAAAACGCATTCCCCTTGCTCTTCAACACAACGAACTCCACTTGCCATCATGCCATCTGTTCTTCTATCTTCTCTAAACCTTTACAAAGTTCCTCAGAATCTCTTTTAGTTTCAATTAACCTGAGTAATTTATGTAGCTTGCACATGTTGTCATCAATCTGTGAACCCTCTTACCAGATTGAACTATATGAGGTTACTGACAATTAGAGAACATTACTTCTTAGGTTTTTGCCATGTTACAAATTAATGACTTGTTCCTACACTTTGCTTTCTGTCCTAAATCATTTTGTTTCTCAAACTTTTATGATAAGGGAGATACAATATGGGGCTACTTAGGTTTTTTCTTGATTTCTATTTTTTAAGAAAGAATCTAAAGTCTTTTCCATTCTTTCTCCCTATCCATTTTGAAACACAAATATTTTTAGTGCATTTCTTTTACAGGAACTGGGCTTTTCTATTCCTTTCATTGAACTCTATTAATATAGAGTTGCCTTCGACCAAGCAAATTAAATACAGCAAGATCTGCTAGCAACACAACARTAGAGGCAAGCTGGTAAGAAAAACTCCTTTAAACTCTGGACATAGTCATTAACTCTAAAGACAAGAATTAAGAGTTAATGTGTTAAGAGTTGCTACATATTTAAGAAAATGAAAAAAACCCATGTTCACCTATTTCTATGACGTTATAATCACCTTGCTTTTACTGTAAAATTAACCCAACTTACAATTTATATCCTGCCCTGAACTTTAGCTCTGTGCATATAAACTATATTTTTAATATCCTGGTGGTTTGTGGGTGGGTTTAGGGTTTTGGGGGGTTTTCAGTGGTTTTTTGTTTGTTTTGGGTTTTGATTGGGACTTTTATAGACTAACAACTAAAAACTCCATGAAAGTATTTCTGGTATTCCAGTGTTTCCCCACAATTCTCCTATGTGTTCAGGAAGAACAGGCACATTACTATGATATAGACCAACACACAAGTGCTCTCAGCTCACAGCAGAGAGACATAGTATATATACCAGCTAACTTCATCATCACAGAATTGTGACAATAGAATTAATATGAAAGTAATTCAAAGGCTGTCTCAAAGTTTTTGCTTGAGTTATGCTAACTAGAGGGAACTGTAAATATCTAACCTTAAACCTGAAGCTCCACTCGTGGGTTTCCCTAAAAAACCACAGAAATTGTGGGGTAAACATTCCAAAAGAAGTTAAGTCACTCAGTTTACAGATTGGTATGACTATAGAAATGCAGATATAGCTGGACAAAAAAAAACTGAGAAAAAAAAAGCTCCCTAAGTCTGTACAATTTTGAAGAAATATAAACGCCTATTAGATACAGATGTGTATAAAATATAACCCTATTACACCAGTAACACAGTATTATTAATTTAGTTAAACAACTGATACAAAATATTACGTATCCTCACAGCACCTGCTACAATACAACAAAACACAACACTTTGAAAAACCAGCTATTTTACCTTAATTTTACTGATGATTCTCACAGGGTTTACTCATTAAAAAATGGAATTGTAAATTGCATGTACTGTGATACAGAGCTTTACATTTGGTCAAAAGTATTCACGTGAATTAGAAAGAACAGCAGTTGTCAGTAGTGAAATTATTCTGGTACATGTTCAACAGCATCCTTGTTACAGATGTGCTGATAGAGAAACTCATACAAATATTGACACAATATAATATGATTTCTTAGATTATTTTTACACCTGGTTCTCAAATGTTTCCTAGGATCATTCTCATTAAAGAAGACACATTATGATGCCTGGCCTATTATGAAATTTCTTTGGCTTCTGTAATTAATCTCACAGAAAATATAACCCATTGTTAAGAAGATTAGTGTACATCTCCACAGAGCATATACTTTTCAATGTCTACACTCTAAAATTCCAGTAAAACTAGTTATGCATTTTCATAATTGATGCAGTTTGTCAGCAAGTTTACTTGAGTGATGCTTGTAAATTTTTACCGGAAAAAAAAATCTTCCCAGTTTTATAGGAATTGTGCTATTTATTTTGAAAAAAGTAATGGAGTGTGTATGTTAAGAGGATGACTCTATCATAGTGAATAAAGCCAAAAATCACTTTAAACAGATACTAATTCAACAGTAACTGAAATAATGTTCTTGGATGCAATGGACTTGTTTCAATAGAAATAAACCAGATTTTAGTAGGATAACATCAGATTAACTTCACATATGTCTCAGGCCATTTGTGAATGTCAACAACATTCTGTTACAGTGGGAAATGACCAAGAGTACTGTAGACAATCTGACCACTACTGGCAAATGTCTAGCTGCTCCCTAAAACCTGCATGTGAGAAGAGATTTTTTTTTAATGCACTGAGGAGAAAGAGAAGACAGCAATTCACCTCAGTTATTTAAAGAACTTATTAGGCCACAATTTTTTAAAGGTCAAATGAAAGCATCAAATCAGGTAGTTCTGACTTGGTTAGGTAACAAAGCTAAAAGATACAGGGGAAAGCAATAACAATTACCTCTAAAAGGATTTCCTTTGGTCTCAATAAGTACCTGACCTTTAAAATAAAAAAATAAGCAAGATTTTTCTGAATATATTGAGAAAATCACCGACTTTACAGAATAAAAGGTATTGTCACTTCTAGAAATGGAAGACCAATATTTCAGAGGGCTCTTCGTAACTGTAATAATAGCTTGCAAGTGTCATAATACAAAAACTCCAACATATTCCAGGGAACAATGGATTCATTCTAATCCTGAGAAACTTTGTTTCTACAGATGAGACAAAATACAACAGGTTATTCAGAGGACTAATATTTGAAGTGGGCCCCAAAAGGTAATGGGAAATAAAAATGCTCCAAAAAAATGTAGAGAACATTCACTGGAGATGAAGTTTAAGCTGTATGGGAGCTAACAAGATGCTGACAGACACACCTTCAGTATTGTGGATGCTAGAAGTGCTGAAGTTCCACTGTCAGAGGTGAGAACACTGACCTAAACACAGCAGAGGCCAGGAAATGTGCAGAAAGAAATTAAGGTAATTTTCTGTCTTAAGGGGAAGAAGAGAGGAATGTGCAGGATAACCAATCTTTTTCAGATGTGGCCTTGAGATATGATGATAGGAAAAAAAATCCAGAAGAAAATGGAGTATTATGAACACCATCCGACTTGAGACTGGAGTCAATTTTTAAAAATAGCAAGATTTTCACTGATTTTAGTAGCCTGAAACACTGCCTAGTGTTACACTATTAATGGAACAAATACTGAAGAAATATATTTAAACAGTTTGGAACAGACTACAATTACGGCCAGAATTTTTAGAGAGTGCATGGCAAATCTAGCGCACATTCTTTGCCAGGGATTATAATACAGAAGATCAAAGCAGCTTCAGTGACAGTATTTAAATTTACCGTTTATAAGAAAGATTTGCATTTCCTAGAAAATAAAGCATTGCCCATCAGAATCATTTAAACTGGTGTCAAATACATCACTGGTAGTTTTTGCTATTAGAATGGAAATGCAATCCACACATTGCTGAACCACAATAATTTGAAAAATACATCAATTATGAATACTGGAGATATACTTTTTCCCTCCTTTTTAAAATAACCACCAAAAAGCTCTGTTTATTCAGGAACATGTTTTTTAATCCAAACGAAAGAGGGTGCCAAGCAGTGTTATACAAGCTTCCTAAATTCATTTGGCTGACTAATGTTCTTATTCCTGCATGTTTCAAAGTAGTAAAAGAAAAACAAATTTCAGGAAGAACTGACATTCAGATCTGTATCAGTTTAACGACATAATGCATAATGTTGTGTGCTTGCTATTTAATGCAAAAGACAAATTTTGCTGAGTTCACTTCATAATGCGCAAATGGAAGTTGGAAATTAGAAGGTTGGAACTTAGGACTTTTCTACAATAGGCTATTAGCATTTTTAAATTTCAACCTCCCTAAATTTCTAAGCACTTCAGTTAGTGAATTATTTTGCACATATATAGCATATTATTAATTTAAATATATCATGTCTGACTCCTTAGTGTCTTACTTCAGTTAGACCACAAAACTCATATCTTGATATCATACTCCCATTTTATACAATTATGAAATCTCCATAAAGAGACAGGAATTTTTTTGGATCAACATGAAATGGAGGAAGAAACTTCCCTACACACTTTAAACTCTCCACATTTGCTGGCACTGTACAACATTAAACATTATATTATATATTATTTCATATMAATATTATATACTAATACAATATTTAAAGTTTGCATATATTATATTAACTTTTTAAAAATGAACTTTTTATATCAGTGTATTACGCCACATTTTCAGGACGTGCTGTATACATATCATTAAGTTCATTCTTTTGTCCAGGAGCGACTCTTACTGAAAGAGTTGCTGTACGCTTTGCAGAGAGTTCATTTTCTGTTTTAAACAGAGATATACTGCCAGGGCATGCACAACTTAGTTTCACAGTCTGACTTATACTGCCAGAATAACTTTTTTCCAAAAGTAATTAGAGGTCATGTGTTACTAAACAGACCAAAGAATCCATCCAGCAACGATGTATCATGCTGCAAACATAAATGGACCATGGTCTGCTGCTACCAAGCAAGCACGACACAATGAGGAAAATTACAAAACAGTGTAATTCATTTAGGAGGAGAGACACTGAAAGGTTATCAGTACAAGTCATCCCAACTATATCAAAAAAAGGGATTCCAGCCACAGCAAATGCAGAATCTAGGTCCACAATAAATACACTGCATATACTTAACATATTTCTAAAGCTATATTTAGGGTGCTTGCTTCTAAAAACTTCTCAAAATATATCTAAAGAAGAGATGACACAGCTAATTGGACTAAATTTATCCTTGGCCTTAACTGTCAGTGAACTGGAGCTGATGGTAACAGAACAAATGAAAGGCAGAAGGCCTGCTAAGTAAGACACTGGATAAAGGTTTATTGTCACTAAGACAGTTAAGGTGATTGAAGCCAGGTTCAGTCACATGGGATTGGCCAAGCTACAAGACCAGATACAACTGACAGACTGATGTTCTCAGACTCTGACTTGAAAATGCTTAAATCTTTCTGAATGGAGGTTCAGAGGGTGGCATGATTCACAAGCTGTGAATTTGAACTTGTTGTCTGAAATATAGTCCCCTCCACATTCTTAGCTCATGTGTAAGCCACCCTCAAAACTGAAAAAATAAATCTTCAACACAACAGCTTCAACAAGAAAAACTAGATAGTTAGAACCTTCCCAGAGACTTAAGATGCTACCCAGGAAAATATGTGAACCTGTGTCTCTCTCACTCCAGTGAGTATGCTCACATGAATTTTTCCAGATTAGCTTCTCAGTCTGGATTGAATCAAGGTTGTTTGCAACCTCAGAGGTAATCTCTGTAGACCATACATTCATCCTTTTGTGACAGCCCAGCCTAAACCTACAGACTTTGCAGAACATCAGTCTAAGCTGAAGCACGTAGCCCACCACCTGCCCCAACTCCAAGGCTGCCAGGGCACACTCCTCTCTGAATTCTCAGCTCTGCTGCCCAAAACCAGTGAGAAGCCAGTGAAGGTAGGACTGAGGTACCCAGCTGGACTCCTAGAAATGTTGCATGAGAACATTAGGAAATACACGGGAATTACTGTYATACAGGTGTCAAACCACAGATGGGAGAAAGGGTAGCTCTTGCAGCTTGGGCTAAATATGATCTTGAGGGTCCTGAACCTGATCTTCTCCATGCAGTAGATTTTGCRGCAAAAGTGAAGAAAAATAAAAATAACCAAATACTGCAGTCCCTGCATGCTTACAAGTGTTCTTTAGCAGCAGGGAAAGTTTAGGGCTGGCAGGTAAGTGAAAGGTGGGTCTACAGAAGACCTGCTTGAGAGATCCTTCCAGGAGCACTGACCAATGTGAAGTAGCGGTCAGCTCTTGGCCCTGCAAGGGAGGAGCCTGTGCTCGGTCCCCCTGCACCACATGGTCTCACTTTTACTGTTCCTTCAAGTGGTGATGAAATAGCTGGAAGCTAAGGACTTACTTCCCCACTTTGCAATAGTGTGCTCCAAAGTATGGCTGCAGAATGCAGTCAGAACCGCAAGGGCCTTCTTCAGGCAATACCTGCAGTGGTATCTTAGACCTGATGCCATTTTCACCTTGCACCCAAAATTAAGTCTGTTCCAGACAGCAACAATAATGGAAAAATACATAGAGCAGAAAAAATTCCTAATGACATTTAAAATCATTACCACATCCATCTACCTTGTATAATTTAAATATGGTTTAAACAGAAACAGCAACCAATCATTCACCCAGTGGTTATTAGATAACGGTAGGAAATTAGATGACAATTTATTTCCTATACTAATATGATCCAAAGTGTTCATTAATCTGAACTCCTAAGCTGGCTTTTATTCAGACATACAATAGAATTAATGCCTTCATTAGCATATCTACTATCAATGACCTCTGATATTATGCATGCTACCAGCTTTAATCAAATAAAATGCTTAACACTATTTTTGTTTTCTCATATTTTAATTCACATGCTAATAGATGTCTGATACTATAAGTAAATAAGTAAATAAGTAAATATTGTCAATAAGTAAAGCCACCCAGCAAAAAAATCTCTATTTCATGTGCTCCCTGCAGCCGGTTATTTCAGCATCGGCAATATTTACAAAAGTTGGTTTTGCAGGTTTACATGTGACTGGGTAGGCAATGCAAACACTGGCCAAATAACAAAACTGAAGACAAGCGCTACCCCTTGACACTCACCTTACATTTGTCCATCTCTTTTTCCCACAAACACATGGAGAAAAAAACAACCAAGAAAAACCAAGCAGATTTACAGTGTGTTTAAAAGGCTGACTAATCTCAGGTTTGGCACACCAAAGACCAGGGCGAGAACAAGCACTTTCGTTTTCATGTCAGCCCCCACAACACTCAAATGGAATTGTGTAGGGAGATTTTTCCTTCCTTGCTTCTAATAAATGGGTGTTATGTTTACATACTGCATACTGAGCATTGCCCATCTGAAGCCAAGTGCCGCATTTTGCCAACTCTTTAACTTTCGTACAATATGGCGATTACATGAGCCAGGATACCATTAAACCACATAACAAAACTTGGAGAATGACAGCTTGCAGAACAGTACCTGAAGGACTGACATGCAGTGCATAAAGGGAAAAACTAGATTTCAGTGCAATGGCAGAACTGGGTCAGGAGAAGAGTGGGTTAGTGGTCTCACTTCAAGTGCCAAATAGTTCACAGACACAAAAATTTGCAAGTGCACAATACAAGCAGGTGAAGAGAAAAAATAAATAAAAAGATCCCCAAACATGCCTTACAAAATGCCCCCCTCCCCCCGCCCAGAGTCTTTCAGGTCATCTGCTGTTTATTCTCCATACAACTCTTTATTCCAGGCTGTTCTTTCCAGCTGCAGTACTCGCAAACTGGCTGCCCTTAAGCAGAGTCAAAACCAGGGGAACAGAGGAGACCTTAGTCCATTGCTCAACATGAATAGAACAGCACCTTTCTGACTCCAGCAAATTCTCTTTTTCTATTTAATGAGCAGCAGATCTATACCTACCATGAGCTCCAAATGTCTTCCAGTGCCTAGTGTTCACTTTTTTGCAGAATGAGCAAGAAAGACTGGTGATCAGAAGTCACTATTTCCCCTAAAAGCAAGCTCGTACCAAGGTATCAGGCATCTGATTTGCATTTCTGATTTAGCGTGCTGGTATGAGACTGGAACTGCCAATTTCAGTTCTAATTCTTTTCCCAGGTACTTGTCCACAATAATTTCTACAGCGGCTTCCACTTCAGTGACACAAACATACTACAGATAGGACAACCTAAGATGGTTTAACTGCCAACAATAATGCACACATTCAGAGGTAGAAAGCTGAGCTGAGATCTAAGACACGTTTAATACTGAGGTTTCTAAGAGGATGTGCATCTAACTCACTGCAGGAGATCAAGTGCCTGAACCATGTATCTGTGATACCTTTACTTATCAGCCTTCAGAGCTACCCTATAGGTGACCCCTCTTTGCAACATATTTCTTAGTAACTTAATCCTATTTAGATTGTCTTCAAATCATACAAAGAACAAGCAAATCAGAAAACTGCTACATGTTTTTGCAAGATCATATCACACTAGCATCACTCATCCTGTCTTACTTGAAATGTAAAAGGCAGTCCAGGAATCAGTGACATTTTATTTGTTGTAATATTAGCATGCAAAAGGACATAAACTCACTTCTGATAATAGTTTTAATTACTAAGTATATAAACCTGCAAATCCTCTCATCCAAGTAATCCTTCAATAAGATTAATTCATGGAAATAGCCCACTGAAAAAGGATTTGAATGACTGGACCCTAAATGCTTAATCACATTTTTAAAGAAATCACGACTTAAAAAAAAAAAATAAATCCAGGTGCTGGTATATTTAAAACAGGAGGGTTATATATCCATCAAACCATAGAGTTTCATAAACCTCACTCCCAGGACTGACACTGCTGGGAACATGCTTCCGCAGTTCCTGTGGTTTCTCAGGTTAAGACTGATTTAAATAAACAGACCAACTTGCTCACATTGAGTCTGGTGCTCAGCACRACTCTTTTCTTTCAGCACTTTCGTTGTACTGATGTATGACTCAGCTACTCCTTCAGTTGCACTAGTTATATATTATCACTGTGCAACATTACCTCAAGGATCAAAATCCATGACTTATTTTAAGCAATATCCAGTCACTACCAAGTGTTTGCAAGGCTCAGTGAGTTTATGGTTCTTGCTTTCTGTACTATGTCTATTGCAGAATATTTTATCATAAGAAATATTGACTTCTTTCCTGACTTTCCAATCTTGTTCTTTTCACTATGACAGCTACCAGTCTAGACAATGACAGAAGTAGTCACAGGAGAGCATATAGATTAAGATTTACTTTAATGTGCCGAGTGCCCCCATGTGCTTAAGTCCTCCTTCTTGCACCCACTTCACTTGCTCTCTCTCTGCACAAGGCCTTCATGGTTTTAATGGCAAGTCTTCTTGAAGTATCTCCTGCTTTGATCCCCTTGGAATGATTAACGGTTTGGTATCACGTTTGTTTGCTACTCCTTAAAATATAGGAAACAACCCTTTGGAAAACTAGGAGTCTGTCACTGCCTCCAAAAAGCAGGAAGCATAACTGCTTGAAGGCTGACAGATGCTTCACCACCATGAAAAGAAGCTGTTCCACAGGCTACAGCTTGTGAGCCCCTGAGTCAAGCCATATGGTCCTGAATGCCAAGACTGCCTGTCTTTCCCAGTTTATTGGGAGAGAAGGATTGTTCCTGCTTTGCTCTGAATTTGCAAAAGTACTCTGTTGATTTTTATAAGTTTACAGTTCGAATGTAATAAAACGCTTGACCGCTTCCACTCATAAATCCTCATTCTTTTGCTGAACATTTTTCCTTCACAAAAAAAACAGACCTACTTGTATGCTTCTATGCGTTAGGATAACATCTTGCGACTTTTTTGCTATCCATTCCAATATGAAATGAATGCATATAACTAAGCACACATAAACACGGTTCTCAGACTTTAAGAGGCCCTTCACAATTAATAATCTATTCAGCGTATTTAAATAATTTTGTATACAGGGTCTGAAACAACAACTTTGAGGTACAAGGCATCTACAGTAATCTAATGGGAATAACAGCAGTGGATATATACTGCTAAAATTCAGAGCTGATAATTTAAGATAAAACCCTGCTGTACTTCAGCATCACAAAAATTAAGTCTCCAAGTTTTAACTTCTTAAACATTGGTACATTCTCCAGTGGTTCAGCCAGGTGAGATTTAAATATTTCAGAAAGTGAGTATTTCTAATTTCTATCATCTCTTGAAAAAATTATCTAAATACCAAAAACATTTCAGTAAGGCCTTTTTTTTATTATTTTTTAAATATGTTTTATGTCTTTTCCAATGACTGTATGCTTCCAATGACTGTAGGTGTCTTCAGGCTACTGGTGTGTAGGTGACCCAGTAATTGTCAAGAAACAGACGAAGGCAAAAAGTATCTTGCTTCTAACCCAGAAATGTAGGGGGAGGCAAAAGCCCCCAGCGCAGAGGCAGCGGTGTGCGTGTCCATGCATTGTTCTCTCCCGGAGCAGTCCTGGCTCTCGCTGAGGTCTGCCAGGATAGAGGGTATCGGCACC
Source organism: Amblyornis subalaris (assembly GCA_018881555.1). Taxonomy (NCBI): domain Eukaryota; kingdom Metazoa; phylum Chordata; class Aves; order Passeriformes; family Ptilonorhynchidae; genus Amblyornis; species Amblyornis subalaris. The sequence goes on along the minus strand of JACAXG010000009.1, from coordinate 15,745,002 downwards.
TTGCGAAGTCCAGCCTTAAACTTTCTCCCTTTAGAGATTCCTTGAGCTGCTTCTTGTTACAATTTTCCACTCATGTCTGTCCCTATGCTTCCTTCTAAAAAACGCACAGCATAGCGACTGCAATCTCTACAGAACCTGCAGAAATAATGGCAGGGGCCCCCGCAGCGGCACTGAGCGGCACTTCCCGGCRGGATGCGGGAGGACGAAGGGCGGAATGCCGGGGTTCCCACAGCACCCGCCGGGCGCCGCACGCTGGAGCGGCGTGCGAGGAGACACCGGGCACGGCAGCCGCGGCACTGCTGCCCCCGATTATTTCGTGTTGTCGCACTCGTCAGGGTAACAGACAACTGATTTATTACGACAATTTTTCCCAGTGCCTTCCGAGATCTCCCAAGGCTCGGCCGCCGGTCCGGCCGCTTGCTGCAACTTTTCCACGGGAACGCCGAGGGCAGGACCGGGCGGGACCTTTCATCTCCCCCTCACCTCGCCCCCCTCAAACCGCTCCCCGACGGCAGCGGCTCCCGCACGGCCGTCCCTCACCTCGCGGACAGCCCAGGAGCCGCCGCCCCGGCGGACGCGCACTCCCCGTCCGGCGGCTGCCCCGGCCCGCGCCCCGCTCCGCGCCAGCGGCCCCGGCCCCGCTCCTCCGGGAGCCGCGGGGCAGCCCCGCCTGCGGGCAGGTGGGTGCCCCCCGCCGCCGCCCGGCCGCACTCACTTGTGCCTTCTTCATAAGGAACGACAGCGCTGCAGTCCAGCCCAGCCGGCCGTGTGCAAACTCCCTTCAGCGGAACTGTAGCTCCAGCATAATGCAGCAGCCGATAGTCCACGCATTGGGGTTGCCCACGGCGAGCCCCGCGCTGCCTCCGCGCTGCCTCCGCCTGTCCCGCCGCCGCTCCGCGCGCCCCGCTGCGCCCCCTCCCCACGGCCTGAGCGTCCGCGCTCACTGAAGCCACCGTCGGMCCCCGGCCAGGTCTTTTATATCTCCGATCTGCCTCCAACAGCGGCGGCGGCGGCAGCCTAGGCAGGACACGCCTTTCCCCTCCCTCCCGCCCTCCGGGAGGACCGGGAGCCCAGGCAGACCCCGCTGGGCGGGGGAAACCCGAGTTAACTTGGGGGAAGTTGGAGGCAGGAACAAGCCGAGCCTGCCCCTCGCCAGCGCCGGAGGCGAGCGGGGCCGCTGACGGGCCGCCGCGGGGAGCGGCGGGCGGGGATGCGGGGAGGGGTGTGGGCATGCGGGGCGGGGGGCCGCTGAGTACCGGCCCCGGGGGGTTGGGTGCAGAGAGCTTCTCCCGCCCGGTGCCCGGGGTTTCGGCGGGGCCAGGGGCGAGCGACCCTAGCCGACGGCGGCGGAGCGGGGCGGGGGTCTCCGGCCTCGCCCGCGGTGGGCTCTGGCAGCGTGCAGGGCAGCGGCAGCGCGCCGCCGCGGCATTCGAGGTCAACCAGGCTGCGGGCGCCGAGCCAAGCCCTTGGGTAGGGTCCCCCCACCCACGCTAGTGAAAAGCGGGGTGCCCCCCGGCTGAACTCGCCGCCGGGCGCCGCCTCGGCCCGCGGCGGGGAGGGCAGCGGGCTCGGGGRCTGGCGGGGCTCCCAGCCGGTGCCCGGTGTTCTCAGCGCAGCAGCCGCTGCAGCGGCCCGCACAGCCGAGGAGCCAGCCCCGGGTTTGCCGTTGCCGTTCCAGTGCTGCTTTCCCATGATCGGTGAATGCAAGTTAAGCACTGGGATAAGCGTTTCAGCTGGAGCTTGGAAACTCCTTTTACCTGCTCCAGACACAGAAAAATTGTTGAGTAGTGCCTCCTAACGCTTCTGCAAAGGTGATCCTGCAGGTCTTTTCACATGGTATTACAATTTGCATCCTGTGGAAAAGCGACTTGACTTCTACTGTGTGGAGTCTTCTGGCAAATCCATCACTGCAGTAGCCACAGAATTTGAGTTCTCTTTAGAAAAGACAGCTCCCAAGGTTAATATGGACTAAATCTTGAGTGTGAATTAAATGGAATGTGGAGTGGTTTATAGAACTAGTATTTCCTGAAACAGCAAGACTTGGTGAAAATTTAAGGAACATTTATACATAGAAAGAATAGTCTGCCCCAGTCAATGGTCATTTCATAAGGGAGATTAGGTATGCTCAGTGTGCACAGTAAGAGATTTCATTAGAAAAGTTTGTCTAGTTTTCAGCTAGAATTAATGATAAATTTTTAAAAGACTTGATTTCTGCCAAAGTAAAGGTGAGCTGTTCAGGTACAGAAAGGTTTTGAACTCGTCCCCAACTCTACTATATATTTGGGGTTCAGTGTAGAGCAGGTAAATATCTAATCTCATTTTGCTTCTGCATCCAGTCAAGAAAAATGGTTTGATAATTTTCTTTTACAGCATGGCAGTACTGATGGATTCATTCCTGGGGTTTTTTTGCATTTTGTGGTTATTACTGTGCTGAATTACCTTGGAATTCTTGTGTTTCCCTCTGAGCTTTTTTATATGCATATAGTAATAGTCTCTTCTTTTAAAGCAATAAACAAGCAGTGAAAGGGAGGAACCCTGTAACAACAAAAAAAATCAACGATCTCATTCACTGAAAGGACAGTTTGTGTATCATCTATCAGTGATCAACCAAAGCTGCTTCCACAGTCTACACATTTAGCAAACAGGGCCAGGAAATTAAAATGTTATGGCCTATTTCCTCCTTAGAACAGATGACCAGTTTAGTCTCCTGGGGAGAAGCCCTGAAAAATGTGAAAGAGCAGTCTGTCATAGCAGTTACCTATCTTATGGAAATCACTTCTGGTCTTTCTTTTCATTGGGCTCCATCACGGTTCACCATTAGTCATGACAGGAAAACTTTAGGGGATGTCCTGTACCCTTACCGATAATTGTCCAAAGAGAATAACATTCTTGGACATAATTAAGTTTCTTTACCATGCACCTTTTCTCTCCAAACAAGCCCAGCTATAGTGGAGTAGTGCCCTTTTCATGTCTTCCTTTGTGCTGGAAATTTGCAAGTGTATTACTGCTGACATTGTCCTCAATTTGGTTTGGGAAGTCTTTTCTATGAAAGTCAGAGTTTAATAGTTTAAACTCATTAATAACTTATGTCTGTATCCCGTAAGAAAGCATGTTTTTATTAGACTTACCCATTTCCAGCATAGTACGAACTTTTGATTTCTCAGGTGAGAACTGATTAGCCATGGACCGTTAGTGCATTGACTGGTAGGTTTCCAAAGCACAACTGCAAACCGCATTCAGTCTTTTATGGCCTACCTTGTTTGCATTTCTAAATGCTTGAGGGTGAACACAGGCCTCTGTCATAGTTTTGTGAAAACCTGTCCTTCACAGGGAAGATATGGAAAACAGTGTTAGTCATCCCAGCTCTTCACAGGATTTAGTTCCACCCATTCAGCAGGATTGTCTTCACCAGGAATACTGTTGAGCCTGTATGGAAATACCAGCAACTGCAAATTAAGCCTTTCCAGTCTAGCATGAATGGAAAAGCCTCACCATCTTCTCCAGCTGAGAAATGGCTGGTAAGCACTGTTTAGTCTGGAATTTTATGGAATGTCTGCTGTGCTTTCCATAGCTGCAGTTGTGAGAAGAATGACCCCGCTCAGTCTGCTGATAGCTTGGCTGCTGGCTGGAACATCTGGAATTTGGGAATATGCAGAATCACATCCACCCTCGGCCACTGAGATTGCTGGATTAAAAAGTGTTCTGTGCCAGCTTGGAAAATAGAAAATTTTTTCCTATGAAACCATTTAAGCTGTGAAGGCAAACACCAGTGTGTGCATTTTAGAAAGATAGCACACTAATCCCATCTAATCGCTTACAGACTCTGCGCATGTGGGGGCTTTGCTGGCACAGAGGCGTGGCCTGTAGCATTGGCGCAGTCAACTCCCCTGTCCCCAGTCTTTTTTAAGGACGTAGACTACTAAGTACAAGCTTTCCTAACCTACTTCAGGCACACAGAATTAAAAAGTAAGAGTTAAAATTGAGGTGTGTAGAGCCAAGAAACTCAAAAGATGGCCTCAAACTTCTGTAGGTTTTATTTACAGAAGTACTTCATTGTAGAGGAATAACTTCTCTACAGAAAAGAAAAATCTTGCAAGTTTGCAAGATCTACAGAAAATTATATGCATTACTTTGACATTGAGGAAATTTATTGGGATAACTATCTCCTTAAGAGGTTTTCTCTATCTTTGATACCACAAAATGTTCTAGGTGTTATGCTGTGATTGAGGACTTGTGTATTCTAATCTCAGAGCACAACCACAACCAATATTTAATACTTGATCAAAATACATATTTTGAATTTCTAATTGAGCCTTATACTTAACAGTTACCAGAGGGACTGTTGGTTTCTTCTAAGCATTATACATCCTTTGTGCTATATACAAGTGACAGGGAGAACTTCTGCAGTTATTCAATATCACTAATTGGTGAGTAAATGAATGACTCAATCAAGACTTAGTCCACGGGGACACCACTGCGGAGCCACTTTTTATTTCATTGAGCGTCGTAAGAGCACATGATTCAGGTGTATTTTTGTCATTCACATGACCTGGCTCTAAAGATTGATTTGTGAAAAGTAGTTTCCATGGAACTGGTTCTTCATAGTATATTAGTATAGCCTGGGATCTTAAGGATAATGAAGTTATTATATGTAAAATCACTAATGGGCTAGTTTATTTGGCAGACCAATTGGCAGACCAGCTGTAAGGACTTAAAGAGCACAGTTGCCTGTCTCAAACACTGTTAAGGCCACAAAAGGACTTTGCCGTGAGATAAGCACAGAACAAGCAACAGGATGGCACTAGCTCCAGGCCTGGCAGAGACAAGATCCTGATCAACGCATCCTGGCAAAAATTCCCGCTGTGGCAAACTGTGTAAAGAAGCTCATATGCGTATCACCAGTCAAACAAAGATCACCCCAAAGTTATGAGACAGATGTCATCTATGACCACCAATGACCACTGAAGCCCCCCTGAATATGCCTCTGTGGATGCCTGGAACTTAGGCTGTAAAATAAGCCACCACAGGGAATTTAAGATAAGAAAAAGTGGTACTATTGTCCGGGTGTTATCTCAGACCTAGGGGGAGGCTAGCAAGCTGGGGGAGAAGAATCTGTCACTGATAATGGACATAAAGAATGCAGAATTTACAGTCCACAAGGAAAGCCAACTCAGCAGCTGTGCTGACATCAACTCTGACTGGATAAAAGGTAATTTTGGCAGGAGGAGATTGCGACCACTGACTCACAACTCACCAACCCAAGAAACCCACTGACTCAGAAGGAAAGACTGAGCATGGGACTAATTAGCTTTAGAAGCAAGAGAATCATTTAACCAATAGACTAAGAGAACTCTGAAGCCAATGAGCATTAATTCCTTTGTTTGTTAAAACCTATAAGTAGTGAAGTTTTGAATGACCTCGGAACCCCCTCCACTGAGAAGCCCAGGGTGAAGAAGGACGAACAGGACACTGTTGGATCCATGGATCCATGTGGGTGACTATCTTCTGCTTGAACTCTCTCTCTCTTCCCACCCCCCACCTCTTTTCTATTTCTTTCTATCTCTCTACCTCGCATTCACTGATAAATAAAATCTGTATTATTGACTTTGGCATATGTTCTTGTTTGTACCTTAATTCAGGCAGAGGCATCTCTCACTAATTGCATCTTAACACCAGCTGGGAGAAAATGCAGTATTCTGGATGAACAGAGAGATCTCCAAAGGAAAAAAAATGGATTGGAATTCAATTATTGAAATGACAGAATGAGTAGCTCAGTATCTCATTATGATGCTTCTCCAAACCCCATCTAGAAAAAGAAGAAGCAAGCAGCACATCATAGGAGTGGAATCAGGTGGCTTCAAACTATTAGAAATTTGTTCAAGTGCCAGTGAAGGAGGCTGGAGTTATATGGTTGTGTGTGAGATTTATTTGCCCAGAAGGAGCTATGGAGACAAGCAGGTAGAAAAAGTTAGAGTGTAGTTTTTGTTGTCAGTAGAAGGAAGGTGGGTTTCGCTTATTAGAGTATCATATGGTACTATTTGAAATACTGATGGAGTGAAGGAATGATGGATTTTTGCTGAAAGCTTAAGTGCTTCTATTAGTGTCTTTACTGGTTTACTTTGTAGTAAAATGACAGTTTAATTAGCATGCAAAGGATACTCTGTTTTAGTAAGAGAATTTTTTGGCAAGGAAGACAAGCCCAAAATAGGAAGTTGCACTGATGCTGTTAAAGCTCAATCAGAGCCTGTAAAAATATAGTTATAGATGCTAAAAAGTAAGTGACCATTACCTGACTTACATGAAAGCTTAATTCTACTATTCTTTCCATATGCTAAAGTTTTAGACCAGTCTAAAGTGAGCCTCTGAAGATCTCACTGGTATGGGCGAATTCTCAGCTAGAAAAAAAATGGTACTTGGAGAAAAAAACCTGGGAAAATCTGATGCTGCTGAAATTTTGTGATCCTTGGCAGTCCCCTTTTGGCTTCTGATGACCCTCCAGATGTTAATAGATGTTAGCAAAAATGTGAGGCTCCTTGAAACTCTTGTAAGATTTTGCAGCCAATTAGGTTACAAGAGGACCAGAGGACAGCAGCATTTCAAAGATTTTTTTGGTCTTAAGTCACAGAGTTTTCTTCACTTGTGTGCCAAGAGGGGTCTGATTCATCTGGGATTACTCTAAGAAACACTGTTTTCTTTTGAAGAATTACTTACATGTGTGATCTTGAAAGATGAAGGAGACTGATTGCGTGCCTCTATGGTGAGGGAGGCTGCAGGGATAAATGGTGCCCATCCAACTCTGATCTTGGCATTCAGTCAGAAAGAGACCGGAGTATACATGGGCATGGACAGATCGGCTGTTTTCCGAGCCTCGAGGTTGTGTACAGTGTGCTGTAGTAGTTGGCTATGTTCAACTGTGTCCAGCACAGCTCAATTTACCAGAGTACAAGCAACACCTTTTCTCTGTTTCTGAAATGAAGGAATACCCAGCCCACAAGGACAATTTGCTCTTACTTGCAGAGGTTTTTGTGCTGAGTTCCTCTGGRGAATTGGAGAGCAGTGCTCAACTCTCTGATCAGCAAATGCAGTTATTAGTCCTAACTCTGAAGAATACTCTCTTGCTGAAGTCCACCAGCCACCTGCTGTGGAGTGTCTCCCGAGATGCTTAATGGAAAAAGAGCAGTTATTTTGTCCTTCAGATACTGATTTCTTCAAAGTTCTGCAGTTGATATGACTTCTAGGGATGAAATTTTATCCTCGCATTTATACCAGGGGATAGTTCAGTGTCCACAGGGTTCCAGTCATAAAGGAACAGGGAGACTTATCATTACTTCTTAAACAGGAATACCGGAAGCACTGGCATGACTAATCAAAAGTACTGGAGCTCATGCTTCCAAGGAGCATATCCAAGGAGAGTGTAAAACACACTGCCTCCAGCAATTGCAAGGACTTATAGTTACTGTATTAAATAATCATTATTTCCCCGCATTCATATGATTTTTAACTTTCCTGACATTTTTCCCATTTTCCACTTTGGGGGAAAAAGAAGATAATTATGCACCAAACCAGGTAATGCTGCAGGTAGGCAGGTTCAAGCTGATACATCCCCTTGAGCAACTACAGTGCAACTAGATGTTTATTAGAAGACAAGACAAGCACTGCTTATTATATATAAAATTTATTTTTTCAGCCTCTCATGAGATCATGCCTAATGCATTAATTATGCTTATACAAATTTTAAAAAAAGTGTTATTTTTCTTGTACAATTATTTTGCCAAAGAAAATAACAGTTTGTAATTTGTACCAAACTTAAGTAGCTCCTTGTGATAATCATATTTTGATTCCAGTAATTTAGAGGTGATAAATGTATGAGAAATAAAGGTCTTTGCTCCCAGATTTGGAACAGAGATCTTTATTTGGTTTATCAGATTTGTTACCTGTATATCTTGATTTACAGTGGTCTGTGTCATCCTAGTCACAGTAATTACAACCCTATGGAGTTTAAAAATAAAATGGGTTCATTTGGAAACAAAATGCTGCGTAAGTGGTATTGGATATAAATACTCACTCAGGGAAAACTGAGACTTTCCTCTTTGATGAAAAATTGTGATTTTTTTTTGTAAAATGCATTTAGTCTGAAGAAAGGGACAGGTACAGTATCAGGTACAGTGACTTCATAGCCATATTATGTCATCCCTTTTCTCTTTATTTTATGAAGTCTGCTTATGTTAGGACTGTAGCAAGGATTAGAACATAGGTAGAAGTAGAAGGACTTCCTAGGCTGAGACCCCTGCCATCAAGAAGAACTGCATTATTCAGTCCTTCTTTTGAAGGTTTATCCCTTTCCAGTGAGTTAAGCTCTTTGCTCTTGTTCTTCTCTGGGAATGTTTTGGAATTTGACTCACCTCATGGTTGGAAACTATCTTTTAATTTGAAGCCTAGTATATTCATTGTTAATTTTTACCTGCTTGTTCTTGGGCTGAAGTTAAGCTTTACCATAAATAGCTTTTTCCTTTCCCTACTGCTTTTTGATCCTCCTGCTCAACCTACTGACAATATGTACACTAATAAATGAAACAGAGATGAAGCCTGAGCTCAAGTATTGGCATGCAATGGTCTCTGGAACTTAACTTTTAGCACTCCTTTTGGCATGGGTTCAGTCCAGCCAAAATTGTGATCTCCAGGCCTGAGCTGAGTCAGAGGAAGAGTACAAGCCAGGACCTGTTTCCAGCAGGCAGCTTCCCCTGTTGTAGGGAAGGAAGAAAATCTTGCTGTGTTGATGCAAACCATCCTCTGCCACTTACCCTGGGGCCAGAGAATGGGTCTAGGCCTAAAGCTGTGGTTTGGACTGTCTCTGCTAGTGCACACACTATAAATAGTATTTGAAAATCATATGGAGAAAAAAAAAAGGTTTGGTAAAACAGGTGTTCAGGAAATGCCCAACCACAGCACCTGTGCAGTAAAAGTCAACCTTAATTCTGGAATTTCCTCTGTTGCAAGGTTTGGAAAGGCAATAAAAGCATTCTGTTAATAAGAACAAAGGGGAGAATGCAGAAATTACCTTATGCTGAAGTATTCTCTCCTGACTGACGTCCGCTGCTCCTGGAGCTCATTGAGAGAGTGAGACCTTGCTGTGCTAACAAGATGTTATGGTGCACTGAGAAATTGTCATCATCCTGTACTACTGCAAGGAAACACCAGGCTAAAGCTTCTAAACTTCTGAAGAAGGGAGGATGTGAGACCAGTCAATGAATCCAGCACCTTTGCAGGATAAAGATGGAGGAAAGGTAGAAAGTTAATGGTTTTTTTCCTATTTACAAGGAGTCACTGTCACTAGGGTGTTTTCAGTGCTGCTGTAGAGAGGCACCCTGTTCAAAACAGGAGTCCTGGTAAGAAGGATGGGAAATGTTTGAAATTAGTTTTTTGTGCGATACTTTAAATCCCCCAAACTGATGGTTCAGCTTACTTTACTGTGTGTTTATTTGCATAAGATAATACAGAAATAAACTATTTTACTTTGATTTTCATTTTCATTAAGATGGCAGTGCTAATCCATGCATAAGCCCTGAGATCTGACAGGATACATCATCAAGAAATGTGAAGATAGCATGTTTCTCCCACCTCCCAGGTTTGGAAATAATGCAAAATGTAGAGCTATGATACATGAATTAACCTGAGTCATTCCTCAGATGGATTTCATGTGGAGTTGACTACTGTATTGCTCTTCTACTGGACATAAAAAGTGCCACCTTTCTGGTGAAAGGATGATGTATTTTCCTATTAATTTTTCTTAAGATTTTGTGTAACAGTGGTAATTTTCATTCAATACATTCAATCTGTGAAATGTATTCATTTAATGCACGTAATAAGTCATTCACTAATTTTAAAAAGTGGTTAAAAAAAGGAAATGTAGTTTAGTCTGTTTTCATTTATGAAGCAATATGAATTCAAAGTAATATTGTCATAAGGACAGAATCACATCACAACTCTTTGCCCAGAGTTTCCGGCTCTGGGAGACTCTGTTAAATGACTTTCACTTTCTTTCTTTTTCTCTACATCATGCGGAGCTATCTAACAGTCATCATCCTCAGCTGTTTTCAGAAAGATAATTTTCCATATTTTCTCCCACAGTCCTAGATTTAGTGAATGGTTATTTCAGAAAGCATTAGAAAAGCATGAGTGAAAAAGAGAGGAAATGTAATGCAAATATTTTTGCTATCCACATAATTTTAGTCTTACTTAAATTTTCTGAAGTTTTTCCTCAATTATTGTATTGCTATCAACTTCACAAGCTATGCATCTTGTAAAATACAAATATTTTTTATTTTAGACAAACTGCCTTACAATCCCATTTAGTTACCTTGTGTTCTTTAATTATTGTAGAATTTACAGAAAAGCACTTACTGTACTTTTGGTGCTTCATTTTTTGTTACATATCTAACACATATCTGTTTATATTTTCTCTAGACTAATAATTTAACCTTTTTAGTGCCTTTTTACAGGAAAATCACATCATGACTTAGAAAAATTCCATTTTCTACCTTTTATCATAGTTTACCCTCTTAAAAAGAGGCTGAAAGAAGGCATGCTTATTCCATCAGACAGGAAAGGAGGTTATGTAGCAATGCAGACAGCACACTTAGGGCTGGTACTGGAAATGATGCAGTTAAATCTGACATGAGCCAACAGCTAAAAATTACTATCAACAAATTCTGCTGCTCCTAATGTCGGCCTTTCCTCATGAGCTTTGGCCCTTTGTGCTCGAATGGCCTTTCCTCCTCCTCACACAGCCCTAGCTGCCCCCCTTCACTGTATATCCGTTTGTATAGGAGAAGGAGAAGTGTATGCTTGCCAACTTCTTGCCTCCTGGCCCTGGCACTGAAATTGGTTGCTGTTCCCTTGGCAGTGTATGATCCTGGAGCTCTACAGCTGTATACTGCAACCAGTGACAAACAGACAGCTTTGAGCTGCCAGCTTCATCTTCTCTAAGACATTTACTTTCTCAACACATTTGTTTTCTTTGTAAAATGAAATATTAAGTTCAACCCTAAAAGACAAAAGTCACAAATATGGAAAGCAGAGGTTTTCCTTAGTGTTTGGAATAAAATTTTTCAGTGATAAAAAAAAAAAAACTTTGTAAAGGAAATAAAGTAAGATCAGCTGTGGTTTTTAACATTTCAGAGACACTTGTAGCTGTGGAAAATGTAGATCTGGTAGTTGGTCCACCATACACCCTGTAGCAATACAGAACTGTCAAGGTATGACGCTCTCCTAAGTTCTCACCTTTAATAATGGATGGAGAATTCTGTTAACACTGTTTTAAGAAAAGATTATTAATTTTGAACACCTGTAAAGAAGGCTGATTTTGGAGAATGGAGAGTCTGTTTTGTGGAAAAGGACAAAAAGATCTTGGTTTTCTTGGTCTGGTAGATCAAAAGCTAAGACATACTTTCCTGTGGAAATCAAGGAAAGAAAGAGGTAAAGCAGGAACAATAAGGTACTAATATTCACAAAAGGATGTGTAGACATAAATTAATAGCCAACTTAACCTGGAAACACACAAACCACACAGGACTGATACTCTAGATCAGCCTTCCAAATAGAGCAGGGGGAAGAAATCATACCCACATGTAGTTTAGAAGATAGGAAGGCTCTACAGAGGGATTGTGGCAGGCTGGATGAATGGGACAAGACCAATTGTATGAGGTTCAACAGCACTAAGTGCTGGGTTCTGCACTTGGGTCGCAACCACCCCATGCAGCACTACAAGCCGGGGGCAGAGTGGCTGTAAATTTGCCTGGTGGAAAGGGACCTGGGAGTGCTGGTCAACAGCAGCTGAATGTTAGCCAGTGTGTGCCCAGGTGGCCCGGAAGGCCAATGGCATCCTGGCCTGTATCAGGAATAATGTGGCCAGCAGGACCAAGGCAGTGATTGTCCCCCTGTACTCAGCCCTGGTGAGGCCACACATCAAGTGTTGTGTCCAGTTCTGGGCCTCTTGCTACAGAAAGACATTGAAGTGCTGAAGCATGTCTAGAGAAGGGCAGGAGGGTCTGGAGCACAAGTCTTATGAGGACCATTTGAGGGAGCTGAGGGTGTTTACCCTGGAGAAAAGGAGGCTCAGTGAGGACCTTATTCCTCTCTACAACCACCAGAAAGGAGTGGGTTGATCTTTTCTTCCTAGTAACAAGCAACAAAACAAGAGTAAACATCCCCAAGCTATGCTAGGGGAGGTTTAGTTTGGATATGAGAAAAATTTCTTCACCAAAGGGGTTGTCAATCACTGGAGAAGGCTGTTCAGGGAAGTGATTGAGTCAGCATCCCTGGAGGTACTTAAAAGACGTATAGATGTGACACTTAGGGTCATGGTTAAGTGGTGAACATGGTGGTGCTGGAGTAACAGTTGGACTAGATGATCCTAGAGGTCTTTTCCAACCTAAATGCTTCTATGATTCCATGAAGGGGATGATATGCTGTGCTTGTAGGTAAGAATAATAGGTGATAAGAGCTGGAGACCAATGCCATCTCTTGCTGTCCTTTCAGATGGGGGTTAATAATCATGATTTTCTGGTGAATATTAGTGCATGAAATTCTTTACTATCTCGTTTTTCCAAGAAATTAATAGCCAGTATACCCCTATAAAAACGTATGTGATACCTCTCTACAATGAGAAGCATTTCCCTCTCAAGCGTTGTCACCGATGTCCTTTATAATAATTTGTTTGTTCTTCCAACCATAGAACCACCTGATGTGATTTTAATTAGGATATATTAGTTGATACAAAGGAGATAAAGTCTAAGAGAGTTTACCCTAGTGTACACTAGGTAGTGGTACATCTCTTGGTTCCTGTAAGGATCTGTATGTGTTTTAAGTTCTTCATGTCATATGTTGCTATGCAGTGAATCAGGATAAATATCTGATTTCATAGTAAAGGTAAGCTAGAAATGAAATTAATTGTGTTGGAAGGAGCTGGTAATATCTTAAACTTGTCTTTTACAAGACAGTAGTGCCAACAAGAAGTGATCTTTCAAAACATGTATGAATGTATCCATAATTTATAATAAGAAAGAGTGATGCTTTGCTGGTGCTGTGACATTAACTCGATCCTCGGCAGTCTAACCCCCTTCTCTGTGCTTTCCATTTGTCTAGGTGAGATATGACATGGGCCAGGCTTTGGATGTTTCAAACATGTTCAGGTATCTTCAAGCAGTCTTGCCTATTTCAATGCTCTGAGAGGGTGGAAGTGTGCTAGAAGCTGAAGAACTAAGAAAGGTGTTGAAAAACTGATCCTATCTCTGATCCAGGATAAAATGTTAATGGACAGATTTAGTAATGGGTCTTACCTCTGTTCATTTTTTAAAATATACAGTAACCATTGGCCAAAGAACAGGATTAAAAAGGACTGCACTCAATTCTAATTCATTGCAGAGAATTGCCAGTTCTCTTTGATTAAGTGGTGTAGTGAAAAAAGGCTGCAAAATTAAACTAAATGGGTTACAGCAAAATATAGTCATCCTATTGAAAAGTTCCTTTAGCCAAGTGAAGTTTTTATTTCAAGAAATTTAGGCCTGACATTGGATTTTCTTGTAAACTATTACAAAATCCCATCATATTCTTTAGTTTTTCCCATTTGCTTTTTAAGAGAAATTGAATTTTACAGCAAGGTAGTGTTATATATTCTAGTCACTGTATGTGTGTCCATGTGTTTATTTCTAATTGCTATTTCTGTGAATGCCACAATAATAAATTAGATCTTTGGCCAGCTATTCCAGCAATTTCATCTTACTCAGTGGAAATATTCTTTATTTATATACATAGTCACATGATCAGAATTTGACCTTCTGTTTAGTTTTTTGTTATGCTGTATGTACAATAACAATATAAGGAACTTGTGCCATTTCAATGGCTACGTTGACATTAACAAATAATCCTGGAACACAGCAAAGATTCCTCAGCAAGATAAGATACTATAAATTTAGCTACTAGAGCACTGCAAGTGACGATGCCGAGGTTTGATTTTTAAACAGAATAGCTGTGTTAATCCAATCTCCGTTGAATGCACAAAGGAAGAATTTGTGGTAATTAGGAAGAGACAAATGGCAGCATTCAGTTCTGGAATTCTGGGCCCGCATGAGCATGCAGTAACCACTTTAGGTCTTTAGGTTTCTTACTTGGAAGAAAAAGAATTATATACAAGGGGAACTAGCATACTGGAAGGAGGCTCCACTCTGTCTCCAGACATACACAACATCTACAGGATGAGTGGAAACAAGTTCATAATAATTATACAGGAAGCTAGAAGCAGCCTGGTTGCCTAATATGTTCCATTTTCATTTTACATTTTTCTTGTATCTGTGCTAAATGTTCTAATATCTCCTCTAAGGGTACTGTAAATCAACAATTAAGCCTAGAAAAATGTGTTTTCCTTTGTCTCATGAAACTCTCTTTGAGTTTGTCTAAATTAGAAACTGCAAAAAATGCAATTTCTTTTCTGGGGCTGGTATTCTCCAGGAAAACCTCAGCAATCTGCTAAAATGCTAGCAGAACATGAGCAACTGGGAATGAACCTGTTCTGCTCTGTGGAACTACATGCAGAAATGCAATTGCCCTAAGGCTTTCAGAGCCTTGATAATGGAAGTGGAAGGTGAAAGAGAAAGATGGGTATATTGTGTCTGCTTTCGAGACTCCACAAAGCACAAGATTCTAATGATGGGAATGAAAAGGAAACAGGATGGACTTGGCTTTCTGGAATGGTGGTGGTGGTGGTGACAGCTCGTTTTCTGATGTGAAGTACAGCCGGCCTTGGCTGGTAGCTATTCAAATGAGACTGGCAGCTCAAGCTCAGGTCTGCTTGTATGCTGAAAAATTGAGTTTAGGGATTTTCCCTGGTCATGTAACTTAATTTGCAAATCAGAAAATTCTTCACCCTCTGCTCCTTTTAAATAAAAGATAGGAAATTCCCTACAGAAAGTGTGACCATTAGACTGTATTGTATCAATGTTCCAGAATTTAATTTAATAAATGGTACATATACTGTGTCTGTTGAAACCACACTTACATGTCTTTGACAAATTAATTGTACTGCATGTCTAATTATATGTCCATCTTCTCCTTTTCATTTAATGTGTGGGACAGATGCATAAAGAGATAAAATGACCTGACTAACCAATGCAAAACTAAATATTGAGTTGGCATTTCCTCAGATTCTTAGTCGTTTTGCATTCTCAAAATACTTTAATAAAATCAGGGTAGCGTTGGGTTTAGTATTTCATAGGCTGCAAAACGCATGCCAGAACAGATGTAATCTCTGCATACGGTTTAAAAAGATAACTCATACATTGTGACTCTGGAGGTTCCTTATAAACTGACACTTTATATTAGTGTTTCTTGAGTGAGCAGAGATAACAAAGATGCTTCTCTCAGAACATAGTTTTCCTCCCCGTGTATGTATTTATAACATTTCAATACAGTGTCTAAGTATGTATCACTCACTACAAACAAAAAAGTTAAAGTATATTAATTATCACAAAAATATATTAGTGGTTTTGAACAGAGTTAAAACAGAGAAGAATAGGAAAACAGTCACCTTAGAATAAGTATCCCCAGGAATTAAAAGCTAAACCCCATAATTTTACAAATTTGTACACAACAAGAATTTTTACCACACTGGGTGTCAAATAGCAGAATATGATAACATAAATACACCAAAAGGAATTAATTGCCTTGTATGTTAAACGAAATTTGAAATGCCTCCTGAGCACAGAAAGAGTGCTCTTTCACAAAAGATCATTCAATTGATGCATTTTAAACCTTGTTTGTATGTTGATATTCATATATTTGGGGTAGCATCCTGTGCTTTGATCCTGGTGTAGAAATTCTTTGAACTTTAAAAATGCAAAATATTAAAACTGACATTTTAAAGAATTCTGTTGAGGGCTTATATTCAGGTGGCCTAAATCCCAGTACCCAGCCTCATGCCTGTACTAGGAAAGAGCCACTGTGTGTGGATTATACACCAGCTTAATATTTAGCCTTGCTTGATGTTATATTCGGCATTAGAAATCTCTTAAACAGCCAGGAATGAAGTATGAGTATTTGTCCCTATACTTTTCAGCTTTTATTCATTGAGAGTAATCCTTGTGTAACTACTCTATTACTATTCACCTTCTATTAACAGTAAACACGTAAGTGGTTATTGTATTAGATCCTTGAATTGTGATTGCAAGTCACAATTGTGTTATAAAAATAAGTTAAAAATATACTGCAACCTAGCTATTATTAACATGCACTGAAATGGGAAAGAAACAGTGAAAGAAAATATTTGTTTTGACCTAAACACATAATACCAGACTGTCTGAGAAGGATCATATCTTTTCAGAAATTCACTCAGAAAAATAATCACCTGAACATACCAATTGTCCCTTTAGAAAATAAAGTGTTCTCACATGAATATGCTCTTTAAATTCAACACAGAAGCATAGAAGAAAAGTCAGATTCAAAAATCTTTCTCCTAGAGCTTCAAATGCCTCCTTGTGAAGCACTGGGAAAATGAATAAAAGCCTGATTTTAATAGCAAAAATTTTTGATAGGGTGCTACTCATTTTGTTCATACAGTCTTTCAAGACACTAGGACAGATGGAGCTTTGAGCAACCTGGTCTAGTGGAAGGTGTCCCTGCCCATGGCATGGGGTTGGAACTTGATGATCTTCAGGATCTCTTCCAATCCAAACCATTTTAAGATTCTATGATTCTGTGATTCTGAGATTCTATGCTTTATTCATGAGGAATTTTGATGTTATTGCCATTGAAAATTTACTTCCTTGACATCCATGGAAGCAGGATGAGGCCAATAATATTGACTTTGTTTGTCCTATTGATTAGGTATATCTTTGATTTGATTGGCTTTTGGATCAGGTTCTAAGCATCTCTCAGATCTGCACTAGTGGCATATTTGGAAGGAGAGCTTTGGGATACCACTCTGCTTTTTTTTCATCATTGTGGCAAGAATCAGCAAAAAGACACCTCAGAAGTGAATCGCAACTTTTTTTTTTTTTAATGACAAAGCTCCTCTCTGAGATCCCAGAAGAAACACTTTGTACAGATTATGATAAAAGCAGTAGAGTTAGTTCTGTATTCTAAAGTCAGCTTTGGGAAACTCCTGAATTAGTTCTTGGGAACTCCAGGCTACTGACTTGTTTCTTCTCTCCAGGGGACACCAACGGGGCTTGTAAAATATTTTAAGAGAACTATTGTGTCAGAGGCATGTGTGATTCTTTTCTAGTGACTAGGGTAATACACTAACTGGAATTAATAGAATCCTCAAGTTATGGTGCTCTTTGTGCCTCAGTAGAGAGCTCCTGCATGCACAGCCTGGCTTTCTACTGAAAACCTAAAGAAATAATATACCTGTCATCACCAGAACTGGACTTCAACTGCCTGTTTTCATTGTCTTGATTTATGTTACTTGTGAGTTCATTCCCTCTGACTGAGACTCAAACAGGGAGATCTGTCTCTCCTCTTTCAGTTTATATTTCTTTAAAAGCACTGTAATGTTTTCCTCCTGGAATGTTACAAAACAGCAGTCAGAATCTCAACCACTGTAAATTGGCCTGCTGTGTTGACTATGATAAACTTTGCTAGTTTGCATTTGCTGATGATCTGGCCTATGTTTTTTAATTTGCAAAATGCAGAGAGCTTTTTCAGGGACCAAAAAAGCTGTGCTTGACCTTTAAAATTACTTACACACAAGCAAAACAAGAAGAGAAACTCATGTGTTTGTTCTTAATCCCTTACTGCTTTAAAATTTAAACAAGTGCTTTAAAAATAGTTAAGGCCAATGTTCAACACTTTGGTGAGCCCAACAACATTCTCACTTTTTTCTCTTCTTTTTTTCTGAGACCTTCTCCAATTTAATTTTAGCCAAGGTTAGACCTGTAAGTGCTGAGCTAACTTTGCACTGGGGAACAGAGAAAGTCATATACCAAGAAAGACATTTTGGTGTTTTTCTTGTTACTGTCTAAATAAGGCTGTGAGTGAATAAAACGTTAGAGCAGTTGACCCAGAAAAAAAATCACAGATAAATTGTAAGTTTTTCTAATCATGGTTCTCAACCTGAGAAACAAAACTTCGCAACAAACCTGCTGCCTTTCCCTTCCCTAGCTTTCATTCCATCAAATCTTCCAGTTACAATTGTTTTATCATACATCTGGCCTTTAGCACCCACCATTCTTCCTTGACAGTGGCAGTGATGTGTGTCCGACAATTTTTGTTGCCTGTTAACACAAACTGAGTTGCCTGACTTGGAGATTTGGGGCTTTCACTTCATTACCTTTTACAGCATTTAAATTCTCCTCCTGGTTTCCAGGTCAACCCTGCTTGGCCAGGATCCAATTGTACCCCAGATTAATTTTGCCTATGCCTTGTTTTCACAGCACAGCCATCAGCACATCATCTCTCTGCAGAGTGATTTCTGAAGTCTAAAAAACACAGAAATTTATCACATGGTAAGTTAAGGATAACAGACAACACCCCACAGTGGTTTTAGGGCTAGATGCCTGAAGCTAAGAGAACCAGAAGTATCATGGCTTGTTACAGTGAGGTGATTTTCCAGACATTGTCCTCCTTAGACAGGATCAAGTGGCTTTTCTTGTTCCAGTAATAGTCAGCCATAGCCCTGCTGCTTGCAGGGATGATCCTGCACTTCTCTGATCACTCAATTTTACTCTGTCCCCCCTGAACTGAATGGCAGGCCATGCAAATAGTGAGGAGCTCCAGCAGTGGAAGGAGGAACATGAAGCATGGAAGACCATATGTTTCCTGCCATAAATCCTCTCTCCTTCTCCTCCCCTGCAGGTGTCTGCATGGCAGGCACACCAGCTTTTTCAGCAGGGTTGTGTCTCCACCCTCCAGAAGGGTGTTGTCAATGGAGTACGTCTATTTATTATATGAGGGTAAATTTTGCTGTTCTGAAGATGAAGGTACAATTTGGTTTCACTTGCACTGATGAAATTCTAAGCTAGTTTTTTTACCAGCATAAATTTTATTTCGTGTGCAGTCAAATCAAAAGACTGTAGACACTCCTATATTGGATGTAGGCTTTATGTGCCTGAACGTGTTGATTCAGTGCAGTAGTGTAGTTTTGAAACTAACTCTTGGTCATCCCTGCTTAATGCTTGGCTTGGTTATAGAACAGCTTTTGTGCACGTTTACTAGTTTTCATCCATGAGAAATTAAACCAGAAGCTTTTCTGCAGGAACTTACAGATGTGCTCTAACTCCTCCTGGTGGTCCAAACTGCTGACCAGCCCTTGGAGCAGCTATGAATCATGGATGTGATGCAGATGTTCGGTTCAAGGCATCAGACCAGATCTAGCCTGAAGGACAAGCCCTGAAACACATGTAATGTGGACGTAGGGACACCAGTAGCTTCAGTCTGCCAATCTGCTTTTGTTTGCGAAATTACATGTTAATGTACATGTAGGTTTAAGTGCCTGAAGAGAGATTTATGGTCTCTTCAGACTTTCTATGGAACTAGCCCAAACCTAGAAGGAGGAAAACTAAATAGTCTGTGGTAGATGATGTCTATGGGAAAACCTAGAGGCCTATGTTTTATAAAGTTGTTTGGTGGGAATGCATCCTTTGTGCCTTCATTTCCTGGGAAGCCAAAAGCACTCCACAAAACAGCTCTTCTTTCATTCCACATTGGGACATCTAACTTTGATCGCTTCTTGAACTTGCCAGTGGGCATAAAAAGCTCAGAGGCATAGACTCTACGTACCTTTTGAATCTTGTTTATTGCTTGCCCTTATAGTGTTGAAAGTGAAGAAATTCATGTCACATAATATAAAAGATAATAAGTCTTAAGACAATATTTTTATTGACTTCTGCTGGGTTCCTGAATGGCTCTGGTGGTTCAGTCCTGAATATCTATATGAATAATGCCATTTTTCTATCCCTATCTATGGAATAATTATATTTAATGTTATATAAATGTATTAAACATATCAGAACAAATAAAATTTTCTGCTTATATTATTTCTGTTATAATTATTTAATAAAATTCTGATTGCTTAGCCCATATCAGCAAAAAAACTCCCAACCAAAACCTAACAAAACCCCCAAATAAAAACCAAAAAAACTAAAAACCAAAAATTCCCCAAGAAACCCAAATGGGAAAAGAAAAAACTTACTCTTACCTTTCTTTTTTTTTTCTTGTTTTTTTAATTTTCTGTTGTATCCACTGAGTATCCAGACGTTTTCATAGTCTTTGTAGTTATTTCCCAGGCTATGCTATGTATTTAATTAGATATTGTTTGCTGTGTTTGAAAGTTTTTCTCCTTTTGGATCTGTTTTATAGAATTCATATGATTATATAATTGTATATTAAATTGCATATTAAATATTACATATTATATGCTATATGTACAGTTACTGGGTTTTAATGTATTTTTATATATAATGTTTTATGTAATTTTCATCATTGTTTTAATATCATGTATCACATATGGCATATAATTTCAGCTGGTAACATGACTATTGCCCAGCAAATTGTGTTTCCTCTAAATGGATCTTTTTGATAACAACTTCATAGTGATTTGAAAAGCAGAGAATCACAAGCCTTTTGTAATATATTTCGTAATGGAAAAATCGCAGCATGTCATTGGAACAGTCATTTGGGGAAAAGAGATATTGTTCTTGCATGTTCTTCATAGTGTTTAACTTAGCATTCTGTATTTTTTGTAAAATGAACAAGAAAATATGAATGCTATTTATGAACACATAAGTCACTGGAAACAAGACAGATTTATTCTTTCTCTGTCTGAACTGGAACTGTGCAGATTTATTCAAAGTGATGTAATTTTTGAGTTTATGAAGAAGCCGATGAATTTGCTGGAAACTTTCTCCATCACTTGTCCACTCAGTGCAAGCATGAACCTCAATAAAAACTCATTATGGATAAAGTGTTGGTGACATGCATACATGAGCAGGAGTGGTGCCAGTATCTCCCAGAACTGGTTACACAGTCATAAGGGCCATGTTAAGAAACTGTGTGAAACTGCTGGAGTCCTACTTGTTGCACAATTTCATTCTCAGTAGAGTTCTAGTAAATTTTAAAATTATTACTAGACTAAATGAAAAACTGCAGAGAAGTTACATTATATAAAAAGAACTATATAACTTTACTTCTAAATTCTAAATAGAACAGCTTAATATATAAATGTTCTTTTGTATAGGATTGTTTTTTGCATGACTTCAGATTTGATAGATTTTGTAAAGGTTTTATTTTTTGGAAAGGCATTTAAGCAAGATAATTACGCATAATTTTTGTAGAGAAAAAGGAGAAATAGCTGCAAACTTGGGACATAAATGTTGACCTAAATTTTTGACAAGGCACTGACTCCTGCATTTTTAAATATCATTAAAGAGCTTATAAAGGGCAAGGAATAAGAGTGCTGTGTTTGCCTGGTGCTAACAAGACCAGAAGCCTTTCTTTTCCTAAACAAGTTTATACAATTCTGCAGTTTACAGTACTGCATATTTTATATTTGAGTGAGACCTTTAAGGTCTTTCTAAAATATATTATAATTTTTCACGGTGACATATTTTAATAGCATGTTTCATGTGTATCAAGGAGGTGTACAGAAAATCCTCAATTTCCATAACACGAGATTGAATGAAAGACTTCTATACTCCTATGAAGTAAGCCACATGTTACTGAAACACAGTCATGGATATGTAGACTATAAGTCTATAAAAAAAGTCTCATAATTAAGAGTACTACAAGTAAAAACAAAATAAAGACTGTCGGATTTTGGTTGAGTCATTCCTGTGCTGGGCTGAAGTAACTCTGAATGCAATACTGCTGTATAACTGTTGTGAGGCCTTCCTGTAGAAATCATATATGTGTACAGAAATGTCTGCTTTCTGCTGTGACGTGGCAGTATGCATCACATCTTCTTCAAGATGTGAATGCAAATCACATCATTGTCCCTACCACGGAGTATCCAGCCTACGCTCTTGTCATCCCTGGGGACTCCAGCTTTCAGCCAGTAAAGGCCCAAAGGGCTCATCAATGAGTACAGTAATTTCTGTGATGAACATATTCTAGCTATTTACTGGCTCAAGCTACTTTGAGCAGATAACTATTCAGGACAACCTGAGCCAGATTATTTAATTTACTGTGCTTTATAGGTGTCAAGTCTGACTGGATTTGCTTTCTGCACAAAATGGCAGAAGTCCTGAAATGGTAGAAAAATGGCATATCCTTAATATGGCTCAAGTGTGCCATTTCTATACAGATCCTTAGTATTTCCCATCCCAGCTCATTTTCTGCAAACTCAATTTTCTGTAGGATTGGGAGTTAAGGGATGCAAACAAGGGCGCTTCTCTTTTGGCCTCCATTTAACACCATCTTGTTTTGTCTTTTAGCACCCCTGCTCACTCCTTTCTGTTCTTATCCAGCTCTCTTCACCTGCTACTCCTCAATGACTTAAGAATAGCACTTGATTTACCCCATGCACTTCTGCTGTTCCTTTATACTGATTCTTTCTGATGTGTATTTTGATGTGTTCCACCTCTTGTATGTTTCATTTCTGCTTCAGTTGCACCTAATGAAGCAAAAGCCATTCCTCCTCTCTTCTTTGTGTATCAGACTAATTGTGTGTTTCATAAGGTTTCTTTCAGTAAGTACTTGCTTCCATGCTTTACTTTCCCTTTCCTGTACCTTCCCAGGAGATCAAATCCACACATTCCTGTGTTAGATTTTATAACATCTGTTTTATTGTCATTGTGTTGTTGCTTTCACTCCATCCCTTCCTTGCTCTTTTTAGAGTGGTACTGCAGTATCTTCTGTTCAATTGCATGAAAATGATTTTCCATTTTCATATTCTCAACCACTTTTTATTTATTATTCTTCTCTAAGGCGGTAGACCCCTAATAATTTCCTCTATCTTCCTGATAAAAAAAGTGAGCCTGAGTGTATTTCAATATCTTGCTAGAGATTTTCTCTTAAATTTCTCTAATTTTCTCTTAAAGGACTCAAATAGGATATTTGAATCTATGTTATTTGTGAGGACTTCAATATTATTTCTTCTTGAAAGCATAAAGGTAAAACTCAGAAAATGAGTCTTGTTTCTTGAAGCTGCAAATATAAGCAACACATTCAGCTTGCAGAGATTGTTAGTTACTACTTAGTTTGAGTTTGACCACGAGATTTTAAGAGTGTGTCTAATGCATGCATATTTATAAGCTAAGATTTGGTACACTGGATTGGACAAAAGCCCAGACAACCTAGTAGCATGCTTCCAGCAGTGCCAAAACTTAATGCATCATAGAAATACAAAATCATTCAGGTGGAAGGGGTCATCAGAAGATCTCTAGTCCAACCTTTGTCTTCTCAGTAGCCTCTTCTTAGGTATTGGAAGACTGCTATTAAGTCAGTCCTAAATCTTCTTTTCTCCAGGGCAACAAATACAGAACTAAAGAGAGCTTACAGTATTATTCCCCTGCAATACTCTCTGGACTTCCAAGAATTTGTGGCTCAGTGCCTAAATTTCTGTGTYAGGGATGATATTTTTTTAAATGCCCTTCATCATGTTGACTTTTATTAGCTCTTTGAAAAATTCTGGCATAAAGCTTCTTAGCTTAGCTACATTATCTTGTTTATTTTGACTCAGCTAATTACAAGTTTTATTTGATGATTCTTTTTGTCAAAGAAACATGGTACAGTCTATTCAGTGGCATACTGATGTTTTCTGTTTGCTTCTTAATACTTTTAAATATTGTTTGGTTTTCCTGACAGTTACCGAGTACTGAGCACAGAAACATCTATGTCCTTGAACTCATTCCTGTGGGGTCCATTAGCATTTTTTGTTTTCTCTTGTGCAGCACTTCACTGAATTTTATCTGCCATTTTAGCACCCAGTCATTATGTCTCATGCTTTCCTTCTACACTTCATTGCTAACGCTTATCTTCACTATCCTTCAATAATGTAGTAGTCACATAAAACACTGTACTCCTGCTATTTTCTAAAATTTTGAGCAGCACAATCTCAGCACACATACATGTAGACCTTCTTCCAAGGGTCAAATTAATCCTATTCTGTTTTCTGTCTTTATCTTGTCTTTAATTAATGCKTAAATGTTGTCTCTTATTCTATGTCCCCACAGAGCTTTTGACGAAACACCTCATTCAATGTTTTTTGAAAATTCAGGTAGACTGCAGCAGATGTGTTGTGGTTTAACCCCAGTTGGCAACTAAGCCCCATGCAGCCACTCACCCACTCCCCACCCCCAGCAGGATGGGGGGGAAGAGGACTGGAAGGCTAGAAGTGAGAAAACACATGGGTTGAGATAAGAACAGCTTAATAATAAAATAATAATAATAATAATAATAATAATAATAATAATAATAATAATAATAATGGAAAATAACAAAGATAAATAAACCCTAAGACAGGGAAGAGATGCAAATGGAAACWATTGCTCACCACCAAACAGCCAATGCCCATTCAGTCCCCAAACAGCAGATCCCTGGCCAACCTTCCCCCAGTTTTATATGCTGAGCATGATACCATATGGTGTGGAATATCCCTCTGGTCAGTGTGGTCCATTGTCTCAGCTGTACCCCCTCCCAGCTTTTTGCATACCCCAGGCCTCTTTGCTGTTGGGGCAGTATGAGGAGAAGAAAGTGCCTGGATGTTGTGTGAGCACTGCTCAGCAACAGCTAAAAGATGCCTGAATTATTGACACTGTTTTCGGCACAAATCCAAACATAGGCCCATACCAGCTACTATGGAGAAAAGCAACTATCCTCGTCAAAACCAGGACACGCTACATGTTCCCCATGAACAAGCTTGTTATCTCCTTCATAGAATGCCAGGAAGCTTGTAAGGCAAAGCCTGCCTTTCCCATTGTGCCTTGAGCTCTTCTGCATTATGCTGTATTTGTTCATGTGTCTGTGTTCATTTGTTCATTGCTGTGTTTACCACCAATTTTGTAGAATACGAAATGGGTTGGAAGGAACCATAAAGATGATCTAGTTCCAACCCACCTGCCATGGCCGCGGGCAATTTCCACTTAAACCAGGTTGCTTGGAGCCCCATCCAACCTGGCCTTGAATACTTCCAGGGATGAGGCATCCACAATTTCTCTGGGCAACCAGTTCCAGTGCCTCACCACACTTAGTAAAGTATTTCTTCCTAATATCTGTTCTTTCAGTTTGAAGCCATTTCCCCTTGTCCTTACTACATGCCCATGCAAAAAGTTTCTCTTCATCTTTCCTGTAGGATCCCTTCAGATACTGGAAGGCCACAATTAGGTCACCTTGGAAGCCTTCTCTTTTCCAGGCTGAACAATCACAATTTTCTTAATCTTTCCCTCTCTAGGAGAGGTGCTTCATCCCTCTAATCATCTTGGTGGCCTCCTCTGGACTTGCTCCAACAGGTCCATGTCCTTCCTGTGCTGKGGCCCCAGAGCTGGATGCAGTGCTCCAGATGGGATCTCACCATAGCAGAGCAGAGGGGCAGAATCCCCTCCATCATCCTGCTGCCCAAGCTGCTTTGGATGCAGCCCAGGATATGTTTGGTTTCTGGGCTGCCAGTGCACATTGCTGGATCATGTCCAGCCTCTCCTCCACCAGCACCCCCAAGTCCTTCTCGTCAGGGCTGTTCTCCATCTGTTCATACCCCAGCCTGGATTGATACCGGGAGTTGCCCCAGCCCAGGTGCAGCACCTTGCACTTGGTCTTGTTAAACCATATGAGATTCCCATGGACACACTTCTCAGGCTTGTCCAGGTCCCTCTGGATTGCATCCCATCTTTCAGTTGTGTCAATGGCACTAGTCCAGTGCAGATGATAAGCTTACTAATCAATAGCTCATTGGTTCCGTCCTGGAACCCGTCTCAAAAAATGGCATCACATCTGCTCCCTTCCAGTCTACAGGCACTCAGGCATTTCTAATTCAAAGGTTGTACAACACACTTACTGAGCTGTTTTATTATTGAGTTCCTTGGTGAATGACATCTGGTCCTGGCTGTTATCATTCTTTTTATCTATTTCTTCCATAGCCAATGCTTGAATTTCAGTCAGTTCCTGTAATGAGTTCCCAGTAAAGAAGGTTTCTGGCCTGAAAGCCTTTTCATGTGCATCCACAGTGAACAAAAACATAAAGGTTTAATTTTGTTTCTTTTTTTATGGCCCTGTCTTCCCTGAGTTCTTCTTTTATCCTTTGAATATCTGCTGGCTCTTTGGACTCCCTGACAGGCTTCCCGTGCCTGATCTATTTGAAAAAAATATTTATTGTTTTTTTTTTGAAAGCTTTTTCCAGTGGTCTTCTGGTTTGCCTTACTTTGTTTTTGTATTTAATCTGCTGAAGTTTCATCCTCTCTAGTTTCCATATTTGGACACCACTTCAGCCTTTTCAAACTTGCCTTCTTGCAGTTGCTAATCTTTCTTGTACTCTTGTTTAGCCATGCTGGCTTCCTTTAGCTTTTCTCAAGTCTTTCATGACAGGAAGTATGCATATCCTTTTTACCTTCAGTGTAGTCTCTAAATTGTGCTCATGCTGCTGGCAGGGATTTAACTATTTTAGTCAGCTTTTTATCATCTCTTAGCTACCCTCTTTAGCATATTTTTAACAGGCTTCCTTACTCTTAGGTAATTATTTTTGAAGATGACTGCAATCATTATTATTTTTCTACTTGGTTTTGTTTTGTTTTGCTGTTACTGCCAATGTTTTAAAGCACATTGTGGTCACTTTCATAGAGATGTTCTTTGTCAGTAAATCACGATGAATACAGCTGAGATGAATTGAAATAGAACATACCTCAGAGGGTAAAAACATACCAAATTTTTGTCCAGTTTCCTAAGAACAATTATTTCTCCTAAAAGTTTTCCTAGAATTCTTGATTTTGGACTCAAACTTCCCTTTAAGCTCCAGGCTGGAGACAGGCTAAACAATTCTGTGTAGTGCAATCTACTGCATCAGTGTCTATGTGTTTAAGAGCATAAGTGCAGCATACAGACAAATATTTTTAAAATATTTTAGTATATCTGGTTAGACTCTTTTGCAGAAGCATCCTGCCTATGTCTTGGCACTTTCATATGCTAATAAATGTCAGAATAGCAGAATAAAACAGGCTGCTTGAACCCTAGGGATTCACCTAACCTGGAGGAATCTTCATGAGACTCTTTAAAACACAGTTATGGGCCTTTTGTTTCACTGCGTTCAATCTCACTAATATAATTTTAATATAATTAACAACATGTGTTCGAAGTACATAAAATAATGTGTACATATTTCAAATGGATTGATCCTATCTACCTTTACCCCCTTTACCCATGTCTACCTTTACTTTATATATCTTCTCTTTTCTGCTATAACTGACTTGATGAAATAGCCTGCTGAATCTACTCTAGCAAGCACTGTGATATCCCCCAAGACAGCAATTTTCACCATTGTCTCTAATGAATCAAAACCCAATTGTTTTAGTAGTGCTGGCCACCTCTGACTATTTTTATCAATATGGGACGTGATTCACTTGTCATAGAACATATGGTGCAGCTTGTTTTCTTGCTGTTTCTTACAGAATTAATAACCTCTACTATTTTTCTTTAAAAACTAAGCTGCACAGCTTCATCTTCTCCCCAARTATGTTCCAAGGGCATAACACAAAATAAATCCATGTAGGTATGTTAATACTTTCCTAGTCCTATTGTCTAAGAAGTTTCTTATTCAGCTAATCAAACTATACCTGCATATTTTTAACAAGTCTTCTTCAGCCCACTTGGAGCCCTTGCTTAGATAGCCCTGTATAGCCCCAGGAATTAACAAATTATAGAGTATTTAAGTTAAACTGTTTCAAACATTTCATCCAGAGGACTTCAAGCAGGAGCATAAGGCTGTAACATAATTTTTAAGCTGCCAATGCCAGGGTTCTACTATTTGTAGAACCCTCCAGCTCCGCACTCTATGCATTTCATGTCAGCATTTGCAGTCATCTGATTCCATTAAAAAAAAACAAAAGAAAAAAAGCTTCGTTCAAAAAGATGGGGTTTTTGTAATTTAAAGGAAATAATTTTATGCTGGGCTGGGTTTCTGGTCACCATGGAGTTAGAAAATAATGAGAACTCGTGGTAAGCTCAAAGGAGGTAACAGCAAAAGCAGAAGTTTCTGAAGCTGCGTATCCAACATATACAGACTTTGACTTCACTGTTAGCTAGATCTTTGTGACAATGGGCATTAGTAGAACATTTGAGATTGTTAACTGCTATCTTCCAAGGCACCATCTATCCATACTTAATGGCAGCCACTACAAAGGAAGAAAACCTGAAACAACAAAAAGTATCTGATTTGATGCAGTGACTGTGGCAGAAAATTGTATTTTGTAGTGTGGAGGGAAACATTTTTTTTACAAGAATAGGAGAGGACTAAGCAAGAGGTTTCAAAAGCACCTTGCTTTCAGTTACAGTTTTTCCTACCTGCTTAATAAAACTGTAACTTTTGCCAATTTCTACATTCTCTCACAACCCTGTTAGTACTGATATATTCAGTGAGACACTGCAGTTATTTTCCCTGTATCTACAGTTGGCAGAAGACATTTTAAAATAAATCTGGGTGAAGGGATTGGCGCTGCTGTGGTTTACACTACATGTTGTATTTTTAGGAAAGAAAAAATAAAAACATTTTCTTTCAATGAAAGGGCAAGCTATGAGAAAATTGCACACCAGAAGTTGTGCAATTGAGATGATTGTGAAATCTTCGCATTTTTGTCCAGGATGTGATGTATTTAGCTGCCAAGTCTGGAACTTATGTCTTTTTGTGACACAGGAGGCTAACTCCCTATTTACCACAGAAACTATTCCACAACGTACTTCAGAAAATGGAGACTACTAAAATTGAAAGCTCAGAGAGTAAATGTTAGATCTTTCTTATTTCTTGTCATGCACTATCTTTGCAGTTGCATGTGACAGTTCCCTGAGTATTACTTCACCTTATTGCCTATTGAATCTGTCCCTTCTCTTTTTATATATACATATTAAAAATAAAAATGGTTGTGTTACCAGTTTCAGTGGCTGGACCACATTTGATCAGAACTTACTGGAGCTGCAACTACTTGTCAACAGCAGATCATGTTTGAGAGAAGAGTTTGCCAAAAAATTCCTTCTTTGCAATATCCCCTCACAAGGGTCAACACTTAAGGGATAACAGTGTACGTTGCCCCTGCTCTTAGTGGTTGATGCCTCTATCTTTCTTGATGAATGGGGCTTCAGCTGAAGGGCACTCTAGTAATTGAAGAAGGGGACATGAACTGGTTGTATTAAAAGCACTGTTGGCTGTACAGTGTCTCTGGTTGAAGTATGGAGCCATTAACTAACAAACCTGTGTACAAGATCATTACCTGCTGGTTTGTAGTGTGTGTATCTGGATGACAGCTCTGTTTTGTCTGCTTCCACTGCCAAATATTTTGGATTGGATCTTTATGTTTGGTTAAGAGAGAATATATATCTTTGATTCACTGATACCTTCCTTTCTTGTCTTTTTTTTCTTTATAATAAAACAGCTTACTTTAGCCTCTTGTTTTTAGGATTGGAAATTCACATTAGAGACCAGTTTGCTGTCAAGATGTCTATTGGAAACGTTTCAAATATTTTAGTTTGATTAGCTTCATTGTTTACACCAAAGATATTGTAATCTCCTACAATGTTAATTTGCAATGTAATGCAAGAAATGAAAAGCTTTTTAGTTTTCAGCTAAGCTACATTCCTGGTACTTCTTTAATGCAATGCAAGAAGTCAGAAGGTGTTAAAATAAGGAAACTAATGGGGAGATGCATTAAAATACTTCAAATTTCTTAACATGATTAGATTTAGTTTCGTTTTGGAAGCAGGGCAAAACAGACAGTAGAAGACACAATATTTAAAAAAAACCACACATGAATTATAAATTGTAACAAACAATAAGTTTTCTTAAGTTTCAATCAGTTAAAAATGTTACTGTGCAAATTAAGTATCTGGTTTGTAAATTCARTTATGTAAATTTGAAGATAAAATCATGTCATTATCATTATGATTAATAAGTTAATATAATATATTAACAATTTTGTCATTTCCTCGGCCCTTCACATGTAGTTTTTCTATGATTATAAGCACTTCTACAGAGAGGCTATGGATTGGATTGCATTCCAGGCTGCAGTGCTGTATGACAACAGCCAAGGAATAGCAGCATTATTCTGGCATGGCACTCAGGGTGGTTAAATCCGTGACATATATAGTACAGCAGTTTTCACTGGATTTTGTGACTGTGGCTATGTTCTGATTCTTGTGTACAGCTAGCTGTTGTGTCACATCAGTACACT
Organism: Amblyornis subalaris; assembly: GCA_018881555.1. Classification (NCBI taxonomy): domain Eukaryota; kingdom Metazoa; phylum Chordata; class Aves; order Passeriformes; family Ptilonorhynchidae; genus Amblyornis; species Amblyornis subalaris. The sequence goes on along the minus strand of JACAXG010000009.1, from coordinate 15,714,652 downwards.
GTCATCTGTATTGTATGTCAGGCTATTTTTCTGTGTTTGTTCTGGCCACTTGGACAGCTCGTTGAGATCTAGTTGGATCCCAGGGAGATACACATACTCATATTTGAAATTCATCTTGTGTATCATGACAAAAAAAAATTAATTCATGTTACACTGTGAAATTCTGGGATTATTTAAACCTATATACATCACTGAAATTGCTGGGATTTCGATTAAAATTTTGTTACTGGAATCTCTCAGTCTAGTCTTAAGCCTGTTGAATATATTTCAAGGAATATAGTCCTACTAACTTCAATTCGTGTTTATGCCAGCTCTTTGATACACACATTAGAAAGCCCACAGTGTGACATTTCAGAATGAGTATGCAAGGTTGGCACAATTACAAGAACATTTATTATTTGTAAACTGAACAGATACAACACATGCAAAAAAAATTGAAGCATGATGCCAGTTCCACAATTTGTTTTTTAAGAACAGAATCATAATTTTAAGACCAAACATCTACCTTTATGAATAGATAGGAACAAAAACAGTCTTTCTTTTCATGAGCAGATATATCAGGTGATTTTTAACAGCTTCTGTCCTTAACTTTCTTTTGGGAAGGGTAGATTAAGATTCCTGATGTTGTCACTGTAGGGAATTACTTCATTTCCTTCCTACTAAAACAATAATGACAAAAATATTATACATAGGCTTTCAATATCAGAGAGGAGGAAGTTACACCTATCAGTAGTGTGATGAATAATATAATCATCCTCGGCTTTTCCGCCCTGGATATGACTTCAGGGACAGAAAACTGTAAAAGTACTTATGACTCTCGTTTGGCCATCTGAGAGATTAAAACAATATTTAGTTCTTCCTCTGTTACCATGCTGCTCATATAGAACCATGCATTTTGCAGCAGAATTAAAGGAAACCTTTAGGATGCATACTAGCATTTACTGTGTAGCCACCAGAGCTCTATTGCTAGAACTGAACCACTTCATTCTGAAATTTTATGTAACTCTGGCCAAGAGTATAGCAAAGCAGATTGTGCAACATTCTGTTTTTATGGTTTCTGTTTAAACATATTAAATAGATTTTTTAAAAGAACTTCATGATACAGTCATTTGTTAATAACAAACAGAGTTATACATCTGATTTGTTATTGACTTTTAGAAGTTCTGATTATGAGATTAAACCTGAGCATTTTAATTCTAAACACTACCAAGATTAAGTTGAGTGAGACTCAGGCCCTGTCAGCTTCACTGAAGGCTTTCAGAAAAGATATCTCTTGTGAATACATGTTTCTGCCCATTCATTCAAACCCTGCTCTCTTTTCTTTTTTGTGTGTTCTCTAACTTAAAGGCAGGATAATTCCTATCTCTTTCCCACCCTTGATTTCTCTACCCAGATCCATTTTTATGGCACAGAAAACTCTACTTGTTTGTGGCTTTCTTCCAATCTACACCTCTTTCCTTCAACTATCTTCTGCTTACAGTCTTTCTCTATTGACTCCACATTCTACGTCATCAACCTTTCTTCAACTCCTCAGATTACCTTCCTAGTCCCCACCATATCTTGTCTTTTCCCCACTGCTTTGAGGGTTGTCTCTCTCCTGTTTCTAGGTTCTCAATCATTCCCATCTCTCTGTGCTACACTCCCCCAGTTGCGGGTGTAGATCTCAGCCTGTTCTAGTGCCATGCTTATCACAGAATCATCAAGGTTGGAAAAGACCTCCAAGATCATCAAGTCCAACCTTTGAACAAATACCACCATGCCCACTAAACCATATCATGAAATTCCATGTCTACTCATTTTTTGCACAGTTCCAGAGGTGGTGACTCCACCACTTCCCTATGGAGTCCTTTCCAATGCTTAAGCAGTGTTTCAATGAAGAAATTTTTACTAATGTCCAGCCTGAACCTCCCTTGGCACAACTTGAGACCATTTCCCTTTGTCCTATCACTAGTTGCCTGGGACAAGAGGCCAATCCCCACCTTGCTACAACTTTCTTTCAGGTAGTTGTACAACTTCCTTTTGGGCACTTGTAGAGAGTGATAAGGTTTCCCCTCATCCTTCTTTTCTCCAGGCTAAACAAGTCCAGCTCTCTCAGCTCCTCCTCATATAATTTATGTTCCAGCCCATTCACTATCTTTGCTGTCCTTCTCTGGACACACTCAAATGCCTCAACAGTCCATAAGGCCTGCTCTCAGTTTTCAATTGTTTACTCACCTAGAGGTTTGCAAAAATGTGAGTACTTGACCAATTACTCTCCCAGCAGGCACATAACCAGTCTCACCTGCTGCTTAAACATTCCTACCTTTATAAAACATCTGTGATCACATTTCCCCGTGTTTACTGAATGAGGTCCCTAGGTACCAGTCCTTTAGAATTGCCAGTCTTGACAGTACTGATAGTTGGTCGCTGAGGTCATCTGTCAAAGTGTCTCCCTTTTCTCCTCCCTGCAGAATCCAGTTCATTATAGCTTCCCAGACTGTATGTCTTGAGTTTAACTCAGCACAAAATGGCAGCTTCCCCATCTTCTTACCTGGGGGCAGAGTAATCCAAATTGTCTTCCAGGATGTAGGACACCTGGATTCAATTCCAACCTTGGCCCTGTCTCTGTAGAGCACTCTGTAATAGGGTTCTCCCTGCTGAGCCAGTCAGCTAACACAGTTTGATTCAATGTGCACAATGGTAAAATTTGAATTCAAATGTGAGCTGGAAGTTTGTGCTAACACAGCAGCATAGAGGTGCCTACTCAGTCTCTCCTGTTGCATCTATTCCATTTCATAGGGAACAGTTATATTTTACAAGGGCAGAGAGGTAAGAAAGTGAATGAGTTGAAAGAGACTGTCTTCCAAGATTATGAGTCTGCCAGATGGAATGATACCATATAAAAGAGAACATAATATATATGCAACACAACAAAAATGACTAAATGACGTGACTGAGACAAGGGGAGAGTGCCTTCCATTTAGCACACGCCAGAATTAAGATTGTTGCAAATGAAGATGCTGCTGCAGAACCTTCTTACATGTATCAGACAATGCTGTCTAGTGGGGCTTTAGAATATTTTTGTTGTAGTTTTCAAAAGTATGATCATCTGGTTTTGTTTGTATAAATGTCAGAATAATAATTTCAGAGACCACAAATTTGTGGTGCTTATTGCCATCTATAAATGCATGTAAAAGTAAGAGAAGCACGTCGCAGCGTCAATATCTTCTAATTGGATCTTTTTTTTTGTCTCCACAAATTTGAAACAGGGAAAGAAAAAGTCACAATCATATTGAGTTGGTCTTCACCTGTGACATTAAGAATTACAATTTATGACACCTTTGACTTTCTTTAGTTATACGGGTCTCCCTTGGTCCAATTCTTTTGTGAATCTGCTCTAGAATATAAAGGTTCTTTACAGTTTGGGTTTTTTTCATTAGATTCTATGAAAATTCTCTTCCTACATCCCCATATCAACTTAAATTTTGCTTCTGTTCTTAGTTCCTTACCCTCCACTAACAAATCAGCATAACTACTGTGTTCTCAAATAAACTGCACAGATTTATACGAGCTGAGGTTTTGTTTCTAAGCATTTAGACATAAATAATAGCTGTGAATAATAGTTTTTTTCTCTATCCATATCTTAATAAAGAAAAAAATAAAAGCTCCATTAATTTCTTCTTGTGAGTCTTCCTCTTTAGACACTTTAAAAATTTGTGATTCTCTGAACACTTGCCAGTTTGCCCTTGTTTTTATTTTTCTGACACACATTTTATTATACATGTAGTATCACCATGTGTCTCCACGGTAATAGAGGATAATTCCTTGTAGAGTGACAATTCTTCTCTGTGTGAAGCTTAGATGGTGCCAGTATATTTGCTGCCAAATTTCTCACATTTAATTTATTGAACATGGCATCTTTCAGTCATACAACGCATCTCAGCAAGTATCTTGTCTCTATATTTTCTTCTCCAAAATTTATTGTGATTATTTGCATTTGGATAAGATTCTGATAGTTCTAATAAAGCTGGTACAACTGGCATTTTATTTCATCAGATTTGATAGTAATATAAGATGGTATTCATTGTCAGAATGTCTAATGGTCTGTTTCTTTATATATTCTGCCCATGTTTCTACTCTAACTCAGGTCTTTATACTAATTTATTATTTTGAAATGTGTTGAAATTTCTAAGTGATTATAACCTATGCCATTTGTAATTTAGTTTTTATATGTTGCCGATATTTCAGTAAATGGTATTTGCAGAAGGTTCAAAAGACTGACAAGAATGTAATACACAAAATTTAGAGAATTCAGACAAAGTAATAGATGTATGATTACATATTTTATGTACTGTTTTTATAGGCAAATGGAAAAATATTATATGACTACCTTTTCACCATTTTGGAGTTGTTCACTTTCTTAAAGGTATGATAAGGAATCTTAGGGAAAACACTAATGGATTCTTTAAAGAATATTGAAGTGTTGTAATCAGTTAAATAAATTTAAAACAACTCAGTTTTTTTAAGTGGACTGTAGAAAATGGAAAGACGTATAATCAAATGTTGCATTTCTGGTAGAGCAGAAAGTGTCTTGAGATATGGCTGAATAACTTTCAGGATACTAGATTAGCAGAGAGAATAAAACCTTTGATGCCAAGAAGCAGCAGCTTGAATTTTATTCAATGAAGAATTTCGAATAGGCATAGAAGGGTGTGATACTTTGTCAAGATACCTTGACACCTACTTGTTTGAGTAAAGAATTTCAGAGATTAATATCTCTGTGCATTCAGGAAGAAATAAAACCTGTCTCCTCTAAGGCAATTGAAGCCACTGTGCAGTAAAAGAACAAGACTTTTTAACACAAAGTCGTGGTTTCAGTTGGACTAATAAATTTTGTTAATAATTTTAAGGATAGCTAAGGTGACAAAGGTAGTACTCAAAAGGTGTGAAATTATAGATGCGAGAGTTCCTGTGAAATTTAAGTCACTGCTTTCTCTCTTTATGACTGCATGTAGAACATCACGCCTTTTTTTCATTTGCTCCTTGTCAGCTTGAGTTAAGGACTTCTGGAATTTTTGGCAAGGAAGAAAGCAATTCTTTACTGAAGGAATAAAAATCTAAAGCAATATTAGCATTCCTAAATTTCCTGGAATAATGTAAAAAAATTATTATTTGTGTTGCAAAGGTAGAATCATTGAATCATAAGTTTGAGTTGGAATGGGCCTTAAGAACATCTTGTTCCAACCCCCTGCCATGAACAGGGAACATCCCACTATACCTGGTTGCTCAGTGTCCCATCCAATCTGGCCTTGAACACTAGTAGGGATGAGGCATCCACAACTTCTCTGAGGCAACCAGTACAAGTGCCTCACCACCCTCACAGCAGAGAATTTCTTCCTAATATCTAATCTAAATCTAACCTCTTTACCCTCTTTTAGAAGTTGAGGACAAAAAGTTGTTGAAGAGTGTGTGAGATTGGTAATGTCAGGTCTCCTGCTTTGAGTGCGTGTCGCAGGGGGGCTGAGAACAAAAAGGTGTAACTGGCTGTTCTATCATCACTGGTTTTGGTTACTGGRGATACCTAGCAAAAGGACAGGAGTTGATGTAAGCAAAAGAGAGCTTAACATTTAACAGATTAATAGACAGTGGAAGATAAACCATGAGCAATAAGGGAGCTTTGGGAAAGAAGGTAAAGAAAAGTCTGCAGAGATGAAAAAACCAATGATAAAGATTTTCTTAGCATGAATACTCCATCCACACAAAGATCCTGAGCGCTTCCCCTCCCTTTCTCCTGACCCATTTCAATCCTGCTTTTGGACACTACTACCAAAGGTTTCTATCAATGAAATATGGGAATAGAAAGCTGTCTGACATACCTCCCACTCAAATTTCTCAGGAAGCAGGAGTGAAAATACCAATAGCACAAGTTAGATTGGAAAGTATTCAAGAGTATTTGGCATAACCAGCCAAGTGTAAATGATGGCAAAGCACTAACAAGAATAAGTTGGCTAGAAGGAGCATTGTTGAATAACCTCAGAAGGTGAACCAACTTCTCTACAGGGAACAACTGAGTACTGTTCATCATTTGCTAGCCACTATCCCTGGTGGCAGATGAAAAAGGCCCAGGAGAAGACAAGGACAACCTAGAACATAAATATCTGACTTCTTAAATGATGGTACTGGGAAAGGTTTTGTGTTCTCCAATCATGAGTAAAATTCTAAGAAAAGGAGCAGAGGCAGAGTTCGTGCCATGAAGAATAGGAAAAATACTTTTGGACACAAATTAGCTAAACTTATGAGAATGGCATTCAACTAAACTAGTTTATCAGTAAGACTAGTAGTAGCACCACATCATCAATATTAACAAGGCAAATGGGTAAACAAAACTAAGTAGGAGACATTTGGATACTTACAATAAAGTTGTAGACAACACAAATAGGAAAATAGTATGATAATCTGAAATATCCTCAGTGTTCAAGCAGCACAGTTGGTAAATGAGAAGGCTTTGAGATCTTCATAYGTTATTTATTTTCTTTATTACTTTCATTATTTACACTTAAAGACATTTGCTTTAGACAAAGCACTTCCTGTAAAATCAGCCTATGACAGTATTAGTAAACAGTCCCAGGAGCACTCTGGCATATAGGAACCCAGTCACCTCCTCTTTGAACTTATCAAGGTCTTTGGCATGGTTTTGGTCTTGAACATGGCTGCAAGTGCTCTTGATAGCTTTGGAGTGGCAGCCATGTGGTGACGCAAGTCACCAGTCACCCCAGTTCTGAACCCTGTAACAGACTGCTGTGGAGAGGGAGAACCCCCAGTGCATGGCCAGGACGACAGGCAAACATTTCTTGGTGAGGGAAGTGATGAAAAGCAGGAGATCACATGCTTCAGTCACCCACTTGCTTTTGTGAGAAGAGGGAGAGACAGACATGCACAAGAACTGTGCTGAGGGAGGATTGGGGCTGCAATCACTGGGGTGTAGCATCACCAAGTAATAACAATTGTGTCCAGACTGCTGGTTTGGAGAACACTTGGTGTGGTTACATCCAGTGCCATCAGACAACACCATCGGATGTGGGTGGCCATTGACAGGATGAATTGTTGATAGCTGCCCAAGCACACTTTGATGGCATCTCTCATATCTGGACAGTGTAGCTCACAGTGATGGGATGTGGCATGTTTCATTATCAGGAGGAAGGGCCAGGTGGTCTCTGTGCCCCAGACCCTCTCAAGTCAGGCCTGGATTTCCACTTTGGAACCAACAGAAAGAAGGGAGTGGTGGGGAGAGGCAGAGGGAAGGAAGCTGAAGCCTTCTCCCTCTCCCAGTATATTGCTGCTTTTCATGTCCTGGCTGCCTGTTCAATGACTCATTTAGGGGGTGCCCCTGAAGCAGAAGTTGCATGCCATCAGCTTTTTCAGCTTCCAATACCTTTTTGTTCCTGTACAAGAGTATTTACTTCCATGCACTCACCATGATTCATTTTGCATGGGTCCCATAGATATGCCCCATCCTACTTACCCAGAACCTATTCTGTGGAAAAGGTAGTAAGGGAAGGGCCCCATGCTGGGCTTCCAGTCATCTCAGTCTGCAGGTGGTGAAGAAGGCCCACCCCTGGTGTCCTCAGTCTTTCTCCTGTCATGTCCGCTGGTCTTACTGTGAAGTGGATGGATGGGGAGAGGACAAATTAGGATTTTAGAAGGTTGTCAGTATAAGGGGCAAGTATGTTGTTGTGGGCTGTCCCAGTGCAAGTAGGAGCATAAAATCATTTTGTGGTTTATGTCTTTGGTTTTTGAAAAAAGAAGTAATGTTCCTTACTTCGTCTGCACTTCCACTACAAACAGATCACAGTCCTTACTCAATCCCAGAGACCAGAGACAAGAATTAGAGAGCAGAAAGCCAAGAAGCAGGAAGATCCTGTTAATTTTTATAAATACCTAGACAATGGGAATGTTTACTAGCAAAGGGAAAATTTATGTCATTGATGATTCCCCAAAACAGGTTAGAAGAATATACATCAAGAATGTTTTTAAGGATGGTTGGTCTGGCCTTGGGACAGTAGACAGAATTAGAAGATACTTCAGGGTTCCCTACTCTTCTTTCATTGGTATCTGTTGTCCTATTCTAAATAAAATGCAAAGAAAAACATAGCAGTGGTCCTTATTTTAGCATTATTTGATTTACACAGTGCAAAAAAGTACTACCAGGGAGCAGCTAAGAATACTGACTCCTTCCAGAAAGCCCAAATCCTTATGTGACAGCAACATGAACAGAGGCAAAAAGGTAATAGTATCTTTTAATATTGAAACATAGCAAAATATTTGAGAAGCAGTTATTTTTTGCTATCAAAAATAACCAGAAGGAAATATTATGAAACAAAGCTCTGAGTTTTGTTTGCATAACCAAAGCTGGCTGTCATGTTCAGGATTATTAAATGAGAAAAAGCTTTTAAGTATATAATATCAACACCCTTTTTAAACAAGTTCTTACAGAACCTCTGATATAGAAAGAAGTCAATAAGCCTGTATAAGCCTCTGGACATCTACAATTAGTAAAACCAAAGATGAAATACCTAATGAGGGACAAAACACTGAAAGTATTTTTATGTGTTTGAAAATCAAATCTGTGTTTATTTAATGTATACTTTTGATGCTAGACTATTACTGTTATCATATATCTAACACTTATCCAAGAAGAAAATATTTAAACAAAACAGTATTTATTAGCCTCTGTAAATACAATCTGGAGTAAGGAGTGCATAAACTAAAAGGCATTCTTATTTGAAAGAACATTTTTTCAACTTCTTTGACTTTAGTAACTGAAGAAGTAGAAGACTTGTAACTTAAGTTTCATGGAAGTATGATATGAACAGGTACAGCTGAAGCTTCATTTCCCTTGTTTAATACAACACAGTCTCTATTCTGACCTGCAGAAGCTCCGCTTTAATTGTTAACTAATTCTTTGATTATTGGATTCCTTTGATTATTTGATGAGAACAAGCCCATCATTAAAATTGGAAATATAGTTTTGTGAATTGGAAGAAGACTATGTAAAGTAAGATCAGGGCACAGAGACATCTAGCTTTCAGCTGAAAAGTTCAATCATGAATACTGTGAATCTCAGGTCTAAACCTGCCAGGTTCTCCCTTCCATTTTTTTAAAATATGTCTCTACAGGACATGAGGGCATTTCTCAGCCTACAGCTAGCAGCTAGCATATGGTAAGCCATATTTCATTTTCTTCATAATGATGAAAAATGTATTAAAACAAGAAATATCAGAGGTGAAAAAGGCCTTTTATTTATGCAGTTTATGTACATTGTAGAAAGAAGAATGTTTATATTCTAAGAAAGAACTGGATTTAAATTAAAAATATTTTCTGGATGCAAGTCTGAACAACGTTCACAAAGATGTACTTTAAATAAGACCCTCAAACATAAATATTAATGCACTAAAATAATGTGTTGTCTACTACTCTGCCAAGGAATATTACCACGATGGAAAGTAGATGGCTCTCCTTCTGCTAGGAACAAACTAAATCAGAACACTCCAAATATGAACAATAAGAGAGACATGGAGGCAGAATTATCTTGAAACTCTGGTACATGCAGCTGCTTTCTCTTGTCACACTAGACACTGTAGAGCAAAGATGTTGGCATGGGGTTCCTTTCTCTTCGTCTTCCACGGTACGTCTGGACTACAGTAATCTCCCCAAAGTGGGCACTGTGACTGGATTAAGTTGAAGATCTTTAAGCCAAAGATACCGTACACAAGTCTTTTGTCTGGCTAGACAAATAGCTCAGGAAAATTAGCCTCTGAAATTAGGTATTAGGATTARGTATTTAAAGGTCAGCAATGTAAATATCTCCAGTTTAAGCTTTTGTGAGAAGAAAGAACAAACAGGACTACAATATTAGGGGTTTTTTTATACTTGTAAATGAGCGTACATAAAGTACAATTTCAATACGTGTGGTTTAAAATGTGTTGAATGAGTTTCCAATTACAATAACTACTGAGTACAGAGCACTGGCATCATCCTAAAGCAAGGAATTTCTGAAGTGCAAAGTCCTAGTCAATGTTTTAAAGCTAAATCCAACCGAAATTTGGTACAAGGATGAGTCCAGCAAATAATCTGCTCTCCTATCAAAGATGACAAAGGAGAATGAGGCAACAAGTGTTGCCCATCTTAAAACATATTTTTCTTGAAAAGCCACTCCTGCTGATCAGCATCTGCTCCCCCTGCTTTGCCACATACGGAATAACTTTCTATATTTAAACAATTTGATCTAAGAGAAGAACAACAGATGTTCGGTGAATTGCATTTTCTGTCTATTGGTAATTTGATTTTAAAAAGGAAACAGGAAATATACTCTTTTGTTTAAAAGCAAAACACTGGTTCAAACCTTTGCTTCATCTTTATATTCAAGTGCCACAGATTAGAAATCTTCTTCCGCAGAAAAAAAGTCTTAAAAAAGTCTTATACAGGTTTCCATGGATTATTTTGTATCTCCCTTTATATTAGGATATTTGCATGCATGTATCTAAAGACCTAAACAAACAAATTTAAAAAACAAAACAACAAAACCAAACCAATGCTGTCCAGAAAAGAAAATACTGAGATTGATAATTAAATAATTTATTAAAAGTTTTGCTTTAGAATTAAATGCAATTAATTGCAGTAGGAATCTGGAAAGCATCTCCTTATTGTTTTTATAAAATAAGATTTCCCATTCATTTCAATGGGTTTCCTCTCACTAAATGCTTAGCCCTGTATCCAATGCTTTTAGACAGAGAGAACAAATGACCTAGTCAATTTTGAAATACATTAGTGACTGCCAGACTCTCATAACTGTAGAAAATTATATTTCTGTATAGCTACAATGGAAATCTAAGTACATTGTCTAGTTCTGATTTGAGATCATCCCATATGTTACAAGGCTAGAGACTGTCCTGAATTCATGAAGGGAGCATAATTAAATGTAGGCTTAAAAAGTAAATAGATTAAAGTAATCACTACACAAATAAATGTAGAAGAGTTTTAAGCAATGTACAATGACTTTCAGAAGACTGTCAACATGATGTTTTAAAAAAATCTACCTGTGCTAATAACCAACACATTATAAAAATGTAATTAACTTGTTTTACAGCAAGTAAGTTTAATACTGAAAATTCTTCTATAGTGGAAATTCGTTACACTAAACCTAGAGACTTCATTGTAGATTTAACTACATAAAGTCTACAGTATGTCTCAACTTGTTGTATTTAGTGTGATTTTAATGCAGCAGATCAAAAGTATTTTTCAAGAAAAACTAAAGTGAAAATATCTCTGGTATTTGAAGAGTATAATTTGCGTAGTTGTCTTACCTTTTGAACTTGTTTTTGAGTACATAACAATCTAAGAAATGAAGGGTCTGCTATCAGTCTTCCTCATGAAAATAATGAGTTAAACACACGAATCCACCTTCTGGGCAATAACATGCTTTCTGTAAGGTGGGAGGCCAAATGGGAAGGTATTAATTACTTTGTAGGCTGTCTAATTTTATGTTTATTATTCAAAATAAAACTTCTTTTCACCTTTGACTGGATATTAAGTGTCTTGGAAAGTTTAATAACCTTGTAGATTAAAGGCTTAATAACTTTGGAGAGGAGATAGCATATAGCTTGTAGCTCAAACTTGTTATTAATGTTCCACAACTTTTCCTTCATCCTTGCCAGAGAGTCACAGTGCTGGCTTTGCTTCTATCCAGCTGACCTTTTTCTGTGAAACCATAAAAGTGTTGCTAAAAGAAGTTTGAGGTTCTGATGCTTTTCAGCTGTGGAGTGGGAAACTGGTCAAAGGCCAACAATTTGCTTTTGCACAGCCCATTGATGTTGTATATTCCCCTCCAAATGTCTTCCTAAACTCACATCTTCTCCCAGCTTAGTCTTTGTGGAGCCCTGTTTTTACTCTAAGCACATGTAAAGAATATTTTCCTAGACACTTTGTATTTATATTTTCTGTCCATACATTTTATAGTTTTATTCTCCTATGTCATATAGAAAAATGGTTATCAATGTGATGTAGAAGAAGGTCCAAATGCTGGCCAAAGCTCTGTGTGGAATACTCTCACTTTGTCAGTCCTTTTTCATTTAGTCCTGAAAAGCTGGTTCTTCACTCTGGTAAGTTTTTGCTGACAGCCTCCATTGCACTGTTTCTCAACATTTTAAGAAGTAGTTCTATTTTTCTTGATGGATTGCTTCTCTGAAATTTCTGAATAACCAATTAATTCTTCCTCTTCTCAATTGTCCTCCAAATTCTCTTTTGATGTATACAAAAAAGGCTAGGCAGACATTCTGGAAGGTGTTGCCAGCATGAATGCCAGCAACATTCATATCTAGATGTAGAGACTACATAAAAAAGAGGCAATGAGTTGAAGAAAAATTCTGTTATAGTTGTGCCCCATAGTTTGGAGTACCATACTCAATAATTTTAAAATACTGTAAAAATTGGAGAAGAGTATAGCAGCAAAACAAGAAAATGCTCTAATATCAGAAAACTGCTCTATACTAGAAGTTCAGTTCGTTCACATTATTAAAAATGAGATGAAACAATGACTTGATAAGACTTTCCTCACATGGAAGAGACCGCTTCATGCTGTGCCTGACTGAAATGTGAAGTGATGTATTTTCCAAGGAAGAATAAGGTTCAAGATTTTAGAAGATAGTGTAATGAACTACTTAAAATGCTTCCATTTGTTGGAGTTTTTATTGCCAAAACTGAATGTCTTTATTAATTATACTCTTGATAAATGCCAGTTATTATACCTGTAATGGAGTAATTTGTGCAGTCTGTAGGACATTGATCTAATAAATTTATATCATTTAGTTAATTTTTGTAACTAAAATAAACATTCCTGTAGGAAATATGTAATGATGTCCAGTATTTATTGCTGATCACTGCATTCTTTGTGTCCCAATAATTTCCAATATGACACAATAGTCAGAGTATCAGACATTAATTCATCTGCCATTGTGTTTTTCTACATTAGCTTTCTTCTCTGCTGTGAGAAGCTATTTGATTCCTCAATTCTAAGAATATGGGTGGGCTTTTTTTTTTTTTTAAGCTATGTACTAATTTACAACAGGGCCTTTCCACAGGAACAGTCTGCATATTCTCACTCTGTGCAAACGTGAGAGAGCTTATCCTCTGGAGAGAGGAATAACCTCCCTATCATTTACCTACATGGGCCTCAGGGTAAGAACATTGCATATGGGTAGTTCCTGAACAGAAACTGATGTGGCAAAGTTTCAAACATTGGTGTGCCTTGGAATAACTTGTTTGTCTGCTCATGTCTCTAATTTTCAAATTTCAGGAATGTTTTCAAATGCGTTTTTTCACAAACAGTACGATGGTTACTGCAATCCTGTGAGTTTGAAGAGGGTATATAGTCCAAAAAAGCATTTTTGATAAAATGAGAGAACAGTATGTTTTCATAAGTCTGTATCAGCTAATCTGTCATCTTTTTTGTAAAACAGAAGAGAAAAAGCAGCTTTCTCTTTATCCCCATTTAAACCTCATTAAATCAATCCAAAAGTAGGTGTGAGAGGAAGATTTTCTCTTCAGACTCCTGTTGCTCCTATGGCGCTTCAGGTGTTAATTTCTATTTATTAATTTAAAATTTATACTGATATCCTGAAGTATTTCATTGAGGTGAAGCTAATAATGAGGTATTCTCCTTGAAATCAGACTAGTGTAAAATTCCTTGTTATCTTTTGTTTTTGAGAAATACATCCTGTTTGGGCACCTGGACTACTCAATTCATATATTTCATCTCTCTGCCTAATTAACTCCTTTTGTTTTGTGATTTTTTGAGCTAGAGTACTTAATATCCTTCTTTTATGGCCAATCAATTTCCTTCAGGCTTTTTTGCCTTTTAACGTACTACAGAATCAGGATATTAAGTGAATCTTTATTTTAAAAGGGTGGTTGGCTCATGATTGTGCTTTTAGGTAGCATTAAGGCCTTCACTGAAGTTGTTTATTTTGTTCATTTCAATATTTTCATTAATTAGTGTTCAGAAGTTATTCTTTCCAGTCTTTTCTCCTCTAGAATTTTTATCTCTAAAATTACGACCCCTGATGTAGATTCACTTGGACAAAGTCTTATACCCTGGAGCTTTAGGCCTTAATAATTTAGAAAACATAATTTTCTAAAACTGATTTTAAAATTCCACACTGATCTCACAGGGCTTTTGAAAGCCATTTAGAATATTTTCTGTGATCTGAAAGGGAATACTTTGTTAGTCAAGGCAATGCATGCCTAGCTTCTTTCATTAAGAAGAAAAAAAAGTATTTGTTATGCTCGTATGGACTATTTTAGAAATATTATTGTTGAAAATTATTTCTAGGAATGTAGTCTAAAACTTCATTTACCAAAATGTATATTGTCTGATTTTTAATTTACTTTTTTTTTTTGGCATTTAGGTAACAATTCTGTTTTCAGATGTTAGCTCTTTAGTGTTAATTGTTTGAATGTTGAAAGGGATCTAAGCTTCTTTGATGATGTCAGTTTTCAAGCATTTAAAATGCAAATAGTCTGATACTGTTGGCACCTCTGTGTAAGCAGTAATTTTTCTAATATAACAATGGGAAACCAACTGACCTTTACATAACTATAGCAAGGGTAGTAGTGGCTGAACAGATAAGGTGTACTCTTCAAGAGCCTCATTTGTGAATCTCAACTGCCAAATCTGTCTCCCATGATTAAGATGAGTCAGTAAAGAAACTTTACAATTCATAAATAAAATACAATTTGTTTTGTCAGTAGAGAAGAAATGCCTGGATTGCAGAGACTTGAGGAAAGACTAGAAGAGAAATGACAGCTGTATTTGGGGCCAGCTTGTCACTTTAGAGGAGACATCTTAGTTCTGGATGTGAAGTCAGAGAAGGAGTTTAAAGCTTTTCCAAAAAGATTTTTCTGTTGTGGGAAAGACACTGATACCGTAAAATGGTTCACTTTCCTGTCCCATCCAGGAAAACAACTAGCTTTCAGCCCAGTCAGTCTTCAAGGGAACAGCAAACAGTTCCTCTTATCAGTCCTCATCAACTCATTCATTTTCTGGAGGGGCAGGAAAAGCACTAGCAACTGCCAAAACTTTTGGGGCATCCTGGAGAGAAAATTAGCTCTCCAGGGTATAAATGCAAAATCTCAGACTCTTTCAACCAAATTAAGAGTTCAGACTGGCAAAGTAATGAACAGTTGCTTATGATTATGGATAACTAGGTAATCCATTTTGTACCACAGGGAACTCTCACCCCACATCTTTGTTACGCTTTAGCTTTATCAGTATTTTAAATTCAAAATTTACTTAACTGTTTTTCTTTTTCATTTTGATCAAAGGACATTAAAATATTTCTCTTCGCCAATAGTCCTGTGTCTGTATTCCCACACATACACAGAAGCACTGCCGTTACATTCCCATCGAGCAATGTCCTTATTTACCTTAGATACCATTAGATCCATGTCTGCTAAAGCATTTTGCAAACTCCTTTAGAAAGCATTTTTCAAAACTTCTGCCTTTAAATTATTTAATGCTGTGCCAGCAATAATTCTTATTCCATCTGCTCCAGTAGGTATCCCAGCCTTAGCCTTAGTATAGGAGCATCTGCTGCTAAAACTTGCAACCATCAGCTAGTACAAATGTAGGAAATTCTTCCTGCTTACTCAGTATCAAGAACTTCATAAAAAAATGTTTCAATTATTGTGGCAATTTTACCAGTTTTCATGTTAGCTCAATCTTGCTCACCAAAGAAAGGGCGTATTGTATTGCGCCTATTTTGACCTCATAAGGAAAAATGAATGGCATCTAAATCTAATGGATAGCAAGAGAAAATGCAAGTCTGATATTAAATCTATAGATGGAAAACCTATATATCTGTGCTAAGTATTGATTTTCATTTCAAAACTGACCTCATCTAAGGAAGAGTCATTTAAAGCATCATTAAAGTGTTTTAAGGATTTGGGGGAGGAAGAAAAAAATCAATCAACCAGAAATTAAATTTTGAGTATTATTAGTTTGCCAAATTTCCTCTCCCCATTTTTTCTTTCTAGGTCACTATGAGCATACCCTCAAATTCCTCTCTGTTGATCTGTGATCTCTGTTCTATATCAGTCATAATGCTGAATTCTTCTCTTTTTTAGTGTCACCTTGCTCAGATTTATAGTGAGATAACCAAAGGTAGATGTTTATGTTTCTTTCTAAGCCCTTTTTCATTAGTTTTTCCCTGTACCTGTTGGCAATATTAGTGCTTTTAAATTCACAAATATTTTTCGTTAAGGTACTTCTTTCTTTATTATACAACCAGATATACAAACTTCATAGAAAATTTAGCTATTTTTTTCAATTATTTTTTTCCAGTATCTAAATGTAGCTTTCTAACTGTCTGACTCTTACTCTGCTGTTATCACTGCAGTTGCCTCTTGGCCTTATACAAATCTGTTCAAAATACTGTTAATGTTATTCTTAAAGCTTACTATTTTCACCTTTTGAATTCTTCTATAAATGAGTAGCATTATGAACTCATCCTATTTTACAGCATCAGGAATAAGCTTACCATTCTTGTTTTGGATACTCTTCAAAATTTTGATCCAAATTATTAAATAATAAATCTTACATCCCATCAGATTTATCACCCCACTACTCTGTAAGTGTTATAACTTTGACTCACTGTTGTTCATTCTTCCCCACTTTCCTTATAGTTGCTCCCCAAGGTTTCTCAAAAGTTTGCTGTGCTTCACATCAAAGATTATCCAGTTCCTTAGCATTATATGTTTGTCTATATCTTTAAAAATAAGTTTACAACTTCATCAAACAAAGCATATTTAACAAATCCTCCCATTATTAGGGCATTTCATAGGAACTTGGTTTAGGTAGAAATCCGATTTTGTCAAAAAAAGGCAAAGCATACTTTGCTATTCCTAGAAATTTGCAACTTTTCTTCAAGAAAGTGAACTGTTCAAAATCTGTCGCTGTTGTCTCGGGGTCAGAGCCACATCACGACATAAGCACGATACAAGGGTTGGTGAAAAGTGGCATTTATTTATTAATATAAAGACCTTTTTATACCTTAATGTGCTTGAATGTCACAAGGTCATTGGTCCTTTGGCCATCCACCTCTCAGGGTGATTGGCTAAGGTGCTGCAACGCCTTATTCTAAATATTTGTACATTCGGTATAATAACAAGTCCACAGGTGTACAATAAGAAGAAGTCCCATTAGAAAAACATCTCTGCTGTTTACATAGCTTCTGTGAGAAAGGACAGCTTCTCACAGGATGCAGAATACTAGAGAATTTCTCTGCTGAAACCTTTTCAGCATCCACAAAAATCAGCCAAATTTAAGGTATTTCATAATTCAAATGTCTGCCCATGACTTTCAGGGTAATCACTTCTATACACTGAATAGGATACAGAAAGCTTCCAACTTGGACACAAAATGAAGTTGTTGTGACTGGAGTCTACTTGTGTTCTCTTTCCCTCTTCACTGTTGGATGGTGGGCCACTGTCTTCAGAAGACGGCCCCTGCTTGCATAATCCTCTTGACATTTGGAATTGGTTGCCAGTTTTTAAGATCAAGCTACAGAGGAAGATAACTAAGAAACAGCTACCAGTTTTGGAAGTTTATTAGGACAGTATGAAGTAGTTTTTCACTGACCAAGGTATGCTTAAGAGAAAAGAAGGGGAAAGTATTAGAAGCAGAAAACTGGATACACAAGTGAGACAGGATCAGATCAGGAATCATGAGCTACAGGGACAGAGATCAAAAAAACCCTAGAGGACTCTAATTTGAGATCAAAGAAGTGCTTCAGACTGCTGAGGAAACGGAGACAAGGGAAAGCATGTAGGTGTTTTATCTAGATTTGTATACCTAACCCTAATGTTGGAGGTGGAGAGATTCGGTATCCTCATAGAGCCTGTAAAGCTGTTTGCTGTAGCTATCATTTGCCCTGAAGAAATGAATTATCCCTCTTTAGTTTTCTTTTTTTTTTTTTTCCTGTGTGTAGTCAATCCTAGCCTAACAGTTGCAGCGCTGTAAGATTTTGTGGTCTTTGCTCTGTGAAGAGTAATGATGAAGACAATGTTTCATAATATCCTATGCTGGCAGATGGAAACAAGGATTCATCAGATCCAGCACTGTGCAAGAGTCTTCAGTGTGGCAGAACCTAAATAGGGCAGACCAATGAATACCCTTTTGAGAAAGCAGTATCAAAGCCCATTTGACTCGGTGTGATTGTGATAGTCCTTTACACACAGGTTCCAATCTAAGTGGCTGATACTCCGACTATTACTGCTATACTTCTCATAGGGTAGGAAAAAATTAAAAAGGTTAAAAAATCCCAAACCACCAAAGCTGGGCATTTTTATTTCACCCATACATTACTGAAGCAATATCCCAGAAAGTTCCAGGGCTGATGCAATGCTTTAATTTTCTCTTTTCAAACAGAATTGAATGAGACTGTTCATTACGCATGTCCCCCATCTTATTTGAGAACACTTATCAAAAAAATAAAAGACCACAACAAAAGATATCTTTTTTAACCATTCTTTCTATTTGCAGAAGGAGCCCCCAGGAATTAGCCCCCAGGAATTTCAGCATTCATTTTAGCAGCTGGTAGATATGAATAAGTAAGAAACTTGTCAGAACAGGTGACGTGAGGATGAAATTCCCTAAATCTGTTTTAGCCTGTGGAGTCACCTTTTGCTTAACAGTAATCTCTCTGTGATTTAGGGAGAGGTTATAAATTGTAGTATTTTAAGTCCATTTCCAGCAGCCATGTTCTCCTTATTTCTACCCAGGCTGTAAAACTGACTTGGTATTAAGTCCTAGTTAAGAGAATTTATGTATATTTTTTGGAAATCAAGTCATATATGTATATCTGGAATATTGTAAGACACAAGTTACGTGTGCTTGCAAACTGTATCCTGAAACTGCAGAGGGGCTTGTATATAAACTCTGTGCCTTATGGTACATGTCAACTAGCAGGACCAGCTTAAAGAAAATTTTCACAAGTATTCTGTAAGTTTTGGAACATGTAAAAGAAAAAAAAATAAGTCCCTTTTTCACTGAAATAGTAGCATGGCTTTTTGGGAAAGAAGATAATTTTCCTCACTATTGATCTAATTGACAAGACATTTCTGCCTTGAAAAAATTATCTAAAAAATGCAGCATTATTCTGTGGTGTTTACTAATAATTCAGATAGCCTTTTGTAAGTAAGAAGTGTTTATTGGACCAGAAAAAAACTCATACATCTAATCCACTTATATCTGTCCACTTGCATTAAAGAACATGTATGTCACAGTCTAATATTTTATATTCAATCACTAACACTCTGCAGCACTTCATTTTGGTGTGATATAACACCATTGCACTCTTAAGGGAACCCTTTTAGCAGTGTCCTAGAAAAGGTTGGAAAATTGCCATTTAAGAAAGACACATCATAGTACTTTGAAAATGTTTTGTTAACTACTAAGTTTGTCACCATGCATGTAAGCTTGCCCAATTTTATAAAACTTTTATCTTCCTTTTGGTTCATTTATGAGCTCATAATAATATGAAAATTTGTTATAGGAATTCTAACTGCTTTCTATTATGACTTTGTGTTTCTTTATACTACGTTACACTGCAACTGTATGAAGCAAAGCTGTTTTTTAGAAAATCCAAACCAACAGAAATGTACATTCTTAATATTGAAGTTTATTATATTGACACTAAAAAAACCCAGTACTGGAACTGTTTCCAAAACAGTTCTTTTACTACAGCCAGAAATATACCCAGTATTCAAAAATTACAGCTACACATCTGAAAGAATGCACAAATATTTGGAAGGATCTATGAAAGTGTTTGTTATATTTATCAAATTATTAAATGATCACCATTGAATATATTGAGTGCTCTGAGTAAATCACTTTTCAAAATTGTATTGAATAGGCAATGGTATGATGTTTCAAAGATATTCCAGGAGAAATGAACTGCTTCACACATTTATAATAAGATTTTGGAACAAGATCAGAAGTCAAATTAAGATCAGAGGTTTACATATTTTAATTCTGTTAAGACAATTATCTTCTAGCAATAGATTCAGATCTCTCATAGCATTCTGTGAAGAATTCTCTACAAGTATATTGTTCTTATATTTAAGGTATTTCTGGATGTACATGAATTTGGCAGTCTTGATATATTGGCAGACAAGCCAAATGCTTATTGAACATGGCAATATCTGAATTATTGATTGTCTAAATTGCCCAGAAGTTTTACCACCATTACTGCTCCTTGTTCAAGAGAACATATGAGTGCTGAAGCACCCTGCAGATTTGGGCCCCCTTTAAATACGTTTGCCGCATTCTACAAAAAGAGTAAGCAATAAAAATCAACACTTTAATGATTAAATCCTTTGATTTGACAGGCTGGTCTTGCAAAATCTTTGTGATGTGTGAATGGGTGGTTGCTAAGAATGAGATGCCCTTAATGTTTTATGAAACAAAGATTGTTAGTGCATTAATCTGTGTCTTTTCCCTTTATAGATAGCATAAAATATACTGAGGAACACTGTTGATTACTGAGTTTTCAGTTTGATGTCTGCAGAAGTACTTCATGGGTTAATAGAGGGAACTGAGTAATTGTTTGGACATCCAAGTTTGAGTCAGTAAAAAATGCTGAGAAATTACAGGTAGAGTTCATCATTAAGTGTGTTTTAAATTTTAATTTTTATTATTATTTTTAGATGACAATATCAGGTTTGTATGTTATATCTGTGCTTAAAAAAACAGATTTACTCTTTGAAATTGTAATATTTCTCTTGCTGTGAAAACATTTTTCATASAGTGTTGACACTATTTTCTTCATATAGATATTGAAATAATAAAATATGTAAACCCAAAATATGGCATAATTTCATATATATAAGATATGGTTTTAGTAATTAACTATCTTTCTTATTCATTCAGCTGTTGGCACTTTCCTCTCTTTTAATATCTTCTGCTTTAAACATCTTTTCCTTATTCCATCTGTGTTGAACATTCCTTGTATTTTTTCCAGTGTCTTCCCTTGCACAGTGCAGTTTCTCAGCTGCAAGTTCTCTTCTTATTCCTGCAATGTCTTTTACAATCTTACTTGTTCTTTGTTATACTGAGAAATCAGGAAACATCAGATCAAGATACCTAGTACAAATTTAATTTATCCTCCCTTCCTCCTCTATGAATATATATTTGGTGATGTAGTTTTTAATTAGGTGTTTAAATAGCTTTTTTCCATATTTTCCATCTTCCTTCAGTGTGTAGGATGGCTGATATCTTTAAAAGTGGCCACCCAGTATTTTATTCAGTATATGTTTCATTATAGTAAATGGCACTACATCAAGGCTCATTTCTACAAGAGAACTCGAGGTTCCAGGACTTGATTTATGTGTGTGCCTAAGCCTGACAGTCTAGAAATCTCCCTCAGGTGATAAAAAAAATCCTGGAGCACCAAAAACCTACCTCAGGGAACTCTCTACAGAGTAGTGTGGTTTTCAGGGCTCCTGAAGGAACTAATCCTTTGCTTTTATTCTGTAGGGCATATTTACTCCAGCCACTTCAACAGATACAAGCTCACCCTGCTTCTGTTCGAAAAGAAACAAAGCTGGGAGACTGTGTAACTAACTGTGCCACCAAGCCCGATCAGCCCTGCTGCAAGGTAGAGAACCTGCCTAATGAGGAAAGACTGAAGGTTTTCGCTGAAACCTGCACTGAAATTGTCAAGATGTGATTGATAACAGTGCTAGATAAYCTCATCCAGTCTCTCTTTCCCATGAAGGATTGGACAGCCCCTCCAACCTGGGCTGTTCTGTGATTTTGTGATCCTTCCAAGCTCTCTGCCTTTTTCCCAAGCTCACATGACTCTCAGATAGCTCAAGGCTGTTCATATTGCTGTTCATATTTGCATTTGCTGAGTAACAAGATAGCTTTTAAATGCTGGCATTATATTGTGCAAGTATTAACTTTGAGAGTTGACTCTGCTGTGGGGGTCCAGCAATTCAAACTACCTTGATTTGGTATCCAAGTTTCTTCTTCTTTGAAAAYGTAACTCTTTTTTTCCCCCCAATTGAAGAGGCAGATGTGATCCCTTCCATCATGAATTATGCTATGATCCTTTGTCTTCTATTTGTACTAATTCTGGAGATGGGGAAAGATTCCTAGTACACACTTTAGTTTCAGGTTTTCTGAAGGCTTCTCCTTGCTGAATGCACTAATTTTACAGACAGAAGTCCAGAACACCTAATTCTCCCTATGCATTTTTTGGGGATACTGAACGTGAATTGCATCACAGAAGCTGCAAGCAAAGTATCACATGCAGTAAGCAGAAATTAGCAGAGAAACATGTATCCTTCTAAAACTCCCTTCTCACAATACACAAATAAACTATGTTCCTCGGTCTGTCCAGCTATTTCTGATATTTTTCTGATATTTCTATCCAATAACTTTCTGAAACTCATCCATGTACTGTAAAAGAAATACAGTAATAATTTGTGACCCAGCAGAAGAAACCCACAATTTTTAATAAAAACAGGTCTAGCATGTTTTGCACAGTTTAATTAATGAAAATATTTTTGTCTATCATGCCTTCATACTCTGTGGAAAACACTGGGAAGACACATTATGAAATCCAAATTCTAACATGGTATCTAGAGGAAAGAAAAATCTTTTTATTGATTGAGGGGAAATATAGAGAGCAAGATAATGTCATTTTACTGGAACGTTATGCTCAACTGTTGCTGGTGAACACAAGATTCTCATTTCAGGAACCACTCTAAAGGTATCCTTTAAAGAATTTTAGAAGAAAAAGTATAGAAATCCTCTCAGAAAGCTTCTCTCTGCAAAATGACCTTTCAGAATGCAAAAAGGTCAAACATCTTAAGTAATGTTGTGGACCCACCTTCTGTTTCCCCAGGACATGTTCTCATTCAGGAAGTCTGATGCTATTACTTTGAATCAAAGAGCCGGACGAGCATATCCTTCCAGTTTGGAAGATATGCATCTGGTGGTAAGAAGGGATTCTGCTAATGTTCAGGTAACTACTACATGGGAAAATATTACCACTCATTCTTCTGTTTAGCAAAAGTTATTACTCATGTGTGAATCACAAATACATGGAGAATAAATGGAAGAGACAGAATGACCTTTTAGCTTTTCATCTTCTTTTTCCACATATTTACATAGAAAAATTTTCTGGGGTGCTGGATGTCGTAGCATAGGAAGAAAAAACCCAACAACATAAAAAGGAAAAAAAAAATTGCTTTTTTTTGGGTACATTTGCTGGTGATTTGAATGAAATTATGGTGTTCTGCCACATCCAAAAAAAGAGGTCAGGATCTTGCTACTAGTCTTGAGAAATTCCACTGTGAGATGCTGGTAATAGAATCTCATAATCACAGAATGGCTGGGGTTGGAAGGGATCTCTGGAGAGCGTTTAGTCCAACTCCCCACCTCAAAGCAGATTCATCCAGAGCAAGTTGCACAGGATCATGTCCAGCTGGGTTTTGAATATCTCCAGAGAGGGAGGCTACACAGCCTTTCTGGGCAGTCTGTTCCAGTGCATTGTCACCCTCAAAGTAAGGAAGTTTTTCCTCGTATGCTGATGGAACTTCTTGTGTTTCAGTCTGTGTCTGTTAACCCTTGACCTGTCGCTGGACACCACTGAGAAGGCTGCATCTGCAGTGCTGTGTCCAGTTCTGGGCTCCTCACTACAAGAGAGACATGGAGCTCCTCAAGCGGGTGCAGTGAAGGACAACAAAAATGAATGGGAGACTGGATGGAGCATCTCTTTTATGAGGAAAGGCTGAAGCAGCTGGGCCTCTTCAGCCTTGACTGAGAGGGGACCTAATCAATGTCTGTAAATGTCTGAAGGAAGGGTGCCAAGAGGATGGATCCAGGCTCTCCTTGGTGGTGCTGAGCAATGGGACAAGCGTTAATCGGTTGAAACTGATTTGCAGGAAGTTCTACCTGAATATGAGGAAGAACTTCTTTACTGTGCAGGTGACTGTGCACTGGAACAGATTGCCTAGAGGGGCTGTAGAGTCTCCCCCACTGGAGATATGAAATAATCATCTGGACACAATCCATGCAATGTGCTCTAGAATGATGCTGCTTGAGCAGGGACCAGATCACCCACTGTGGTCCTTTCCAATCTCACCCCTTCTGTCATTCTGTGAAAAGCGTCTGGCCCCATCCTCTGGACGCCTGCTCTTAAGATTCATTGAAAGGATCCCCCCTGAGTACTGTATTATTCTCAGGTTGTCTCTGTGTTTTATTTTTTCTTGATAAGTCTTCAAATGAACAAATGAACATTTCATTCTCCCATACTACAAATTCTTGAAGTTTTTCCTGTAAGGCCTTTCCTACATAGCCACACAGTCAAAAATTGTATAATTTCCCATAAGATTTATTACATCATTTTTTATGACATTGACTAATATAAATCTGCACCTTTGTATAAATATTACTTGCATTTATTTGGTGCTGCTGTGAAGATTATGCCCCTGCCTATGTCACACATTGATTTGCAGCCTGAAACCTACTCTTCTCTCCTTCACCAAAACACGATTCTTTGTTTACTTTCAAAGCTCCCATTGCTTTTATCCCATTCTTCACCTTTCATGAATTGAAAACATCATTTACCACTTTAAGTCATCCAGTGCTTCAGCTTTTTCTCCCTTTTAGAATCATAGAATAATAAAATAGTTTGATCTGGAAGGGACCCATAAGGATCATTGAGTCCAACTCCTTGATCCTTTCAGGGCTACAAAACTAAATCATATGACCAAGAGCACCATCCAGATGCTTCTTGAACTCTGGCAGGTTTGGTGCCTTGACCATTTTCCTGCAGAACCTCTTCCTGTGACTGACCATCCTCTGAGTGAAGAAGTGTGTCCATTCTGAACTTTCCATGATGCAGCTTCATTCTCTTTTCTTGTGTCCTATAGCTGGTCATCAGAGAGAGAAGACTGGCATGTCCTCATCTGCTGCTCCCCTTGAGAAATGTTTAGACTGCAATGAGGGCACCCCCCAGCCTTCTCTTCTTCAAGTTGAACAAACCAAGTGACCTCAGCCGCTCCTCACGGATCTTGCCCTTGAGGCGTTTCACTATCTTGATTGCCCTCCTCTGCACACACTCTAGTAGTATGATTTCCTTCTTATATTGAGGCTGCAATATAAAAACTGCACACAGTGCTCAAGGTGTGGCCTCTCCAGTGCAGTGGAGAATAAGACACTGACCAGAATAAGACCTCTGACCAGCCAGCAATGCTGTGCTTGGTAGACTCCTGGTCACAATTGGCTAGTTTTTCTTCCAGCACACATTGTTGACTCACATACACCTTGACATCAAACCAAATCCCCAAATCTCATTCTGCAGTGATGCTCTCCAGGCTCTCATTCTCCATTTTGCAAGTATAACCAGGATAACCCCATCCCAGTTGCAGAATCTGGCATTTACTCTTTCAAATTTCATGTAGTTAGTGATTGCCCACCTTTATAGTCTACTCAGTCCCTAGTGGACTGAAATGTGCTCCTACATCACCATAGGTCTTAGAAGCTGACATAGCAGAGTAGTAGTATAGCAGTAGTAGTAGGTGTATAGTGATAGTAACTTGAACCTTTGTGTTCAAGAAATGTGTAACTCATGTGCAATGTGCAGTTTTGCCAAGAGCAGGGCTTTCATAAGTTGCTGAGTTTCTCTTAAATACAAAATGTCTGCAGAAAAAGAGCACAATCTGTTCTCTATCCATGGTGGATGGAAGAAAAAATGATGGGCATAAACAGCAAGAAAAAGTCTGGTTCAAGTTTTTGTCTCTAAGGATACTGAAATGTTGAAGCAGCACAAAATCTGGATTCTTAAAGCCATGTAAGTAGAGGTGATTCTTCTTCCTGTGCATCTAACTATTTTCAAGTAAAATCCCCTGGGTTTTTATTAGCTACTTGTCTGTCTCAGAGAAGGTAACTAGGAGTTTTGCAAGCTTTAACTAAAGGAGTAGAAGCACAGAAAATTTACACATAGATACCTTTGTTTCTGAGGCTCTTCTTTAAATAGGCTGTAAGCAAAACAAAAATGACAGGCTTGGGTTTATAGACACTTCTGTTTGCTTTGAACATCTGAAGCTTCACAGAACAAGTAGAAAGAGGCATAAAAGGATGAGAAGATTAGTTTGATGAGTCATGTCAGAAGATGAAGAAACCACTTCCATTCCTGAATATCAGTCTAAAAGCTAACATTAAATTCTTAGAACTTTGGCTATATCAGCTGTCTGCAATGGTCAAAGCAATGTGGATGGAATTAATCAATTTAATTAACTGTAATTCCTAGGTTGCTTTACTGTAGGAACTGAGCTGTTATACCTTTGGGCAGCAGAGATTCAGTGGAACAGAAATGTCTTGTTAACTGACATTTCTCTATATTTTCTTAGCAAAACTGAGGGCAAACATGGCATAGTGGATTTTCTAAATCAAACAGTTTAACTGAACTGAATAAAAATCTCTTCCGCCTTCTGCTAACAAATTTCAGTCAGCAGATGCTTTAATTTCTTAAACATAGCCTCTTGTTCATCTTTTGAATGTTCCTGAATTCATAATATCTTCATTTATCTTGTGAAAAGGCAACGTGGAAATAAMATTAAGTTGTTTTTTGAAACAGAAGAAATTTATCACACTTCTACTAGTAAAACATTCATACAGCATTTTCTGTGATCAACATTAAACCATAATAAGCTGGTGCCAAGACTGTGAGAGATGAACAAAAAATAGGAGTACTTTAATGATTTTTGTTTTATCTAGAAAGCTTTTACAATTACAGGATTCCTATCACCACTTTCTTAATGAAGGGTAAATGACAGCATCAGCATTGCTATTGTGATATTTTTGAGGGCGTGTCCCGGTCAGGACAAAATCAGGAGGAGGACTAGAGGAGTCTCCTCTGCAAACGATAGGATTCGAAAACTCCCTTCCCCCCACCTTAGGAATTTCTCAGAGGAAAGTGAAAAAACGGTTTATTTAACAAAACAGGGTGCTGGGGGGTGCAACACAGGCACCAGCGGAAGGAAAGAAAAAATAAATAATGTTAGATAATAAACCTCTCATGGTGGAGAAACCTGGATGAATTCAGAGTCCTTTTTTTCTGGGTGTGGGTCTGCTCTGTCTCCTCTGGCTGGAGCACGGTGTAGGCCCCTCTCCGGGCCCAAGGTGTAGGCCCCCCAGTGATGGTATGTAGAACAGAGTTCAGTGGTACAGTTCCGGAGGAGGAGGAAAAAAACACCCCACAGTCCCAGGGAAGAACAGCAGGCTAGCCAGAAAGCAAAAAGTAAGTTTTTAACTCTCTGATCTTTCTCTCTTGAGAAACAGAAGGCCAAGAGCTAAGAAAAAAGTGAAAATGCTCTCTCTCCTGAGAAACACCAAGCCGAGAGAGATGGCTAGAAAAAAGCAAAAGTGCTCCCTTCGCCTGCACCTGCAGAAGCGGTGGCCGCAGCAGCAGTGATAAGCGGAAGAATGTGTATATCCTTGAAAAAGTACAAACACAGTTCACCTGGCTTCTCAACCCAGCTTAAAGGCACAGAGTTCATATTTTGCATGGAATGATGATAGAGGATATAGCCTCATAAAGTCACCCCAAGACAGGGGGTTAGGTCTTTAAAAAAACAGTCAAAGGCATAACTCTAATAGATTTTTCTACAGTTTGTAGTATGTTATTTATCTATTGTATGCCGATCCTGAACATGGGTTTAGGCAATACTGATGTCCTTATTTTAGCTATTTAGCTATTCTACTTTCATCACTACTGGAAACTAATCACTTAGATGATATCTACATCTCACCAGCCTCCACTGACTCTCCTGTGGATTTGGAGAAATAGTCACTTTAGTACAGCTCTGTTTCATTTAACTTTTGGCCTGCCTCTCCAAGACACTGTGGGCAGAGTCCTTTTAATATTCACTAAGTAACTGTAATAACCTTCAGAAGCTGAAATTATCCTTATTTTTTATTGCTAGAAAGACAGAAAGTTTGAAAAGAGTCGGTAACTAAATATTTAGCAAAATGTTAGCTTAAAGGTTGTACCTGGTATTGTTTTTTATTTATTCCACAATATGCATTGTAATTATTTGGGGAATAATATATATATAACTTAAATAAATTAATCCATAAATTCAGCTTATGATGCAATATTACCTCAGCATGTATTCCCAGTAGGCACACCCACCCACCACAAATACACACGTACACACAGCCAGCCATGCACATAACACACACAGTCACGCTCAGCACTCGCACAAACAGGACCATCAGCCTCATCCGGCTCCCCTCTCTGGCTGAGCAGGATGGAGGTCTGCTAGTGAGAATACATGTACAAGGTGTATCCACCTAGCAGCTGAACTCAGATGTTCAATCAACCAAGCAGTGGCCCCTGGGCGCCAGTCCCCTCAGCTGCTGCCACTGGGACACGTGAACTCCTGAGTCTGCAGCYCCACTCCAGCTGCTGCTCCCGATACATGTCTACTGTCTAGCTGATCTCGCCCTCACAGCCCCCCAGACCCTATGGTCCCTCTGACAGCAGGGATTATCCTAGTCCCTTCCATGGCCAGGTCCTCCTGTGATCTCACCCTTGGAAACACATGCCTGCCTTGCTCCCAGACCACTTCACCTACTTGCCAGCAAGTCCAGCTTGTCCAAGACCCTGCTAGTCCCCACAAACCCACTTGCACACCCTCACTTGCTCCAGGTGTTGCACCACAGGGACATGGGCCTCTGAGTCCTGGTCCCATCCAAGAGGCTGGTGCTTGCTTTCACTCAGTTTTCTCCAGATGCTGTTACCCAGGCACATGAACCATTTGTGCAGAGCAGGAACAGGCAAGTCCACTGACCACCTACTCTTTATGCTGTGCCAGCCGAGTTACCGCTTTATCCCTTTATTTTCCCAGACTTCTTCCTGCTTCAAACCCCATTGATCCTTCCATTTCCCTACCTAGCACAGTGCTAAATCATAATGGCTTCTGAACAATGCTCTTTTTTCAACACCCATGGTTCTATTGGGTGGGACACCCCTGGGTTGCTCAGATGAAGACAACATTTTAGTGCAAAGCTCTGGTCCTTCTGTCATTGTTGTCATCATGACTAGGTGCAGCAGTTGCATGACATGATGCTGCTAGGAGGTGTGTCTGGTAGTCAGCATTTTCCCAAGAGAATGAACACAGCCACTCATAAACTGCATCTCCAAGACATTAAGTATGATTAATATACTCTGAATGTGTTATGTTAGAAAAGTGAGGAATTTTCAAAGAAACAACAGTCTACTGGACATGGATTCTAGATACAGTGGATCAAGATATCACCAGAGTGGTTATTTTGTTACAGACATGTGGTAGATCTTTCTTCTGTCTTCCAACATTGTATTCTCCTGTTTCTGTAGAGGTGTTTTTGTTTATCTGCAGATTGCAATGCTTTAAAGAGAGGATTCTGGTTTTCTCAGTGATACCAAAAAGAGGTGTGCATTTTCCCAAATTTCTGGTAAGGCTTTAGCCACTGGTTCTGTTAAATTTAGTTTAACCCTAGATATTTAAACCCAACCTTCTTACCACCATCAGTGCCTGGAAGAAAACTACAGTTATACACTTGTGAAAATGAATGAACAAATGAATATTAAAACTTGAAAGGCAATTACTACATGTCCTCAAGGAGTATGTCAAGAATAGTACTGAGTCCACTGATGCCACGTTGTATTAATCGTCTTACATTTTTTTCATGATACTTTAGAAATTAAATGTGTTAACACTTAACCTTTTATTCAGCTAATCATACTCTGTAAAAAAACCATTTTGATACCCAGCCAGACTGCCAAGCAATCATTCATCATAGCTCCACTCATGAACAATTTATTATTTTACCTGTGGCAATATTGTAAAATAACACATTATTTTTAAAAGAGCCTTGATCTTTTTTAAGACCATCTTAGCTCCTGTTATTAGCTTGTCAACTATAAATTGTGGCTGCTCAGTGTATGGCCATAGCTCTCAAGTTCACATTGACTCAACATCAAGCAAATATAACTATGGTTTGGTTGTTATTTAAAAGAGTAATTTGTTTGCTCAGAAATTATAAAATTGGTTTCCATATAAAACATTTATGTCAGATAGATGCAGAAGAGCAATGGAGGTTTTCCTCTGGGAARCAGATAATGATCAGATATCCACACTGATGCTTCATGAAATCTGCTGATCTGTTATGTTGATTAGCTTTAAGATGCACCTGAAGACCTTGACAAAAGCAAACAAAATAATTCTTCATTCTTGTCCTTGGATGAAATCTCAGCTAATAGTCTATCCAAAGAGAGGTCTCAGGCATAGATTCCGCTTTTCATCTTCAGTGTATATTCCCATTGTCAGGGGAGTTGTTAGGAGGCAGAGGAAGTTATATTACCAGTGAATTGCTTGTATGTAGTCCTGTGTCTGAGGCTTGAACACTGCAACAAAGGACTGCAGACTTTATCTATATGAACTGGAGGCATGAAAGGGAGCAACTTATGTGAAACTTAGACCATGACTGATACTGTCAGAACTCAGATGTCAAATGACGAGTTATGGAAACAGACAGAAAAAGGAAAAAGAGGATGACTGAGAGTAAGTCTGTCATTGCTTGCTAAAATTCATGAAAATGGGAATTTAAGACAATTTTAGGCTTCCTAACTACTTTTTGGTGATCCTGTTGTATGAGTTACCCAGTAAGAATATTATGAACCATGTTTGGTCAGTAATCCAATAGTTTTTGAAAGCAGCTTTTTTCTACTGCTTTCCATTCTTTTGCTGCTTTGAAATTAGACTATTGCATCAAGCTGATATAAGCAGTCAGGGACTGAAACTGATAAGGAACAGAGCACTCAAATTAATGAACTATCAAATTGTGGGAGGCAGGCAGCATCACATCTTCTAAGGTCTGCACTGGTTGCTAAATTGTTTTCAGAAGCTGTTTAGGATGTTGTAAATAATCTAAGCCTACAAAATATTATATTATCCAATTTCATATTACCACAGCTGCTGCTAGGAGAGAGCTCAATGCTGATTTCTTTTTATGGTCCCATCCCTGTCTGCTTTTCCCTTTTCCCTGTACATATATGTGCAATCAGATGTGTTCTCTACAATTTCTCTAGGACTGTAAACATTGCCTCTAGCACCACCTGAGTCTGTAACTGCCTGACATCAATAATCTTCTTTTTCAGATTGCAAAAGACATCATTTTGAGGGGGCAGAAAAAAGGTCTTGGAAACTGTGCATCCCACAAAGATGAGAGGTTGGAAAGTAGTGTCTGTAGATTTCCTATTTGCTGAGTGTCCAATTAAAGTAATGTTGATGTTATTTTCTGTATTGTGTTGTTAACAGTTAGGCTACTTAAAGCTTTGGATAAGTGTTTATTATTATTTATATTAAGTCGACATATCTTAAATTCTAGTCATAATTGCAATTTATAATGCCATTCATTCTTAAGTATTGGCTTTCCACTGAGCTCTAGACCCAGTGGTGTTGTGGATAGGTAAAACTTTGCAAAATGAAGGCCTTGTTACCCTTGTAAAACCATGGCTCACTTCTGTTACTTCGGCTAAGTAAAAAGGCCTCTGGGAACCAGTTCAGCTGACTTGGAAGTAGAAAAAACAAGTTACATAACTTTCGCATGAACACCTCGTGGTTTATGGTGACTGGTTGAATTATTGTTTGTTGCGTTACAATGGTATGTATTTTGATAATGACTTAACTGTTTAAAAAGGCCTGGTTTTTGTAATAAAGAGCTCTCCTTTGCACCTGCCTGGGAACTCTGTGTCACCCTATCGTTACACAGTGGAATGAATTTTAATAGTTGAAGAATAAATAATATTAAATATAAGTTTCATAGCTTCTACTAAATTATAATTGCACATCTGGAAAAAAAATTGAGTATTTTGTATTTGCATTTCCTTAGTTGAATTTATTAGGCACAAGAGATAGGTGGGTTTCATTGCATGTGAAACAAATGGCATATGCCATGAGAATCATTCACTGGTTTGCTTTATAAAATATATTTTTACAGACCATGAAAATATTTAATAGTAGAATAGGTTATGTTCAAAACCCAGATAATGACAACATAAGACATATACCCAAAAGGACAACAATGTCACTAGACAGAATTTTCATTCTTCCTTCTACATGTTAATATTCCTTTACTGCTGTTTTATAGCACATATTTATAGCATATATTGTCATTTTGTATTTTATAAAAATATTGCATTAAATGGGCAATGAAAATCACAAATGAAAAAATTAAGGCTGGGTCTTGCATCTTAATTTACTTGCTCTGCCAAGGCTTTTGTAGAATAGAGATGGTAATTTTTGCAGTGGAATATATCTCACCTAATATTAGTCCTTAAACCTACTTCAAATAAAATTTCGAGGCTTCTTCTAGAGTTAATGGAAATGGATGAGCACACTCACCTGAGACTGAGATTTTATATTTATCTATTAATATTTAAAGAATAGAAGGAATTTAATTCCAATATGGGCCTTAGAAAATCATGGACCCAGACAAAGTTCTTAGTTTTATACACCAACAAATATGCTGACCCAGCTCCTAAATTTCAAATATAGTTATAAATTACGCAGCTATGCTCTGGTTTCTACTGTTTGGATATATAGAAAAATTCTTACGAAATGAAATGTAATCATTTGAAATTACACCACTAGAACACCTGCCAAATATATCTCCAGCTATTGGGTTCTTTGTTATGAAAACATACATTTTGCTAAGTGAATTGCTGACTATACTTTAAAAGCAAAATGTAATGGCTGAATTCTTATTTAAGYATAAAATTTATTTTGGATAGAGAAAGATATAGATATGTGTTGTGTAAGTCGTTATGCTTAAAACTCAAATTGTGGCATGGGAAAATACTTTTTTCAATATAGCAGATGCCTTTCAATGTCTTCAGGGGAAGTTAAATTATTTTACTGACATCAAAAGAATGTAATTAAACACCTATGATGGCTAAGCAAAATAATAGCAAGTAGAGGCTTCTTCACATTACATTAGGTAACTATACTCTCACAAATGGGTTGGGCATTTCCTCTGAGAGCTTATATATGAAATTTGATTTGGATTAATTAAAATTTGTGGTGAAAATAACAGGCACATTTATTCCACATCAGAAAAATTAAAATAATTAACAATTGATCTCTAAGTGTTGGCTTGCTACTTTGAGCAGCTTTCTAGCATAAAAGGTGTTACCTGTCTACTAAGAAGTGTACTGTAGTTGAAAGCACAAATAAAAACACAGAAGAGAACGTCATATGGCTAACCACTACAAAAGCCTGCTAGACAGGAATCCTCAGTAGCGAATTCAAGTAGAGAAGAAATTTAGGAGCCAAAATTTGTTTACCTAAAATTTTAGGGCCTGAAAATTTGATTCCTCAATTAATAGTAGGTATAGTTCCCTCTTTAACTTATTTGATCTAATAACCATCTTCCAATGTCTTTTAATTTCTACTTTGTCTCTACATGTACCCTCATGCAGAAATCCACCCTGTGGCTACCTAACACGGAATGTGAGATGCAGCAGCTTCTCCTTACTACTCTGAAATATTTAAAGAGAAGGACTATGTATAAAACAAATTGTTTAGATGCCTAGCTTTTAGATGGCTGAAGTTACTTAAGACTGGCATTGCTTTAATATGACTTGAAAACATACATCTTGTCTACAACAAGTACTTGACCAGCTAGTAACCACCACAGGTTAATAGAGGTGCCTCTTTTCCTGTATTAGCATGAACTCTTCATTGGAGAGGTAATAAAATTATTTTTGATATATGGTCATTTCCCAAAATGATTTTTTTGTTTTTTTTTTTTTCCCAGTCTTTAACCTTCAGACATTATTCCCTTATTAAGTCTGCAAGACACTAGAAGAGTTTAAAACTTTCAACATTTTCTGTCTCTGAAAATGGTCCAAAGACGTTTAGATAAAACTAAATATGGAATAGTTGGATACAAATTCTTTCTCTCTGTTTTCCTCTTCTCCCCTCTCAAGGCATCTACTGGTAAGTAGGTAAGGGATTCCCATTTGGCCGAATCAGAAGGTTCTGATGGTGTAAAAATTATTTTGTCATTCATTACAAATAATTTTACCTAATACCATTTGAAGAGATTTAGAATTAAACCAATTGCTTGGTTTTGAAAGCTTTGAGAGCAATGCAGAGATGTAGATCTGTATCTACTCTGTACTACAGACAATACACTCCTTATTTCCCACAAGCAAGAGTAGTGGTTTATATGTTTTTTCATGAAGTAGATGAAAAGGTATAAAAGGGCAGCTGCAAAGAAGATCCGTGTCACAAAACAGAAGGAGATAACATTAACCAAGATACTCATGTCTATTTAGAAAGTGCTGAGGGTGTGCTTTTGTGCATGCTGTGAAGAAGACATATTTTCTTGCATTTTTCTTATGTCACATTGTAAAACTTCAGCTATAAGTTATACCAATATCCCCTTCAGTTTACTCCCAGAGTACATAGAGAAAATACATACTGACTGTAGACTGAACAGTAAACCCAAAGCCTGGAGAATTAATGACTACTACAGTAATGTATTACAGACAAAATCCTGAAATATCGTAGGCCAAGTCCTGTCAAATATCTTCATCTCGGCTGTCAGACCATGTAACAGGGAAAGTTTTATGCTTCAGCTGTATGCAGCAAGTTCTGTCTGGATTGTGGTAATACAGGAACTCTTGCCTATCCCACTTTTAATACCAGCTTCAAAATGAGATTGCTAGTGTGATTGGTTTTATGGGAGAGTCATAAGCCTAAAGGCATATTACTGAGGTTGTTTATGGCAAGGAGTCACAAATTCAGACATGAAAGCAAAGGAATTCTCATCAACATGAATATCTAAAGTCACTTTAAGATGTCAACATCAACACCTCATTGAAAAGGTCAGTATTATGGAAATAATTATCTTTAAGGTGTTAGCCTTCAATGTGTGTGTTTTCAAACATTTTTCTGATCAATGAAAAAGACTGATCAGAAAGCCAAGCAAAAGTGACTGTTTGGAGAAGAGACAGTTGGGTTTTTTTCCTTTTAAATTATTAAATCCTGAAAACAAAATTCTTTAGTAGCACAGAGAACTGAGTCTGCACCGTCTGGGCCCTCATCATGTCAGCAGAAAACATTTGTGTGTGTAACATTCAGTGCAAGGGAATATTGGGTGTTCAATATCAGCCAGCCTGTGGCATACAGGACACAGAAAACAGACTTCATACAAGTGACATAAAGATTAAAGAACTGTCCTAGGACTTGGAAATCGAGAAATTTGTGTCAACAGAGCATTGCTCAAACTGCGTTACCTGAACTCCTCTGACAAGGTATGACTACAACTGTTGAATGTTAATTTGTGACTCTGTCACATCTTGCCATTGGCAAAGTACACAAATTTAAGTTTTTAAATTATTGTTTGACAAAAGCCTATTGCACATGCAATGGTGATTTTATATTCTAGAGTATTCTACTATATAGTCTATCTACTATACAAAACAAAGAAGTGAATGGGTGGTAGAGGCATTCACATGTTTAATGGACTTGCCTACATGTTATTGTAGGCAATCTACTCAGAATGACAAGCACTGATGGTCTCACGTGGCTAATTCTAAAACATCTCAGAATTTCAAAGCATCTTTCTTCCTAAAAATCGAAACCTAAAACATGGTCGTGACCAACCCAATGGAAATGTTAACATAATCCTCGTTCTGACAGGTAGAGGGAATTGCAAACAAAATTAAAAATAAATACTGGCAGAGTTATAAGTGATCTTATTGCAGAATTGGAATCATTCAGGCTGGATGGGACCTCTGGAGGTCTTTAGTCCAGGTGCCTGCTTAAAGCAGGATAAACTCTGTGATCCAATTGGGCTGCTCTTTTCTTAATCTAGTCAGACAAACCTTCAAGGACAGAGATTACCCAAATTTTCCAGGCATTCTGTTCTAATCCTTGGTTAGTGCCACAGTGATTTTCTTCCCTATGTAAAGGTGGCATCTTATTTTCTCTTGTTTTCCTGTAATGCACGTCAGTAGAGAGTCTGGCTTCATCTTGTTGATAACCTCCCCTTAGCTACTAGAAAGCTGCTATTAAGTCCCCGCAAAGCCTTCTTGTCTTCATGCTAGGCAAATTCTTCTCTCAGCCTCTTCCCTCATCTGTCACTATGCTCCAGTGAATCACATTTACAATGTGCATATAGAATAGAAGAATAAAAGTAAAATATATATGTAATGATTTAAAGAGATCCTATCATAAAGGCAAAAATCCACTTATAGCTAAATCAGATAGTAGTAAGAACTTAGCATGAATGACATTTGGATACCATTTAAAAGCATTTTACTAGGTGCTGTCAAGCTTGCTATCAGACCATTAGGAAGATGATACTTATCAAARCCAAAGAAATGAAATTAAACCAAAGGCCTCAGCATTTAGAGAGGAAATGAAGAAATTAGCAAAAATACTTTTAAGAAGTGGATGATGGGAGAAGCTAATGCTACTGAACATCAAACAGAAACTAAGTACAGGAATCTATTGACAAAGATAGAAGGTACAAAAAGAAAGTTTTGGTAGAAAGTATAAAGGTAAGTAATTATCTAATGTACAATAAGAAATAAAGGACTCATAATAAGTTATCACTTGTTTTCTCAGTAAAGAGGCACTGGAAAAAATTTACTAATAAAGATATTCAAGACATCTATCTGTTCAATAACTGTTAACAGCTAAAGAAAATGATCTGGGTATTTACTGGCCTGTCTATCCAACTTTGATTAAAGGCAAAATAGAAAGTACCCAATACTGGACATTATTAGTAAAACACTTAAAGAGGATAATTTAATAAATACCAGTCAGGATTGATTTATAAATAATAACAGTCATATATATGCCCTGGTACTTCTTATGAGGTTAAAAGCGTGGTTTGTAAAGGTGTTGATCCATTTTTTGTAGAGAGTTATGATTAACTGTGGCACTACATTTTCATTAGGTGGATTAATGTCAGAGGAATACCAAGAGTTCAGTGGCTTACAAATTACAGACTTGCAACTGCCGGTATTTCTAATGAGGTCTTACATGAGCTTATTCCTAGTTCAACACTTTCTACGTATTTTATCAATTATATGGTGTGAAATTACCACTGACAAAGTTGTAACCGTGACAATGGTAAACACTTAGGAAGACAAATCAATGCTACATAAGAATTTAAATCACTTAACAATCTGGGTGCTATCAAAACATTTGTGTGAAGTGCAACCAAGTGTAAGGTTGTGCTTCTGGATAAAAAAGAACATGCGTTAGAGGTATAAGAGGAGAGTATGTTCACTCAACACAGAGGCTTAAACTGATTCTGTGTCACAGTGAAAGCACATACGCAGAGTACTGAGAAAAGCTCAGGCAGCTGCTGGATACAAAAATAGTGAAATTTGTTGTAAAGATAAGAAAGATCATTTTGTATCACTGCCTTTGTCATTGTTTTACTGGAACATTGCAGCAAATTAGGGAATTAATAGTTCAAAGAAATTGAAAACTCAAAAATTGGTAAAAAGCCATGACAAGTCTAAACTACTGCAGGTTTTATCTCCTATTACAGAAGACAGAAAGACGAGGTGCGAGTATAGTCTTTCCTGAAGATAATCTCTTATTGATAAATAACAAATCTGTTCATGCTCTTCATTCCAACAGCCAAAGCAATATCTAAAAGCCAGAATGGAATAAAATAATAAACAAATGTCAGCAGTGAAAATAATTAGTCAAAGGGAACATTTACAAAGATGCTTTGTGGATCTTTCCTTCTCTTGAAACCTTTAAATTGAGGTTGCATGTGATAGAGAGATGCTGTAGCTCGTCTATAGCCTTTGGACTGGATGCAGTAACTGACTAGGTAATCCTCACAACTGGTCACGTGAGACAGGCTAAAGATGAGCAAAAGAGTCTTTCATAGCCTTAAAATCAATTAAAAATGGTGATTCAAGGTGACAGTTCCATATGGTCTATTCATTAAAATGAAGACGTTGATCAGTGTTGTTCGTGGAAGGAGTGATCCTTATTGTTCCATTGCCAATTAGAGTAGCRTTCCAGCATGTTTTGATACTGGTTGCTAAATGTTAGAATAAGCTTATCAAATAGCAGAGCTGTGAATGCTGTGCCTGCTGCCTGTCAACGAATTCAGAATGTGCCTTCTCTGTACTAATACTACTTGCTCTATCAAGCAGGCTGATGTATGAATAGCTGACTGGGTTTTCTGGAGGTTAGATTTGGCACATACTAATTTGATTTGCACAAAACATAGTCTTGTGGACAAGTTAAGAACCATGACTTTGCTGTGAATGTTTGGAAAAACAAATAATACAGATTTTGAAACTTCCTCTAAGATTTTTTTTTAAATGAAGAATGAGAATGTTTGTGTTTTCTGGCTTGTTTGATTTTGAAAGATTCCATTATCTTTTCTTATAATAATTCCTTTCAACTGAAATTTCTTATTCACTAAGGGATAATTAATTTTATTTTGTAAAGTGAATTCCTTAAAGTATTGGCTTTGAGGGTGGCTGTTACCATTGTTTTGTAATGAGGTTAAGCTTCTCTTCAAGTAAGATGGTGAGTCTAAAAGCATAAAAGCATGAAAGAGAGTAAGAGCACGTAAGGGTCAGAGTGCAAAAAACATTTTCCACAGTGGTAAAGTGGAGTTTTACTAGTTAATTTTTCCAGCAAACTTAAATAAGTTTAAAAGAGGGAACACTGCTTAAGACCAGTTAAAGTCACCAGTTCACTCCATAGACTAAAATGCCTGTTACAATGTGGAATCTTTAAAATAAAATAAATTATTTTTCTGGAAAGAATGTGCTTTTTCAACATGAATTTGTTTAAGAAGTCTAAACCATTAATTTTTGGGTATAATCAAATAATACCTTGCTGTGCTATGAACATTTTTGCTTCTTATTGAATCGGGTCAGTGTCATGCTTATTTTTTCTAAGGCAGACTTTTATTTCATTAAATATGGTATACCAACCATATTGGATAACAGCTAACAAATATACTTCAGAGCCCTAAACCTTTTTGCTTTTTCTTAGAGTTTCTTAGTGTAAGTATTACCCTACTTTGTAAAAATTAAGCTCCTGTGTATTGGGTTTGCATGTCCAGGTTTTGGTATTGGGAGAAGACAGGGGTGGCTTCTGTGAGAATCTGGTAGAAGCTTCCCCTCTGCCCAACAGAGCCAATGAGAGACAGCTCCAGGATGGACCCTGCTGGCCAAGGATGAGCACATGAGCAATAGTGGTAGCACCCCTGGGATAACAGGTTTATGAAGGGGTAAAACTTCTGGGCAACAGCAGCTGGACAGAGAATATGTGAGAGAAAAAACCCTGCAGACACCAGGGTCAGGGAAGAAGGAGGGTTAGGTCCTCCTGCACTACTCAGGGGAGGAGGAGGTATTGCAAACTGGGAATAAGGGTAAGCCCAGGGAAAAGGGAGGGGTGGGGAGAGAATGTTTCAAGATTTGGGTTTATTTCTCATTACTCTATTCTGATTTTCTTGGTAAAAAATTAAGCTAATTTCCCCAAGTCGAGTCTGTTTTGTCTATGACAGCAATGGATGAGTGACCTTTCCCTGTTCTTATCTTGACCCAGGAGCCTGTGGTTGTGATTTCTTTCCCCCACCCAGCTGAAGAGGGGAGGGATAGAGAGGCTTTGGTRGGCACCTTGTGTCCAGGTGGGGTCAACCCAACACAGTCTGCTAAGGAATCATGTATGATTATGTCCTATTGTCAATGAGCTGAAGTATGACAGAGTTTGATTATAGAAAACTGAAATAAAATTGAGGGCATCAAGAGAASTAGTATGTTAAAAGCAGAAAGCATTATTGGGCATAAGGATTTGTATTACATGAAAATATCACTAAATGAAAGCAAGGTTAGTGAAATATATGTTATCTTGAAAATTATTTGATTTATATATGTGATTAAGTGCTCCCAGGTGAATGTCCCRGTAATTCAGGGAAGAGCAATCAATATTTGTGACCTGACACATGACCCTTGAAAAACATGTTGTACAGTGGATATATGTATACAAAGAAATTTAACRATTTGTTATTTGCTGCTTTCTGGTTATCATGTGAACTGAATGTACGATGATAAGAATTGCTGGCATTTGGCTGTATGCTTAATGGATGGATGATAGCCAGTTAAGAAGGGCATGCTAAAAGTTTGAAAGAAGGCGGTAACCATCGGAAGACTGTATTATGGGAATAAAATTTGCCTGGGGAATCAGGATGTTTTAATCTTTGCATTCCAATCACCTTATTTTACGCTTTGATAACCAGTACCAGTGTTATGCTTGCTACTTCTAGTACACTTTAGTTAAGAACCTCAGCATGATCAAACCCTGTGGCAAGGCAAGCCTTAACAAGCATTAGCTACTGCAGCACAATTACAAGCAGACTTGTTGGAGGTAAATTACTAACTGTCCTTTGTGATGCCTGAAGGACAGTGGAGCTCCTTGAGTGCCCACATTGGTGAGTGTATAAAGTACATCTGCTATATATAACTAAAAGTACCTGCCCTTTTCTGGGACTTCTCAACAGGTAAGTCTTCCATTCTCAGGGAAGTGCTTTATTAAAAAAGTATTTTACAAGCTACTGTTGGGCTAGTTGCCTGAGACACATTCAATGTTGGTCTAAGTTGTACGGATGGTTATGGATGTGATAAGATGATTTTGAAAAATGGTTTTGAACTTACTACTCCATTTCAACACCAAAAAATCAATGCACTTCTTCAAGATGATGTGTTTAAACTCACTCCATATATTCCTTCTATCTGTCATATCCTTTGCACATTGACTTTGGGTGAGGACTATTTTTGTGTTTATTTTCTAAAATTACAGCAGTTGTTTTGTAGATAGTGTACAAACACTCCTCTTGAAGATACGTTTATCTGAGATTATAAATGTTTATTTTCTAGCCTAACTTCCTCTCTACCAAATTAGTTCCAAATCAAAACGACTATCAAATATAAGATTTTTTTTAAGGCAGTATAATTTACTTCAGCTGAGTGGGTGAAAGTGCCTGTGTCCAATTAAAAATTATTATCCTGTGAACTGCTACCTACATACAACAGACATTTTCTTTATAATTGCTCTCATCAAAACGGCACTCAGTGTAGCAAACATATATCAGACATATTGCTTTTTGCCAAGTAATTTTCTTTACCAAAAATGAAGGAAAGCATTGGCATTGTGTTATCAAATCACTTTATTCACTTTTCAGTTCTTAGGATACTCATGCTTCAGGAAACCTCTGATGTGTGCAATCCCATTCAGCAAATTCATTACACAGTTTCCCAAAAGAATTATTTAGATGCCTGTTTAGATTAGCTTTTCACTATTTTGTTTCTAAATTCCTATGCACTTGAAAAATAATAGTAATCCAAACAGTTGTAAATCTTCTAGTCCACTATAACCAAAACTAAGAACCTTACCAGTAATTCAGCTTAATAAAGTGTGTTGGAAATAGGCTGTTCTTTTTAGGAGAGCATCATGGCTGCATCTGATATATATTCTTGTTAAAACACACTTTTTTCTCCAACTGAAGTAATATGTCACAGTTGCTGAAATGACTATAACCAGCATCTGAAAAGCTAAGCAAATGAGCTAAGTTACCATATAGTACATTTTTGGCTCAACAAGCTTCATTTATCTAAATTAATATCTTCACTGTTTATAACTTATCCGTTGTGGCTTTTGCAAGCTGTCTGTTTGTACTGTGTTTGCATGCAGAGAAATTTTGTTGCATCATATAAATTCTGAAAATTCATTAGGCAGTGACAAGCCGTTCATTTGTGTGTTTGCATGCAAAATAGGAATATAAACACCCATCCTCTTATAGGTATGCATTTTCATGAACTTTTAAATTCAATTTTGTGTTGATATGTATGTGAACCAGTTCAATGCATATGTAGTGGTGACTAGAAACTGCTTAATTGTGCATATTACTACTACACCTATTTGATTGCAACAAATGCTGCCCTTTTGTGAGACTTTGGTTTCACTAGTTAAGTTCTGAAAAAGAAAATTAACTTCCAAAAGAAATGGGAAAAACTAAAACCACAGAATTTCATTTCACCATCTGAAACCTAGACCCTAAAATGGGTTAGTGTGCCTTCTTCCCCATTTTCCTACTTCTTCACTTTCTGCATTCCTATTTCAGTGCATGCTGTGAGTATTTATTTCAATGGGATTTTCACACTGGAATGCCCTACAGCAACTCGAGCTTGAGCCCTGCTAATCAAAACCGTTGTACCCAGAAGATAACATACAGCAGTGGTCTGGGTTGACCTTGGCTGGCTTCCAGACACCTGCCTAACTGCTGTGTCACTCACCATACTCAACAGGATGAGGGAGAAGATGAGACAGAAAACSTTGTAGGTGAAGATAAAGATGGGAAGATCACTTGCCAACTATCATCATGGGCTTAAAAGACTCTACTTGGGGAAAATTAATTTTTTGCTGATTAAAATTGCAGTAGGAAGGTGAGACACAAAGACAAAAACTAGAATACCTTCTCCTGTTCTTTTATGCTTTTTTCCTTAGCTTTTGCCTCCTCTACCCAGCCCAGACCTCTGAACAGTGCAGGGGGAGGGGCAATGGGGGTTTCAGTCAGCCCGTAATAGTTCCTCTCTGCAGCTCCTTCCTCCTCACGCTTCTTCTCTTCTGCAGCGTGAGTTCCCCACAGGCTGCAGTCCTGCAGGATAAACCTTCTGCAGTGTGGGCTCCTCTCTGCGGGCCACTGTTCCTTCAGGGCATGTGGGGAATGCTCTGATGTGGGGTCCTCAACAGGCTTCAGGGAAATACCTGTTCCACCATGGCCCTCTCAACTGGCAACAGGCAAATCTGCTCCAGCACCTGGGGCACCTCCTCCCACTCCATCTTCTTAGACCTTGGGATTTGCAGGATTGCTTCTCACACATTTATTTCCTCGGTACTCACTGCCTTTGTTCTTTCTTAAATGTGTTTTCTCAGAAGTGCCACCACCTTAGCTGACAGGATCAGCTGTGCCCTGGGGAGGGTCCCTTTTGGACCTGTCTGGATCCAGCCATATCTGGCACGGGGCAGCCCCCAGTTTTTCACAGAGGTCACCTGCTGCATCTCCCTCATTGCCAACACCTTCACACTTACACCCAATGCAAACACTACACTAAAAATATCTAATGAGCACAAATCATATATAGGGTCACTTGGCAACCAGCAAAAAAATTTATATGTTCAAGCAGAACTTT
Source organism: Amblyornis subalaris (assembly GCA_018881555.1). NCBI lineage: Eukaryota > Metazoa > Chordata > Aves > Passeriformes > Ptilonorhynchidae > Amblyornis > Amblyornis subalaris. Next base: position 15,671,312 of record JACAXG010000009.1, on the reverse strand, counting down.
CACTCTAATATTTAATCTTTCATTTCCCTCAGAATATAATCTGCACTATATTTTAATGGATTTTAATTATGTTAAATGTTATTGAAATAAGGTTGCATTTGGTAATAATAATACAAATGGATTTGTGTTCTCTATGGGAAATATTAAATTGCCTAGTTAAATGTGTCTGTGATAACTTCACACATCATCCCAAAGGAGCCAGAAGCAATGTAAGAAGTAATGGCTAGAAACTCAATGGGGTTGACTTAATCTGTTTTCACCAAGACTATTATTAATTAAATGTTACTAATATTTTTGCAAATTACAGAAATGACCTTAGGAAATTTCTCTTAATCCCTGCAGACACCATGACCACAGTAACAACAGTTCTATTTTTCCCTTTTAAGAAAAAGAAATGGAGGACAGAATAGAAAAAAGTATTAGCCATTTCACCTCAAAATGATTTCTATACTCATATCCAGAGTCAACCTTTCCTTTTTTGTTTGTATGTATATGTCTCATTTAAACTTTTTTCTATCTGATCAGAGTAGCAGCTGCATGAAAAGGTGGGGTTTGTTCTCTTTGCCTCTTAGTGACATAGGTAGTTCACAGAAGCTGATTTTTTTTTCAGTATTATTAGGTCTTTCTGGAAAAGAAAGTAGCTTATAAATATACAATGTATTATAAAATAATTCTCTTTATTTGTCTTTCTCAGTAGAAATTTGTCATTTCCAGAACAACTCTTGATTTATTTATTCATCAAATGTTTTAAATATATTTTTTCTCTTTTTTTACTAGTCAGCTTTTGAGCTAATTTGTGTTCTTCTTGATGTACTGAAGGGCGTATAATAGGAACAAAGAAGACACTGCCTGCTTTTTCCCTTCTTAGCTGAAGAAACTCGGAAGTGGCAGTTTTTGCTGTAGAGTTATATTAACTATTTAATTGACACAGACAGTGATAAAGAAGTATAAAATATCACTGCAACTGCTATATGACTTCTCTGCAGAAGTTAGAAACTCTTCCTTGAAATTAGAGTTGCTTTCAGTCTACATATATGAGTGCAAACATTCCAAAATTTCTGAGGAGAAGGCACGTATTATCATATCCCAAAAATGTCTAAGGCACATGTATAAGTGGGGTCCCTGAATGATGTTCCAAAGAATAAAGAAGCGAAAGTATTTGAAGCAGTCATGTCATTCTAAGGAGACTTTGACTACAAAAAGGCAGTGGGTCTTGTATTTTCAAGGCTAAAGGATGTAAATAAATTACAAGTTTCCAAGAAGGTTCACACAAAGGATGAGAAAACATTCAATATGTGGAAATCCAACCTCAATATGGTTGATTTTCTACAAAGAATATTAAGGTTTGATCACAAATTCAATAGCAGAGCTTTTCAGTTTATTAAGCAAAGTTAGAACAGTGACTATAGGTTAACACCAGGAAGAGAGATTCCAGACATGTCATATGTACTTTTTGTCACCACTGTGATCAATTGAAGAAGGGTTCAAGTAATAAAGCTTCTTCATCACTAAATATTTTTAATTATAATGTAATTTAATATGAAACCTAAAAAAACCTCTCCTTCCAAATTCATGTGATCTAGTTCAGCACTAAATTACTCTGAAATATCATATGGCCATGTCATACAAGTTAGATGATGAAGCACTTTTTCTGGTTTCACAGTCAATAGATCTATAAAGGTCACCTTTGAAATTATGTCATTTCAAACAAGTTTCTTCAGAAAATCAGGTGATACTGTACTTTGTGGATACAAGATCCTGCAGCTAGTTCAGTATATATAGATAAATTTTTTCTCCTAAAGACAGGACACTGATAATAATGGGAACTCATATTTATTCAGAGAAATATACTGAAATAATTATAAATTAGAAAATATGCAATGAAACATTTCTGTTATTAAAGGTAATAAGCATTTATTTACAATGATGTTAAAAACCCTACCTTGCTCTTCCTGAGAATTCTGTAGCTCACCTAGGTTAGAAAACCAAGGTAAATATTAAGGTCCTCTGAGGCATGGAGATAACGCATTCAATACTATATCACAATAAAAGTGTCAATTGTTATCTGTTTTTTGGTTTTATCTTTGTGCAGGCAACGATATATGACTGTATCACTTTATTGCAAAGATATTCAAAACATTTCTGTCCAGAAGCAGGTAAAACAGCCTTGTGTATGAACAGAGGCAATAGAGATAATTGAGATAAGCTTTATTTTTTGCAGTCATATTGATCATGTTATGATAAGAAGCTTATTTGAAAACTGAGAAGAAAAAGAACATGCTTTGCTTGAAAATAAATCCAATGCACTTCAAATGTCAAAGAATTATGGGTAGGTCTTGGGTACTTATAATGAGAAGAAAAAACAAACCTTTGAAATAAAGCTGAAAGGGAGAAAAAACTTCTGAGGGAAAATTGTAGCTAGTGTAAACATAGTTGTATCCAGACTATTTGTTTAATTCTCATACAGAGCAGGTATACAGTTTCCAGAAACTAGTGGAATCATCATTTTGATGATTGACTAAATTTTTTTTTGTGCTTTATAGGAACACAAATATATGTATGTAACCTAATATTTGGATTGCTGCATACTCTCACTAATGATTTTTATATATTTAGTGGGAAAACAGTAACTCTTCCCATATTTTTCTCATTTCTATGAAAATTCTAGTGCATTTTTGCAAAAAAAAAAAAGGATGTGTAGATATCTGGCAATTCTTGTCATTACTGTCTCTTCCTAATTTTGCTGAATCAAGACACAAACCGTTTGCTTTTATCATACACCTATTGTGCCAAATTACCAYTTATTTTCTTTATTGATAACTGTGAATAGTAAAACTATGAAAAATCAGACAAGTGAAAAGACTAACACTTTCAAGATAAACCTGTATTTAAACCTGCAGCTAGGTCAACAGCAACACAGTTCACAGGGATCTTCATAAGGATTATTACATCTGAAAGCTGAGGCTTAGATTGGCCTTTCCTAACTAATGGGTCAGATAACCCAGGTTTGTCAGGGAGGACTATAACTATCTGGTTCCCAGAAGTTCAGGTATGCAGAACTAGCAGCCACAAAGAACTGATGGTTCTACATAGATTTAATATATATTTATGTAAATAGGTGTTCCTGGACTCAGAATACCCAAGTTAATACCTTCAGAAATGAGGCCATGCATTACCACAAACTATGTCTCATAAAATAAATTAGTGTAGCTGTGCTTCTCTCCAAAGTAAAATTTATGACTGGCTTTGCTGTATTCAATATCAGCATCTATACAGAAAGCACACTGTGGTTGAACTCCATTGAAATTGTTTTCCGTGCAATAAAAATAATCTTCTTATAAAGCATCTGAAATATTTGTTTGTTGGACAGGATTATTCGTTATCTAAATATTTTTATCAGATCAGTGTATTAAGTTATTTTTATGACTGGAAAACTTACTAAAGAGATGCAGCTGGGGAAATGAGCAGGGGGCTACATGCAACCACAGTCCATCTCCAGAGGTGATATTTTATACTGCACTGGCTAGTAAGGGTCTGACAAGAACAAAAGTAGAGACTAAAATGCTGACAGCTTCTTCTTCCTTCACCCTGTTACCAGAAAATCTTTATGTGTCGTCACATTCTGGAAGCTGTCCCCAGTCTATTAGGCATGCCTCTCTGATGCAGCTAAAGTTACCCATCTTCTTTGTCTAAAAGATCCAAAGCATTTATTTCCACTGCAATATTTTGCCTGAAGGTCATGCATTAGATTTGCGGCATTCTGAGGTTTCCCTCAAATGTTTCAATATGGTTGTTGCCTTTCTCTGCAACAGCAGCAGCCCATGTTTATAACTGAGCAGTTCAGTTTGTTTGCCCAACTCTCTTTGCATTCCTGGGACTTACAACTCACTGCAATATTAGTTCTTGTTGCCAGGGCACTTTGTATAACACTTGACTCTATTTTAATATACACCTATTTTTGGAGCAGTGCAATGAACAGAGCTTCGCCTTAGTAGTTTATTTTATTCAGACATTTATTTGGAAGATATTAGTTCTGTTAGGGAATCCACAGATGACAGATTTCTCCATTCATCGGTAGTAGACCAAATATGGCCAAGACCAGATGCTCATGGCTTAAATGTGAGTGCAGAAAGCCTTATACTCTGTGTGTTAGGTTAGTCCCAGATAATCTGCACTGATAATATGTGTTCTCAGTTTACTTCTTTTACACGATGTTCAGTTGCTTGTCTGTGAGAACAAGTTGGCTGTAAGCTACTACTAGTGAGTAGAGTACTCTGGTGCCATACTGTACCAGCTCTGAGCTAATACGCTTAATTAGCTAATATTCACCAGTACAAAATGGTGTTGCTCTGAAGGGATAACACAAAGCTTCTAAGTCTGTACTGTGCATTTGTATAACCAGTATACTAATGTTTGCCTTTGGCTGAACTGTCTGATCTCTTCTGCACATGCCATGCAGTCTCAAGTGAGGCTGCCTCAGGCTCTTTCGAGTAGAAAGTAATGAAATCTCTGGCTTCTTTAACATGTATTACATTGGCTGACAAATAGAGTGTCTGTATGCAGGCAGCCTGGGCTGGAGGCTGAGGTTGGCTTTCCCAGCTGTGTGGTTTAAGTCTGAGACAGACATTCCCACCAGGGGAAAAAGCAACCAAACATCATCACCAGTTAAACAAATTTTTCTTCTGTTTTCTCCTAAGAGTGTTTTGTGTTGCCAGTATTTGAAAAAGGTTTGGCTTTAAATTTCAACTGAAGTACCTGATTACAGAAGGCAAAGCAACCATAAAAACAGGAATTGAGTGTCTTAAATGCACTGAGTGACAACACAACGGTTACATGGGGTGAATGATACCTTTGTGGAAAGAGTAATTCATGTTCATTAAAAAAACAAAGTCAAATTACTGGTGAGTGAGGCAGGATTGGAAAACTAATCTGTATTTTCACACCATTATAAAATGCCTAGATATTCTTCTTCAGATTTTATACAAATAGCACAACAAAACTCTTTGAACATCACCACTCTTAAGTTTAACTTAATCATACATTCATTAATTCCTGCCTCGCTTTCTTTTCCCTACTTTTTCCTGGTGTAGTGTTTTCTCCTTATTATCTCAGTAGATACAAACTAGCATGATAAAATATTTTGCTAAAAATGGAATATTTTTTCTTATCAAGAGCAGTCATTTACTGTGCAATTATATCCAGCTTTTTCTGTTGTTCAGTCCTTGTCTCTAGTAGACTTAATTCGGTGCATTTCTGCAGCTGAATAGATTGACTGGTATTAAAAGGAAATGCAAAAATTAATACATAAGGAACCTCTGAGGCCAGTTTTTCCCTAGGAAATTAAGGGAGGTATGGGAATGGAAAATCCATAAGGGATGTATCCTTCCGTGTTTTGCTGTACAGCAATCTGTCTTATCTAACTGGAAAAATAATTTTCAGGTTTAAGTAATAACTTCTGGTGTCCATATCATAGATGTGAATGAGAACATAATATCCAAACAGTAGCTCAGGAAGGCATTATCCTTAAAAATGACAGAACCAAAAATATTTCTAGGCACATGGAAATGGTCAGTCATCAAACTGTGCCCCCAACAGCTATGCAAAGAGAACAGTATTTTCTCTCCCCAAGGCTACTGTTCCATCTTGTACAATGGCGCTGATAGCATTCACTATTCCTCCCTTTCAACGCGTGCATCTAATAATGGACTTCCAGGTAGATGTGCTGAAAGGCATTCCTGAACCTAGGGAAGGAACATGCTGCTTTGTTGTTATTTTCTTAAATGAAACATAAGGGTTAGCACTAAGCCTTCCAACAGTTTTGGAATGTATATTGTCACTACATATCTCTCTAGGGAGAAATGGGAAGATGTGCAATACCACAATAAGAATAACCATGAAAACAATAAATAGAGTTAACCAATATAACTTTCAAATAGATTTATGTTCATCTAAATAGATTTTATTTGGGTATCTGAGACAATTATCCTAAATGTAGACCAAACACTGGCATATTCTACTATTATACTCCAACAAAGGTTTTGGCAGCAGATAACTTATACTTTATCCGTCCTTGCATGTGGTAATACACCCAAAGCATGTCATTTGTCAACATAATGACAATTCCTGTATTCCCTGAATGCCTAGAGGAAAAGGTTTAAATGCAACATTGTTTCTGGCTAAGGGGCAGTCATCTAAAAAGCTTGAAACTTAAGCCTCTTCTTCGTTTCACAATATCTGGGAGATCTGGTACAGTATGTTCCTGCAAAAGCCCTGCTTAAATCTGTGGCCAGTTTCTCCCAGGCTATGATCAAGACAGAGAGTACAGGAGTTGTTTTATTTAGGTTCTACAGCCTGATATTAAAGAACTGAGGTCACCTGACAACAGACCATTTTAAGAAAATGAATTTAAAATTAAAAGTGTGCAATTTTAGCTGGGCTCTGCAGACTCTCAGGACTTCAGTCCTTTTTTAGTACCACAGCACTGGAAACCAGTTGGTCAGATGAGGATACTGTGATAGGTAGAAAGAAAAAGACTGATAAAGTTCTCTTTCCTCTTTTCTAATATATTTCAGAGGTTATTGGTGTAGAAAATCCAGAAACCTCAGAGAGAGGTATGATTAAGAAGTTAAAAGACAACATGCAATGAGCTACCTAGGTCATTGCTCATTTAGACTGTCCTTGGTGGAGCAATTTGAAATCCAAAGTAGGTCACAAGTCAATTCATTTTGTAGACTTGACCTTTTACTCAGTGRATATTTAATCCCATCACAAAACCACTGGATAATGTTATAAATATCAATTTTGAAACAGCCCTTTTGGGACAGTATCTTTATCTTGGCAACTGGTTTCTGCTGAAAAGATACCAAAAGAGTTAGGATAAAAACTCTTCTAAAATACTAACCTTCTCCTACATCATGTGCACTTGTATATTGATAGGTCGACAGCTGGATATTTCAATTATATTAATTTCTTAGATAGTTGAAAATATATACAGAAAATGTGACTAGAAATACAATCAGGGCATGAAAACTACACCTTTCATCTCTACAGCTCCTTCTCAGTTTAAGCAGTCATTATATTTTTTTGTTTCTCCTACCTTTTTTCTTTTTTTCCTTACTCTGTTATGGTCACCACACTGTCCTGCTACTGTGGTTTAGCAGCAGCCAGTGAATAGCCCTTCTATGTGAAGAACATTAGGAAGGAGTGCTCCACGAAGACTTCACACCAAATGGAAGAAGGACCTGAAGTGAAGGATAGAATCTGTCCATTAAACTCTGTATTTATGATCAAATATGATCAAATCTAGAATASTGAGGTCTGGGGTTATTCCAAAGATGAACTTGTTTCTTTTCCTTAACTTGTGTTGTTCTTACTGAGGAAAAAAAAAAGAAACAAGCAAAAAACCCCATGTACTTTGAGCTGAATTAACTGCAACTGAAATTCTTGGCAGCTTTAAAGACAAATAGAGTCACACAGGCAGTGCTTCATACCAACAAAGCATTCCATATTGAACTTCTTTGTTTTCTTTTACATGTATTTGCTTTTGTTTCTATTTTTAGAAACAAAATGTTGGAGGGTGGCACTTTGAGATTGGGGTGTGGTGTTTTGTTTATCTTCCCTCTATAAATGAGTCTAGATTGGAAATTAAGTGTGAGGTGAGGCTCTTTGGCGGGATCCCTAGAAAAGTCAACCCCCAAATTTTAAAGCTCTTCAGAGTTGTTCTGTTAACAACAAGACAGTGCACATGAGGTGCCTGGAGTGAGAAACAAATTAGTTAAATTTTTCGAGGTTTCAATTGAAACTGTGGAACTGATTTTACTTACCGCTATTGAAGACCAAGGAAACCCTCAATGCTAGTGACTGTTGAGAAGCAACCTGGACCTGTGGCAGGAGCGACTACAGTCTTTTGACTGTTGTGGCAACTTAGAAGCATGTGGACCATGAGGACCCATGTCAGCACTTCTCTTTGGGGACTTGGGGCCCCAACAAACTTGAGCTCCAAAAGGCTGACTGAGTTTCACCAGGAATCCAAACAGGGGAAGAAAGGAGACCTACACATACCAGGAACTTATGTGAGAAGGAAAGAAGTTATGAGGAAGGTAGGTTAAAAAAAAAAAAAAGTTAGATAAGTTTAAGTATTTGACTACCCAAAGCAGTTGGGTACTTTCCATCAGATGCAGGAAATCAAGTAATGCATTTTAATGAAGAAAAAAATGCCTTCAGTAGATAATACTGCTTGTGTATTAATAATATAGTTTATGCTTTTGCTTCAGGCCTAAAAATATTTTGCTTGACTGCTGTTAAGGTTGGTTTCCACTTTTCTCATCATCTAGTTTCTCCATCTATTTGTTTTAATGAAAATAGAATAAAGATTGTAATTTAGCAAGTGATTTATCTTTGATAATTTAGATATCTAAAAGTATAAAATTAGACTTACATAGATGTTCAGGCTTTCCCTGTAGCTGGCAGAGATAAATAGACACCTTCAAGTAATGACTCAACCCCTTCATAACATACGTATTAGACAGCTGGAATTAATTAAAGCTATTTTTTCTCTTGCTCTCTTCACTGCAGAGAGAGTATGGATAATGACTGTACACCCCTCGTCCGTCTTTCAGAGAGTGGAAATTAGGTAAAGCTAATTCTAATTCTGCTGAATGGCTTGAGTAATCCCCCATACAATAAAGTCCTGAGCTAGTTGATGTCTCCAGTAGTCATTGCAACCTAAATAAAAGCAATATATTTAACAATATTTTAACTGTAGTGGAGTAAGATATGTCTGTAGTTTGTCTGCTGCTGTTTAAGTATTTCACATCCGACCACACATTAATGTTGAGACCTAATAAAATGACAACTCTGATCGCAATATGTGAAATTATGTTTAATTGCCTTCCTCCTCAAGAAGGAAATGTGATCCTAAACTGTATAATTTTTTATATATTTAGCCAGTACCTACCATTTTTATGAGAAATATCTTATATGGTGTATTTTAGTATTACATATTGAAATGGAAAGGCATTACTTTATGTAGCCAAACACTTTTGCAGTTAAACTCTACTTTTTCCTTATAAGAGAACCTAGTGTCTGTTGTTAAGATAAAAATGTGTATTCTGACAAATCATCTGCAGAACAGGGCTGTGGAAAGATGCACTAGATTGCAAAAATACTTATTCACTAGGTAAAAGAGCTGAAAAACTGGGTTTGGATCCCTTGTCTTGGTAAAGAGCAGACAAAAAGCTGTTATCACAACACTGTCTGTACTTACCGCCTTTTTCTTCAAGGTTCCTTAAATGTTTCATATTTGAAATATTTGAAATAATTGACCTAATTCACTTTAAAACATTTAAGAATTCTGATCCTGTAACCTATGTTAAATTGGTAAAAGAAATAAGGACAAACTCTAGTCAGTATGAAAATACAGTAGCTGAATAGCGGTGTTTCCTCCAGTGTCCATAGGTGTAATTTTTTGCTGGTCTAAAGTGGTGGTTGCTGGTTGCCTTTAGGGCAAATTCCTAGAGTAACTTCTTCCCCAAGGCATTGCGTGAGACTTGTGAAAAAAAAGGGGACATGTTTTATCACAYCATATGATATAGCTAAAAATCAGGCAAGGTGGAGGGTGTATGATGGATGAAATAAAAACTTCGGGTTTTTCTGCCTAACAACAGTCATTACACCATATGATATCCTGTATATCTATCAAATAGACATTTCTTGGCTTCTTTGTCCATTTCTAGGCTCTGACCTTAAGAACATAAATCCAATGTCATTGGTCTCTGAACTTAATAAAATAATTATGTTTACCTAAGACCTAACATAAGGTACAGCACAACACGTTAACTGCAGCCATTACCAAGGAATAACTAGAGAACACCTGGCTGCCCTTCTAGATACTCCATGAGCATTTCTGCAGTTACTGATATTCTCAGAAACACTGCAAGCTTCACCAAGTTGTTTCAAGGCAAGTCATAGGCCAAAGATGGGTTTGCTAAATGATATACAGGAAAATTTAATAATAGGCTGCTATACTTCAAGGACTATTTTAGGATTTTCTCTTTAACACCAGGAGAACCACAGATGTGGCTAGCTTATTGGCAGATTACAAGCTGACCATGAGTCGACAGTGCCCTTGAGGCCAGGAGGGCCAATGATATCCTGGGGTGCATGGGGAAGAGTGTAGCCAGCAAGGTGAGAGCGGTGATCCTGCCCCTCTACTCTGCCCTAGTGAGGCCACATCTGGAGTGCTGTGTCCATTTCTGGGCTCCTCTGGACAAGAAAGATAAGGTGCTCCTGGAGACGAACCAGCAGAGGGACAAAAAGGTGATTAAGGGACTGGACCATTTCTTTCATAAGGAGAGACTAAGAGAGCTGGGCCAGTTTACTCTGGAGAAGACTGAGAGGAGATGTCATCGACACATGTAAATATTTCAAAGGTGGGTGCCCAGAAGATGGTGCCAGACCCTTTTTGGTGGTGCCCAGTGACAGGGCAAGGAGCAATGGCCTTAAACTAAACCACAAGAAGTTTCACTTGAACGTAAAAAAGAACTTTTTTACACTGAGGGTGGCTGAGCACTGGAACAGGCTGTCCAGAGAGGTTGTGGGGTCTCTCTCTCTGGAGACAATCAAACCAAGCTGGACGCGTTCCTGTCTCACCTGCTCTGTGTGACCCTGCCTTGGCAGCATGGTTGGACTATATGATCTCCAGAGGTCCCTTCCAACTCTAACAATTCTGTGATTCTGTTATTTCTGTGAAACTACTTGATAAAACCCACTGGATTCTGTTATGCAGATACTCTGCTTTGCGTTGCTAAAGACAATTGTTATTTTTTGCCAGTATTGAGCAAGTTAAGGAAAAGCCACAGCTGTAGCGATGAATTTCCAGTTTCTCTCTATGCATGAAGTACTGCAGTGCCAGTACTAAAAGATCATAGAAACACAGAATCACAGAATAGCAGAATGCTTTGGGTTAAAAGAGACTTTTAAAGATCATCTAGCTTCACCCCTCTGCCATGGGCAGGTACACCTTCCACAAGCTCAGGTTGCTCAAAACACCATCCAACCTGGTTTTAAGCCCTTCCAACCATGAGGCATCCACAACTTCTCAGGGCAACATGTTCCAGTGTCTCAACAATCTTGCAGTAAAAAATTATTCCTTGTATCCAATCTAAATCTACCCCCTTTCAGTTTAAAACCATTGTCTCTTGTCCTGTCACTACATGCCTTGGTAAAAGTATCTCTCCATATTTCTAATAAGCCACTTTTATATACTGAAAGAATGCAACAGGGTCTTCCCAGAGCCTTCTCTTCTGCAGGAGAAACAACTCCAACTCTCTCAGCCTGTCTTCACAGGAGAGATGCTCCAGCCATTTGATTATTTTTGTGGCCCTCCTCTGGAGCTATGCTAATAGAGGCCATGTATTTCTTGTACTGCAGACCCCAGAGCTGGGGTCTCACCAGAGTGGAGTAGAGGGACAGAATCAGCTCCCTCGACCTGCCGGCCACACTGCTTTGGATGCAGCCCAGAATGCAGTTGCCTTTCTGCTGCAAGCTCATGTTGCCAGCTCATTTACAATTTTTCAGTCAACCAGTAGCTACTCTCACCAGCTTATCAGCCAGTCTGTACTGATACTGGGAGTTGCTGCAACCCATTTGCAGGACCTTGCACTTGGCCTTGTGGAATCTTGTGAGGTTCGCATGGGTCCATGTCTCTAGCCTGTCAAAGTCACCCTTCTCTTCCCTCAAATATATCAACTGCACCACTCATCTTGATATAGTCTGAAAACTGGCTGAGGATGCACCCAATCCCCCCATCTGTCATTAATAAAGACCTATAGTCTTTATTAATAAATATTTAAAGTCTCTTGGTGAATGCAGTTCTGGAGATATAATTACGTATTAAGTTTTCTGTGGAAAATTGTGTCAGCTTCCATATTGTAATCATAGTCTCGTGACATTTTGTGGACCTATTCTGGGCACAGAAAACTTAGGGAGCTGGCTAGGACAGCAGCCTTCCCGGGACACAGCTCATTCCTTGTCTTACATCTGAGGTAGCATATCACCGCACAGTGGGAGAGAGCAGAAGCAAGGATGGGATCTGCACAGTGATCTGCAGAGCACATCTACTGGGTTTGGCTACAACTCTATTGGTGAGCCTAAGAAGGCAGAAGGAGAGCAGAAATAAAAGCATCAGTCAACAACCACTTTTAATGCCTACTTGTCCAGCACAGACTTGGGTTCAAGTCCTTTCCTTCAATCCTCCCTACCATTAAATTTTGCAGACACTGCTGACAAAATTTGATACCTCCAGCTTTAGGTAAAGGGTGCAAGCCTAAGGTAGATAGGATTCTAGGGGGAGTTTTAAGAGCAGGGAGCATGGCTGCCACCTACTGTTCATGGTAACTTAAACATCCTGAAAAAGTCACTAGAAGCCTGTGACCGGGCTGCAGGGTAAGTGGTAGTCCCCTCTCCAAAAGGAGAAGAAAAAATGTGCCAACACATACTATCTGGGCTAGCTGTCTAGATATTTGCAGAGCATCTGTGGAAAGTAGCAACTATAATCACAGTGTCTGTACATCGGAGCAGATAAATAAGTCAGGATTTTAATGCCTATTTTGGCAGCAATTTTGAAGCTAAAAGCCTATTGTTAAAGGAGACAGAAGAAATTTGAAAAAGGCAGGAAGCAGCCAAAGGAAGTCTGAGGAAACTCTAATAAAAGCTACTGGGGTATTTTTTCTCCCCACACTTATATGCCAAACTTTTATTAGGCAGTTTAATTATTGCTCAAGAGTACTCAACACAACTCACTTAGCTGTAGTCCTAGTTTCAGTTTCTGTAGCCAGAAAGAAGCAGCAAAGCATGAGAGGTGAACTCATTTTCTTGTTTCCTCTCCATTGATCATATGCTTCTTTTTGGTGAAAGTATTTTCAAAATATGGTCAATCTTGACATATATCACCTGCTGTGAATAGATGTGCTTTAATCTGAAAAGGAGAGAGCAAGTCTAATACTCTGTAGTTGTAACTGTTGAAAGATAAATTCTATCATTATAGGCTCTATTGTCTTCTTTACTCACTCCATTGACCTGTATTTCCCAGTCTCCACCAAATGCTCTGTGAAGGTTCTGCCTTTCTGGCCACAAGTACTACCTGTAGCAGATGTCTTCTTTCTCTTCATCTCTCCCCAAGAACAGGTTATCAAGAAGTTCAGCTTCTCTAGAAAACCAATGAGGTGACTCTGTCCCTCCCTTGTAATCTTCCTCTCCCTCTTTCCCCTTTACAAGCAGACTTAACCAGTCTATAAGGAAACCATGCCTTTGTGATTTAACCTAGCTAATACTTTTAGCAGAATTGTTTAAACATTAGAATTTAGGTTTTAATTATTAAGCACCAGAATTTGAAGGCTTAGGATTGATTGTTCCCCAATGTGAGATAATTCAAAGATTTTTACCTTTCAGAAAGTGCTGTTGTTCCATCTTAGGTCAAGTCAACTCCTCTGCCCCAGTGGTACATAGTGGTAATTACTCTCTCCCTATCACTTGGACTCACTGATGGGCAGTAGTACTAAATATGGTGAAACAAAATACATGGTAATGAATTTAATTTGTTTGTTACCCAGAGGCTGACCCATGGGTTTTAGTTGGGCACAGTTTGACAGTTACTGAGGGTATACTGTCAACTTATACCACCCTGACAATAGTTGACTCATCTGACCAAATTTGACAAAATGGGCTGATCAATATGGTTAATGCAGATATCGGTGGCCACACAGACAAGTCCTTCAGGCTGGAGAGAACCCTGGCCACACAGTCAACCACAGTCCATGGTAAACCAGCAGAAGATGAAATTGTTTTGATGAGATTAGAGTCTTATAACTAAAAGAATTTTATCATGATGTGTCACATACCCTGAATTTGGGAAAACATTCTACCAATTTTGACCAAATTGGATGGGCCACCCATACATAACCCGTAAAAGGGACATATATAAATTATATACGTTYGATAAATAGCAGAAGGTGCAAAGTTCTCACACCTAGGCAGATGTGAATACTTTCGTGTGAGTAGGTTGGTGCATTATATGAGCAGACAGAGATAAGTAAGCTTTAAATCAACTATGCTAAATGAAAGGATGAATACCAAAAGAGTTTTCAAATCTACTTTTCATACTGGCATCTGATGACCCAGTAGAATTCTAGGTGCTATTCTAATGGGATTATCAACATTTCTACTGTGATTCAGCTTTGATTGACTTCTCCAGCATATATTGAAAAGGATTTTTAAAAAGTGTCTTTAGTAAAAAAAAAAAAAAAAGAAAAAGAAAGAAAAGCCTGCATCTCTGAAAGCTGTTACAAATTTTGTGAGTTGAAATTTAAATTAATTTCCTTTTTGCATCTGAAACGAAAGTTGAATTTATGTTTATAATGAAAAGAACACAGATGTTACAGTCATGAGCTGCAAATAACATGTAACATAATTATAAACTCAAACGAAAAGAAAAATTTAGAAACTAGAAGTATGAAAAACTTAGTTATGAATCAAGGAACTGTATTCATCTTCATTTCCTTAGTACTTTGAATTCAAGGTATATAATAGCACCTTCTAAAATAAATATATTGTATAGGCAACTCTCAAACTGTATTCTGAGGTACCAGTATTCTGAAAAGCCAAGGCAATTACTCAGTTGTACCATTTGCTTTAGTATATTTAATATCAGTCACTTAAGGTACATTTTAAATGAAGCAAGTCTGGTCTCCTTACTCCAGAAATAGTGTGCTATAAAGTAAGATTAATTTCCTTGCTCTAGTATATGATATGTTACTGACCTTGGCTTCCTCTGATGAGCTGAAAGCATGCGAAAAAAACCCTGCAAGTACTCAGAACTCAGCAAGATGTGGACCTTTATTTCTTGCAAATCATACATGATTTAGAACAGTTGTTCTCAGTTTGCAGTGAGTGGTCTGCAAAGGACACAGCAGACATATGGTGTGACTTCCTTTCCTTCTAAATATTAAATAACACTAAATGACATTAAGGAATAGAGAAAATATTTTCCCAATATTATTTTTCCATATAAACACATGCTGCTGTTGCCACAAGGTTGTTGTTTAACTGGAGAGAGATGTGGTCACATTCCCTTTTAAGTATGATCCATTTGCAGAAGCACTGTCAAACTCTGATGCCTGTTATGCAGTGTAGCATGATAGAAAAGCTATAAGGGCATCCTTATATAAGTGAAATCAGTTAAGCAGTTTGTGTGTCCTAGCTCCCACTGATTTCATGTAGACTTTGACATCCACAAAGAATGCAGAGTGGATAGCTAGCTTGCTGGAAGATCTCTTCAGGTATCCTCAATATGGAGGTAATGGATCACAGTAGCGCTGTTTGATCTCACTGCATTATTTTTTGTGGCTATCTCAGTACAGACCCTAAATTCTTTCTTCATCTCCCTAACTTTTCTAAGGCAAAAAAAGTTTGCATTTGAAAGGAAAAACACAGTTGTTGTCCACATTAGCACAACAGGTGGCCAGGACATTTTGTAAAGTAGAATTAAAAATGTCACCACTTTCTCTGGAACCATTTAATCGATCTAACTTAATTATTAAAAAGAAAAAGCGTGGCTGTATGAGAAAACAACTCATCTGCTTTAATAAGTGGACTATTAAACTGAAGATTACTATTACTCATTTATTAATTTTGCATACTGTGTGCAACAGAGTGACTGTGACTGTGACCATGTTGTGCAGACAGGTGTTCTGTCAGCAGTTTTGGTGGAGATCATGTGTTACAGCTACCATTTGATTGAACACCACAGTTTTTATTATAATCAGGCTGTGATTGAGAACATCTTTTGAAATTGAATTTGTGTTCCAATCACCTTGAGATTCTGAGTGTTACCTAGAACAAGAGCTACTCACTTAGGGTTAGGAACATAGTACCAGACTTAGTCTTCTCGTCAGAGTCTGCTTAAGCAGCATGTGACTGGAAACTTTATTGAAATTGGCAGTCCAAAGAAAGTTTTCATGGGCATCCATGAGTAATCAGTACTAGAAGAGTTGACTGATTTAGTTTACCCTTGCTTTTAGACGATCATACTGGCACCTATGTTGTATATCCTTGTTTAAAACTATGCAAAGAGAGGGAACAAAACATGGCATAACTAAGCCAAGAATACCTGCAAAATAAAGAAAGTAGTTCTGGAGAAAGATATTTACTGGCAATATCTTTGCACAACATTTCTCCAAACTTCCATTTTCAGGGAAAGCATCCTTATTTAAGGCACTACAGTGACACATATTCAACATGAATTTGTCTGTAGAGAGATAGATTCTAATGCAAAAACCTAATTCTATACTGCCTAATTTACAGAGAGCAAGAGTGGCACAGTAATACAGTTTTCAGAAAGTTAGAAATAACTATTTTTATAGTAGTGTCAGGATTATTAGATTTCATCACTTTCTGGGAAAGTTTCGAGAAACATTTCAACTGGTCGGTTTTGTTGGTTAGATACTATGATAATAAGCATCCTATTTATTGCTTACTCAGCACATAAATTAATTAGATCAGGAGTTGATTTTCTCATGTAAATATGTGAAAGCCACATAAAGGCCTGCTTTTATGTGTCAAACCCCTATTTTTATGCCACTTTTTTATTCAGTCCATGATACACCACCTTCTAAACTCTTCAGGGGCTACAACTGCCCAACACATATAATTCACTAATGTCCCTTTTCAGCTGGGACTCTACACATCTCCTCTGTGTCTTCTCATCTGAACTTGCTGCCTATTGCTTTTTCCCACAGCTTTTTCCCACAGTCAGAGTTTTCCTATAAGAGGTGAATTGACTTGGCATATTCCTCACCCTGCCCTTATCACTGCACCATTTCCTTCTTACTGCTTAGGCATTAACTTAAAACATTAGCTTCCGTTTTGCCCACAGGAACTAGGTTAAGTGGACGAACTCAGGGTACCTCTATCTTGTACAATAGCTGGCTTGATTTTTGAGTGAGTTGAATTCCCCAGAATAATTAACATGAAGGGAGCCTCACGTTAGTGCTGCTGTGATGTCTATATAGAAAAATTGTCCCATGCTGATAAATGCTTCACTGTCATTTATATGATATTTCATTCTTTCATTTTTATAAGCCCCCTTAAAGTACTAGGAAGTGGCAATGAGGTCTCCCTGAAGCCTTCTCTTTTCCAAGCTGAACCCCAGCTTTCTCAGCCTGTCTTTCCAGGAGAAGTTCTCCATCCCTCTCATCATCTTTCTGACTCTCCTCTGGACTGGCTCTAACAGGTCTATGTCCTTCCTATGCTGAGGACCCAGAGCTGGATGCAGCATGGCAGGTGGGATCTCACAAGGGCAGAGTAAAGGGGCAGAATCCCCTCCCTCATCCTACTGGCCMCACTGCTTTGGATGCAGCCCAGGATGTGATTGGCCTTCTGGGCTGAAAGCACACCCTGTTGGTTCATGACCAGCCTTTCATCCACGAGAATTCCAAAGTCCTTCTCTGCTGGGCCACTCTGAATGACCTCTTCTATAAGTTTGGACTCATGTTTGTTTCCCAACCCACATGCAGCACCTTGCACTTGGACTTGTTTGACTCCATAAAGTCCTCATGGGCCCACTTCTGAAGCTGCTCCAGGTCCCTTGGGATGACATTGCTTCCTTCTGTTGTGTCAACTGCATGGCACAGCTTCCTGTCATCTGCAAACCTGCTGAGACTGCACTCCATCTCACTGTCTGTGTCACTGATGAAGGTACTGAAGTGGAATGGTCCCAAGCCAGAGCCTAGAGGGACATCACTCATCACTGGCCTTCACCTGTACAAGGAGCCATTGACTACAATTCTCTGGATGCATCCATACAGCCAATTCTTTATCCACTGAATAGTGCATCCATCAAATCCATGTCTCTCCAATCTGAAGACAAGGATGTCATATGGAACTGTATTGAAGGCCTAAAAGAAATCTAGATAGATGGGGTTTTTTTGTCAACTGTTGCCATCGCTCCATCACAGAAGGCCACCAGATTGGTCAGCCATGATTTGCCCTTAGCAAAGCTGTGATGTCTGCCTTGGATCACCTCCTCGTCTTTTATGTGCCTTAGCACATCTTCTAGGAGGATCTGCTCCATGATCTTCCCAGGCACAGAGGTGAGGCTGATCTTTAGTTTCATGGAGCTTCCTTTCTCCGCTATTAAAAAAGGGAGTGATATTTCCCTTTTTTCAGTCACTGAGGACTTCATCTGACTGCCATGACTTTTAAAATATGATGGAGAGTGGCTTGGCAACAACATCAGCCAGTTCCCTCAGGACCCTAAGATGCACATCATCAGGTCCCATAGACTTCATCAGTGGTCCTGAACCTGCTCTTCACTCGTAGTGGGAGGGATTCATTCAGTCCACACCCACCCAGAGGATGGGGGACTTTGAGAGAAGCAGGAAGCCTGACTGCCAGTGAAGACTGAGGCAAAGAACCCACTGAGTCTCAGACTTCTCCATATCAGTCACCACCAGTTCACCCTTCTTGCTTATAAGGGAGGACACAGTCTCCTTGGCCTTTCTTTTCTCATTTATATACTTATAGAATCCCTCCTTGTTATTCTTTTGCCAACCTGTGTTCCAGCCTTGCTTTGTCTTTCCTGACTCAGTCCCTACACATTTGAAGCTGTACTCTCCCCAGGTCACCTGTCTCTGCTTTCACTGGCTGTGCATTTTCTTCTTATTCCTCAGCTGGAGGAGCAATTCCTTGCTTAGTCATGCCGGTTTCCAGCCTGCCTTGCTTAGCTTCCTACACACAGGGATAGAGAGCTCTTGTGCTCTAAGAAAAGTGGCCTTTAAGAGCTGACAGCTCTAGTCAGCTAGTCTATCCTTAATAATGCAATGTTTTATAACTATTACTCCATTTTTTTTCCTAGGAAGGGCTCTGAAGAAACTTTTTTAGTTGTTTTAGTGGGTCAAAACATTAATATGTGCTTAAGAGGACTTTAAAAATACAAGCTTACTTAAAGTGGCCTGTAAGCACACTGAACAATGTTTTAAGAGCATGATGCATTCTCCAACCATTAATCAGCTTATCTTTCTGTAGCCTTTAAGAGAAAAAAAAATGATCAGAATAATCCATTATGTCAAACTATTAAATTCCCTTTCCCTAAAAAGGTTTTCATGATCTCTCATGCCAGATCCTGACACTATTTGCACTAATATCTCTCTGAAGAACTTCATTTAAGTTAGGAGATTTACTTTGGATTTACACCACTTGAAATTAAAAAACTGTTTAAAAATGGATGGGATGAATCACACATTTTTCCTGGTATCAGAATATAATTTAGTCCATTCAGCTGTACACTTTTAGGTTTGTTTTGTAGATAGGTTTTGGACAGAAGTATACTTGCAATTACTTTTCTTGAAATGTTGCCCTTTTGCGGATTTATTCAAACTCCAAATAATCAAATCTTAAAAAGACCATTTTGGAGAGCATGTTTGAAACAGGCCATTCTTCTGTCTCTAAACTTTGTGGAAGCATTTGAAAATGTTCTTTTGTTACTGTTGTTGTTGTTTTTTATAGTTGAGGTGGACTGCAAATTATSCTAATGGATAAAATGGTTAAATGACTGATTTTTTTCAAGTATTTTCAACATGGGGTTTCAATAAGACTAATGTTCAACAGAGCTAATTTTTTTAATATGAAAAACTGGCACACATTATTTATCCTATTTATTATGTCAGTTGGATACTTTATTTTACAGGATATAGGCATACTCACAGACATTGGTGGCAGTACAGAGCATTTTCACATCCCCGTCACACCTCATTCAAATTATTTCTGCAGCAGAAACATGAGGGAAAGAAGGGAGAACAGTGGATATATCACATTTTCGGATTGTTACTCATCACAATATTGACAGCCAGGTTTCTGTCCTCCCTGTGGCAACAACCAGCATTTTGAAAGCTGCTTATTCACAGGTATAATTGTCTTGGGATTGTTTTAAAACCAGAAATGGGTGGGGGGGTGGAAGGAAGGTGCTCAGAGATGCAAAACACTTTGTGCAACATTCACTGGAGTAATCAGTCATTCAGTGAAACGATTTGTAACACAGAGCTGTGTTTTGTCTTGAATGAATTTAAGGAGTAGAAAGTATAAGTTGCTTAAGACCACTGCTGAGTTTAATATTCTTAAAAGCAGACATCTTGCTAATGAAGATGTATGAGAGTTCTGGCAAGATATAATCACTGGCAAAGCTACGTGGCTGGCTGCAGAGAGCCCTGAATACTGCACTTGCATTCCCCTGGCCAGAAGCAAGCCAGCTGCAGCAGGGAAGCCATGCAGCCTTCTTGCAGGAGGCATATTAAATCAAAAGCAGTACTTTGCTAACATGACTGTACAGCTTCTGGACCAGCGGTTTTTTTATTGTTGTTAGGTTTGGAGTTTTTACACTTGATTTTCTGGGTGTGTAGGCAGATAAACTTGACTCTGCCTAGACATGCCCCTGTAGCATGGCTGAAATTAGGTAGAAGTCCTGTGGGAAAAAAAGGATGTGATCATTTAACTTGAGCCTTTATTATAATCACGTGGATAAAAGCCTGAATTAATGTTTTACAGGCAACATTAATATTGGCATTCTCCAACTTTTTTTAAATGATGTTGCAATTTCAATAAAGTTCTTTTGTATGTATAATCTCATACACATACATAATCAAATTTTTTTTATCTCTTTAATTGTATAATGCTTTAAAAATTCCTATTCAGTCTTTGGCTTTGCCATGAATTCAAAGCAATGCTCCAAAGAATGCCATTAATTACATGTTATGCAAAAAACCCCCTTGCTTGCATCTGTCAGCTTTAAATGAGATGCCTGACAATATCAGTGATTGTCTTTGAGTCTTGATTTTGGAGGAAAAATGAAAGAGGAAGGCCTGCTTTCACAACTGACAGCTAGTCATTAATTTGTAGAACTGTAACATTCCCATTCCTTCCTAAGAAAATGTCATATTTTCTCCTACTTCTCCCAGTAATTATCATTATCGAGTCCAAACTCTGCTGTGTCAGTTACTGTTACAAGGTAATGGCATGGCTGAAACAGAACTTGGTTCTGTAGATGATGTCATACTATTGTTATATTTTATGTATTGATAATAGTTGCATTATTATTTTCTACTTATTTTAATGCAGACAAATTGTTCACTTTTAGAACACATAAACAGCTTCAAGCAGAGTTTTTTCTTGATGTTTCAAAAAACATTTTTATAAGCAGTTATGATTTTTAGAATTCCATTAATGCCCATCAGTACTTTAAATCATTCTCTTTGGTGTACTTCCTTTCAAACTGGCAACATGAAATTTCAAATTAAATTAAAATTTAAGAATTTCAAATCTTGTTTATTAAATCCTTGCAGAAATCCTAGTAAGCTTCTCCATGCTGTATAGTGGAACAGATTATGGATCCTTTGCAAATCAGTCTATTGTCTTTGTCAGATTCTATTCTGCACTGTTATTAAATGTGTAAGGTATCAGTCACAGCACACAGCTTCAGAATATTTATTTTGGATTGAAAAAAGGAGTTGGACTCAATTATCCTCCTGGGTCCCTTCCAATTAATCATATTCTGTGATTCTGTGAAACATTCCCAAAAGGGTCCTGAAAGGTTATTCTTTACAAAAGGTATCATGTGAAAAAAAAGCAGAAATATCTGTCAAGAATGTAAAATAAACACAGAGGTGGAAAACAGGGGAACAGAATGAAGGCAAAATGCTGCTTGACAATGGTAGGAATGCAAAGTACAATGGAGTCCTGCAGAACTTTTAAAACAATGATAAGAAGTGTAAAGCTGAGAGTACAACTGAAATATTAAAATGAAGTGAATAACAGACAAGGAAGATTAATTCAATACCTTAAGCACTTGTCAGTATTAGCCACCCTTGTATAGCACTGCATGTTTATTAAAGATGGAAATAATAGCTAAAATGAATGCAGGCCTACCTTTCATTATTCGATAATTTCTAAAGTAATAGTCTCCATTATTGTCCAGCCTTTCTATGTCTTTATTTTTGTTGCTGTACAGCCCCATTATCACTGTCAAATTTGCAGCAGCAGAGAGTGGTGGAAGGAGGAGCTGGGCATGTAACCTTTCATTAGCATCATAAGGATCATCCACCTTAATATATATCTTTTAAAATATCCAATAACCTTATTCTAAAAATGGATCCTTTAAATAGATGCAATATGTTCAATATAGTCTCGTAAACACCAGTGCACTGCACACCGAAATTTTTAATTAAATTATCTGATTTCTGAAAGAAATGCAGCCTACTTTACTCTTTCTAATTTAATCTGGCGTTTTTGCTATTAGTAATTTTGACTGACTACTTCTACAGTAACATTAGTTTGCTTAACACATCATAAATGTACGGACAACATAACAGGAACTGTACAGAATTCAGTCCTAATATAGAAAATCCTGTGGGTTAACCCATCAAACTGTGAAATAAAATACTGAAAAATGTCTCTGTGCTCTAAACAAAGTAAATCTGTCTTTGGTGCTTTAAGGAGTGTCAAGCTGGCCCCTATTGACCTGTCAAAATATGTTTGTTTCAGCAAGAAAATATACTGCTTGAAAGGTCAGGTCACAGAAAATTCAACTCATGAATCAGTAACAAGTGAACCTAAACAGTCATCAGATCCCAGCAAGTCATCAGGGGAAAGGTTATCAGTCAAAGCACAGGAGTACACCATTGGTTTAGAGTGCAACTCTAACAAATTACTTTTCCATTCTAAATGTTTTCTTAATTGTGTGGCAATAATTACTCAAGGGGATGTTAAGACTGGAAAATATGAGAACAGCATTTAAAATGTACAACAAAGAATGAAAGAAGGGCATGAAAAACTTTTTCAAAGAGACATTCTTTCCTTCCTTACTAGTAAACCAGTGTCTCATGTTTAACTCCTTAAATGAATACATCAGATTTGCCTAGGGAAACAGCTGTAAGTAAACTAATTTCTAAGTCTGAAATTTGGTGGGCATATTCTAATGCATTTCAGTGATTATATGTTTCCTTCTACATGTTTTTTAACCATACCTATTTTAGATTGTATGGGGTAGTTATGTGATCTCCATGATACCCTCCATTTGCCCAATGCAGAGCTAAGATCCAGATCCAGCTCACCTAAGTTCAGACAATTAAATTGCATGTGGTTGCCCTATGCTTCCGGGAGTCAGTGGAGAATGAGGGGTCCTGCAAGGTATATCTCCCATTACAGCACCATAAATGCACATGTCTCTCTCTCTAAGGTCTCTAAAGAGACAGAACTCCTGATTTAGGCATCTGGGTTAGGCAGGACAAACCTTGCCACCTGATTTTGGTGTCTGAATTGAAAGTTAGATATTTCAAGTAGCCTAGATTAGTTTATATCAGTATTTCACACTGAAGAAACTTGTCTAAGTTATGTAGGATCTTTACCATTTTAGTGGCTAAAAACTTAGACAAAAGAGTAATAGAGACCCTATATTAGAGGTGGGAAACAGTCAAAAAGACTGAACGACTCAGTAGAATGTCTTTCCTCTTATAAGGATTTCAGTTCTTTGCTCAATGTCAGTCAAAACTGTAGATGAGAGGGAGAAATCTTAAATAATGAACTTCTGGCTCTCCCACCTTGTTCTTTAAGGACAACACTAGCCTTTAAGATGTGGAGGGCAGAGCAGAAATTCTGCAATATCAGCTTTTTTACAGTTCTGGCAACTTTACATTTTCTGTTTTGAATGAAGTGTTTTAATCATAGTGCAAAGGCTATGCCCATAATTCTTCCCTTTAAGTTCAACTGTTAAATAAAAGACACAGTTGTCACTAACAAGAGTGAAAAGCAGTTACTGTGAAAAGCAATGACTTCACCAGTGGTAATGTAAAAATAATTCTGTCTTCAGTATTTATATGAACATTGTTGAAGCATATTATGATCATCTTTTATTGAAAATTCCTTGACTTATAATTCTGATTTATATTTATAAAAACGTAAAAAGAACTAGAGTTCCAGCCATCTACTATGCACRGTGTTGTTAGGACTACTTTGTATGTCTGAGGAACTGAGCTGTGTTAGCTGGCACTTCAAAGCTCACTGTGCTAGACTTATGTGAACTGGAAGTCTTCTTTCCTCATTTCTGGTGGGGCAGCTTCTTCTGTAATCACGTTAACAGTTCTGCTGTGTCTGACACAGACTGGAACAAACTATATTATAGCTTTCCGAAATATTAAAATGTTTATCTGCAGAATCCTTGGTTAACAGAATAGATAACAAAAAAGTTCCTACTTAAGATTTCTGAGCAGAAGAAAGGCTTAAAATATAGTTCTGGTAAAAACTTTCAGCATTCCTTTATTTTGATGGTTTGTTTTTTGAGCAATCATTAGGGTTTTAGATATGTGGATGACCAAATTCTGCTTCTCTTCTAGGTAAAATAAGTAATTTACTGCACTTTTCTCAATAAACTACCAAGAACTAAAGTGAAAATCACATAATTAATTCAGTGAAAAAATACCTGTGAATTTGAGATAGTTTGAGTTTGTTCTTCTCATCAGTTGTAGTTCAATTTTCTGAATTGGAGTATTTGAAATATTTAAAGCTGTTTTATGTGTTGTCCCTTGAACACAATCTCGATGTCTGTAGAATCTATTTCCTTTTTAAGACTATGTAACCACTGATTTCAAAAATCTAGATACTCTTCCAGCTATGCGGGACTTCAAAAATGAGGAAGTCCTAATTCCCAAGGAGAATAAAGGATTAAGTAGACGATCATTGCAAAATATCATTGTGTGTTAACCCTGCAGTATGAAATCAGAGATAGAGCTATCTCTGCAAAAGGGCATGGGCATTACAATATCTCCCTGCACTTTTAGGTACAGGATGTTCATCCAGAAAGCCCAGCCTAGCTGTTGATTGGACCACAAGAGCAGTTGCACTCTGCAGGCACTCATGTTTCTAGCACTGCTTGTCTACAGTGCTTATGTTTACTAAGGAGCCTCAGATATCATATCATGGACTGGTTCCATGCTTTAATAATTTATTATCTGATAGACTTACCCCATCATAGTCAGGCACCTTTTTCCTTTGCATGGCACATCACTCACACTGCAAAGCAGAAGATATCTAAATTACCCACAGATGTAAGGTCCTTTGTTCACCCATGGGGTTTAAGTGCCCCATGTAATTAAGACTTAGTGGTTAAACATTTGTCGATAACGAATACAGACACATAGAATTCAGATATGATTTCAGAGCTTTACACAAAATATTGCCCAGGACAGGGTCTAGAAATTAGCTTTTGCTTTTTGTTCAGTTAATGTCCAAACCCATAGGAGTTTGCCTTTATTCTTACATTTGATGAAAACTTTGTTGTTTCATCCAAAATAGAATACCATCCAAAGAAGGCATGCACTCCATGACACTGCACAGCCTAATGTTTGGACTGTGTCCTAATGTAAAAAAAGGTTTAAATCACTGCGAGAAATATTTGAACTGACTCTCCCCCAGGGAAGGTATGATGATTAGCAAGCAGGTGACTGAAAGGAGTATTTTCTACAGTTTAAGCCATTTGTTAAGAGAACAGACAGAAGAAGATGTAGGGCTATCAATCCTAACCTGATTGATTGTGGGTGGGACATATTCCTTCAGAAAGCCATACAGACAGACAAACCTGAAGTTTTATTGCTGTTCTTTGTGTTGGCTATCGAACAACTGTGGAAACGCATGACTCGCTCTGTTGCCATCTCAGATGTCATGCTCAGACAATTAGCACCTTCTGTTTCTTGTAGGGGGAGCATGCTGTATACTGTGGGAGCTAGTGGGGTTCAGAAACTGTGGCTGACCAAGGGGTGCTGCAATGCTTTCCCTGCAGACACTCCTGATCTTTTGCAGCTTTCTCCAGCATTTACTCCAGATTTTACTCTGCTCAGAAAGAAGGACTATGTCTGTGTGAGGAGATGCAACTATCTTCTGAAAATAACAACACCCAGCAGCAAGCCCCCCCACCTGACCCCCACCAGCTGCTTCTTCCTTTAACCAACTCCAAACAACATTTCTTGCAACAGGCCTTTCCTGAGTTCACAAATATCTTATACTCCTGCCACTTTCTTATGGGCAAAGGGGGCAGAGTTCTCTCCACAGAGCTCTCTGACCCTGGCRTAGCCTCCTGAACTGGGTCATGACTGGGGTATGCCTGAGGCTTTCTCTTTTGCCTCCTGAATAGTACCAGTCTTTGTTGCCCTACTGACCTGTGCTTGAATGAATCTTTTGGGTGAATGACGTATTCCTTGACATTATGCATGCTGGTTTCACAGAGAAGGATATTAAAATGACCTAGCCTTATTATTCACACGATAGTCATTGATAACCCCCCTATATTTACTAAATTATATCCACTATGATGCATGACAGACCACATTTATCACAAGCAAGTTGTTGGCTTTTAGAAAATGCCCTCTCTTTTCAAACAGCAATGCTTTACAGGGAAATACACAAATCTCTGCTTTTGCAGTTCCAACAGCCAAAACTAGATAGAGAAAGAAAGCAAAAGATAATGAATACAGAACAGGCATCGCTGGAAAGGTCTAGTTAGAAAGAAGCAGTGATAAGCTTTATTTACATATCTTCATGTTTGATGTCCAGTGACTGTGCATTGTATATCATCACACACACACACAAATCCCACCTTCTTTCGAAAAGTAGTACATCATAGAGAGTATACTCTAGGTTGCTAAAGTGGCATATATGAGAGACTGGAGGAAATTATTATTGGCTCAAAATAACTGAAGTGTGGGTTTGGGGTGGGAGGGGCAGGCCAAGTTCTGCGGAAAGTGGGACGTGCGCTGCTCCACACCCCAGCCCCCTGGAGCCTCTAGTCCAGACCAGAATGGTTGTCAGTCACTGGCACATCTGGCATACCTGAAGCAATGCCCCACACCCCCCCTCTGGTACAACAGTCTAGCCCCAGAGTGGCCAGATGACTGGATGGACGGCTCACCTGAGGGGAAGGTGGCCACAGGAGGCCAGAGCAGATAAAACCCATTGCCCTGAGATATATGTGGTCACATCGCAATTGTCCTTGGATTTTATGGCAGCTGAATCCACACTAGGATCCAAGGCTGTAGTTATATCTCGCTTTTCTCTCTTTCTTTTTCTCTCTGTCTCTTTTTTTCTACTCCTAATTTCCTTTTCTTGAAATATGGGTAATTTAAAGCTGGATGGATAGAGTTTGCAAAGTCAGTGTTCTGCGAAATGCTTCATTTTGATTGCATGTTTGTTTTAAATTTTGCCAAATTCCTGATTTTCTAAAGTTTGCAAGAAAAGTTTGGTTTTTAACCTCCTGAGAACATTGTAGCATTTCTGCCATGCACCCACCTCAGAGAAAAGTAGTACCTCAAGCCCCTTTTAAATAAATTCACCGAGAGAGGACTGAGGCTCAACAGCATGATACAGATATGTCTGGAACTTCTTACTCAATACTCAATAAATGTATTATTAGAATGTGAAAGAAATGGAAGTTGTGTATTTTCCTATTTTTAAAAAATGGTAAAACTGAAAAAGCTACAAATATTGCCAAATTGACACTACTATGGTTAAGCAGGTGACTGGAAAACCTTAACTTCTACAAAAAAATTTGTCCACATGGGCTAAGCAGGTAATGTACAATTTACTCATGGTTATACCATGAATCCTGAAATGGGGAAAGTGCACATAAACACATAGCCCTAAACTTAATGATGAGATAGATAGTTTATTTTGATAGATCTATGACTGGTGAAATACATTTATAGAGAAGAAATAGGAAATTGTTAATGACTGATGTGAGCTTTTTCATGCATCAAAAGTAAGAAGTGCAGTTTCCAGTAAGAATGACATATGTGTGGCTAGTTCCCTTACATACCCTTGAGAAATGCCAGACAAGGTGGCTTTCTTTTGAGAGGGAAAAGATAAGAACATCTTAAGGTGAATTGTTTCATATAATGAACTGAGGAACTGRGTCCATATGATGTTCTTAGTCATTACTGACAATTTATCTATAAAGTGCATGCTATAACTCTAGATGAATTGCATAATTATGTAACCATAAAGAGTACTATAATAAAATGGCACGCACATATATTATGAAACTCAAAACAGAACTAATTCCTGATAAAGCTCTCCTAAGAATTTTTCTTGCTACTTTCAGACAAAATTAACCAAAACACTACTGAACATTTGGGAGAGTAAATATGCTAGGAGGTATTACTAAAGCTGTGTGACTCCTAGGAATAGTCATACACTAGAAGTCTAATGCTTATTTTATGATCAAATGAAAGGATCAACATCATGCTCATTGATATCCGCAGAAGTATAGAGACATGAGCTCAGTTAGAAACCCATATGCAGGTCTGGTATTTCTTTATGACCCCTTGGTTTCAATTTACAATGGCAAGTTATAACGGACCTACCAGTGAAGCCCACTGGTGTTATCTGAACGATCTCCTAAATGTTTTAAATAATTACTTAATAATGGTGTGAATTTATCTAGGATGTCAGTTTTTTAAGTAACTAAATAAGTGGGTTAGTTCAATAAAGCAGCACTGAAATGACAGGTGATTCCAACTGCTATCACCAGAGAGGGAAAGGCTTTCTCCAAATGATAGCAACAAAAACGACTTTGCCATCTGAAAGCTGTGAGAAACCTAAATGACTCAATCTGTTTAGCTTTTAAATACTATCAAACAAATCAAGCTAACCAAATAGTGATTTTTTTTTTTTTTAGAATTTAAATACTCTAGCTGTGAGAAACAATAGAATGGGAAAGATTTCTATCTTAAAAGAGACAATACAAGCACTTGTGACTGGAAGATAAGAAATAGTGAATTTGTAATGGAAGCCATGAACTGACTTTTGTTTTAACAGTGATTAGACATTTTCTGTCTTTTCCTGTCATTGAGCCAAAAGTGGATTCTTTTTTGAGCATTTAGGAATCAATGGTATCTTAAGACTTAATTCCTGTGGATTAATACAAATCCTGCAAAGTAGACATCGCTAATGACAGTACAAGGCTGACATTTTGCTCGTGGGTCTCACAGATGTTTTCCGACAGCAGGGATGACAGCAGTAAGGCTCCACTGAAGATTATGGAACAGAGTGAGTTTTAACTAGGACTGACTCTCTTGCCTGTTTTCACACTTTACTTCTCTTTCCCTCCTCAATCCATCCCTGTCTCCACCCTTTTCCTTATACCATGTTTTGGCTCAGTCTATTCTTCAGCAATTTCATTTCTGTCACAGCAATCTTGTTAAGCTGGCTTCATTTCATTGCCCAGAATCTCTTCCATTTTTTTACTTTTTCCTCCTTATCTCAGCTTTCTAGACCAGCTCATCCCAGTGGTCCTCCCACATCCCAGCTCTTGACAGAATCCCATCCTCTCTTTCTATTAACCCACCAGTTTTCCATACAGTGTTTTCTAATTTTATGTTAATAAACAGCCAGGTACTGCTACTGCTATCTCCTCTTCTGATCAGCTTGTCACTCGCTTTCATTTCCCCTATCACCTTACAAGCCCAGATGCAGTCCTCAATCTCAACACTTTTTGTTACACATTTCTTCTTCCTGTGAAAAAGATTATCCAGTCCTCATAAGAGTAATTCCAGTCTGCTTGCCAGAGTACCAGGGACTTGTGCTTTCTGATGTCCATTTGTGTACTTGTCCACCCTGTTCTGCGTACACTCAGTCACTCTGCAGAGATAGAGCAAATGCAGGCTTTTCAYATGTGCAAGCCCCAAGGTGGCAGAATATGATAAATTCTTCTTTGATGATGGAACATGAAGTTTCTGACCAATATTGCCATCAGCTAGGGGATGTGAATATGCCTCATAAGCACGAAGATTTTAACTTTTAAAATGAAAGTCTCTACTGAGATTATGCAAATTCAAGGTCTTTTTACTGAACAAAATTTGGGAGACTAGGAAGAAGGACCACAGCTTAGAAAACTTTTGAAGGTGAGGAATGAAGCTACATGTGCCTCTCTATTTCTCAGACCAGTGCAGATTACAAGTAAGATTTTCTGGCAAAATGAAATTACTCCAGACGCTAAAAGCTCCTAATATGCCACTTGGATAGACTCCGAATACAGTGCAGTTCGATTATATTCATTTTCATAGTCAGGCCATATGAAGATGGCTACAAGGTTTTGACAGCTCTTTTCCTGCCAAGACTATCCCCAGTTTCGAGGGAATCCCTCCCTGGAAAGATGTGACCTATGACCTCTCTTTGCCTCCTTTAAATCAAGTGAATAGACAACAGACTGTCTCAAAGTTGCATTATTGTTTACAGCTAAATGTTAACACGACCATTTCTGAGATTTTTTTTAATGTTTATTTTTGAAATCCATCCCTGTGTACAAGTCATTTCTTTCTCTATCTTGGCACCATACCAAAACCACTTTCATCTCTGTTGATTCTTCTAAACTTCTTAATGACTGTGTCAGCTTCCTGTAATTGTTCCTCCAGTATAGGATTTCCTCCATCCCCTCCTACTAGCTCAGGCAATGTCCTGTCAGGTTTATGTTTTAAAATACTTGGACATGCCACGCAGACAAAAAAAAGAGACCAGCATATATTGAATGCAGATAATCTTAAAAGCCAATGGGAAAAACAGAGACACAAACTTGCATTTGTTAGGTTTGTTCAGGATCTGTGAGAAATCTGTTGGCTTTAAATGATTGCTTTATAATGACATCTCAGGAAAAGGAAAAGGAAGCATGAGAACACTAACGAGTAACTAAAAATAAGAGAGTGATGTAAAGAATAAAGAGACTAGTCAGACTACAGTAAATTCCATTATCAATTAGCATTTAGGCAGTACTTTGCAAACAAGAATTAACTCTCAAAACTTTCACACCAGCTTTCACAGCAACAACTTAGTATCATTTTCACTATACAGTGGAGGTAACATAAGACCAAAATCTCCAATGGCATGAAGTAGTCTTAGTTACAATCATCATGTCAGTAGCAAATTTGTTTCAAAAGCTAGCGGTATTTGATTAAAACCATACAAACTGTCTACAGAAGAAATTCTGCAGATCCAAACTTACATTTTCATCTCTCATTTTGTTCTCTTTCTTGAGCATTTCACAGGTTTGCAGAAGTGCATGGTATTTTGAATAAGAAACTGGTCCTCACGGGCATATAAATCACAAAAATATTACATCATCYTGGAAAAGTGATGACTCTTCTAAACATCAGTATATGTGAAAAATATCTAAGAGAGTTACATTGCCTTAGCATACAGCCCTTCAAAAAGAGTTACAGAAATAATTAGTTCAATCAGAAAGAGCTAGTGACCGGCACAGTGGCTTTCCTGTGATATGTGGGGTCCTCAATCTCTTTGTCCAAGATTCCCAACTACTTTGCATGTGCTGACTGTTCTCCTTTCCTGAGGATGACTACTGTTCCTCATAATGAGGGAGAAGACAGTCTGCATTCCAGCATGTCCACATCTCCCATCAATTAGCGAGTGGATTGTACCCACACAGAAGTGAATTCGCTGTGTGTGCAAGTTCTTAATCTTAGTGATTTCATTTCCAAAACCTCTACTAAAATGCCACCTGACTCTAAAGATGTCCAAAGTATAAAGCATTTAAAGTTCCCTCAGTAACACCCCTACACATAAAAGTGCTTCAGTGAGAATGTTCTTGTTGGCAACACTGAGAGGGTAGGCATCTCAGTTTTGCTGAGACACACAGACTCCGTGTTCTTCAACTTACCCACCTGCATGGCCAGGTCATGTGGTTTTTTATTGAAGAGCCCTCTCTGGTCAGGCCCTGCACAAACAATTATGGCCTTTGCATCCCCATCCAGTAGCCAGGTGATTAGAAAACTCAAGTGGGTTGTAGGAGACTTGAATTACCACCTTCTCCTGAGGCGATGTAAACGTACAGGTTCAATCGGGAAGACCAGGGTTCCAGCCACCTGATCAGGATGTTCCAGAAAGCAGGAAACTTCTGCAGTGTCCCTTGTTAAAGCTCTTTTATCTCATAGTGAATAACTGAAGAAGAGATAGAAAGTCCTGTATTCCATTAATCAAATAAGCAATTGTCAACTGCATCTATCCTTACCTAAGTACTTTATTTCTGTCTTTGCTCCTACCATTGCTTTCCTTATATGAATTTAAGTGTCTCATCAGAAATAAACTGTAATATCAGGTGAGTCAGGTCGCACTTGTATGCATTGAAAAGGAAGGAAAAAAAGGTCAGTTGTGTGAACTTGTCTAACTACAGAGCACAGCAAAAAGTTAAGCAATTAAAAAGACAAACCAGTTCCTTTCACTTTGACATGTACATGATAAGAAAATATGTGAAGCTGTTGAATGATAATTCCTGGATTCTCATTATAGAAAATAAAAAAAAAGACTATGCAACCTGGGCTTTATATCATACATCATATTCTTATGATTTTAACTCTGAAAGAAAGAGACAATGTTTTATGCTCTGATGATCGTCCATTGACCATCCAAACACAAATTTTTTAAAGAAGAAGGAAAGACCATGCTTAAGAGCCTAAGTGGTGAAACAGACTCTTACACAGTGCATTTTACTTGAAAGTGCGTAAGTGAAATCTGCCTGGAGGATGAGAAATTCAGGTGTGAAATGGGTGCGGCTACAGTTGCAAATTTAATAAGACATGAATTTGTTTTTTCCTTCAGTGTGTAGTATTGACATGCCTGTGGCTGCAGGCACATAAGAGACTGAATATAATTGAGGTGCTGGCAGCAGACAAAAATTGTAGTATATTAAATGTTTCTTTTTAATTAATACACTTTTGATTATACCTTTTAAAATTGTATTGGTGAATCTCAGGTTTCTGGAAGAGAGAATAAATGTCTTACTTCATTGTATTTTGTTCCATTACAAATACTTTCCATATCATCAGGAAATTCTGGACCTTAGTAGCATAGTAAATACTGTGACACACTATGTCAAATACAGTTTGCTTTATCTCTCATGACTAGGAAAGAAACTCTGTTCTCAGTACAGTGCTTAGTTTACTTGGTCTGTTTTTAAAAATCCATGACATTCTGAAGCACRTCAGTGGGTACAACCCACTGTCATGAATTATGTTGAGCAGGTCAGCTGGAATTGTAGACAACAGTCCTTAATCCAGACCATGACTAAACCTTTCAATTGCACTAGCACCAAATGTCTAAGTGCTTTGTATGGAGGGACTTAAGGCTAGGCGAATGAAATGATGGAGATATCTAAAGACGAAATCTGAATTTTCTACTCTGCTGTCAGCTGGTATGGGAGATGGAAAGATACTGTCATGGTGAGAAATTGTGTTGAAAGGGCAGGGCAGCTAAGTTTCCTTCTCTACATTCAGGTATTTCCTGTTGTATTTCTGTGAATTATTGTCATATATCATCTGAACTAAAATTGCCAATCCTGAATTGTCTAGATAAAAATGAAGAATATAGCCTCAGCCATTAGCTATCTGTTGGGCAAACCTTTCCTTCAACCTCTGATCTTCCAGTTTGCATTTTTACCCTATCATTGGTCAAGCTCAGGAACCTGCAGTTTCTGCAAGCACCCTTTTTTACCATGCGAAAGGATCTGTCTTCCTATCACTCAAAGAATAATCAAGAGTACTACACAAAATTGAGTAAGTGGAATGAAAAAATATACTCAGTTGAACACAAAGCATTGGTGAAAGATACCCTGCAAAATTCAGGGACAGAACCCTCATTAGTGGGTCAGAAGAACAGAGTTGGAATCTCTGTTCATGCATGTTGTCGTGGTTTGACATGTGGTTTGATATTTTAACAAGGAGCGCCTCTCTACAAAAAAGGGCCTCCATTTTTTGTAGAGAGTCTAAATATTGAACTACAACTTGACTTAATACTTCTAGGATCTTAGTGCAGGGAGCAGGTTATCTTGCTGCTGTGCTTTGTGTTTTTATTCCTGCTGTATACCTGGGCTTAATAGTGTTTCTTGAAGGCAATGTTCAGCTTCAAGTTTTTTAGGCATGGGAACATCAAAGATGTATTGGGACCAATACAGGTAACTGTGCAACTGTAAAATCAGGTAAGCATACTGAAGGAAAGCACTATGTACAGTGCTGCCTCGGACACTTATACACCTTAAGCATGTGAGATTAAGTAAAAGTCCCCCAAAAAGTCATTTTAAAAAGATAGATAAGGTCTGGTTATCCTCCAGAAAGAGGAAATTCACAACCTCCCGGAACAGTCCATTTACCTTTCCTTTCACTCCCTTTGTGGCTGAGTACCTTCACAGATCATCTGAGGAAATGAACTTTAAGAGCAATTCTCTGTTATCATCTGTGCATGATGGCATAAGGATCATTAACTTTTGTCCCAGCCAGGAGACATGGACTCAGCAAACCACTTTTCCTCTACTTACAGACTCATATATTCTTTGAATGCCCAGATTTCTAGATTCTGATGGCTTGCTATTTGTAAGAAACTATTGACTTGAGGAGGGATGAGAAAGAGGCAATATAAGCTGAATGCTCAAAGAATGGGAAGATCTTGGTGGTATCTCAGAAGCTTTAATTACATTGCAACAGATCCCCTCATTCTTATTTAGCAAATAAAATTCCCACCTTCCTGCCACTTCAGCATGATCTCTACATAATAACAAATAGTGTGGAAATTCCTCAGGTAAGAGGTGATTTTATAGGGACAAAAGCATAATAGTTCCTATGAAAGAAATAGGTACTAAAATAAATTTTACAGATCACAGAAGGTGGAAATTCTCCAGTGAGAAGAGCTGAAACAGAATCAATGATGAAGCCATTGCATTGTGCCCTTGGCCATCCTTCATAAAATATCTGATAAGAACGGGTATCCTAAGTCCTTTCTTATTCCTGTCATTTTGCTATCTGACAAACAGAATGCATTTTTTTTAATTAGGCATGATTCAGCCCAGTGTGGAGGCAAGAGTAAGTAACACAGCTGATAGCAAAGACACTAATCTCCTGCCTAAAGTGGGTGTGTCTCAAACTTTGTTGCTAAACTTGCAGTTGCAGGTTTAGCTGTCACTTGAAGGTCGCGACTGCAGGTTCTTCAAGGCAAGAACTGCTTTTTACTATGTATTTATGCAGTAAATGTACTTATGACATAATGGGTCTCAATTTCTTTTGGCACCTCTAACTGCCTTTATAATATAAATTTTAATTATAATAATAAGCTTTTGGGACAGGAACCAAGGGACTTATCTATGTGTGGGGATTTCTATGTATGCCCCAGTGTACTGGTCCCCAGTTCTAATTGTGACCTTCATGCTCCGTCATACTGAGATGCAGTTAAAAGTCAGAACAAGATGATTGATAATAATAGCCATGTGAGGACACAGCACAGTATGGTAAAGAACACACAAGAGGGCTGCATGGTTTTAGTTAGATCTGTTATGATAATGCAGCCTGGGTGCTGAGAGCTATGATTTCTCCTCACATACCCTGAGTTTCAGCCAAGTTCTAAGGGAAATTAACTCTTGTATGGAATTCACTTGAATTATTTTTGGTACCACTCCATATTTAAGGCAAATTTTAAAAAAAGCAATTAAAATTTGCATGTCTGTGACAGAAGCCTGAGCTTTTTGGAGTAAATACAGGACTGTAAAGGGGAGAAGTCTGAGTATGCACTGGCTTTGGAGATACGGGAACACAGGGGCAGCTCAGGGGATTTATATTTTCCATATATGGGTTGTAAGCATTCATTCTTCTTCTCCAGAAAGTCACACCTCAGTTTAAGTTAGGATCATCTCCATTTCAGCCTAGAATGACAGGTCATAGTGCTTGGAGGACTACTAGAGGAACATGTTTATCTTCTGCTGCTTACTCCATCTGTTCAAACAGAAGTGAGCTGCCAGTGCACTGACTGCAAACACGCCCTCCAGGTGCCTGTGGAGCGATGACAGACAGCACTGGATTTTTCTTTCCCTTGAGCTCCTCAGTGTTTTGTAGATAAGATCACGGTGCTGCTCCTGTGGCATAATGGAAAAGAAGAGGAACCCTTTCCCCTGTTTTTCTTTATGTCAAAATTTAGCTGCGGTTTAGCCTTTTTATTGCCACAGTGCTCTGTAGAACCACTGAGCTTTTTGCAGAGACACAATCTCTATTGCTAAATGAGACAGCAGTAATTTTCTGACCGTGACAGTGGGTGGCCCAACCTAGCCACAGTTATGCTACGTAATGTTTGGCTGCCTGTTAACCTTCAAAGGTACCCTTCTAGGACTAAAATGTAACTATTTTCTGTGATTTTCTTTTTATTTTTCCATACAAAGCACCTGAAAGAAAGCTGGGCATTTTGCTGGAGTCTCATCAGAATGATGTTTTCATACATGAAATCTATGATATTTTCACACATGAAATTATGTTTTCATACATGCTTTTGTACATTGCTTGCTCTAGGGTATAGCATGAGGAATCTTTGGATATGCAAAGCTGGAATAATGTTGGAAGACTGTTGAGGCTGGAGGGAACAAAACCTGGTGCCATGGTGTCTAATGCTGCCTACTGGAATTGATCCCTGCATGGGCTATCCCTCTAGCCAGGCTTAGACACCGCTTCCCAAAGAACTGGCATAGACCAAAGCAGCCTGGAAGCATGCTAGCAGTTAAACAGTGTGGATGATCACCAGGCCAGTGCTGAAGCTTGTTCCTTGCCCTTGTTTTATTTAGTAGTATGGAAAGAGCTGAAATATCCACACACCCTAGGATTAGGTTGCCAGGGGAACTGGAAACATTGGGTTTAATTGACTGGGACACTTGACAGCACATTCCTTTAATGCTATTAAGCAATATTGTTTGTCACTAAATCTAGAGGTCAGTCTTCATATGTGGGGATGGGTTAAAATGAAGAGCTTGAGATGCACATTGTAGCCATCAATATCCAGGGTTTTGGCAAAGTCTGAATAGACTTCCCTGCCACTCCTTTGCTCAGACAGATGCCTTGCTCCTCTTAAGCAAGGTCACGTTGTCTCACTCCCTCAATTCAGGAGCCAGCCTGTCTTTGGTGAAGCTTTACTGCTGTTTCTGTTACTCCTTACAAATGGAAATGTTCTTTTTTAGGCAGTAAGAAGAAAAAAAGAGAAGATCTTGGCTTATTGCCATATGCCTTGTTTATGAAGGCTTGTATGATACAGAGCATGGGAACTGTGGGACAAAGTCAGGTCTTGCCCATGGTGTTCGCTGCTGACCCTGACGAATAATGGGTGTGGTCTTTTTGCACCTGTTCAATACATGAGGTACTTCTGCACTCCACATGGTCTTTTCCCCTCCTTTTCCACTATCTCTGTCCTGAGGGGTAAATGAGTGCAAGACCATAGAAAGATTCTGACCTCAATGGATGCTTAAAAGCTGT
This sequence comes from Amblyornis subalaris, assembly GCA_018881555.1. Lineage (NCBI taxonomy): Eukaryota > Metazoa > Chordata > Aves > Passeriformes > Ptilonorhynchidae > Amblyornis > Amblyornis subalaris. The sequence goes on along the minus strand of JACAXG010000009.1, from coordinate 15,633,945 downwards.
GCATACTCTGAGGGCTTTGATGCATGCCATTCTGCCTACACGAGTCTTGGCCTTTTCTTCCTGTTTCTGCCCATATTTTCAGCATTCCTGTCTAACTAAAATTAATTGTAAAAATTCTTATAGTTGAGATCACATGCTCCTTCTATATTTTTCTGTGATTATCAGTTTATGATCCTCTCCTTAACTAATATTTTATCCTGGCTTGGGGCAGAGGGAGTGGCTCAAATGGTTAATACAGCCTGAAGTACTTTTTGTCAGTTATATTCCTTTGAACCCTCTACCCTCAAATGCATTACAAACTGAAATAAATTTTAAAAAAATCCAAAAATACCCCTAACTAAAAAACAGGCTTAACTAGAAATGTTCTTTCCCAGCTCACTTTTACAATTCAAATAATGAACCAAAGCCATTTGAGAAACACACCACAAAATTGCCTTTTTTTCGTGATAGCTGTGTTTCTGTGCTATTTATGACTAGTACAACCAATTTCAATGGAAATACTTCTTTTTAGGAGGGGAATCAGACAGACTTAACACTCAGAAAGAGATGTTTGCTCATGCTTCTTAATCTTCACAAGAGAAGAAAGAATGAGAACACAGATATACATGCCCTTCCATGCCCACACACTAGTAATGCTGCGTGGGAAGGCTGGAACCAACCCCATATCTTTTCTGTTGTTTTTAATGAACTTTAACCGACCTGGCAAACACAGGAACTTTGAACTAAAGAATGGCAGAAGGAGAAATCATGAAGTAAAGCCTGATGCTCCCTTTTGTTGCATCAGTAACAAAATTTCAACATCTCTGACAAGACCTGCAATTTAGCTGCAGGATTTAATACTGGAAGATTGATGTGTTTACTGTAATGGCAGTAAATTGACTTCCAGAAAGAGCTATATATCTTTGCAGCACGGGAAGTGTCTGAGGGAGATAGAGACAAGTTACATCGAAGGGCAGATAATCAAAACAAAACGGTCATGCTAAAACTGTAAGAAATAATCAGAGAAATAGACTGTGAAGAAAGAGAGAAGGAAGAATAGAGGCTACTTTGAGCCTCGCCCTTTTTGTTTATATTGACCTGAAATTGTGTCTAATATTAGAAAATTATGTGGTCTTGAGCCAAGTGAAGACTCAGAGAGAATGAATTTTCTTGCTTTTACTGAATGAAAAAAACTCTGTTAGTGACAAGTAATGTGGTTCAAAGCAAAAAAAAAAAAAAAGAAAAAGAAGATAAGGAAGAGAGTATTTCAGAAGCCTCTGTTACAAACTGCCTTTAATTTGAACTAGGAAATCTTCACAATTTAAGGAGTAAAAATTCATACTAATCACTGAGATTCTTTTCCATCTGCATCTGTGACATCATGCAAGATAAGATAGTTGCTGACTTCAACATACATTTATTGACACRTTATTTACAGATTGGTATATATAATGCAGACAGTGACATTTAGGAGACATTTAGAAAACTCAGACAGATAGAAAAAAAGCAAAACTTTTCTACTCCCCCCTTTTCCTCTTTCTCCTAGATTGTATGCGATACAGAAGCCTAGAGGAAAAGAATGGTGCATGAAGTACATGGTACTCAGTACTCTTCCTAAGGCATCTGATATGAACATTCCTTGCTGTGTCATATTTTCGAAGCTGTTATGAAGAAAGCTGCTTGCCAAAAGAATACCAGAAACTGAAATATTTCTGCCTCTTGTGCAATCACAAGGAAGTGACCTTGGGCAGGACCTTAGAATGAACTTTCTGTGGGCAGCACGTGTGTGGTCATAGTAAGCTATTGTGAACACAGAATTTATGCCTTATCTGCTGGGCCAGCCCTTCTGCTATTTCATTTCTCTATCTCCTTTTCTCACTTGTCTAGTACTTTTTGTTGTTTGACTATTATGTCTTGGACACCAGTTTTCCTCAGTTTCTGTGGTTTACACACATCTCCCTCTACCATCCTCTCAGAAATTTTTTTTTTTACACTTTTATAGGTCCTACTCAGTGTCTTTGGCAACTATGGTATAACTGATACAACTTTATCAGCATTACAGAAGAAGATTCCTTTTCTGCTATCCAGGTTAAGTTCTGTGTAGTATGTACAGCATTTTACCATTCAGTTTTCAGTCTCTAATATTTGAAGGAAGGCTATAGGTTTTTCTTCATTGCCTTCACCTTTTTGCCCATCTCTTTTCAGTCATTTTTACACAGTAAGGTGAGGAAGGAGATTAAGGGTCTATTGCAAATGTACACCCTAAAAACAAGTCCTTTCATTCCCTGTATTGTGTCTATCAATTATTTTATCACGTTTCTACAGGAATATTTCAGCAAAGCCAAGATGATGGGGCTGTAGTAATAATCATCACCCTGTCTGATAGCAGGCTTCCCAAGGACTCAACTGGTAGTTTGACAGTCCTCTGCCATAGTTACTACACCCTGCTGATAAAACTGCTGTTGTTACAAATTGATCCTGACAAAAAAAAGTTCATCTCTATTCTGAATTTCAGACTTGACCTTGGTGTGTTTGCAAGTTTAACCATCATACTGGGCACAAAATATGTAGCACTAAAGCCATATACCTTTCAAAATGTCCCAACCTCTCTCTTTTACTATCTGTTTATTCTCCCTATTGCATGATTATTTTAAACTGTTCTGTGGTATGGCTAAAAGTCAAATTCGGCTGTTTTTTCAAGCACAAGAAAATTACCCACTAGTTGTTATAAGGCTTGTTTACCTGGGCACAGAATCTCTGTCCTTCACCAATGTGTGATCGAGATATCCTAGCCCCTACCACTGGTAGTCTGGGGAGCAGTGTTATAAGGCAAAGGTTGGAACAATGAGGGGGAAAGCAGAGGGAAAAGCACCAGATAAGCTGGGCTTACTATAAAATACTGCCAAAACAGATGGATCCTTTGTTTTCATATATACACTAAATACAATAAATGCTGTGTAAATACTGTATAAATACAGCTGTGAGCAAAAAGCTGCACAGGGATCCTTGTAAGCAAATCATCAGTCTTCATAAATTTTGCAGCATATCTATAAGCTTTACTCAACTTCGGGACTTGAGGAGAATGACAAGCGAAGACATCCCCAGGAAGGCACTTTTGTTGGCATCAACCAGTTCTTGAAATTACACATTTTTAACTATGTAGATTCTAAGTATTATTGCAGAGAGGCAAAAGCAATTGGGAAAACTACTTAGAATCCCCATCTCTGGGAAACCTCACTGCTACTTAAATTTTGTAGCCATAAACTTATTCAGCATGTAGATGTAAGTAGGTAAGAGTCCATGTCTTTGACTCTTTCTGAAGCTCTCAGAATTCTATCACTAGGTCTCACTTACCAACTATCACCTTCCACTGGCTCAGGCCAGCATGGTCTATTGTCCGGTTTTTGATTCTTTTCTGAGATACAGAAAACATTGGCTTGAATTCTTCACAGGACAGAATTAAACCCAGACCTCCCACATTGTGGTTAGTCTTATTTTACTGATTAATTCTGAAAACACCTCGAGCAACTCAAAAGAAAGGGACACATGCCTCTATATTTTGTGAGATATGAATAACTAAGCTTGTGTTGATAAGTGGATGGAATTGCTCAGAACTCAAAACTGGATTTAAATAATAGTGAGGCACTGCAAAGCTTCAAGTCTGGAAAACCTGAAACAGTAATCAGTTTAGGGGTCCTCAGGATTATATGGCAGCTGAGAAGTCTTCAACAAGACAATTTTGGACACAGGCATTTAAATTTCCTTTATATAAAATTCTGTCTACTAATTCAGTCCTTATGTCAGGGATGCTCTGACGTGCATATCTGTGACTTTTAGTTCACGTAAAATGCCTGCCAAAGAGCCATCAGCCATCTTCCCAGCTGCCAGCATCCAGGCAGGAAGGCAATAGGACATCTGGGAGCAGGCAGAGGCTGTACCTACCAGAAGATGCAGAAACAGAATTTTGTTCCTAGTGACACTAGCAGAAGAAATGTTGTGGCAATGTAGGAAAGAGGGTACAGTTTCTAGCTAGAGACAGGAAACAATTGTGTTCTATCAAACAGGAGAGAATACAAACATTAACACAGGCAGAATACAGAAGAAAAGCAAGCATTGGTGAAAAGGTATTCAGGAGAGTGAGAAGCAGAGATTAATGAGAGAAGCAGGCAGGGAGAGCATATATATTCGGTGGAGATATAGATGACTCAATGGAACTGTAACTGATGCAAGCAGGAGAAAAATAAGGGAGACCAATGTTCCTAGGGAAATGAAAAGAGAAGTAATAGTGCATGGAATAGGAACCTTGAAGGGGACCTTGGGGACCCTGAGGACCTTTCAAAAGAAACTGCTCTTCAGGAAGAGTCTTTCCAACTGCTTAGAGGGTGCTTCCAAGTCATCTGAGCATTTTCCACTTTCCTTAGCACTGCTGGAAGCATCCCAAACTTAATATCATGATGTCACAAGGAAAATCCCTGATTTACTTTGCAAAAACAACATCTTGTCCATCTCTCAGTGACAAGTATTAATGGAAAATCCCAGAGCATCTGAGCTACAGCATTCTCATTTATAGACCATCTGCTCTCAAACAAGATCCATCCCAATGGCCTCTGTTTTGCCAGATCTCCAGGTGTGCTCTCTGGTGTGTGTATTGCCCAGGCAGCTGGAGAAGGCAAAATGCAAAGTGGGGGCAGGTGGGGAGACAAGGTCACTGTGGGTAGGTTTGTGTGCAAGAACATCTGTGAGTTCTGAGGGCTAGTCTGCAGCATTTCTATTTGCTGATTTATAGCTGTAGAAGCATTTAGAGCTCCGGGAGCAGATTTTTGATGTTTAGTCCAACCAAAAAAAAAGAGAAAAAGAAAAGAAAGAAACGAACCCCAGATAATTAGGAAGTTTGATGGCAAAGTTGAGATTAGAATCATTGTGGTTGAATATATTCAGGATAAGTCGCAGTGTTGCCTTAGAAGCCACTTTAATCTGTTACCTTGATCACAGCGGTTTTTCATTAATTCAGTCTGTGGATAAAGAAGGTGTGAGGGTACATCAGTGCAATTTTCTTACAACCTTAAAGAAGAATGAAATAACACCCAATTTTAAATACGTGAGGTTTTCAGGCCAATGTTATTACTTGAGAAGAACAGAGGCATAGTCAGTTTAGGTTTCCTTTTAAACAATGTCCAGTGTCATAGGACAAAGGGTATGTCATTTGCTGTGGGAAACCTAAAAATAAAAGTTTTCTAAGACTTAGCTCAGAAAAGGACTTTATTCTGTTGACCATTCTGACCTTTTCTTCCTGTCTTCTCCCTTGTGGGGGATGAAATCATGGGCTCTGTGCCTGAAAAGGGTAATGGAAAAGCAGATTTTTCTGATGATTTTTTAAAAGAATATTTCCTTATATATCTGTTTGCATAAGAGCTTAAAAGAGAAGATTATATTATTACACCTGTATTTAGTCTAGGCATGTTTGTGATGCTCTTCATGTTAGTATATCTCTCATTCCATAAATCACCAACTATCTCAAAAAAAGTGATTTCATCATCCACTCTTCCTTTCAACTAGTTTCTTACAGATAAAAGGTCTTCTGATCCATTCCTTCTGTATCAGGGATCTTTTTGTGTTAATGCTTTGTTTAAACAGATGTTAAATAAAATTACAAGAACATTGTATGTCTACAAACCAGTCCTGTCAGGTAATAAACACTGATAATTCCCACTAAAGTGAGAGGATACCTGACGAGACTTTGAAGACACCCCTCAGATCCTCAAGAGCTTACCCATGTCCTTGGGCATCCTTCGCAACCTCCACTCATTCAGATAAATTTTACTGAGGTTAAGCTAATGGTGTACTTAAGGCTATAGCCTGGGCTGCAGTGTTCTCCCTTTTATCAGTATACACGCACAGTTCTCTTTGATCTGCACTTATGCATCACCTTCCATCTCAAGATCTCAGATGGCTTTTCAAATGTAAATGAATGCTACCCATTCTACCCTAGGGAAACTGAGGTGATGAGAAATTACAGGAGATACTTAGGTTCACAAATACAACCTACAACTAAGTTGAGAACAGCCCAGTGAGATCGCTTATTCCCATACCATACAGGTAGTACAGGTATCTGTTGCATAGTCTGCTCTTAAAACATCCCTTGCCATCAAAATGCGTCCCCAGTGAACAGAGATGTCTGGTGCTGATGTGAGGGAAATTTTGTTCTTTGTGATGCTTTCCCTGGGATATAGAGTTTGTAGTTACTGAAGAGAAGGAGTTGGTAATCTTTCAGAAGTGATAAGCCAGATCATAGTTTTCATTCTCAAGTTAATGCTTCAGTGTGACAACTGAAACCCGGTAAGATCTGGAGGCAGATGGTGCTCACTGAGGCAAGATGAGACCAGTAGGCTGTGTGAGGTAAGAGACTAAGTTTCCAGAGAGCTAAAATTTCAGGAGCACTGGAAATACCTGCTTCACATTGACACTGATTTGGAGATTCCTTGAATTTCAGGTCTCAGATCTGCTCAAAAACCTGATCAGGTTCTGGTGTCCACACTGTAAGTATCCAGACCTGGTATGAATAGTTTGAAAAGTGGCTTCCAGCTGTGGAAGTACTGGGTGTACATTTGGTTGAACAAAACCCTAGTAACCAGAATGCATTCATCATGCTTCATCCCAGTAGTCTCAGGAAAGAACAGTTAAAGACCATGCTTATTATTTGAAATATTCTGAAAGAAAAATATTGACTTTTCAGTGCTTTGCTGTTTGAATTTCAGTGTTGTCCTTTAGATGTGTGATATTTAAGGAGTACTTACACTGTAAAATAGGAGATGAATGAATATGGAATGTTTGGTTTATGTAGATTTCTATGTGGGAGAAAACCATTTTAATTTACAATTTCACTCAGTTGAATCATTGGTGTTAGTTGCTCTCATATACATGAGAAGGAATTGGGCAGTTCTTTTATCACTGACTTTATGTTGAAGTGGCAAAATCAAACTCATGTAAATTACTTTCACGTAGTTATCTGGCTCAACTTCAATGGGCATTAAAAACTTACTTAAATTTCAGAGCCTACATTCTCAAGAGTTTTTTCATTTTAAAAAAATCAATCTTTACACTTCGAATATTTGAATGGTGTCTCACCATCCTCATTGCGAAGAATTTCTTCCTAATACCTAATGTAAACGTACCCTCTTTCCATTTACATCCATTACCCCTTGTCCTGTCACTGCACACCTTTGTCCAAAGTCTCTCCCCAGTTCTCTTGTAGGCCCCTTTTAGGGGCCTATAGCACTGGAAGGTGCTATAAGGTCTCCTTAGAGCCTTCTCTTTTCCAGCCTGAACAGCCCTGGATCTCTCGGTCTGTCTTCATAGGAGAGGTGCTCCAGCCCTCTGATCATCTTGGTGGTCCTCCTGTGGACTTGCTCCAGCAGATCCATATCTTTCTTATGTTGAGGACCCAGAGCTGGATGCAGCACTACAGGTGGGGTCTCACAAGAGCAGAGTAGATGGGCAGAATCCCCTCCCTCAACCTGCTGCCCACACCGGTTTGGATGCAGCCCAGCATACAGCTGGCTTTCTGAGCTGTAAGTGCACATTGCCAGGTCACGTCCAATTTTTCAATCAACCAGTATCCCTAAGTCCTTCTCAGCAGGGCTGCTCTCAGCCAGTTTATCACCCAGCCTTTTCTTGTGCTTGGGATTTCCCCAACCCACATGCTAGGCCTGGCACATGGCCATGGCAAACTTCATGAGATTTGCATAACCTACCTCTCAAGCCTGTCCAGATCCCTCTGGATGGCATCCCTTCCCTCCTGCATTTTGACAACACCATACAGCTTGGTGTCATCTGCAAACGTGCTGAGGGTGCACTCAATCCCACTGTCCATGTCACCAGCAAAGACATTAAACAGCACCAGTCCCAATACCAACCCGTTAAGGAATACCACTCGCGACTGCTCTTCACTTGGACACGGAGTGGTTGACAAAATCTATAAGCATGAACATCCGGTAAATTCTTTATCCACTGAGTATTCCATCCATCAAATCCATGTCTCTCCGGTTTAGAGATAAGGATGCCGTGCAGGACAGCATCAAATGCTTTGCAGAAGCCCAGATAGATTACATCAGTTGCTCTTTCCTCATCCACTACCACTGTAACGCTGTCATAGAAGGCCAGACACAATCAGTCAGACACAATTTGTATTTAGTGAAGCTGTGTTGGCTGTCATTAACCTCCTTATTTTCCATGTGCCTTAGCATAGTTTCCAGGAGGATCTGCTCCATGATCTTGCTGGGCATAGAGGTGAGATTGACCCGCCTGTAGCAATATGAGTTTTTATTATTTCCCTTTTTTAAAATTTGTGTTATATTTCTCCTTTTCCAGTCAGTGAAAACTTCAGTTTACAGCCATGACTTCTTAAATATGATAGATAGTGGCTTTACCACTTCCTCACCCAGCTCCTCCTTGTCAGTGAGAAAAAGGTGCAGCATAGCACCTCTCTTCATTGGCTCCTCTATCACTTGGAGAAGAAAGTTCTCACCAGTGCATTACAGGAACCTCCTTGGTTGCTTATGCCCTACTGTGTTGTCTCTTCAACCAATATTAGGGTGGTTGAAGTCCCCCATGAGGACCAGGGCTTGCGAATGTGAGGCTGCTCCTGTCTGCTTATAGGGGACCTCACCAGCTCAGTCTTCCTGGTCAGGCAGCCTGTAGCAGACCCCCAGTATAATGTCACCTTTGCCTGCCCTCGCTTTAAACCTGACCCATAAGCACTCAGTCAGCTTCTCATCCATCCTCAGACAGATGGAGCTCCATGCATTCCAGCTGGCCATTGTCATAGAGGGCAGCACCCTTTCCTTGTCTCCCCCGCCTCTCCTTCCCAAAAAGACTGTACCCTTCTATTTCAACAATCCAGTCAAAAGGGCCACATCCACATGGTGCCAATAAGATCATAGGCCTGCAGGTGTGGGTATGCCTCTAACTTCTCATGTTTATTCCCCACACTATGTGCATTTGCATAGGGGCCTTTAATTTGGGTTCCTAACGAAGCTGACTTTCTGGCTGAAGTGGCAGAAATTCCTTTGTGCTGCTCTTCAGATGCTCTCTTGCTACATGCAATTCCTCTCAAGGCTCTGGGCATCTATTGCTGACACTAGAATTATTCTTTTAAGCAATCCTAATAAGCTGAAAATTGAACAAACAGTTCTATATTTTTCCTTAGAAACAAGTCCTAAAAAGAAAAAATAACTAGCATTGTAACCTACTGCCACAATGCTACTGTATTGTAAACTATTGCCACCAACCTACTATGTTGTGCAGCACTACAGGTTGAGGTCAGAGTGGCTGGACAGCAGCCAAGCAGAAAGGGACCTGGAGGCACTGACTGACAGCACAGCAGGCTGACCATGAACCAGCAGTGTGCCCATGTGGTCAAGAAAGCCAACGGTATCTTGGCCTGTATCAGGAATAGTGTGGCCAGCAGGACCGGGGAAGTGATTCTTCCCCTGTACTCAGCATTGGTGAGGCTGCACCTTGAGTACTGTGTCCAGTTCTGGGCCCCCCAGTTTAGGAAGGATGTTGAGATGCTGGAGCATATCCAGAGAAGGGCAACAAGGCTGATGAAGGGTCTGGATCACATGTCCTGTGAGGAGTGGCTGAGGGAGCTGGAGTTGTTTAGGCTAGAAAAGAGAAGGCTCAGGGGAGACCTTATCACTCCCTACAAATCCCTGAAAGGAGGTTGTAGCTGGGTGAGGGTCAGTCTCTTCTCCCAGGCAACCACTGACAGGACAAGAGGCCATAACCTTAAGCTGCACCAGGGGAGGTTTAGGTCGGACATCAGGAAGAAGTTGTTCACAGAAAGAGTGATGGGCATTGGAATGGGCTGCCCAGGGAGGTGGTGGAGTCACCGTCCCTGAAGGTGTTTAAGGAAAGACTGGATGTGGTACTCAGTACCACAGTTTCGTTGACAAGGTGGTATTCAGTCATAGATTGGACTCAATGATCTCAGCAGGATTTTCCAACCTAGTTGATTCTGGGATTCTATTATTTCCATATACTATATCTCCTATCATAATAGAGCATTGTAATGAAACCAATACCATGGAGTRTAATAAACTCTGGCTTATCTGTCCTTTTTTCCAGTACAAGAAAGGAAAAGCTGTAGCAAAAAGATCACAACATCCTTGAAAAATAAGAACATGTATTGCAACTCTCTCCTGCAAATCTTAAATCAATTAATTTTATGCTACAGTGGACTAAATGAAGTACAATAGTACAGTTTCAAGTTTTACAACATCCACTAATTTCAAACACCTTTCTTTTAAAGTATCAAACCTGAGCCTTGTTTTAGAAAGCCTGAAAATTAAGGCTATCTAAATCACTGTACACTTTTCAAATTTTTGTTTCATTTTTAACAGTTGTCTAGTTTTGGAACACTGATTTTTTTGTCTGATAATGACCAAATAGAATAAATGCTAAATCTTACCAACTTTTTAATTTCAAACCCCGTTTACACACACACACACACACACACACACACACACACACAAGAAAGTTTCAGTATAAATTCAGAATTCTATGTTCATCCCATTAAGAGAAAATAAGTTACAAATAACTGGTCCCATGTCCAATATATTGTTCCACTGAATTATCTGAAATTTTGCACTTATATGTGTTATTAAACAGAGGCCACAATATGAGGACTCTTAGCCTTTTCTCATCTTAAACATGACACAAGTGACTCAGCTGTGCCTGTTAGGGAAGATCAGAGGTTAAAGAGATGGGTATGTGAAGAAAAATTCCAACATTGAGTATACAAAATAGTGATAAAAGTCGTTCAGTGGATAGGAGAGGACTATGAGAAAAGAAATGTGATACTAGAAATATTTCTCAAACATTGTCCTTAATAAAGCATTATAAATCTAAAAACAAAACTTGATGTGGTTGGAAAGAAAAACATTTCAAAAATTTGATTACTTCACCTTTTTCTTTAACCAAATGATTTACAACCTAAGCAGACGGGAAGCTTAATGACTTTGCTACAGCATCTTTCCCAGTGTAAGGAGGCCTTCTGGTGGTCAAAATAGGGAACATTTCTTCTAAAGAACATTACTTTCCAAATGTATGTGAACTTCTACTCAAATTTATGTACATGGAAGTTAAAATTCATCCATTGCATTGAAGGCCATTTTAAGGATTTAAGAAGTGATTTTTTATGCCTTGACCTTTCACTATTATTGCATAAATTTTTTCCTTCTTCAGTCAGTGTATGGGGAACTAAGGAATTTAGCTTGACTACATAGTGCCAAAACTTTGCATAAGTGAGACCACAAGGTAAACTCTTGTCAACCATCAACCTTCTGCATTCATTTGAACAATTGAAAGTTAAAAGAATTGCAATAAAACACTTTTCAACAAAACCATTCTTAATAACTTATTTAACCTGAATATTGATTATCTGAACAGTCACATTTCACATTTTTAAGACTCCTGGGGTTTTTTCCCCCAGGCTGGCAAATTCTCCTTTTGAGAAGTACAATCAGATACTATTTTGGTATACTTTATTTTAAATTAGAATATTTTCTGGTATAGAAACCAAAAAAGTACTTAGTCTTAGAATACTTATGTTCTCCTTGAATTCTGAGATTACATTATGACAAGAGATTTCTTCAATGTCAGTGCCTCAGTTAGAATAAATATTGGCAGCTAACACACTCCTTGACATGTAGAGAAAGGGGAATTTTTTTAGTCCATTGATACTGAGAATGTCTTCCACCATGTAGCAAGCGCAGACACTGCTGGGGGATGCAGTGGGATGAACAAAGATATTCTTCTCAATTTTCAGTCTGGTTTGTACTGTGCCCTGAACCATGAAGAAATAGCTCCATTGGCATTTGCATCTTTTCTAGATTCTCAACTGGTTTTAAACAAAGAGCATTAGATTTTAACAATAACTGGCAAGGTCATCAACAGTTTGAGTCAGTATCTTCAGCACTGAACTACTTTACATTTCAGCCTTTGAAGGAGAAGACACTTGTCTACTTCTCGAAGAGCCCTAACCTGTGTTAACAGGGCTGCCGCTCAACTGGGCTCTGCCCATTGTGAGAGATCTTTTTTGATATGTTGTAGATAGGTCATTAAAGCCTGGTAGCAAGAGGAGATTGCGTTTCTTTCCAGAAAAATTCTCAGACAGCCAAACGTGTGTGAGCTACCTGAAGCCTGGAAAATTCAACTTAAAGCTACAGCTGTTCTATAGAGCAACACTGGAATTTCCTAGATATTCTTTACTGTAGTGAAAAACCTTCCAGAGGGATGGTATTGTAAATTTGAAATAGTATGTAAAAAGTTTAATCTAAACTGTAAATCACCAGTCAACTGAAATCCATCCAGAAGCTTTTTATGAGGACCTTTGTGCATTCTCTTTAAGCTAGGTTTGGGGTTTTTTAAAAAACATGGATTCAACATGTCCTTCAGCATTACTAACTACAACCATCAGATGGCAGCCCATAGTCAAGTAAAACATATATTCCCAGTATCTAGGTAATGTGGAGAGCAACTTGCTTTCAATCTTTTTCTAAAATCCAAAGGAAAGAAAAACAGATTTCAAGATTCTCCTCACTTGTTTCAGTTTTTTCAATTCTTTCTGGACAGTGAGGTCTGTCCTGACTTTTTTTTCCAACTTGAATTGCAAAATCGCTGTAAACTGCACAAACATGTCCCAAGAGTGAATGGCTTTTCCCTCTAAGTTTTTCCAAAAGTTCTAGCTCTCTGACCTGTAATTCTATTGATAAAATACTTAGAAATTTTAAAATCTCCTCTATTCCTTTATTAGGAAACTACCTAGTAAAAAACCAAATAAAAACACAAAAAAAAAAAAACGAAAAAGAATTGTAAAAAAGTCAGGTGCACTAATATAGAAGAATGACAATTTTATGCTATGCTTGCATGGAGAAGCATTAGTCTCGTCTGCTGGTGTGAAATTGTAGTCATCATCCTCCTTGTTCGCTGGGAACTCTTTTTAAAGAAAAGGAGATTTGTTCACAATTTTTTAAAATGCTGCTATCTATAAGAGTGGTATAAAATCTGAATACAAATTTTCTCCTAAGTTTCTTTCCAATTCTGGAAACTTTCTCTGAGAGCTCTTCAGGACCAGAGCTCTTACGAACAACTCTAAGGCTTCAGTTTAGGCTGCCACTGGCACTGTTCAGTACATTTTAGGAAACCTAATAATGATTTGGGGAGAACCAGTGGTAACTCTTGCTTTTAAAACTCTGATAAAAATCGGTTGCTGTAATGTTGTGTTTCTTGTTCATGTTCCAAGGACACATTTTGTCCCCATTTGTGTGCTACAGAAAAGCTGGGACAAGGATTAACTTTTGTGAGAAGAAACCACTGATTTGATGTAATTTCTGCTTTATTGGCAAAACCCAGCGGGCATTTCTTGTCAAGCCATGAGAAGGAGTTAAAAGATGCACTGACTGACTCATAGTGTGTCTGTCCCAAAGATGCTATCAGCCAGTGATAGATAGGACTGTAAAAACTGAGAATAGGAAATGCTTTGCCTTTTGATCCAGAACAAAAGACGTCTGAGATCCGTTCCAGCCTCTTTTTTTAACAGTGGGGCCTGTAGCATTTTACACATATTTGTCTTCTAGCCTTCCTGATTCCCTGGATACACTGTCAGATCAGACAAAATTTATTAGGGTCATGAATATTTTGTTAGTTCCAGTGTTCAGAGTTTGCCCTGTCTTTAGTTTATCCTCCAATACATCTTCCTTTACATCCAACAGTGCATAACTTGGTACAAAATGTCTATTGCAAAGCCAAAAGCAGCCTTCTTCAACATTATGACTTGGCTTCTGGCTGTAAGCCAAATTGAGAAGGATCATGAAACTCAGAAATACAGATTATCTTAACACACATTAGAAAAGATCCATGCTGACCAGCTCTCTGAACATGGAGATTTACCAGCTGCTAAACAGTCAGTGGTAGTTCATTGATACTCAGCTGCCTCCTAACATACTGGCCTATTTATTCTCTCTAAAACATTATGCTCTTCCATGAATTCAATTATCATATATTTGGCAGTGCCTTCTCCACAGTCACTACAGGACTGTGCAATCCCACTTTATTGAAGGTTCTTACCATGATCTTTCTATCAGTCTGAAAATATTTCTGCCCATAAAGCCTTAATGTAATTCTCTTTGATCAAAATGGAAGTGCAAGCACAACAGCATCGTTCTTGCCCACTTTAGCACTAAAAGCATCTTTAACAGTGGTTACATAAAACAGGGAGGCTGCACAGACACTAGCCTTGTTATTCAAACAAAATATCACTTATATCCAATCACAGTCTGTCCTCAAAATACTTAGAGATTTTTAGACCCGGGCATGCAATAGATTCAGCTTAAGTTTATTACAATGGAGACATCTCTCAGGGCACTGTAGAAGTATAATAAGCAGCCCCTGGAAACCATTTGCTGACTTTTCATGTCCCGTTTCCTTCTCTGATATTCCTAGAACAGTCACATGAAAGTAAGTATACTTTTGACAAAACAGTGTTATTGTAGGATGTAAAGGTCTTTTGGTAATGCTGCATGACAACGCCAAATTTTCAGTGCCTTTACTTGTGATGTGTCTGTAAACAAATTTTCAAAATAAAGAAAAACCCTAATTGTAGAGTATCTGAGTATGTTCAGGGTCTGTTATTCATATTTGACTAACAACCAGTTCACTCTGTTTCATTGTGGTCGTGATATTCTGGGCTTAGTAACAAAGTGGCCTTGCTCTCTCTCAGGAGGACAGCTATGGACACATATACAGTTCCAGTGAGCAGAGGGCAGACCAAGAGACTCTGCCTGAAAAAGCATCGGACACATGCGAAAAGCAGGATTTGTAGAAGACATCCTGAAGACTTCAGATTATTGTATGGATACTTCTCTTCATAATCATTCATTTATGAGTAAAGAGATTTCATTCCAACATGTTTTGAGAGTTTGATTTGACAATGTCTATGTACGTAAAATAATGTAATTTGTAATTACACCAAAGGGAAGTTTATGTTTTATTAATTTTATTAGTTAACTATAAATAGGTAGTTCAGTTTTTGAACAGGACCCTTCSACAAAGAAATGATGAAAAAATGATACTATATTAATACTGCTACTTAACATGTAAAATTATATGAATCCAATCATTGATGCAGATGAGTCAAACTGTTATTTCCAATTTCTTAAGAATTTTTAAGATGGCTTATGCCATCTTAACTTGTCATTCCCTTCATTTAATTGCCTTTCCCTACATAAAAAGTATTGGGCTTAGTGCATTATGACAGCAGCATTTCTAAGAAATTTAATTTTTCCTTAGTATAATATCTAGCCAGAAGCCAGAAATATATCTGGATTCATGTTCAGAAATTACTATATAGGTTTTTATCGGTTAAACCTACGAGTTAGTAGGTCATAAGGACTCTAGAGAATAAACAGGCAGGACTTACTTCTTGGAGACAGATTAAAAGAATCTATTTTCCTCCTCTGGAGTTTAATTTGTTTTTTGACCTTTACTATCCAAACCCATTTGGGTTCTGGACTTACTGAAAAGTGTTTTGTTTTCAAGGTTATCTGAGGTGAAAATGGAATTAGAAGGTAAAGCTGTTCCGTGTTTTTCACAGTAATTTTGCTAGCAAGTATTTTTCAAGAGTAAAAAACCAGTACACTGAAAGATATTTAGATGTTCCTATACAGATGTATAATGGAATAACAGCTCATCCATAAACTGAAATAAGTAAATACATTGAGTAATTGAACATCCTTACACAGTCTTACTACAGCTAGGAGAAGTATTCCTGTTGCACAGTGCTGCTGCCACATCTCTCACAGGGATAGCTGCTGATCACTTGTGAGTTGTCTTAGTGCAGCTATGGAGGGCTTCTGTGTAGAAAATTAATACATGGGTGTGTATCTCATCTAAAAAAGATCCATTATATATGTATGGAAAGTTTTCCCATATTAAAAAAAAAAATACTCTTTTGATCTGTGAAATTAGACTACCTAATTATTAATAAAAATTGATACAGGAAGAATCCAACTCTCTGTGTTCTTCTCTCTTCTCCTCTCAATGCAGAATGTATATATTCTGGCAGTCAGAATTATGTGCCAGAAATTTGGTATTCTTGACCTCYCTGATACACTTTCAGTGGCATACAGGAAATGGGCATGTGCTACTGATGTTGCCACATGCAGCCYTGTTGAAGAGATGAGACCGGCAGCATTAATCCTTGTATGGCTCTAAACCTGTCCTTGCTTTTATGAACACCCAAAGTCAGCTGTCTGACCACATTGCAAGAGGGCACTAGGCCATCTGAACAGGTGGCCATGAGCATTGACACAGAAAGATGCTCCTCACGTGTGCTTATCAAGGGCATGATTTCCTGCTGGACCATACTGAGCTAATGCACAGCTAGGGGGATGTGGGCTCATTAATCCAGTTCTGAGCTGTATTAAGTTTAAAAATAGCTTTTGTGACAGCATGGTGATAGTTTCTGACCCACTTAAATTTAGCAGAACAGCATATAAGCAACAGAGATTTCTGGTAAGCCTTCAGTATTCAGCAGAACAGATCAGAGCATTGCAGACTAATTTAGTCCAGCTAGCACAGAGATAGTTACTAGTGCTCCAGAGTGGAGAGGAAAAAGACCAGCAAGATTTGAAAGCAGCCTTGATATCCAAGCACACAAGGGTCATCTCTGAATGAGTTTATGCCTCTCAGCAAGGAACTGAGTGTATTATTAACATAGAAGCCCATCCTGTAAATCTAAATATAGTCTAGATGGTAAAGGACTAAAAATGTGTTACAAACTAAGAATGTATTTCAGAAAAAAAATACATTCACACTGATACAGCAGTTTCCATTCACTAAGAGGAGCAGTTTTGTACATGTTAAAATATCACATCATAAAAGGTTAGTTCAGGTGTAAATTCATATATCATTGCTTCATATATTGCTGTAATCTAGCCCTGATCAGTGATGTAAATCAATGTAGGTTCATTAGAGGAAACAGAGGCACATGTCTTTACATCCTCAGTAGCAGCAGGAGCAGGATTGTCTGTTGTAGTCTCCTTATATTGCAGCAAGTTAGGTGCCAGTCCCTGCCTAAATCCTTAGTCACAAATATTCCATGAGGCAATGACAGGAGCCTGTGAAGGTCATTTCAAATTATGTTATGACGTGTAAAGCACACTCAGTCTTTTTTTCTATATTCAGTAGGCCCAGTTGTGCCAGGGGAGACCCATCCCTCACTAAGTGGAGCAGCTCCACAGAGACCACGGTTTCAGACATGCAGCAGTGCCAAAGATTTCCAAAAATATTAATGTAGCTGCTTGAATGAAAAGACACCAGTATCAGAGAAGTCATGTCTACTTTGAAAATATTTGTCCTTTTGAAATCAGGATTCTCTAGAGTTGCTTCATACACATGTACTGCTGATCTCTTACACATTCTTAATACGTGGCATTTCACAGATRTTTCCCACCAAAGACATATTGACATTTCAGAACTTGATATGATAATAGTAAGTGTCTGTGAGCTAATAACTTCTCAGTTTCACTTAGCTCTTTTGCAAAGCCTATTCTTGGCTGAAGCTATTCTAAAGTCAAGCCACTAGAAGGCAAACAAGCAATGTCTGGTTTTCCAAGGCAGGGGCTGAAATTCTTGCAGGAGTGGAGTGTAAGTATTCATTCCTGCTAGTATTGTTTCCATGAGTTTTCTGTTTTTCCCCTCTCTCTCCATACATCGGGCTCACTAAGATTCAGGTACAAAAAACTTCTAAGAACATGAATGATATATTTTAAAGTGCACACATTTTCATTGTGTTTTGTTTCACATAAGAACTAACAGTGTTTAACAGCCTTCAATAAGAAGCACTTCAATAAGATCCAACGCATCTCCACACAGGAGTGCTAACAAAGAGGCTGTTGATGAGAGTGCTTTTTAAAAAGCAAATCCTTTGCAATTGGGACCATATACACTTGCACTTATCTCATGTCAGTAATTCTGGAAGTAACAGCAGAAAATATACCACTGCTAAGATTATAAGGGATTTTTGTGGTCAGACCTGCAATATAGAATATAGGAAACATCTCACTTCACTAGCTGATTTCAATAGTTAAAATAGAGAAATATATTTTATAAATAGGCCCATTTGTAAGAATGTGAGAAATCAGAATCTACTCTAAAGTCTAAAAATTGCTCCACTGCTTAACTACCTTCACTTTTTAAAATTGTGTCTTATTTCTAGGCTAGATTTATCTAATATTGTCTTCCATTAGAGGCTGATGTACATTTGTGGGATAGATTGAAGAGCTGTCTCTTCCAATCTTTCTCTTACAGGAATTTATACGCTATGTTCCTGTACCTCCCTCCTTTCTTCAAGTAAGTTAAATGGACTGAGCTTCTTAGACTTTGTATTATACAAATATTTTCTAATTCTTTATCATTCTCATGGCTCTTTAAAAATTTTTTTCATCTGCAACACAGGTAATGGAATAAGAGCAATTTTAGGAGTGCCATCAAGAGAGAGGAAAGGAGGGAACAACAGGCTGGCCTTGTGTGAATTTTGTTTTTTCTTTATTCCTAAGTCTGTGCATATCCTTCATCAGAAAAGTGCTCCTGATCACATTCTCTCACTATGAGAYGAGCCTTCACTGATTTCCTGGTATGACACCAATGCTTTTCCAAAGTCAGAAAGGTGGAGTTTCCAAAACGAAGTGTGTTTGGTAGAGTTAACTGCTACAAGCCGTTAACAAGCTGAGCATTGGCAGCAACTGTCCACTCATCTTCATCCCCTTGACAGAGCTAAATTTGGATAGAAGTGCTAATGATCAATTTTAAGGAGAAAGTCAATGATGTAGGCATGTAGAAGAAAGGCAGTGAGAAAACTGCTGCTGTTGTACCAAATGAAAATGTAGCCAGTGGTCTGTAACTGGAAAGTCATGACTTCTTGTTGCCTCAGTACACCCACTTTTTGGCTGCTGCCCAGTCAATAAGTAATTCAAATCACTCAGTGACCACTAGTCCAACATCTCCATTACACACCATCTCAGCATTCTTTGTATGGCTGGAAATTTTTACTGATTGTTTTATGTTTTCAAAGTCAATAAGAAAAATATAAATGGAAGATCGCCGCGGCGTGGGGCGGTGGTTAAGTTGCCGCAGCCTTCCAGAAGGGTCCCCGGCAGGGGAAGCCGCTTCAGCGCAGAGGGCCAGATGACGGCTCAGCAACACACGCTCCGTTGGAGGTGGAGCGCCCACACACACACTCACGTAGAGATCTAAGAGGCAGCCAGTGGCAAGAAGGTGAGACGGATTCTTCGTATGGGTTGCAGGAACAGGGTTTACTGTGGAGGGTTGAGGGACGAAAAAACAAGATGCAGAACAGGGCGCAGGCTTATATATGGGGTCCGGAGGGCGGGTATAGCAACAGAACCAATGGGCTGAGGGCCAGGGGGTGGAGTAAGGGTACGGGAGCCAATGGGAACACAGGGAAGGAGGGACTAGGGGAGAGGAGCCAATGGGGGTTACAATCAAAGCGAAATTTCTAGAAGGTGTACATATAAGGGACAAGAGGGTGGAGAACAGTAAACCAATCCCAACGAGGGAGAAACGGAGAAACCATTATGGAGACAGAAAGAGGTTCTCAGCCCTTTAGAATGGTCCACCAGGGAGCTCGGGCTATTCCTGAGCCCTGCAGCTCTCTAGTTTCTCCAGTAGCAGTCTGAACCACTGCAACAGAAGATGGCTAAAATTCCTGTATGTAGTTATACTTGGAGATTATCCGATTATCTTCAACCAAAGACTTTGTGCAATACTTACTTTTTATGGTTCTACTGATCAAAGTATTCCTTTACTACCCAAATTATCAAGCTGCATATGTTTTAGAGCAATAAGCAGGACTCATTTTAAATGGGAGAAACCTGTGAAATCCGTCAATAGTGGAAAACTTCTCTAAAAGATTTCTGACAGACTGGAGTGGAGTAGCCTCACTGCAGAGAAGATTACATGCCCTTGTGAAAATGAATGAAAATGTTTTAATGTGCATTACATACATGCATGTTTTTGACAGCTTTCTTATGAAGAGGCATGGCTTCATTTACCTACAAAAATAATTATTGTGATATTTCTGGAGGAGAATGCTTAGAAACCTAGTTTCTAATTTCTTTGCTACAGACAAATTGTTTCTCCAGATTTCTCCTGGTTAGGTACAACTTTAGAAACTAYGTTAGGGACTGTCTGTGCCCTACCACAGTCACAACTATCAGTCTCCCAAGACAGTACTCCAGTCAGTGTGAACTGAATGAGGACTGTTTGAGTGGTGTCATACTATGACTTCAAAAGTGTGTTCACTGAGACTGAGAAACCTGTCGAAGCCTGATGAACTTGAGACCTGAGTTGCAGCGCATGCCCACAGCTGCACTGAGAAGTGTTACCAGTTAAATTTGACTCTAGGAACATTCCTCTGAAAAAGTTAACTTTTAGTTCAAGGTGGGCTCTGCATATACCAGACAGAAAGCAGAGTATCTTATGTCTCAGTAATTTTCTAATGGCATATTTTGTGAAAAGGGGAAGAGCTGCTATACCCTTATTTTCTGTTCCTGCCACCATACCCCTTCCTGCTTTTCTACCCTCCTCATCTCAGGAGCCCAAGCATGTTCCTTCCTTCCACTGGCTTTAGCTTTTAGCCCTCTGTAAGCCAATCCAAATAATTTCTGAGGCAGAAAAATAGCCTTTTTCTTTGTTAATCGTCTACCACATTTATGAGTTAAAGCAGTATATGGAAGAGACCAACATCCTGTTCTCCCACAACATAAGTACTTGAGCAAAGCTGGATGTGGGAAGGGGACAGGAAAGGGAACAAGACTGCCTCATTGTAGCTACAGAAAGTTTTTGATTCATGCCATTTTATCTCATGACATTTTTGCCCAATAAGAATCTTGACAGTTATCCAAACTGCTCTGAGATCTACGAAGACTTAATCCTTTCCACCCATTACATTTAGTGAGAATTACAGCAGAGTTGCAGTAGCGAGACACAAGTTCATGAGCAATTCTTTCAGAATGTGCCCATGAGTGGGCTCTGCAGAAATCAGTACCCTGGCTGTTCAGTCACTTGCTATTCCATGGGAAACTCTGAGGACAAAGAGGGGTTTACATCACACCTTCTGCTTGACCCATGTGCCCTCTTTCCAAACTGGGAGGTCATTTCTTGTTCTTTTGTGGGTGCAGTCTTTCCTCAGTGAAATGTTGAAACCCTTCCTTTTCTAAACTGAGTCGGACATTATCTTTTTTTTCCACTGGAGGCCATAGCCTTTTCACCATTTATCATTTTACCGCTCACAAAAAATAATGAGTGCTCATTTTTTAGACAACTCTTTTTTTTTTTAACTAATGTAATGTCAAATCATACCTCCCACATATTAAAGCTGCTTAAATCAGAATGCATTCTGAGCTGTATGTATGTGTATGCACATGCACATATATGCACATGTAATCACAGTTCTTTCCACAGATATTGTTCTGGATCTCACAAATGAACAAAGTACTCAGTGGACCATACAGTATGGGCAGGAGTCACCTGATGCTGTAGTCTTTGACTTGGGCACTTACAGGAAAAAGGGGTCTGGATGCCTGTCCTTGTCGCAGTAAACATTCAGGGTACAAAACCATAACCATACATGTTTCATTTTCTACTGCATTTACAACAAGCATTATACTTTCTACTGGTGTAGAAACTAGAATCCAGAGTGAGAATCTAGCTGCTAACCACAGTGTGGATGTCAGGAACTGCATACCATGCTGAGAAGCAGAACTCCAGCATCTGAGGAACTTCGCTGATATAAAGTAAGCTCCTTCAAAATAGAAACAGAAAGATAATGTCTGGAAAAAGTATTTTCAGTATGGGCATTTTGGATATATAAACTGATGATCAATCATCTCAGTTTTAAATGTAGACCTGAGCTCAAGGCATACATCAATTTCATATTATGTTGCACAATTTCTTCCAAAAATGGGTTTCTACTCCCTTTTAGCACCAGCACTGGGAAAGGCTATTTACTTGGACTTTTTCAATTTTATCTAAAACTCTACTAGCCAATGAGTAATTCAGAGGCATGGAGGTTTAGCAGAGAAACCAATAGTGAGGGAGTTTAAATGTGTCACACTGAGTGTTCCTGTGAAAGAGGAATGCCTGTCTGGGTCTGTTGCATGGTGCCAGTGAGGTGTGGCATGGAGGTCACGTGGATGAGGCTCCTGAGAACAAATGACAGCTGGGTTGTTCCACTCAGACTCAGCAATAGTTTGTGCCATACAAGGCCACGGAGACTTTGTTTTGACTTCTACACTACCTTTCCTACTCTGATCTTTACAGCCACTGTCAACATCTTTTAGGCTTTTTTGTCCTGTTTCTTGTCAAAATATGTAAGGAGCAGGAGGAGGAAAAGCAGATATTCTAGTAAGTACCACCAGAGGAAAACGACAGGCAAGGAAAAAGCTGAATGTGAATATTTGCCCTGTTTCAGGGTCTGAGACAGCTTTTGAAAGCCCTAATACTGGGAACACTATTTCTTAAATAGCACCAAATTTCAGAGGTTTTGACTAGTTTATCTTTGCAGAATCATAGAAGCTTTTAGGTTGTCCAGGACCCCTGGACATCATGTAGTCAGCCCACCCTTAACCCCACAGGAGATATGAGGAACAATTTCAGGAAAGCTAAAGAATTAAGCCGTACACAGAGCTGGTAATTGTGTAGAGGCAGAGAAAAGAAGCAAAGCACTTAAACAGAGAGTTATTTTATTATTTTGTGGAACCACTATTGCACAATCATCCTCACATGGCACATTTTCTTAGGTTAAGGAAAACCATCAGTAAATAGTTTCAACTTTATGCGGATTTTGAGAAAAACTCCAGTTACATATGCCTTCATAAGCTCTCTAGGCATAGCTGTGCTGAAACAATGAGACAACAGCAATTTTTAGAATGATAAGATGGCAGAAACTCATGTTGGCAAGGTAGAACAATTCTGCACTCCATTTTGTTGTTCAAATTACAGCAAAACCATGTTCTGTTGTCATATGTCATCAGGTTTTGCACCAGCAAAATTCTAAAAAAAATTAGTCTTTTCTGAAGCATTTAGCTTATCCTTTACTTTATATGTATGGTATAAATTTTAGGCACCTCTGCTGTGCCTGACCACTGTTCATGAAAGCTGTTAATGAATGAAGATTGAAGAGCAAAGATTTCTAGCCAGCCAACAGTCAACTTCATTCATGTTAATTGCAGGAAGAAGTTGAAAACAACTTAGCAATTTGGGTGAATGAGGAGAAGAATCAATATACAGTCTTCATAACTATAATAAGGCAAACATCTTTAAAAGCTKTATCTTGATCATTCATATAGCCTGCTTTCGTTTGAGTTCTCCAAACAAACAGTCCACATGTTGCTTTACTGATGCATCCATCCCAGCCCTCTGGCTATTCCTGTCCTGAGCAGGGAGTTGGCAGACCCTGCTGACTCCACCAAGGACAAATTGACATTCCTTAAGGAAAAAAAAAAGCCATGATGAATCAATCATTTACTGTTTGCAACTGAAAGTGAAATATATTTCATTAAATAGGGCAGGAGAGTTATCTTTGAGAGCTTTTATAAATATTAAAGATAAGTAACAGAGACCAGTGTGTCAAAACACACACAGTAATATAACGCAACTGAAAAAAAGAGTTTATATAAATAGTGCTAGTTGTGTCTCTTGCCTTTATTAGAATAAGACAGAATCTCAAAAAAATCTCTAGCCTGTTTGCAAATGTTCTGTGGAAATGTTTTCCATATTAATCTTTCACCTGCTTTTTTTATAAACTGTTGAAACCTTCAGACTTAATTCATGCTCGTTAATCAAATCATATGCTTGACATAAGAGTATAGCATTGCTGGCTGCTTCTAGATGTATGCAAGTGAAATCAGAGGTGTTTGTCTGAAAAGCAGTTTCTAAAGATATCTCATTAAAGACCTTCCTGAATTTATTTTAAAGCTAATGCACAGAACAAACAAATTGAATTCAACTCAATTCAATTAAAGAAAATTACTGAATTCTTCCAAGCTACTTTTAAAAATCTTTTTTTTGAAGACTTTTTTTCAAAATATCCAGTATCCCACACATTAATCACATAAACACATATGTTAAATCTTTGCCACAGAATACAGGTGTGTGTGTCAATGATCTGAGTATGTTGACAAAAAAGTTCTGTGGTAAAAAACCAGGTGTAGATTACTGTGTTTTCTTATTGTTTTACATACATTTAATTGACAAAAAACTCTGATGTGTGTTCTCATTTTGCATGAACCAAAATATCCCTGTGACAATCCAGAAAAATATCAATTCCAACAGCAATACCTATGGTTATACAAAATGTATAATCAACAGCCCTCATATTAAAAGATTTTCTAAATTGATGTTGTATACATATATACCTATATACGATGTATACAAAACTTCAATACTTTAGGAATCACCAAGGTTAATTTTTACATATTTGGTATGATTATATGCAGTGTAAGGTTGTCACATTGTGTATGTTAAATGTTTTAATCAATTATGTATTGTAACACTTGGGTGGTTTTTTAAGGGGAGATAGGTACTTGTGATGTATTTTGAGTTGGACAATCCTTGCAGCAAACAAGTAAATCAATGAAAAATAGTGTGGATATGTGACTCCTAATGCTGTGCATTGATTTCAAGATTAATTATCTTGTGCATGAATGTAAGCAATGCATTTTCTGAATAGTTACATTTCAAAGAAGTCATTCCTTCTCTGTAAAAATCAGTGGCATACAGAAGAAATACAAGTACCAGAAGTTTGCTGCACTTTGATGTACAGAAGTGTAATTCTGTGTGCAAGTAACGAGCAGGAACACACCAAACAGCAACTTGTTTGGCTGACGCAGATGTCATGATACCTTCCCTTCTGAAAGGTCCTCCTTTTCCTTTAGTTGTAGCCATGGTACTGACAGGAAAATTACCAATTTGTGTGTTTCATACCTGGACTGGAGAGAGAGTAAACTGCTTTTAAGTTGAAAGTGTCAGCAGTAATTACTCAGCTAGGAAGTGAGATGTTCTGGGTGAGACTAAAAGTAAAATCTGTACATTGGTGTCCTGGAGTGATCTATTATGATAATTTATTCCATGATCCTCAGTTTATGCCCAGAGAGTTGTTGTTTTCCAGTTCTGCATACCCTTCTCCCCCCACTTCCGGGTTCGGGGGGACCGAAATGGTGCTCACTCCCTTCTGGTGTGGGGGAAGCTGGGAGATGCTCTGTCTCTTCTGGATCAGGAGGCAGGACGCTCTGCCTCTTCTTCTAGTTCCAGGGATCGGAGTTGTTGGAGCTGCGTAGGAGGGAGAGAGTGGAGCTGTTTGGTGTTCTGCGGGACTCGCGCTGCCGCACTCTGCATCCTGCTGTGCTCTGCCACAGCGGCTGCGGCCAGAGGGAGAGAGGACTGGGGCCGCTCCTGCCAGAGCCCAGGGCTACAACAAACTGGACTGAACAGATTGCTTCTCCAGAACCAGTGGAAGAGAGAGAGAGTGCCGACAGGGGAGCGGCTGTACCAGTCCCAAGCCCTGGGAAACCGAGCCAGGGAGAGAAGGCACACTGGAGAGCTCCAACCAAGCTTTCTTTTTCTTCGCCTGCTGTAATTGCTCTCAGAGGGAAAAAAGTCTACATTAAGTAGCCATCGGAATTTTCTTGTCCCTGCTGCAGGACTTCTCCGTGGGGGTGAGGGGTCTGCTACTGCTTCACGTGGAAGGCCGCCATCTTTGGACCACGTGTTGGAAGGGAAGCATTCCTCCTGCACTGCTTCCACACTCCGGATGGTTTTTTTGGGGGTTTTGTTCCTGTGTGTTTAGGGGAAAGTGGGTTCCAATGGTTTAGGTATTTTGTTAAATATCTTAACAGATATTTATCTTTTGTTTTCCCTTGCCTGGTGGGTGGGTATTCTGTTTGTTAGTAAACTGTTTAATTTTTTTTTTTTCACCGTCGTCTATTGGTATTCATTTCCTATTGGTGCAAAAGGCATCTTTGGAACCCTTTCTGTAGATACTCAGTCCAAAGGGTCTCTCTCCTAAATTTGTCTCRAAACCAAGACAATTGGTCTTTTCAGCCTTGTGCCACACATGCTTGTGCTCACTCAACTCCCCTCTTCCCTCCACCTCGGTGGAATGGAGGACAATCAAAGTAAAACTTGTATGTTGAGATAAGAACAGTTTAATAATTGAAAATAAAGCAAAATACAATAATAATGGTAAACAGTAATAATGATAATGATAACGATAATGATAATAAATCAGGGGAAAACAAGTGATGCACAATGCAAATGTTCACCATCCACTGATCRATGTCAGAACCCCCTTCCCAAACTCAGATCAGCCACGTTTCCATGTAATTCCTTCCAGTTTATATACCGAGCATGATGGTTTGGAATATCCCTTTGGTCAGTTTGGGTCACCTGCCCCAGCTATGCTCCCTCCCAGTTTCTTTTGTGTACCTCATCATTGGCAGAGCACGAGACAAGGAACAAAGTCCTTGACTTAGGATAAACACAACTTAGCAAAACCCAATACATCAGTGTGTTACCAACACCATTCTCATTCCAAGTCCGAAACACAGCACTGTAACAGCTACTGAGAAGAGACTAACTTTACCATAGCTGAAACCAGGACAATGCACACTTGCCTCCAGTAGAAATAGCACTGGGGTAAGTGCTCTGCCCTTCTCTTTGTTGCCTGCAAGACACGTGGGGAGGCTGCACTTCTGCTGCCCCATCAGACTCGATGGCCAGCAGCCCTGGAGCTGGGGTCCCCTAGGAGGAGCAGGGACCAGGATGGAAGCAGGGAAAATGCTCCTCAAAGAGCCTGTGTCCAGCAGTCACCTACCAAAAAGGGAAAGGTGGAAGGATAAACTTTAACCTGCCAAGGACTGGCTATGCCCAGCACTGATGAAGAACAGCATGAGGCTTACCGACATAAACCAGCCCCACCCCAAAAATGGTCCTTTCTAAGTAAGGAAAAAATAAATTTCCACTGCAACAGCAGGGTTTGCTCTGGCAAGCAGTGTAGCTCTGTTCTGGCATAATAATGATCTCTTTCAGCACTATCCAGGAGGCCCAGCTGTCAAGGTGAGAAAATATTGGAGTTTTTCTATTTTCAATGCTTTTCCCTCTGTATTGAAAATCAGAAGATGCTGTTTTACAAGTGTATTATTGGGTTTTCTACTGATACCAGTCACCATCCCTTGAGATTTCATTTGAAATTAACCAGTTATATGGTGGAATTCCCTTTTATTCGTTACTGACACAAGGTGGATTTGAATCGAGATTTACTGAACTTTACTAAACTTCTGAGGTTGTTTTTTTTTTTAATTCAGAAAAACCACCCATAAAAATGTTAAGATCACTTTCTAGCTTTTCTTTGAGATGAGTGCCAGTAATCTGTGCATTTCAGCACATAACATTGCCAGAGGTATTAAAAGGAAAGTCTTTCTAAAGATGTTTGGTGACTCATCTCCCAGTGGTGTTGTAAGAATTAATTAGCTAATGCCAGTACAGCATTATATAAATGCTAAGTACTATTGTTGACAGACTAAGGTTATGACTGCCAAGTGGCAACATGAGATTTTTATTGAGAATTGTCTCTCACTCTTCAAGCAGAAGATACCCCTGTCAGGAATGACATGGTAAATGACTCTTCCTGATTTTTCAGCCTTTCTCTCTCACAGAATTACTGAAGATGACATGAGTCATACTGGTGGTTTTTGTGACACAAGTCCAGGAAGAAATTGCAATAAGCTAAAAGTCAATTAGGTAGAAGTTTCCTCTACCGTTAACTGAATCATAGAGCAATATCCCACAGAGAGAACTGTCAAGTCCCATTTGTCTGCCGCTCAGCAGCCGTGCACTATGTAATCTAGGATCCATAAACCAAAACCTGGAAGGGGCACAAGGCACAACACTCATTTTTGCTGTACCGGGCATTTAAAAACCTATTCCTTTATGATTTCAGCCCCCAGAAGGAGTCAATACAAGCAGCTGTAAATGTATATTCAGCTCATATTCCAGTAACACAAACAGTGATCATCAATCTTAAATAACAAGTTTTAACCATGACAGCTTAACTGCTCTGATTCAAGTAGCTGGTCTCCAGTGTCTTTATATCTTCATATTCTAGAATGTATGTGCCAGAGCTGATTTTCTTCAATTTACATTATTTTAGCAAATAAAATCAGCAGAAGTGATGAATTGGTTAGTGAGGCAATTAAAGAGGTTAAAATCTAAAAAAAAATAGAAAAGGTCATATGCGCATGAGTTACAAGCACACTCTCTCTTTTTCTCTTGTTCCAGCATACACAATGTGCTAAAACATAATTATTTGGAAACTTCCTGACTTTCAGTGGGGAAAAACAATGAGGCTGAGCATCATGTAGAATTCAAACACGGCAAACTCTACTCCCCTTCACGGCAAACTCTCTCTTTCATCTCTTCCTAAATGTCTTAATTTTACATATTCTCCTTGCCTCTATCTAAAGTTGCCCTTTTACCAAACACCAAAAAATTATAGAATACGAAGCACATCAGCATATCTCACAGCAAAATAGCAGTCAGGTTTTAATTTTTCAGCTGAGAAGATGCTTGGGAAAAATAATGCATTAACCAAACCGCTGCTTAAAATTTCATTTTACACAAATTTCCGCCATGTCTTACTTCAGCTAGTTCCCTGTCACAACAAAAAGAAACAAAAATCAAACCAACCAAACAACCAAAACCAAAACCAAAACCAAAACCAAGCTTATTAGTCTAAGTGACAGAAAACACAGGAGATCGGACTAAATTTTGCCTGACAAAACAAAAGTACAGATCAGACCCTACCCCAATGAATATCACCTAATAGCCTGTTCAAAAAGGGCAACTCAGAAAAACAAACTGCATTAAAAGTACATACATAATAAATTATTGTGTAGAAACAGGATGTTAAGGCATCGTCTGTGATGAATAAAAATGTTCTGATCAGAAAAGTCATTGCAAAAGTTTTAATATTTTTCTGATCCTTTCAGCATCAGGCCCAATTCAAATATTAATAAAAACTTGTGAATAATAAATAAATTGGTGTTTCCCTTTGAAGAATTTTTCTGATGGTAAACAGCTTCATCGTTTGCCAAAAAATTCCAATTTAACGTTTCTTGGGTTTGTCTTGCATTCCTGGTTTCTCATTATGCTAGAATAAAAACCCCTTCAGCAACCACTATTTTCTTCCTACTTGTGGTACTTTCACTCTGTAATTAAACACTCTGTCATCTTGTTTTAATAAGGTAAACTCTTGAGTCTTTATGGTCTTTCCATTTTCTTCAAACTTTGAATTTATTTCTTAGGCTCTTCTTTATGCCCTGCCCTGTGCAGCAGAACCTGTACAATACAGAGGAGGAAAAGTTTTCCCCTGACTGTACTAATACCTATTTTGCTTAAGAGGGATTTATTTTGCTACACAGTCCATGTTGTTTTGTATGACTGTCCCGCCCTTTTCCTTAACTACCACTCTGCCCCTCTTTTGTCATCCCCAGCAGAAGCAGCATTACATGGTGTTCTTTGCAGAGTTTCTACAAAGCTTCAGTAGAAACATCTCCATTTGAGGGCAGTTCCCTCTGGTGATTGTTTTAGTGGGCTGCAGTTGGTTATTTCTTAACCTATGGAATGCAGTATGCTTTATTTACCCTGTATAGCATTATTTTTTTAATGAGAAAGACAGGAAGTACTAACTCGAGTGTTCAGAATATGTTGAAGTAGATAAAGAATATGTTGAAGTTTGGTAAATAAATGAATTTTCATGGTAGCAGTCTCCTCAGTGAAGAAAAATATAGTTGTTTGAGCATTTTCTGTAAAATAACATGGAGTTGCACCTATTGTACTTATATTTTGCTATCAGGGGAGTACCAGCTTTCTTATCAGTGCCTGGGAATGAGGACGTGCATAATTCTCCACATGTATCAGGGTCATCTTACTTGACTTTTGAAAAACTCTTACATTATTAGCACTCAGAATTCTTTCTCGTTCCTAGTACGCCAAAATTTAAAATTTAGTAATCATACTTAGATCGGGGATTACCTCCACCTCAGGCTAGTGAATGCAAGTTGACTGTCTCTATACAGTTGAATTGCCAACCTAACATCAAATTTGAATTGGCAACCTAACATCAAATCTGAATAAACATTGCTGACACACCATATTACTGTGCCTCTTACCTTTGGTGTGTTCGTAACTTCCAATGTATTTCTGCAGAAGGTAACACAGAGAGCTGTGCTGAAATAATGTGATACAAAAATATTCATAATTAAGTACTCAGTTCCCCAACCCCAAAAATGAATAAGTACTGTTAGTCCACTGATTATTGTGTTAGCTGCACATATAAATGAGTGACTGAGCATGAAAATACTCAGATTTACATCTTCCTAATTTTGTGTGCTTTTTTTCCCAAGAAATTAACACAAAATTTTTCTGCCACAATAGCATCCACTTTTGGAAAATGGTGCCTATTCCTTGACTTCTATTTAATCCCTGTGGTCCCTATAATCCTGTGTGGCATTTCCTTGGTGCCAGATTAGCTGCAACTCTCTTCACCGTCTTGATTTTCTTCAAAAATTCTCTTTGGGCAAGGCTTCTTGTCCTAATTTCTATTTTAGATCTTAAAGTTCCTGGGTTGCTGTGTATTTCAATGATTATGTATCATGATTCCTATCTGCCCATGATTCACCTCAATTCATTCTAACAAAGCCTTTTATTGCCATTATTTCCTGGAATTTTGTATGGCACACTGAACATGAGAGAATTAATTTAATTTTATGCACTATTTTGTTGAAAGCCAGGGTGCGTGTTGCTATACAAGAGACTACTTGGTTGTGTGCAGCACAGTGACTGCCCACCATTTTTTTACTTGGAGACAAGAAGCATGGGCCTCAGCAATACATTGCCAGGGGACCCAGGGTGAATGTTTTCAGGATGAGAGGAGGGAAACAATTTGCGGAATACTTCTGTATCACTCACAGTTAGCGTGTAGGCTGCTGCCAAATGCTGGTTATTGTCTTCCTTCCTGAAGCACTAGTGAACACTGCAGCACAATGCTATTTTCAGCTCCTTGACAAGATGATTACAATGTAAAGTCATGCTGCGTGACCAACATGCCAGGTGTTTGCTGTTCTAACTCTGCTTTTATTACTTTGGGGATGAGAGAATGATGAAGGGAAGGATCGGAGTTACTTAGATTTTCCAACAGCAGGTCAGCTTAGATAGCTGGGCTATATTTACTCAAGGCATTGGTGTACTGTATTTGTCATTTTCTCTGTTTTACAAATAAAAATTAATTGGCAATAAAATTATCCAAAATAAAATGCAGTCTGTTAGGAATTTTCAAGGCAAAGTTTGCACTTCTGAGAGGTTAAATCAGGCCCAAGTTAGGTAGGTTTTCCCTGTGCAGAAAAGGCATTGAGAAGGCTGCAGTGGAGTAAACTCCCCAGACTACACAGTGTACATGCTCACCGGCACGCAGGGATTGGAAGGAAGAGGAGAGATGTAGCACAGATATCTTCTCCTTTCAGGCCTTGCCAAGTCTATAAAAACCAGAAAAATTACAGATGGCCTTTACAATTCTSCTTTTTAATATGCTTTCTTTTGAGTAGGAATTCAAAAGAGATCAGATATACCACTTCACAATCAAATAGCTGTAACAATTGATAACTAACAACTAACGTGTTTTCTTCTGAATGTTTGTTTTGTATACTGCAATCAAAAGACATAATTCCCATTCTGATTTCCTAGCAGGAATATTTTCCAAGGGGTGTCTTGCAACTAACTGATAAATACAAATATATTTCAAGACACTTATTTTAAATCAAAAACGACTCATGCCTGACTGTGTTGCTGGATCCAGATACATTTTAAGATATCTGGCCTACATTAGCAATTTCCCTTTCTGATGGAAATGGGTCAAAGACCAGTGTTATGGGTTCAACAAATGAAATTTTTTTCTTTTCTTTCCCCATCCTCCCATAGCAGGGAGACTGTGTAGGCGGGGAGGGGCTGGCTGGGAACTAATGAGCAATACTTAAGAGCAAAGAAAGTTGTCTATCCACCCGCATTGCACACTGATCACCCAAAATGGGCAATACTAAAGAACAAAAGGGATTGCCTGTGGTGGGAATGTTGGCCAGGGGATTGTTCCCCAGAGGCTGGAGCTCATCATCGCAAGAGATGAGGGGACTTTTTCGAGACTTTGGAGAGAGGTCAGAGATTGGGCTCGCTGCTCTCTTCTCCGCTCAGCGTTTGGTGACCACGGTCGTGTCTGCAGTGAGAGCTGGTTTTGCTCCAGGAACACCGCTACACTGCGACGTCTCCGCCCGCTCGCTCCAGAGCACGGATACACTGTGACGAGGGTTGCACTGCAGCACAGGGTACGGAGTTACGCTGGAACTGTCGCCGCCCGGAGCTGCTCGCCTCTGCCGTCTCTGCCACCAGCCTGGGTTTCTGCTGCACATGGGCGTCTGCTGTTCCTGCCTTCTGCTGGCCCCTCAGTGGGCGATACTGAGGTCCATTGCTYCCCAGTCAACCCTGCCTGCCTGAGCTGCTTGCTGCCCGCTGCCGAGGGTGGTGGAGCCAGGCTGCTCCCCCATGGATTCGCACCAGGAGCGATCTCTCCTGTCCCTCTCCCGTTCACTGGAGCCGCCATTGCCACGTGGAGAGGTCGCCGCGCTCGTGCCGCAGCGCCCCCTGCAGCCGCGGGGGACTCACTGCAGCCTCTCTGCCCCAACGGAGAATCTCCCAAGGACAGAGAAAGGACTGTGGCTGGGTTTGTCTGCTCTCTTCTTGTTGCCGTTTATCTGTCTTGATATATATATACATAGATATATAATCCTAGTAAAGAACTGTTATTCTTTTTACTACATCTTTGCCTGAGAGCCCCGTAATTTCAAGGGTATAGTAATTCGGAGGAGGGAGGGGGGTCATCCTCTCTATCGCAGGAAAGTTTCCCGCCTTCCTTGACAGACACCTTTCTTTCAAACCAGGACAAGCAGTATGAATAGGGCAGCAGTAGATCTTACAGTGACTTTTTTTCTGGCTTAGGAGGTTAAATACATATAAACAGTCCCAAAAGGAAAGGAAGCTGTGATGATATTAGTTAACAAGGACATCAAAAAGTCTTTCAAAAYTAGTCAGGCTAAAGGAAAACTGCTAAATGGAAAAATAAATGTATGAATTTATAGACAATAAAGATATATATATATATATATATAAAATAAATTAGTCCTGAAGCCATTTGTGATAAACTAAAATACTATCAATAGTTTTTTCAAATTTGAGTAAAAAATTCCGATTGCCTTTGAAAGAAATCCCAGGGAAGTTTTCTTACAATTCTTAGCTTGAAAAAYCCTGTAGGTCACAAAATTATCACCCAGTTTAGGAAAAAACCTTGTGTTGGTAGAGGCATCAGAGTAGAAATAAGCTCCATCATTAAACTACGGCCTAATAAAATGACACCAGTGACCCACTTCTCACTGACACAAAAAGCTTCTCTATATCAATTGTATGCATTCAAAAGAGCTCTGACAGTGACCAAACCACATCAGCAGCCTGAAACACCTCTATCTAGTCTTAGGCTCAACTCAGTGCAGATTTATGGTCTTTTAATCTTAACCATATACAGCAATAAAAGTGGGAACTATCTTTGCAAGGATTGTGAGAGCTAASGAGAAATTCACCAAACCTACTAGAATTTGGTCATTCACCTGCACAATCATGAGGATCATTCATCTGACAGATTTGTGCTGCAGTTGGTTATGGCGAAAAAGGAAAGGCAGTCTGAGCTGCATAATGCCTCAATTCCCTGAGCCTCACTGCGGCAGTCACAGACATGAACTGGAATTCTCAAGGTCAAAAAAATCTACAACCTCAGTAAACAAGAAAACTCCTTAAAATATCTCCCATTTTCAATCAACTGTTGTCCTGTCTCAACATTTAGCCATCAGTTTCCATCTTGACTTGTTTGTTTTTGTAGGAGAAACTGTGATTTGGGTCAGTTGAAGTGTCTCTGATGAAAGCTTTATTTGCAAAGAATGTACACAAACCTCCATTTCCCTGAACGTGGCAGGAACAAACAACAGAAGGTTATTTCCTTGCTCAGAAATCTAGTTCTCCTTTTTCAGTAGGTACTCTGATGAACAGAAGCTTTTTGTCTTGGCTTTCTCCCTGGGCCACCCACATTGCCTATTTTGTTTTACCCCAGTTTTYGGATTATTTCTAAACACGTAGCTCCTATCAGTTGATGTCTCAGTCAGTGAATATATAATAATTTCCCAGAAAGTTCTTTGTTCTCCACAAATTAGTTCATAATTCTGCTTGTCTTTGTAGGATCACTGCCTGGGTGGTGGCTTCTACTGTTTTCAGCAAATTTGCTGCATACAGGAGCTTAGCTGCTGCTTCTTGTTTARACTGAATGGAGGGTGCCTGCCATAACCAGGGGATTAATGAGGCTTGGAATTTTCTGCAGATCAAAGACAAACTTTATGGCAGCCATTAACATCTTCCAGCACAGCAATAGCATTCTTGAGAAAAGAAGAAAAGCCTGTAACAATCAAGCTGCAACATCACCTAATCACCTGTTTCTCCTCATTGCAGTATTTCCCTCAGGTTATCATGTGAGGTTACACTTCAGACAGAAGATTAAAAGAAAAAGRGGAAAAAAATATTTTAAAAGATAACAGAAAAAGAAAACTGAAGGACATATAGCATAAACAAATAGAGCTGAGAGGAAAGGGAGAGAAATAATAGGATTGTAGATTTCCACAGATAAATTTCAGCCTCTATGGGCTCTRATTTATATAGAGCGATATTGAAAAATGGACAGCTGCAGCATGCATTCTGATTTCATTTTATCCCCAACCTCTCTTTGAATGTGATTGCTTCTTAACTGCTCCTAAGCTATGGTAGTTTTGGGCTTGGTGTCCTGCAGTCAGTAGGAATTGCCATTGGTTTATCATTCTGTGCAATATTCCAGCAGTTTAGGAGCTGCTTATGAAGAAATTAAGTCTTACCCTCTTCAAGGAAAACAACCTCCATCAGAGAGATGTAGCAACCATTTAACTTTAACCCTCTGGAGTATCTATCACAGTCTTAAGACAGGCAGATATTTCCTGGTAAAAGAACTGTGAACAGAATGATCTCAGCCATGGGAAACGCATTAATGAATTTGGAGCAGAAGTTTCCCTAGGTGGAGACACAAATTATATACCCCAAATAATTCTTATTTGCACAAATATAACACCAGCAAAGACTGCAATTATGCTGCTGGCAGTGCCAGTTTTCCTAGACCTTGAGCACAACAAGCACATATCTGCAGTCTGTACTCCACATGCATGCACGGCACATTTGACAGGCTGGGCTTGCCATGCTTGCTCAGACACTCTGTGCTCTGGCAGCTGTGTATCAAGCTATAGAAGCTGGATGTCACACCAGCACCTGGGCCCTGAGAGCCCTAAATCCATGCATTATGAGCAGCAGTGAGTGTGGCCACAAAACAGTAAGGTATTTTGGGGAATATGCATATGCAAGCTGTCTCTGAGTACTTCCAGAAAGAACCCTACAGGAGCAGAAATACAGATTGGTTGCCCTGTGATGTAATCCCATTAAGTTTCATTGTTCTTCAGCACAGATAATACAAAAGAAATAATAACAACTGGGATCACTTTTCCACTGTTACACTGACAACTTTTCTCCTTAGCAAATTAGACTGGACAAAGCAGTAATAATGGTACGGAACTGTGTTTGCACTAGCACCAGCTAATAAGACAAGTTAATTATTCTTCTACCAAGCACTGCATTCATGGAGTGATAAGGCTTTCAGGGAACTTCCTGTCCAAAGTGATAGGAAGAGTCTAGATAAGCCTGTGAATAAAACTGGAAAGTAGGCAAATTAGGTAAAGTACCAGCATGCCTTACCTAGCCACTTTTGCTTAGATTTGTGCTGCTATTTTCATTTCACTTAGCCAAAGTTTTGGGTTTTTTTCCACTTAATTGCCTAGTTCAATGTCTCTTCATATTTGCAAAGAATGCAAATAAATAAGGGTGAATTAACAGAAATAATTTCATTTTAATCAGTACATTGCAAATTCTTTCAGTTTCAGATTTAAAGACCAAATGGACAGGCAGATACACAGATTCTAACTATTCACAGCAGGAGCAGTCTAAAAGGGCTTTTCTGACACAGTTCGATGCCAGTTGTTTTGAAAAATAAAATTGCAAATTAAAACCATATTCAAATACTAATAAACAGATAAAATAGCTAATTAAATAATTTTAAAAACTCTTTAGGTAAACAATTTTTGTTTTTCTATAACAGGGTAAAGAATGTTCTCAATAAGACTACTTAAGGTTTTATTATGAATAAAAAAGAAATCTATGTCCAGCATTTTAGAAGTTCAGTAAGAAA
Source organism: Amblyornis subalaris (assembly GCA_018881555.1). Classification (NCBI taxonomy): domain Eukaryota; kingdom Metazoa; phylum Chordata; class Aves; order Passeriformes; family Ptilonorhynchidae; genus Amblyornis; species Amblyornis subalaris. The sequence continues at coordinate 15,597,425 of JACAXG010000009.1, read as the reverse complement.
TTTCAAAAAGAAAGTGGTCTGTTTTCAGCTGTGTTAAAGAGAAATAACTTTGATATTTTCTATAATTTAATCTTTTTATATCATCTCAACTCCAAAGCATGCCTATTTAAATGCCTTGTTAGTACTTTTTTTGCAAGATACCCAAAATTACTAAGGCTCAAGAAGTATGCATTATATGGGAAAAGCAAGAATAAGAACATCTAAGGTTGCCACCRGGTGGATCCTTAAGCTTGCTGAACCTCAGAAAATCTTTTAAAGTTGACAGGGCAATGGTTTGGCTGACTGCCTAAGCAGCAGGTAGGCAGAGCTGTAAGCATGCCAGAAATGCATAACTGAGGCAGGAGTCATCTGCTGGCCAGGTCCGTTAGTGTGGATTCATTGACGGATTTAGTCGTTGGATCAGAATGACAGTTTTATAGTCTCCTGTGGATGGGTGAGGAGTAATAAGGAATAATCATCTCAGAATGAAGGAAAAACATGACAAAACAAGTCCAGGTTGTTATGTCTYACAGGCAATAGAGCAGCAACTCCATGCTCCCAGCTTTATTCATGTGGAAACCACTCTTGTAAGCTTGCATCTCCCACTGGAGGTACAAGAGCGGAAAGGCAACACAGAGGAGGAGCACCACACTGAAGACTGGGCCTGCATGGCAACAACTGAAAGGAAAAGGCAATTTTACGTCTGCAAAGCATCCAAAAATCGGCAAGACTGCTAGGGCTGGGGTAGGGAGAGAAATGGAGTAAGTTTTACAGAAACTACAGAGAGCTGGTGCAATTCCTCTTTACTGGTCGAACTGCTGAGTAGCCTGTCAGAAAGCAGTACATACAAACTCATTCCCTTCTTCTGCCAGGAGAGCGTTCAACTCCCTCATAATATCTCCATGAACAGCTATGGCTGATAGCTATGTTGACGGCTGATAGTTCTAAGCATTTCTTATTGTAGGTGTTTAACTCTGCCTAGATTCTTTGATTCGACACAGAGAGGATGTGAATGAAACACTTGTCTTGGTCTCACTTAGGACACTTAAAGGAGGTGGGCATTTTCTTGAGTCAATTTTTACCTGCCCAGTTGAACTGTTTAACTCACTCCCTGCATCCAGAGAAAAAATAAAAAATATCACATGCCTCCATCTAATGGGTTCTGCCTACCTGGAAGGCCTCTAGAGCCGGTTGCTGGACAGCTTGGGTTGTACCTTAATAGCCTAATGCTAAAAGCATTTTCAGAATGGCCTGGATACATCTGCTCAGCAACCTCTTCATRCATTTTGCATGACTGCTGTTGAAACACTTTGAAGCCTCCTCTTCCCCAGCTGTTTTACGAATCTACCTTCAAGAATTATTTTTCAAACTAAAAACTATTCTTCAAATTCATGTCAAGATGACCGACAAACTTCATCAATCCCCCATTTTTAACATGCAGTCTACACAGCAAACTCCTCAGCTGAGTGTTTGATCTGATCCAGGGCCATGCACAGTGACGGGGAGAAGACGGAGAGGTCTAGTCCCCCAGTGTTCACACTAAATACCTGGAAGAAGAACATTGTACAGCTGCAGGGACAATTTTTTCATTGTAGTTATCATTGTAACCTACAGTAGGACCCCAGGCTGCCCACCATCTGAACTCTCTTCTGCTAGGCTGCTTTCTGAGAAGATGGTGTAGGAATGAGACCTGACAACTGTATTTCTTAAATTTATACATGAYGTGGATCTCTGACAAAGACATTCAGGCCAGTGGAAAATTAAAGACTGAAACTGTAGCTGTTGGAGAAACCTGACAGCAGTTTTTCTTTAATGGCCCATTTCAGGCCAACCATCCCATTATGCCTCAGAATATTAAAACTGGATTGTAATTTTCCAGAGTGAATGAAGGACATAAGTCCTGTTTTTCCAAAGGACTTTAGGCCTCATGCAGCTTACCTATTTTTATCACCTCATTCGGGCACTAAGTTAATTGATATAAACATATAAAGCCCTAGAGATGCAGCTAGAAGGTGAYGGAAGACTCCCAACACGTAGGAATTTTTGAATTTTTAAATTTTTTTTGCTTACTGATGTTTTTAGGTAGTCTAGGAACAAAACTTACTTTGCCAAAGTAGTGACTACATATTTAGTCACTTAAACTTTAGTCATTTAGTTTAGTGTATATAAAAGTGGTTTTTAGATGTTTATGCTATCTATTCTCTTTCAAATAGTCTTCTGTCAAATAGAATCTCAAATTCATGTGATTATTGAATTATTTAATAACATACTTCTCTTAAGATTAATCTGACACTTGGAAGTAATGCAATATGAAGCCTGTCATGCATTTAAAAATCACTTCAGAAATTCTGTATTATGGTTGGGTTTTTTTCAGGAGCTTTAGGTGTAAGGAGGAGGCAGGGGAGTTTATGTCTTGTGTTTAGAGGACATAGATTGTCTTGCTCCACAGTATGTCCCTGTGGCCCTGGAGCAATATTTTTTTCTCTGAGGAGTCTGAAGGTCTTGATAGGACCAGCATTAATTGGATGGTGTAGAGAGCAGGATTAGGTAACAAGAGAGCCTGAATTCTCTGTGGCTTGAAAAGTCTACTTATGCATATTTAGACAATACAGTAATCCCAGACACTGCTTAGGAGCAAATAGAACAGGATGGCACATTATAGAAAGCTATATAAATCCATTTTTTACCTGTGTTTTGTGCCTTTTTAAGGGAAACTACTGAAAGACAAATATCTATTGGGTAAAGCAGGTGAGGAAATCTATTTCTATAGGAGTTAAGCCCAACCAAGTAGTTTACCATTGTTTATTATTTATCTTCTCTCATTATAGTTTCCTGAGAGCTGTTTGAAGATGAGAAAGCTGTGTCTCCTACTGTAGGGCAGGGAACATGTTGGCGCTCAATAACTGGCAGCTAATAACAGTGGTAGACAATTAAGTCTTCAACCAGGCACATGTGCTAGCCAGTAAACATTTAGCTGCCAGCTCGCAGACAGATGGCCTCATACATAGCAAGTGAAAATACCTGCTCTCTGTGCCTTTTTTCTGCATTTGTTTGTTAGCAGGTGTCAGTTCACACTGGGTTTGTTGGGAGGAACCAAACATGGACAGATGGGGCTTGCCACTAACATCATCAGCAACGAATACCACCTGTGGGAAGTTCAGGGATTCCAAGAACCTGTTGCAGCTGAAATCAATGTCAGTGTGAGGTTAGAAATGCCTGGAATGAGAAGGTTATCCTTTGACAAAATATTTTCATGTCAGTCCTTGTTTTAAGCCACTGCAAAAGCCCAGGCTAGGGCATTTAATCAGCAAATCACAAAGAGCCAGCGGGGAAGAAGGTTGTAATTCCCGGTGTGATCTTTTAAGCAATCTGATGTTTTCTAACAATGGAGAGGAAAAATCAGTTGCAAAGCTGTTTGCCGTGTTTTGGTCACATAGCTCCAACCTTTCTCACTGGCTATGGCATACACATCTGACATAGGAACAGGGAGATCTGAGGTACAGGAAACAGCTGAGAGTGGCCAGTTGAAAAATTATGACATGCACTAACAACAGTGCTTCACATGGCAGAGGAAAAGCAGGAGGACTTCAAGAGAAAATTATGTGTTAACTGTGTTCCCTTTCAATTTCCACAATTTTCAATGCTTATTTTTACCTGGATGAAAAACTTTGCCGGCTGGATGTGTAATGTGATGGGGCAGTGTGTCCTGCATGCACCCTGTTGTGTCTCCAGTGCTCCCTGAAGCACCAGACTCTGCCATCCATGCATGTTAGCTATTTTACTTCATGGGATTTAATGTGCGTTGATGTATTTCCTACCCGCATTCCCCTACCTGCATCCAAGAAGTACTCAGGAAAGAAGAAGAGCCAAGAACAGGCTGCTGTAGCTGTCAAAGCAATTTTTGCAAGATAAGAGCACCTGGCTTACATAGTAATACTGCCAAGGGATCCCGGGAGAGACTGATGTCCCTCAGACTAAGCACCATACCAGTCTGTGASGAGAAGAAGCCCCTGTATCCAAGAGTTATGAATGTGGTTGAAAATAATAAAAAGTGGCTGTAAGAAGACAAAAAAGCTTGACTTTCTGCAGGTCACACAGATAAGCTTCTCCACATAACATATTGCTGAAATGCATAAAAGCTTCCTTTTAAATTTTGCACATGTTAGACAGAATATCTCACTCTGCAGTTCTGTTGTGCCACACAAAGCAGAGCCTTACTTTAGAGCATGAATTCATTTTCCTGTGAACTTTAGGTCTTAACTACAGCAGAAAACATGTCAGAAACCTAATCATGAACCTGGTTTCCAAAAATGAGGTAAACTCAAAATTCCTCTGTCAAAAGGCATAAAAGCCTCTGGATTACTCAAAGTTTATCACTTATTTCTTTCTTTATGAGTATAAGCATTAAACTCTTGTGCTCTATTCTCTCCTAGGGTAAATCCAAAGTTTCTTTACTGCAATCATCTCTGTTCCCTTGCTGCCCTCCTGAAATGCAGGAACAAAATTTTTTTTTTAATTTCAAGAATATTTTTACTTGGCCTAAAACATGGTGACAATCATAACAAAACTCATCAAGCTACCTCAGAAGGATGCATATAAAATTACATCCTAGCTAAAATCTCTCTGGACCAAAGTGACATTGATAACAAGGAAAAAAAATTACGAGAGAAAGGTAAGATTCTCTAAAGAGTGTCCTATAGGGAGAAAATAAGTTCCTGCTGGTGTCAGACCTTTCCCTTCTCTAGACCATAGGAATCATTTAAACAGAAAGAGGGAGTCTGCATGTTCAAGAAGTGTGCAGTGGACCTCTGCAAGTGTTTCTTATAGAAGTCATCTCGTGATTTTGTCATACCAAGCCCTCCTGAAAAAAGCAACCATAAGCAGAACTTGTGTTAGAAGTGTCTTAACATCACAAGCTTCTCAGTAATAAAATCATGTCACACACAAAAGAAAAAAAAAAAAGCATTTATTCTGGTATCTCCTACTCTGCATCACTGGGCCTATCTGGCATGCTTGTAAAGTGGAACATTGTCCAGGAGAAATGACTTCCAAGGAGCCTTAATCTCTAAATTTAGAGAGGTTTCCTCACCGAGCAGAGGCAGCTCAATCCCCAATACTGCCACGAATGCCTTTCGGCAGTGATGCAACCACCAGATGGTGGCATTTCCACTACATAGGGTACTATGGTGACCCTTGATTTGGCATGTAATTAATGTGATTGACAGCACTGGTAGTACGTGAGTAATTTTTGCTGTAAGAGGCAGCTGCATTTTAAAAGGATCTATAACTATAAACTAAAGGGCAACAATCTTGCAGGGCAGGCTCAAATTGTTTATTCACCATTTCCACAATATCTAACAATACWAGGAAGGCAGAAGTTTTGAATTACAGAAAACTGGCTTTGAGAACTAGCAATGACAGGCAGAGGGGAGCATTTTTCTCCTGAGTTACCTGATAAAACCTGGTCTCTACTTCTGCAGATATCTCCCTCTTCATCAGTAATAAATTTACATCCAGCTTAGGAAGAACTGTTGCTTGGGATACAAGAACTACAGCTCAGCAGTGGGGACAAGGAAGAAACTATATACCTGCAGTTGCTTTCATTTCTTTTTCCTGAGAAGTCCATCAGTGGATCACATCCACAAAGGGATTTGTTGTTGACAGAGAAGAGCAGTTGGCTACTGCTCCCTGTACAGTCTTTTGCAAACTGTGCAGGCTTTCCCTTAAAAAGTAACTTTATCCAATTAATTTCAAGCTAATTTCTTGCATTGGTCTTATACATCATCAGGGGCTCAAAAAGCTGTAACCAGTGGTAACAATGTGAAGTAGCATTTTTCACCTAGACATCTTTTGGAGCTGAAACTCCTTTGTATTGGACATCCAGGAAAAAATACTAGTGTCCTTCTAAATTTTTACTATCTTCTGTTGTAACTCCTAAAGTGGTTTTGGGAATTTAGGGCTGGAAGGGTCCTCCTGGGTCATTAAGTGCATTGGAGACCAGTATCCTACCATCAGTCTCTCAATAGCTGACATTTCTTGCCCCTACAATTTCTCTACTGGGAAGCCATTACAGGATGTTAGTCCTCTAATGGTTAGTAATTTTCCTGTGTTTTTCAGACTAAATTTGTGTCCAATTTGTACCCATTTGTTCTTGTGCTTATGTTAATGTTTGGGATATCAATGACTCACTCCTTCCTGATCTTTCCCGCCTAGGTTATTCCATGGGATGATGCAATTCTGTCTCAATACAAAATATAAATGGGCAGTTATTTACATAAAGTGAATTCCAGATATCTAAGAACTCCTAGAGAACAACTTTTATTGCTCTCTCTCATTGCTTCCACCCTTCCACGTCTTTTCCTCAAGCATGTATTTACTCAGGAACATACACTCTGCACATAATAATATGGAAGGAGCATTTTGCAGCTTTCAGTTCCTTTTACCTCTGCCCCAGCATGGCTGCACTATTAGAACTCTCTAATTCAAAAAGCATTAAGCCAGAAAAAAGGAATTGTTTTACTTCCACTGTCTCACTAGTGAGGGGCACCTTTCCACAATTCTGTTACTGTAGTCTGCAGTTGCATGAAAAACCTTTTGCCAACAGAGAACACCAGTATCCTCAAATCAGCAAAGAACTCCTTGTGTAAATATAACCTTGTTCGACATCCTGGCAACCCTGGCACAGAATGACTAGAGCAAACAACCTGCTTCCTCACCCCTGAAAACGTATCTGAGCACATTAGCTGGTGCTGTTGGGCAGCTGGAACAGACCTTTCTTGCCTGGTACTTCCTGTGTCATTAGTAGGTGATTTCAAACTCCAGGGGTGGAACATTGAAAGAATACAAAATTAACAGTGAATATTTTAGTGCAATTTAACCGAGAACCCATCAACATTGTTTCTTCTAATTAGTTCCTTTGGTTTGTGCTATTTCTTCAATGTCTGCTTCGATGTGTTAGGATTGCACACTAGGAGACAGTGTGAACAAGGGCATGGAGTTGAAAGTTTACCCAGCTGGCACTGGAACGGTCTGTGCAGCAGAGAGACAAACAAAACTATCCTGAAAAGCTCTGTTGAACAAGAAAAACTTGGGAAATCTTGGGTGAAATAGGGGCAAACAGCATCCAGTGTCCTTTATTAGAATACCATGGAAATTTGAATATAGAAAAATTACCCTCTTAAGACTGGAAATCATGAAAACAATTATTACTTATCTGGCTTAGCAGAACTGTTACTTCTCTTTGAGAGCTTTTACCAACTCATAGAAAATGACTCTGTAAAGTGCAGTTGCCAAACTGTGCAGGAGTTTTTATGTGTAACAGGGGCAAGTCTGGTCTCTTCATCTCCAGTGAACTAACTGTGGATATTAGAAAAAAGTATACCTAGGAGGACTGACCAGCTAACAGCAGACTTTCTTCTGTAGATTTTAGTTTATTTTGTGTTTTGTACTGCAACAAATGAAACCACACCCCTCAGAATTTGATGAATGTTATTGTATGTTTACATATTAGAGCAGAACTCAGGTAAAAGCAAAAAGATCCCTTCAGACATGTAACTGCACTCTAACAGCAGAGTGGATTGGATAATTAGAACAAGACAAAACTTTCTTCCACTTCCTCAGCTAGTGTAGAACAGAAAAGTGCTCTTAGGACACTCAAGAAAATTAAAACTTTACCCTTCCGGAAACTGCTGCAGTGCAGTCCTTATTATACTTTACAAGTGGTAAAATGTCACAACAGCTTTGTAGGTCACTACTCTCAAGTATTATTCCAATTGCATTGGGTTTAAGACTGCCTTTCAGATTATCACTTATCCTTCCTCTGTCTCCTCCCATAGGCACACACATGATGTGCCTTCCCTACCTCAAATTATAATGGATATCCAAACTTTAGAATAAGTGTTGAAGCCACCTGTCCTTATCTTTTATGTTTTGCCACTTGACCAGAAAACCACTGTATACGAAAAAGGGCCTGTTTTGCACCACTTATTCCAATGAAACAGTAAAATTATACAGGAGCACAATTCAAGTCATGGGAAATCATGTCACTGTCTTTAGTGGGCCAGGATTTCTTTTTAAAAGGTTTGGCTTTGGCAGTTATCTAATCTTCTCTATTTTATTATAATGAAATTAGAAATAAAATGTCCATTATTTCACTTTTTTCAAACAAGTTATAGCAAGAACCGTCTCCTTCACTTTGCTGCAGCCTGAGATGTGAAGTATTTAGGAAATAAGTTCTCCAAAGCAGTCAGTAAATTCAAGCTCTGGGTCTGAGTTGTTTTAGAACTTTCAGAAAAATATAAAAAACAACAAATGTTCCTTAGTTGAAGGAGAACCAGAAGGCCAACCACCTCAAGGATGTCTATGGCTCTGGTGGATCCTCTTACACTCCTCCTGGAAAGCCTGAATGCTTTAATGCCTCCCTGAACTGCCAGTATGCCAGCACATATGGCATGGGGAATAAAGAGGAAGAATTAGAAATCTGTGTGAACCATGATTTCACTGGAGTTACAGAGACATGGTGGGATAGCTCACATGACTGGAATGTTGTCATGGATGGCTATGTACTTTTTAAGAAAGACAGGCCAGCAAGACAAGGTGGTGGAGCTGCTCTTTATATGAGGAAGAGCAACTGGAATGTATGGCACTCTGTTTAGGGCTGGATGAAGAACGTGTTGAGAGCTTGTGGGTAAGAATTAAGGGGCAGGATAACATGGTGATGCAGTTGTGGGTGTTCAGTAGAGGCCACCTGGACACGAAAAGGAAATCCATGAGGACTTCTACAGGCAGCTGGATGTAGCCTAGTGATACTCCCCAGGGGTCAGTACTGGCTTCAGGCTTGTTTAACTCATTCATCAATGAAGTGGATGAAGGGCCAGAGTGCAAGTTTGCTGACAATACAAAACTGGGAGCAGTGGCTGATACACCGGAAGGCTGTGCTGCTATTCAGAGGGACCTGGACAGGCTGGATTTTTGAGGGGAAAGGAACTTAATGTAAGTTCAACAAAGGCAAATGCAGGGTCCTGCACTAGAGGAGGAATAACCCCACAAATCAGCACAGGGTGGGGCCTGAGCTGCTGSAATGTAACTCTGTGAAAAAGGATCTGGGGCTCCTGGTGGACAATGAGCTGTCCATGAGCCAGTAGTGTTCCCTTTCGGCCAAGAAGGCCAGTGGTATCCCGGRGTGCATCAGGAAGAGCATTGCCAGCAGGTCGAAGGGGTGCCCCTGTCCCTCTACTCAGCCMTAGTGAGGCCACATCTGCAGTGCTGTGTACAGTTCTGGGCTCCCCAGTACAAGAAAGACAAGGAACTACTGGAGATGGTCCAGCAGAAGGCTATGATGAGAGGTCTGGAGTTTCTCTCTTATGTGGATAGGCCAAGGGAGCTGGGCCTGTTTAGTCTGGAGAGGAGTGAGAGGGGATCTTATCAGTGCACACAAATATCTTAAGAGCAGGTGTTAAAAGGATGGGGCCAGACTCTTTTCAGTAGTTCCCAGCAATAGGACAAGGGGAAACAGGCAGAAACTGATGCACAGGAAGTTCCACTTGAATGTAAGGAAGAACTTCTTTACTGTGGAGAGCACTGGCACAGTCTGCCCAGAGAGGCTGTAGAGTCTCCCTCCCTGGAGATATTTAAAACCTGGCTGAATGTGATCCTGTGCAGTCTGCTCCAGGTGAACCTGCTTTGAGGGGGAAAGAGGATTGGACTAGATGATCTCCAGGGATCACTTCCCAGTGATTCTGTGGTTCTGTGATAATCTGTATCTGCCTGTAAAAATTGTCTTTGAAATCATTAAACAACAAAAATTCTTTTGGGACTTAGCAAGACAATCTATCTGTGATGGCAACTGGATAAAACTCACGAAAATATAGAATTTACTAAACTGCTAATATAAAAGAACCAGTATTCTAGAATATAATTACTATAGACAGGTTTACTGACAAAAGCTGAGTAACATCTTTCAAAGACAAAGAATGGCAATCTGTAGCCAAACCTAAAAGTCCATCTTTTCAGGTGAACTTTTACTGAGCAATCGATTAGTTGAAGCTGGAAGAAAATTGGGCTTTCTTTATGGCTGAATGTGAAGTAGAAAATCCTAGGTAATTGCCTCGTTTAAGAACACAGAGGTGGTATAGATCAAGAAATGTCACAGAATTACTCAGTAGGCATCTGGGTGGGGAGAGAGGAGCATACTTTTATAACAGCTGGAGGATTGTGTTCAATTTAGCTGTCAGAAATGGACAAACAGGTCAGTAGGCAGCAGAGAGGGAGAGGTGCTTCATGACTCGGCAGAAAGATAAGGAACAGTGACACAGAGATCCAAAACCCAAACAAAATTCTGCTACCAGAAAATAGAAGGAAAAAACGCTTCTGTATTTCAGCACATTATTYCCCCCCCCCCAGATCTGCATGTTTTCCATGTTAGTAAAACAAAAAGTAATACATTGTTTAATCTCATGTAAAATATGTGTGTGTGTCTGTACACATGCACACACATCCTCGAGAAGTCAGACCATGGAGTAGTGGTTCAGGGAACGGTGTGCCTGAGACCCAGGGCAGACATCACTGTTTGCAGGAGTGCAAAGCATCAGAGCCTTCCTCCCATGAAGGCATATCCCTGGGATCCAGGTTACAGGAAGGAGCATTACTGCTGTCTACCTAAGTGAATGAAAGCTGAAGATCAGGCAGGTGGGGTGGAGTGAAAACTATGTGGCAGCCTGGCAAGGTTCCAGCTGAAAGGATGAAATCCTTACCTAAGGTGATTAAGCAGAGTCCCATTTACTTCAGCAGAGCTATGACATTTTACACTAAGGGAAGATGTGGCCTCATTTTCTTCCTTTGTGTCGTATTCTTATTCATGGCCCACAGGAAGGCAGAGGTTGCGATCACATTACACCTTGTTCAGGACACAAAGACCTGTACACCTGCTATTACTCACTGTACACCTTCCTTTCTAGTTCACTGGGATTTCAATTGTGTGCTTTCATTTCATGCTCATGCAGAAACAAACATGTCTCTTTAATTCTACCTATTAGAATTGTCCTCTAATCCTACCCTTAAAATAGCAGAACAAAGGTAGTAAGTAAAACCTCTTTTGCTTGCATGTATTCAGAATGTATTTTTTAAAGGCAAAAACCACCAGATTTTCATTAGCAGAGCAGTGAGTCACCCTATCAACTGTACCCAGAATAAATAAGAACTGCATTCATTGAAACTGTGTGCTTTCCCTTAATGGGCAAGTGTCTCTGAGGAGAACCTGGCAGGAGAAAGTTATGCAGCTTTTTGGGATGTCATTCCTTTCTCTTCAGCTGTGAAAATTAATGAAATTATTTTTTTTGAGTTCCTGAAAACACAAAAGGCACATAAGATGCAAAACAATACTCTCTGTTCTTAGTTGCTAGCAAAAAAATCTCTATCACAAAAATTATCATACTAAGGGCATTCCTACAGTCATGCCTGATATCACATCATTTATTATCCTTTTCATTATTGACAGTATTTTTTTAGTGCAGCAGTTTTACTGAGAAACACTATGCATGAACACATAGAATGAGAATATAAGAATAAGAACATGAAAGCAAAACAAGGAAACAGCATACTAGCAAAGATACAGTCTCACACACTTGACTACCTTAATGAAAAGTCTTATTCCTACGATAGTCCCATTAACCTCAGAGATATATGAGGATGTCCTGGTTTGAAAGACAGGTGTCTGTCAAGGAAGATGGGAAACCTTCCTTGGATAGAGGATGACCCCCCTTCCTCCTCTGAATTACTATACCTTTGAAATTATGGGGCTTTCAGGCAAAGATATGGTAAAAAGAATAACAGTTTTTTATTAGGATTATATATGTATCTATATATGTAACAAGACGGATGAACGGCAACAAGAAGAGAGCAGACAAACTGCCTAACAGCCCTTTCTCTGTCGTTGGGCGATTCTCTGTTGGGGCAGAGAGGCTGCAGTGACTCCTCCGCAGCTGCAGGGGGCTCTGGGGCGCTGTGGTGTGAGCATGGTGACCTCTCCACGTGGCAATGGCAGCTCCGGCAAGCGGGAGAGGGAGAAGGGAGATCTCCCGATGCGAACCCACGGGGCAGCAGCCCGGCTCCACCAACCTCGGCAGCGGGCAGCAAGCAGCGCAGGCAGGCAGCGTTGACTGGGGAGTGATGGACTTTGGTACCACCCACCGAGGCGCCAGCAGAAGGCAGGAACAGCAGAGACGAGTAGACCTCGGCGCTGACCCACGTGCAGCAGAAATCCACCCAGGCTGGTGGCAGAGACAGCAGAGGCGAGCAGCTCCAGGGGGCGACAGTTACAGCATAACTCTGTACCCTGTGCCATGGCGTGACCCTCGCGGAGATGTCACAGTGTATCCGTGCTCTGGAGTGAGCCGGGGAAGACGTCGCAGTGTAGCRGTGTTCCCGGAGCAAAATCGGCTCTCACTGCAGACACGACCGTCTGAGCCGAACGCTGAGTGGAGAAGGCAGCAGTGAGCCCGGTCTCCACCCCCCTCTCGCCGAAGTCTCGGGAAGTCCCCCTTCATCTCTCGCGATGATAAGCTCCAGCCTCTGTGGAAACAACCTCCTTGCCAACATTTCCAGCTCTTTGTTTCTTTAACTGGGGAAATTGTCCTGGCCTCTGGGTTGGGCAAGTGGTCCCTTTAGTCCTTAGGTATCGTCCATTCTGGGTGATCAGTGCGGAATGCAGTTGGACAGATAACTTTCTTCATTCTTAAGTATCGCTCATTAGTTCCTGGCCAGCCCCTCCCCACCTGCGCTGCCTCCCTGCTACATGGGGGAAAGAAAAGAAATTTTCATTTCTCGAACCCATAACAGAGGACTTAAAACTTACAAGCGTAACAGAATTTGCACTAAACTCTGGATTAAAATAAGACGATGGAACACTGCTCTGCATCAGTTGCCTATCAGGGATCAAGGCTACCAAGCAATCACACCAGTTCTCCAGAACCAGACTTTGTCTGTCCTTTTCTGAAATTTTCACTAATATATGTTGTGTATTGTAAGGATTTGGAATGTGATTTAACTGAAAAAAGTGACTAAACAATAGTTTTGTGTCATTATCTACTGCCCCTTTTGATATCTGCTTGTGTGCTTCAGAAACCAAAACCCCACAAAGTTACTGAGACACTTGCAAATGTCTGGGCTTTCTCTCTTTGATGGCCAGTCCAAATGATTTACCTAAGATCTTGTAAGGCTATTTAAAATATCCTTCTAGGAAGCCCAGCAGCTTCTGACTATTTGTGTATGCACTTGCTGTCATAAGAAACCTTGCTGGCTGCCAGGTACTGTATCAATTCCTTGAAACAGCAGTCAGGCAGAAAAACCTAGGTCAGTCAAAAGATTACACTGAAGATGGGACACTTATTTGGCAAATGAATCCCTTAYTCAGTGCTTACTATTCCTTGCTCACTCTGAGTTTGCCACGGCAAAGGAATGTCACCATTCCTCTAGAGGTGGGGAGCCACACTAGAACCTTCTTTTAGCACAGAATTAATCTTACCTGTTTATTACTAGGGTTTCAGTCAGTCTTATGAGCATCTTGACTGACAGCACCTACATATTTTCTGTAGGGAAGTGCTCCACTGTCTTGTATATTCCCTTTATTAGAGAAGTTACTTTTGTTAATTTACTCCATGTAAAATTTAATCTTCCTCTCTATATAACAAGACTGCCTAGGAGGGCTCTAAAACTTTGGGATTCTCTTTATGGTCTGAATTATATGGGAAGGCCAGGTTCTTCTAGGGCTTTTGAAAAAAGAGCCCCTCAGCGCTGAAATTTCCTTCATTTATAGATAGCTAATACTCCACATATAATCACACACAAACCCTGATCAGGTATATTAAAGCTTAGTCATCCAGAAACTTCTACTGCATGCATCCATAAATGGATGCCTGTGCTGAGAAATCATAGATTTCATTTTCAGATCTGCAAGCTATCAACACCACAACCATAAAGGTAAGTGCTCAGCACCTGTGTAAGCCAGACCCCTGCCATAGCTCAGGCTGTATGTTCATAACCTGGATTAGGGAATATGTATAGGTGTTTTTGGAAATACAGGCTTTCTTCTGTTGTGCTGGCAACAAAATTGCTCTGTCAGCCATTTCTTCCTCCATCACCTGTGAATATCTCCTCAACATTCCCTCYAATCCTATTAGGGTTTGTGGCACAGATGAATGGGAATTCGGTGCAACAGTCAACTCTCAATAGCAACCCAAAAGGAATCCCTTCAGGCCAAATGTTCATAGGTATGTATACTCAAATCCCTCTAATAGCCCTCTAAGCCTAAAGGAAATGTTTCAAGTCACAGAAGGAGGGAAGCTTTCATGTTCTGCCCCTTACAGTCATCATTTGAGACCTAGAAATTGCAGGGTATATTTTTCCATTTCAGAATAATTCTTACAAATATTTCATCATAATCTAAATTTCATCAAAAGTGGACTACGGCAGAATTTGATCATGAGATTTACTTTGGGATCTCCATGTTTTATTTCTAGTTCGCTGTCTGTTAATGTATAACATTAATTAATGTTATTTTGCAACATCTTTTGTCACTTGTGACTACAAGCAAAGACGTGACGTGACTAACAGAGAAAGGAAATCACACATAATGAGATGCAGCTAAGTATAAATACCCACCTTACTTCAAACAAAAAAAGAGGAGTGGAAAAAAGAGGAAAGAAATTCTCTGTGACATATTTTTAGACGGATTCATGAAAAAATCCTTTTTGGAATGGTTTCGATTACTCATTTTAGTCTTTCAGAGCTTCAAGTACGTTGTTACAAGCTGTCTCCATCTGTCAAATCTCTCTTCAGTGATGCAAAAATCTATGCAGACAGAAGAAAGAAACACCAGATTTCCCTTAAAAAGCTCTGGGCTGAAAGCTAACTATTTTTAAAAGTAAGGGGCTTGTAGGGGGTTCATTTTTGGGGTTGGGGTTTTTTTCTGTTGGTGCGGGGTTTTATTTTTTGGTGGTTTGGGTTTTTTTGTCCAGCCACTGGTAGTACAGATACATTTTCCTGTATTCAGACACAAAAAGAGAAATGTTGCTAGAGAAGCTTTACATTACAGACAAATCATCTCTTCTGTATTTGTGTGTCCTGCTTAACTCATGTTTGCTAAGAACCAGAAGCCTTGAATCCATTGCTAAAAGAAAAACTGCTTTAAAGATGAAGGCAGAGGTAGCTACTGGGTCATTCCAGGTTGGAGAACACAAATGCATGAAATGTTTCCATGTATAGTTTCTGTGTCATTGACCGGCTTTTTTTTTTTAAAGTATCAGTAAATTAGAAATTAGAAATAGAAATATTTTTCCAAGCTTTATTGAAATTTGTGGTACTATCTACTTTCAAGCCTTCTATCCTGATACTGATTTTTGACAGTGTACATATGCAAGAGGTATGTGCACATCTCTGCATGAGTCAGTTGCGAAGAGGGAGAAATTCCAGCAGTGGTGGGAGCCCTGACTCCCACCCCATGCCTATCCACTAGCTGCTCAATGCATTCRCAGATTGCTGTTATGTCTCATAGCATAACAAAATAAGCTCCAAAAGCAAAAACAATCAAACAACCCTCAGTAAGCCCTCGCTAAGAAGTGTTTTCACATTCTTTGATTAGCATCCACAATATTAGTAGAAAAAGCAGCCTCTACAAATAAGTGCATGAGGTCATGCTACAGAGGTGTTTAACCTGAACCTGAAAATGTGAAGCATCCAGTACCATGTACTGATACTCTCCCTTTACTGTTTAACATCCAAGGCTGTCACTGCTGCCTACTGCTGAGTATCTCCTTTTCCCTTTCCCTTTCCCTTTCTCTTTTCCCTCTGAGGTCTCTTACAAATCTTACATTCTGCATAGCCTGCCTGAACAATGACTACAAGAAATGTAAGCAGTTACTCTTGATCCATTTGGCAACTCTGTAATAACTTCACTGCTCCAGGACTGACTGTGTAAACAATTTTTCTGACCACATAAAACTCAGTGTATTTTTTATGGAGAGCATCTATTCATTCAAAAAAATAGTATGAGTATCAATGGAGAAAACAGTATGAATATCAAGGAATGAAGTCTAGGCAATTCTAACAAGAAAGAACGTCAAATCCTTTCTATTAAGGTGTGGTCTTCTAGGTGATGTAGTGACCCTCAACATCCACTGAAATCTGATATTCAGCAAACACCAAGAAAAGATTACAGGGAAAATAACAGACAGGATGTCAAATCCTGAAAGAGAAGTGATTTGTATTTATTCATTATCGAGGGTTTTTTCCACAAGTCTCTKTCATATACCAAAATTAATATCAATTTTCTCTGACTTCCTCCATCTCAATAAATAACTTTGGAAATGCTGCAGTTCCTCAGCTGCMTTTAAAACATTTGATAAGCAGCCTTTTTCATATACTGATGTACAATTTATACATCTGAAATATGCCTTTAACACAAATCAGAACTGAAGGGATCAAATAAATCTCTGGTATAATTACAAGGCTTCCAAGCGAGCTACAGTAAGATGAATTTGACTCGAGGCTTTATATTTAGCCTGGAAACAACGAGCCCGGGCATCTTGAATCAGACAGACCCAGCACACGTGCAAACGCTACAGCTGCCACCGTGATGCAGATGCTAATAATTCAGCGGCTTTGTACCCTGTGATTATGCATGTGCTGTCTAGTGGTTCAGATTAAAGAGTTAAACAAAATGCTTCTCCCTCCCCTTTTGGCGGAAGATAATTCAAACCCATCTGATATTCACAGACAGTTGGACAGCAGCTGAGGTTTCATTAGGAATCCCACGTATGGCCAGAAGCAACATACACCTCGGTGTTTCCGGGAGCCACAGGCAGCCAGAACAGATGGTAGAAATCATCATCCCCAGACAGTCATCAGGGGAACCTCAGGCCACATGCTTGAATTTTTCTCAATGAAACCACATAGAAGGCAGGCATTCGATCCATGTGACGGCAGCTGCCGGGTCCTGGGGGAGCGGGAGGCAGTGGAGTGGAGGAAGGCTCTCACAGGTTATTAACAGGTCACGCTGTGACATTAGCAGTCCGGAAATATCGCCTCTCCCGGGGGCTAAAACAAAAGCAAGGGAGAGGTTCCTCGTAATTCAAACACAGTTCAGTGCTTACAGATTACAGCACATAATCTGCTTGGCAACAGCACAGTGCACAGAGACACTCTGCTATCCGACTTCCCTCTTTCTTCTAACTGTTTCCACTAGAAATGTCAGAAGGAATCCTTGATGCAGCAAATGTCCTATGCAAATCTCGAGGGAGAAAGAGCACAACTTCCCTGCAATTCTCAGAATGAAACCCGGAGGCAAGGCTGATGGTGACAGCTCAACTCCCTCATTCAGATGCCCCTAACCTTTTTGTTCCATTTGTGACATGCTATATGCAGCTTTGCTCATTGATCATCACTGCCTGTCTGAATCACCCAGCCCCTTCTGTGAGCAGTGAGACTTGCTACAACTGTCTGCCTCATTAGAGGGAAAATTTCCTTGGTGACATTTTGGAGGAAACAAGGCATTTAGAGGAATAGTCTTAAAATACTGCATTTGACAAAGTGGATGGTTTTAAAAATCATTACCCCAGCCTTATGATTGCCTACCCCTTCAGTCTCCCCACAGCTCTCGCGTGCATAGCCAGCCATGCACTCCAGTCTGCAGATGGAAAATCTCCAAACCCCAGGACTGCTTTAAACCTTCTCTGCTGACAGGTCAGGGCTGTGGTGCTCAGCCAAGCACTCCAGAATTACATCCTGGAGAGCACAGTAATATAAATATACATACATTGTGGGCCTGTGTGTACAGAAATAAGTGGGTGTAGGGGTGTGTGTGTATGTATTTATAAATACAAATAAAATTACTTCATTCCCAGAAGCTACTTCCTTTTTGATTGCTTACACATTCTAAGTATAAAATGGAGTTTATCAAGATCTGAAGCAGACAGATTTTGCAGTTAAACATGCTTTAAAATTTTTGTTATGCTAAGTGAAGTGTTTCMCCAGTCACCTTTCTCTGTTGAAAAACTTAGTTATCTACCTCCTTTGCAGGACTTTCTAATTTGGGGGAGATTCTTTGTTTCCTGCCTTGTAGTGTAGATAGCCCCCACTCACACTTCTGGTCTTCTTTCTTTTCTGCTCTGCTGGGTACTGCATTTCCTACTCTCTTGCTTGCCTATTCAAGCTCCTAGGTAGGTAGATCTCAGCTGATGCTTCTCAGCTTCTCCAACAAAATTCAGTGCTCACTGGACTGTTGGTTAGAATAACAAATCCTAAGTCCTGTTCTAAGGATCCTTTTCATTCTTTGTGTTGTACAGGGAAACGATGAGTGTGGACTGTACAATGTCTGATACACTGGAGCTTTCCAGTAGCCATTGCATGTGACCGTGACCATTACCTGACCAAGCAGCAGAAACCTGAATTTGCCATGCAAACACTGACCATTTGTCCAGGACTTCCAGGAGCCAGGACGACTGGCTAGGAAGTGAGACAACTGAAACTGTACTTGGTATTGCAAACTGATTACAGCATTCAGCAGCCTATTAAACCCCTTTGTAAGCATTTACTCATGCCTGCAATACGGGATGAAAACCTGAAATTACCACTCTGTTACAGTTTAACTAACCTAAATGAGCAAGGCTGTGGATCTGCTGGTGTTGTCAGTCCTGAGAAGACATGAGATATAGTGTGTTCAGTAGTCAAGCGAATTCAACAGATATCCTGGAAGGTCCCTCTTTTTCTGCAGCATCTTTTAGGCATGGGCAGTGTCCCAGTATATTTCCTAAAAGTGACTGAACGCAATTCGAAAAACAAACATGTATGACATCAAGTTTGGGATGCTGCGCAGCCCTACACTGAGTGGTGCCTAAGTGATTCCAGGCAGTGCCTGAGTGATTCCAGGCAGGACCCTGGGTCACAGTGCAGTGGCAGTATGGCTTCCCTGGCAATTAAGCAAAAGGCAAGGTTTGCAGGGAGTGGTAAATTCTTTTAGAGAGGAACTGTCAGAACTGGAAAATGAGTGATGTTTCATGCTCATAGGATGCTCTTTGAGCCTGAAGCCAAAACAAGAACTTCATGTGTGGGAAAAATTAGCTGTTAACAGTGGTTCCTAATTTTCACAGCCACTAAGGTTTGCGAGACTGGAAATGATGATTACAACCTCATGCCAAACTCTCACACTTGATGTCCTTTAAAACCTGTTATTGTCTGTTTGAATGTAAAAGACCTCAGCTCTTACAGACTCGAGCTATTGCTGACTTGTCACACTTTTTGTACTGTTCTCCCACTGGCACTTTTTTAGAATATGTGGTGGCATCAGTAAGGACTCCTGTCAAAACAGTGGATTAATAGAAAGGCAAGTGAGAGATGTGGGGGATTTTTTCTGGGGCTGCAAGAAGAAGTGTGCAAAGTTCAACCATCATAAAACATTATTGGAGAAAACATTCTTTTTTTCAAAGGCAATTCTATTAAGCACAGCATGGCCAACCAGTTGGAGGAAGTGATTGTCCTGCTCTGCACTGGTGCAGCCTCACCTTGAGTTCTGTGCAGTTTTGGGCACCACAAACATAAAAAAGACATTAAGCTTTAGAGATTGTCCAAAGGAGGGCTACAAGGACAGTGAAGAATCTGGAGGGGAAGCCTTAGGAGAAGTAGCTGAGGACACTTGGTTTGCTCAGCCTGGAGAAGACAGAGGGAAGACAACATTGTGGTCTTCAACACCCTCACAAGGTGAAGAGGCGGGGCAAGTACTGACCTCTTCTGTGGTGACCAGTGACAGGACCCAAGGGAATGTCCTGAAGTTGTGTCAGGGGAGGTCTAGGTTGGATATCAGGAAAAGGTTCTTCACCCAGAGGGTGGTTGGGCACTGGAACAGGATCCCCAGGGAAGTGTTCACAGCACCAAACCTGACGGAGTTCAAGAAACGCTTGGACAACACTCTCAGACACCTGGTGTGGTTCTTAGGGTGTCCTGTGCAGGGCCAGGAGTTGGACCTGATGATCCTGATTGGGTCCCTTCCAACTCAGCATATTCTATGATTCTAAAAAATACTTTTGTCCCTTAACATGGAAATTACTTTTATCCTAGCAAGAATTATCTACAGTACTAAGTCTAGACACCTCCTTCTTTATTAAAGAATATTTTGTATGAGCCACATTCAAAAAATTAATGAGAGTTAATGTCAGTGTAAAGAACAGGATTTTAAAAGAAAAAAGTTAATGGCGTGGGATGAAATTAGTACTTGTGAAAGAAGTCAAGCTGACAGTTCCCCCATGAACTCCTTATTCAACAACAGATGAATGCAGACCTACTGGTTGTAAGGACCTAATGGGGATGCTACGCCTGACCCTTCCCCTGCCCTTTAGTGCCATTCAGTGCTGTAATTGCTCTCTAGACCAAAGTCTCCAGTGACCACCTCACACTGCATTCCCCTTATCCAGCCCCATCAATTTTGCAGCAGTGTCTGCTCTGGCCCAGGTAAACCCTGAGACTTTTTTATGCTGTCCCACAAAAACAGCAATTAGCCAGTTACTTCAGATGTGGCAAGTCAAATTTGATAGCCTGACCAAAAGTAAAYCAGCACTAAGGTCTCAGAGGTGTGTGCAAAACCAGCACATAAACAACATCAACTATTTAGGCATGTCTCTAATAATCATGACACAAAGAGCATGTCTTATATTTATCTCTAAATTTGCATTGACCTTGTTCCCCGAAAGCTGGTTTTTTTATAAGCTAGAGTACCTACAGTTATATTGGCCATTCCAAACTTAGTCTTGTTTAAAGTTGTCAGTGAAATGAAGTTTCGCAGGTTTGAGATTTTTTTGGCTGTATCTCTATATCAGTTATAAGCTACCTTCAGTGTTACTATTATTGTACTCCTGTGAATGGGAAAGCTAACTGACTTAAGGTCATTCACTCATTGACCACCAATTTTTATTCTGTCACCATGTATCCATTACCTCCAAAAAATATTTCTGGTTATACATGGAAAACCTTTAAATGGAATCTTCATTTTCGGAAAAGATTTCCAGAGTCATAAATACTTTGTTTTGTTCCTTTTTAAACTTGAACTTTTACTTTAGAAACAAGGAAAAAAAAGCAATTACTCTTTTCAAGGGGATGTTGAACCACTGACTTTTACAAGGTGTGAAGATGTGCACTTATGTCTATTTTCATTTTCTGATTCAAGCTGACAGTTCACTTACTTGTCCATTCATTTCCTGCAGATAATGGAGGCATTATTGGTCAACAATGTATCAATGGGAATTGATGTTTGGATGGGAATCAACAAGGCTGTCCAGCAAATTTTACTGTATGCCACAGCCTCCCAGACATGACAGCACAATGTCTTTCCTACTAATGTAAGCCAAATGTCCAAGTTTTATTCTGAGAGGAGCTCATGCAAAATCAATAAAAGCAAGGGTAAAAATTTTACCTTTGTAAAAAATACCCACATGAGGTACTGAGCCACACAAAATGTTAAGAAAAGTTGTAGTAACAAGGCTGAGATGTCGAATCACAGAGTAAGTATGTTGTCACATATTAAGGTAATAGTTGCACCAGTCCTGTGGCATTAGCACAATATGAACATCCTGAAGCAGAGTCACAATCAGCACATTCCCTTTGGCTCACTGTGGAGTAAAAGGACAGGGCTTCACCAAAAATGTATGGGCTCATTTGCAGACAAAGCAGGGAAAATATTACAGCTTCTGGCAAGGCAATGAAATATGCAAGGCTGAGAAGGAGCAAATTAGACCACAGCAGAGAAAGAAACTATCTCAGAGCAAGCTTATGCTATTTTCCTACCCTGGCACAGTACAACAAATCCTCAGAGTGTCAGAAAGAGGCAGGCTGAGAAAGGTGATGGGAGGATACCAGAGATGCAGCATTAATTCAGTGTGATCAGTCACTCAGTGCCTGAGTTACTGATTGCCAAACACAACCCTGCACCTTCAGAGAATACAAGCACGCAGAAAGATTTAAGAAAAGCAAAGGTACATTAAAAGCGTGYGTGAGAAAGGCAAATGCAGAGAAAATAGTATGGACCGAGAACGACAAACAGAAAAGGAAGCAAAGAAATAAAGGCAAATATGCATAGAACAAGCAATGGACAGAGAGTAAGGTAAAGACCTAAGTAGTGATTAAAAGCAAGGTTATCCCACAAATCCTTTTGCAGTTTTTTTTTAACCTCTGAAGAAGGAATTCAGTTGTACCAATGATCTTGTCAGAACAGAAATGACAACCTGCTTTGACTAACAGCTATACAAAATTTATAACTGTAAATCATAGACTTCTCTTTTTACATTGTTGTCTTTCACTTCTGCTGCAAAAAAAATCTAAAAATGTAAATGACAAAGCATCAAAATCTATCAAGGAAATTAAAAAAAAACTGAAAAGGACACTTTTTTTTTTTTAGTGAGCCTTATATGGTGGCAACAGTGAAAATTCTGTAACCCTGCTTTGTTATCACTATATCAACTGTGCCAGCTTTTCACATATGCAAATACTTGTGCATCACTGATTGCCTGATGTGAGAGCAAGAGTAAAACTCAGTCCTTTGAAGTCTTCTCTCAGTTTAGGATTACAGGGTTACAGTCAAGATTTAGTACAGCAGGATTTCCCTTTAAAAAACGGTGCAGTTTGCACCAATACTTCTTGTTGCCATTGAAATTAATTTCAGATAGCATAACCCAAAAGTCAAAGAAAAACAGTTTCTGTATTTTTCTAGCACAGTGCCAACCTGAAATATTAACAGTCTCTGAAGAAAAATCGTGTTGCGCTTCTGAAGGAACTCCCACGCATAGCTGTATTTTCTGTTATGAAAAACTGGCCATCTAAATTGGCCCAGCAAACTTCTGAGTCAGAACTCAAATTAATGTCTCAAAAAATACTCTTGACAAAAACAAATACATACAGTTTTGTTGCTTCTTTAAAAAGTGTAACAAAGCACCAGGTGACTAGCTGTCCCACTGAACAGCTGGCTTTGACAGGAGATTACTTTGCAGAATGAGTGTTAAGTAACTAAAGATCTCTTTCAAAATTCCCCTAGGATTATTTCTATGGACTTAGAAAGCTATAAATGGGACCGCTGACTCTCCACCTCCTCACTCAGTGTTCACAGCAGACTTTAATGCCAATAGAAGTGGAAAAGACTGCCCTGAAACAAATGAGGACACGTGCTGCTTATTAAAGGACTGCATTACATAAATCTTTACAGACATACACTGGGAGACTTCATGACTTCTAGCAAACAATAAAGTACCAAAAAGTTGTACGTCTTTTTCTAATAAGTAAGCTAGGAACCTACCATAAATTATAGAACTACTTCAAAATAAAAGCAAGCAAGCTGCCCTTCTTCTTCCCAACAATAAAGTCTTTGAGATAATTAACTATAATCAAATCCGGCTTATGTGTCATATTGCAGATTTTGATTAACTCAGGATAGAGTCACTTCCTACTACACAACATCTTGTGCTACTAATTCTCCTGTCAAAACCACAGACTGTGATACACCAAGGTCATCACAGTTGCTCTGAGTATGCTCTGGTGCAAAGTGGAATGTCTAAGAAAAAAAAAGGACATACTTAAAAAACATTTTTCTCTGAACTTGGAAGAACTCCACTGCAGCAACAAAAACAGCTCCCAGCTGGAGCCAAAATACACCTTTAGCCACAAACTGCAGTCTTCCAGCAGCTGAATGACACATAACGAGGTAGAAGTGAAACAAAGGTGAAGTTAATCTCCAACAGAGGTGATTAAGAAAGAAATATATTAAGTTGTTGCAGAGAGCAGCGGAACTCCACTCCAGGAGCTACCACTGGTATGCACGCACGCACGCACGCACGCACGCACCTACCTACCTACCTACCTACCTACCTACCTACCTACCTACCTACCTACCTACCTTCCTTCCTCTCTCCCATAAATGGGTGATATAGACCGTTTTAATTCAAAAATTCTAATTAGCATATGATGTACAGCAGGTGTTCTAGCAAAATCATAGGCATCTGAATAAAAGCTTAAAGGCCTTGAATTATCTTTTAACACCAGAACAGAAGACTTTAATCAGGTCTGCTATGTCTGGCACAAACTGAGAGTTAATTAGGYTTAGCAGTAGTAATAATAATAGAAATGCTTGGGTTTGTGGGGTCTTTCTTTCTGTTTTACATCAGTAGCAAGACATGAGGAGAACTCAGCTTATTCTTTCAAGATGATTTCTGTGCTGCCTTGGGGTGCTGAGCTATCTTCCTCTGGTTTTTTTTGGTGGCTAAATTCCAGACTGTGTTATTGTCCCTGACTCTGCCTTCCAGATAATTACTTAAATGCATGACTGTATCAAATCTGGAACGTGCTACCAGGTTAAACCTGAAACACAACACATGTACCGCTGTAAATTAACACGCAAAGCAACATTTTGCTTCAGGGAAAGCAGGTATTTAAGAAGTGGTACCTGAGAAAGGACATGTCTGAGTCAGTCTCTCCAACACAAACTCTTAGTTAACCCAAAAAACCCTTCTGTTCTGAGAAGCATGTTTTATGTTTCTTTGTTTGTTGCCGGTTGATACATGACCCACTCCCAGAAACTTCAATCTCCTTGGCTTGAGTAAGGATTGCAGAATTGTTCCCTCAGGTCGCCTGTTGTTGTCCTGACAAATCATTAAAGCTATTGATGATATGAGGTGCTAACTTAGCTTCTTCACATTTCCAGTAAACCTGTTTGCAA
The DNA here is from genome assembly GCA_018881555.1 of Amblyornis subalaris. NCBI lineage: Eukaryota > Metazoa > Chordata > Aves > Passeriformes > Ptilonorhynchidae > Amblyornis > Amblyornis subalaris. Next base: position 15,572,707 of record JACAXG010000009.1, on the reverse strand, counting down.
TGTACTATAGGAAGCATTTCAACTCAAGTCAAATAACTTAATTTTCTTTCACTTATTGTCCTTCTGTACTGTAGAGTCACAACTTACCAACTTCCCTGTTAAAAATTTATTTATGCTTCAGCACAGTAGCATCAAAAGCAACCAGCCAAACAAAAAGGACAAAAAACAAGCACAGAGGCCAGAAAACAAGAATTCAGGGGGGTTAAGCAGAAGGAGCTAAGCTACTTCCACGCTAAGAACTGGGCCTCCCAGAAGAGACATTGAGTACTTGCACGATTAGACCAATGAAAGTGATTTCACTTTGGAATGAATTTATGACCCACTTTCAAATCCCTGAAGAAAACAGGGATTTAAAATGAGAAAGCTGAAAAGCCACAACAGCAGCAATGCAAACGTCTGCTCTTTTTCTCAGTTTTATAATAGTGTCATGGCCCTGATGTTAAAAAAAACCTTACAGTGTGTCAGTGACATGCTGAAGGCAATAAAAGTTATCAATCAGTAATGTGAAGTGGATTTAAGCAGCTTAATAGAGGGCAAAATTCAATTGATTGATGGTTAGGGAAGTATTCACTGATGTGGAGGTTTCAAGGAATTACAATCTGATTAAAATTCCATTTTAGAAATGAAGGGATATAGGATGCTAATCAGTCTAAACCACAGATTATTAGTGCCAGCTATTTGAAACAGCTGGGACTATTGTGATAAAAACAAAATGTGACTCAATTTTTGTGAGAGGGAGATCATTTATTTATTTCGAGAACTGGAGCATATCAGAGTAAACAACACCCATTCACCAAGCTTGCTGGTCTCTGGCTGTCATTTCACACCTGGAAACCTAGTTGTCTTTTAGTCAGCTTTGGTTAGAAAGGGAAAACCTGGATCTTTTAATTCACCTACAACATAATAAGGCTCTGTATGTTCAACAGAGCCACCCCATGAGGCTCCAGAGTCTTCTACAAAGCACTTCAGACTAGGGTGCTTTTGGAACAAATGTGGATTTAGAGGTCCTGCCAGCAAAACAGGAGCCTGTATGAATATTTCCTTTAGAGATGTTATGGTAAGATAAAATCAGTGTCTATAGTCCTAAAGGATTTCCTTTCTTTTTCTCCTTATTTCAGGATGAACATCTATTTGGGCTAGGAATTMAAAAACTCAAAGAAACCTTTCAGTAACAGTAGCTGAGATCTGCCTCATTGCACTTCTGTTCCCACAAAGTGGCAATCTCATGGGCTTGCTTGATAAAGAAAGAAAGATTTAAGGCAGTATTTCTCATCAGTTCCTAAATTAAGCAGACCATTACTGCACTGCAGGATTCATATCATGGTTTTAGTGGCTTCAGATTTGAGCTTTTCCAAACCACACTTGTACTGTTTCTGGAATTCACTGTCTTGTGCTTTGTGTGTTTTCTTTCAGCTCTGCTATTGACAATATTGGTTTGCTCTGGCATGGCTTCTAGTTATGAGTACAAAGAGCTGTGACATTTCAAAAGATGTGTAAAGTCATACTCCTTTCACTGGAGCCAAACATCTGTTATCAATTGAAGTAGTGAGCACTGATCTAAATTTGGAGTTATTGTGGCAAATTAAGTCAATTTCTAAAGATTTATCAAGACAACGTTTAAGTAGGGAGATTTGTCTGGGTAAGAAACAAAGCAAATATGTGAATATTTCCTAATTGCCACATATTTGATTCCCCAGACAAGACTGGTATTTGGCCCTGGAAAAAAACTTTGATTTCTAAACTAAGTACATACATATAGCATTAAAATAGACTAAAAATATTTATCACTTTTGATTTATTTTTAACTTGTTTAAAAAACAAACACTTCCCTGAGCTTGATGAATATAAGTTCATTTGGAGGAGATATCAATCATACAAAGAGAGAACAAAAAAACCCAAAGAAATAAAAAACCCACAGAAACAAAAAAACCCAAAACAAAACAGAAAGCCAAACTCCAGGTTTCATCCAGCGAAGACCCCTAGCATTCAGACCCCTATGGCCTAATTTAGGCAATTTTTCACTTCTGGAGCTGACCTTATACTAYGAAGCAGAAAATACCTGGGGCAAAACGAACATCTGGTAGACTTGAAAAGATTGAATTTTCCTCACAGGCTTGTTGCTTTCTTGCCTAAAATAAAGAATGTGGCTAACATTCTAAATAGAGCTAAAAAATCACTGGGAGAAGGTCAGCAGCTCTTCAGATGTGCCTAGTTTTGCAGCTTACTTTTCCAGGCAAGGAACTATCCTTTCACGTAAGAGACAACTTACCTTCACCTTAATGCCACAGGAGAGCTTCTGAACGGAGACTACTCCTGACTTACATCCCTCCCTCTGTCACCCACCGTTAGAGGCAGTTAAGGTGCCTGACCTTAAAGTCCTACTGTAAAGAAAAGTACATGGTAGAGGTGTTTCAGCAGTTAGGGTGAAAGCTGGGGTTTAACATACATTACTCAACGACACTAGATGGCAGAGCAGCTGCTTTGAATTAGTTAAATGGCATATTCCTGAGTGCTTTGCTGTTACTTTGTTTTATGACATCACAGATTGAAACTGTGTTGACTTAGATATCTATTCTGGCTTTTGATTTTAATGAGTTTCTTGGTTGAAGACTGAAGTCAAAAGAATAAGAGGATCAAAATAAATTTTATAATCTAGTCTAAGGCGGACAAAAGATTAAGAAAGGGGAGCAAAAAGGACTGTCCCTCAGCCATTTGGCCACATCAGCTCTGTTCCTTTGACAAAGGASGATAGAAAAGTCTGGGGCTTGAGAGAAGTTTTTGAATTGTGGAACTAGAAGATTTTGGACAATATTCTGAAAGAAATGTTCAGAGCTTTGATGTCAGAAGTTTGGGATTAGAAAAGAAGAGTGCTGGGTCTGGGCTTTAAGAAATAGAGAGTGATTCCTCCTGCTCCCAGGGCCGTGGCCTCCCCAAGCTCAACGGGACCCTTGTCTCAGAGCTGCTCACATGAACTATTGTGGACCTTTCCCTGGCAGCACCTTCCCACCACCAGAACTGCCAGCAGGTTGGTTTTCATCCTGAAGTTATCAGTGTGCAGGATAACTGCTCCTCATACAAATTCATATCAGGCCTAAGGCACTTGCTCACCATAGCCTTTGGAAAGATGGAAATGCTGTGGCTGTTTGCACCTTCCATATCCCAGAGAAGCACAATATGTGGTAACAAGACCAATTGCTCACCCAACACTGCTTCACCTGTCAACACAGAAGTTCTACAGGTGTCCTTGTAGGGATGAAATTGTTATTAACCCTCGATGAATTTCTGGGAACACTCACACTTCCTCTAAAATAATACAGTTATTCTGAAAATATGAAAAACAAAATTATGGAAAGCAATAAAACCTTTCCTGCTACATCACTTTTCGCTCAAGTCTCTCCTTATAATTTATAAAGAAAGAAATGTACTATATCCTTGCTGCCATCAGACACAAGGCAGAAGAGTTTGCAAGCACAAATTTCAGAATTGCCCCTTTATGTGACAGAAGAGAGAGAGATAAAATGTGAGCAAGACAGCTATTACAACACTGTACCATGAGATGAGAGTTGTCAGGGCCTTCCTTCTGATGTTTTTGGGTCAGCTGGAGCACGAGTCAGAATGCAAAGAAGAGAGCTGTTTGCAGAGGACACTTGCTGTCCTTTGACTCTTGTCTGGGATAAGGGCCATSACCCTTTCTCCTATCAAGTTCTGTTTCCAGCAAAGAATCATAGAACCACAGAATGGTTTGGGTTAGAAAGGACTTTCAAGTTCACCTAGTTCCAATACCCCTGCCATGGGCAGGGATGCCATTCATTAGACCAGGTTGCTCAGGGCCCCATCCAACCTGGCTTTGTGCACTTCCAGGGATGGGTCATCTCCAGCTTCTCTGAGCAACCTGTGCCAGTGTCTCACTACCCTCTGAGTAAAAAAATTTCCTCCTAACATCTAATCTAATTCTCTCTCATTTTAGTTTAAAGCCATTCCCCCTCATCCTGTCATTATCTGCCCATGTAAAAAGTCACTCTCCCTGTTTTTCATAAGCCCCCTTGAAGTACTGCAAGGCTGCAGTGAAGTCTCCCTGGAGATGTAGGAGGTACCCTACTGCCTGAACAATCTGCAAGCACACATCTGTAAACACAAGCTGAAAAGATCACTTTGCACCTCTGCTAACTGGACAAAGCTCACAAAGAGAGCTGAAAGAATGAATTAACAAATTCAAAGACAAGCCAGCATGGGAGTTGCTATGGAAGCAAAAAGAAATATTTTTAGATTGTTCTTGCATCACAYATTCTCCCACACAGAAACTCCCATTTCCTCAAATTACCTTCAGCGAGGAGTGAAAGAGAAGCCTCTCTTCACCTCATCATCCATTCTGCCTGTTTCTGAGCTGGTACTGAGCCCATATTGGACTTACCTGGCAATCCCTTGAGAATATGAAAGTTTGTAAAAGGCAGAAATATGTATGTGGCTGCTATACAGAGAAGGCATGAAAAATTTTTGTGATTTGAAATCCATGGTGACTTCTGTGCATTCCTGTTATGAATGTTCATTTGTTTCTTTTTTCTGCAACTTCTGGAAGTGCAGCTTCCATAACACTAACTCAGATATACAGATCTACTGTGCGAGAAACAGAAAAGTTGCCTTAGTTATCTTATATCCATTATGCAGAAGATGTAAACAGGCACATGTTTCTGCATAACTGGATGATTCTCTAGGGAGTAATTAGCATTTTGGCAGAGCGGCTTGCAACTATTTCTGTTCTTCTGCCAGAGAAATTTGGTGGGGAGGATCCTGGTTTTGGTTACTAAAAAACAATTTATTGTACAATATTTTAGAGTAGCTATAAGATACTTTTTGAGGAAGATAAGATAGAAAACTTTGATATTATCTGTTTGCCAGTGACCTCCTCCCTTGTATTCTCTTGCTAGTTTTAATGACAATTTTAAATAAAATATGTACTGGAAAGAAAGAAAAGTGCTGAAGGATGGTCTTTCTGAAGTATTGCCCCAATCCTAAAAATCTACATTTTTAAACAAACTTAAGTTGTTACACAATAAAATTGATTCAAAGTAGCATTAAGAAAAACACTCTTTCACTACTGGCAGATCTCTTACCCAGAGGAAAAGACTCCTACAGTATCTACAAGCCGGTGGGTTGTGGGGCTGTACAAAGACCTACATAGAATCGCCAGGCTGCAGATAAGGATCACTTTCACAGAGCCTCTTCAGCAAGTCGCAGGATGGTGGGGAGAGACCCTGAGATGTCCGGTCCACACAAGTTCCTCTTTATAGTCACGCTGAGAAATGCTATGCCTCAGATAAGACTTCCCACAGCAGACATTTCTTCCTAAACCCAGCACAGCATGTTGAGAGGGTGTCACCAAGCCCCCTGATGCAGCTAGGGGTAAGCATTCTCGAAGCCTTCATGTTTGTTTCTACAACAGACTTCTTCAGACAAAAAGGGGAGTAATGCTCCCTCTTTGGCTAAATGTCATATGCTGTGAAACAAATGGGGGATCCCACACTCGTTCCTTTCGCTCTGCAGCTGTACGTCATAACCAGCCCTTTTTCCACATCCCACAGGAGAAAAAGAAGATGCTGAAGCAGCACACAGGCGCCTGCAATTTCTGAGTTTCCTAAGAGCTCAGAAAGGCTCCTGACAGCCTTTCCGTACTGACAGAAGTACTACCACCCACATCGCCAACAGCAGGGAGATACACCAGAGCAGCAGGCTGGAAATGGAGAACTTGCTCCAGCAGCAAACAGGCAGAAACTGAAAGGAAACTCCTGGGAAGGAGAAAGCAGTTCAGGAAGAGAGCTGCTAATAGATGCCCAGTGAAACCAACCTCATCCATTCTACTGTCAGGAGACTTCATTTGTTTATTATGGCCTCATCCTCATCGTGTAAACCACTGTGCTTTACGGAGTGAATTACCCTGCAGCTCTCAATAAATTATTGTCTGACATTATGTTTTGGCTGCTTTTGATTTGATATAAGGAGGGAGTTGCAACAGTAATCACTGAAAGGAGTGGGTATCACCATCCATCACATTACAGGGTGATTAATGTACTGCTTTCACCCGTTCTAATTAGCTTCAACCAGGAAACAGAAAAGCAGCTTCTCTCTACAGCCCACCCTTGGACACACCTTCCCTAGAACTGCCTTGATACCTGAGGGGAAGGATATCTGATGTGGCCTCCATCACTCGGGGATGAGGGTGAAAGGATGGGCCACACTCATCAAAAAGAGGCACCAGGGAGCAAAAGCCCTTAAAGATTTCCTCTAAGTTGGTAGGAAGAAGGAATGCTTAGAGAGCGGTGGTTTGAATCTGGTGCCCCTCATACTTTACAGGTCTGAAGCATGGTGTGCAAAGCTTTTTAAGTGCAAATGACTTTCAGTTTGAATGTGGGGTTTAACATTAACCATACGGTACATGCTTCCCCTCCAGGGGTAATTCACTGAAACATATGAGAACAGAAATTTGTGGAAAGCTTTGCATGGCCTCTCCCTGCAGATTACTAAAAATGTGTTCCTCTTTCACTTTTTATGAGCCCTTTTTTTCAATGGGCTGTTTACTGTCTCAAGTTCTAAGGTTTATACCTTCCCTCACTGCATTATGAATCTTAATCATTATTTTCTCTTCCAGATACACTTTCAAAACAGAGTTAGATCCCTTTTATGCAGCTCAGGAAAAGCCCACTGCTCTGGTGCCACTGGCTTCGGACAGGCAAAGTTCCCACCAAGCTGAGCCATGTTTGAAGAAAATATCCAACAGACTGTCTCCACTCACTGAAGGTGGAAAGCATGAAATTCTGATGGACAAAACTGATTTGTTTGTGGCATCTTAAATATCATTTGAGAGAGAAATTGCCAGTCCAAAATCAAGACGGGGGAATGGGCAAGGTAATTCTCGACTACTTGGTAGGCCAGTAAGAGGATGACAGGAAATGAAACAAAACCGTAGTACACCATTCTTCACCATGACAAAATTGTCTTGATTGATGGGAACAACTGAGGTCTGCATCAGTGAGACTGATCTGGAGAACAAATAGATTCAAGTAAGTGGTTTAGCAGTGACTGGGAAGTGAGCATCCAACACAAAAAGGATTTTATCAAAACTCTCAAAAAGTTTGCAACAACAAAGAACATCAGTGACTGCAGCAAGTGATGATGTTTTGTTCTGCAGAGACACCTGGGTTGGACAAGGGCCACTGGAGTGATTAATCAGGTGAGAAATTTAATCTATCTTCCTAGGCCATGGAAGCTGGGAACTCTGTAGTACTGCCAAGGATAGTATTGCTGGGTAAAGTGTTTGCTCAAGTCAGAAAAAGACTGCATTGTTCTAGAAATAAAGAGCACATTGTCCAGCTCTCCCGCTGTAGTGCTCTACTACACCTTTCTCACAGTTGCATCGTGGAAGTAAAAATGGATCCTGTCTGGGAAGTATTTGTCCTCTAAACAGCCCAGAAAAAAAAGGGGAGAAGACCCTTGAGACACAAGATATGTTTATTCCTGGGGCTGAGACCTTGCTTCCCTGGCAAGGTGTTTGTGCTGGCAAGAAGAAAGAAATCACTGCAGGTAAGTAAAACAGGACATGGGTTTGCATCCACTAACCACATCACACCCATTTAGTCCTTCTGCATTCCTTCCCTAATACATTCAGAACAAAGCCTCAACAAAACTGCCCTGAAGGAGAATAATGTGGATGAACCCATGTGGTGCTATAGCACGTGATGCAAGCGCTGCAGCTCTGCTGTTGAAGGACAAGATTGCAGTGATGTGGGAGGCACACACAGCTCTGCCTGTGCTCCACTGGTCCATGGCTACTCAGAGACAGCACACACAGAAGCAATAATGGCAAGAGGGTTAGGGCAGCAAATCAAGGACTCATCTTCCTCATTGTAGCAGGGGCCAAATAATTCTACTTTTGTTACAGTTTTTTAAACAATTTTGTGCTTCACTGCAGCTTTTAGAGAGGGCAGAGAAACGTTGGTAGAACAAATAGGGATGGGATATGTATTTCACATAGAATTTAGCAGAGCAGGATCAGCTGTGCCAGTGAAGGCAGAAAAGAAAGGAGCAGGCAGGCAGGACACAAGAAATGTGAATTTTCTGGCTTAAAATTATTGCCATTTTTCCTCCTTGTTTTCCGCTAGCTCTTTTCCCCGTTGGTTCTGTGACAATTGCTTTCTCTGTTCACTTCATCAGTCACTGTGTAGTAGGTATTATATCAAATAAAACTGTCTGCAGTGGAAGACCCACACTCTTCTGGTTTTATTGTTGTGAAGAAGTTAGTGTCAGTAATGGTTCATTACCCAGTTTATCTGCCTCAGTGATCTTTCCTTGACTGAAGTGAAAGCTTTTGTTATAAACTTTCAATTCTATTCTCTCACCTTAGTATCATGCTGAAAAGGACTCCATGGTTTTTACAGACATTCAAAGGTAGTTCTCATTAGAGATATTGTTAGACATTCTTAAGAATAGGACAGTGTTTAAGAAACTTTCCTTTGCCTTTCAGACTTTTAAAAATCTCTGTTCTTCATTAGTGATAGAAATGGTTTTCTCCCCATCATAGATGATGRTCTTAGCATTGATTTGTTGCTTATTGTATGTATATTCCTATTAAAGCCAGATGATACATACATTTTTATATAATGTCAAAGTCATCAATAAGACATTTAGGACAAGATTCAGATGATCCAAGCTAGGATTGCAGAATAGTTTAGGCATATTGACCCTAAACAGCAGATCTAAAGTCTTCCTGATAGCACTGGTTTACATCAGTCRTATTTACAACTTGTATGGGAACTCCAGTCTGATCCTTGGAGCTCTCGGGACCATAMGGTTTAGTCACTTGGCTGCAATTACCCATATGTGATGACCCTGGCATTCAGTCTAGCGTTTGGGCAAAACTGTGACCCCTGAGGACAAACATTCTGCAAGGACTGAAGCCAGAGACCACAACACGAAGCACCAGAACTATACTTAGTCTGAGTAACATTCAGCTTCAGATTAAGACCCCTAAATGAGGGTCCCTACTTACGTGCAAGGTGTCAAAATTCCCATCACACTCATCAGACATCTAGACAGGCAGGAGAGTGACACCCAGGGATGGACTGAGCTGCCCAGATATAGATGTCTAATGCTATTTTGGTTGTTGTGGGATATCCTCCCCGGCCTCTAGCTGCCACTCCAGGAGTTGGGTACGTCCTATAAATCATAGATCGTTTCTACCAGCCTTTTGCAGACATTTCAGGTGCTCTGAGGATCCTAAATGGCTTTGTGTGGGCAATTGAATTGCAGCCCTAATGGCTGGTAAACTGAATATCACTCTCAGCTCCAGTGAGACTGCACTGATTAGATCTACCCTGGCTGTAGTGTGACCACAGAGGCAGATACTTGAATCTCAATCTGCAACTCACCTCTTCATTAAAAAAAAAAACTGCTGATGGCAATATCCATTTGTACATACTGGTCAGTACAGTCATCCAGGGAACCAAGGATTTGATATGAAGCTTTGTCTAAACCCAGGAGTCAGACTCATCTGCACTTGCCTCTGTACCTTAAGAGAGTATCTAGGCTACTAGGCTATGTACTACCCAGAGGGCAAGGATGACACCTCCCTGCCTTCAGGCTGAAGAGCCCTGTGCAGCTTGGGGAAATAGTAGGACAGTGTGTAAAAAGGAACCTGTCTGTGAGATCTAGCAGCCGTGTCTTACATCTGGGTAGGATCTGTCCCCCGGATTTCTCTGTCCCCAGGACTTTCTAATGTAAAAGACAGAAAGGAACAAGGCCAGGTCCATCTCCCAAAGCCATCTAGCAGGTTATACAGCCAATTTCCTGCCTCAGTTATTAACTTGTTGGTCGCAGGAATCCGTCACGTAATCACAGACTCATACAACGTTTTTACTCATGAATTTTATGTTAGGCAGGACATCAGGGTCCACACATATCACAGGCCATTATATTTTACCTGTACCTAGGTTAGTAATTTGGGCTTGATTAAAACTTGGCCTTCCAGAAAGTCACCCAGAGTAGGTGACTTATTACTTCTCCTGGAAATCTCTTTTGAAGGTTAACTTCATACTCTCAGTTAAGAAATATGCGCTCTCTTTTTCGGTTGAATTTGTTCAGCTTGAGCTGAACATCCATTCATGTTATGTTTTTATCTAGGAGGTTCAACAATCTTCTAACAACCAATTTTTCCATGCTGTTTCTAGTAGCCAGTAACTGAGACATCTCTTAATCTGCTTTTTTAGTAAACTTTGATTTTTCCTTCCTCAATACTCTCTGCAACTCAACCTTTCTAGCTCTGAATGGTTCCTGCACCTTCTTCCAATGTTGTTGGCTCATTTTTAAACTGTCGTCATCTGACTTGCATCTGTTCTGACCAAGGGTGTATGAAGAGGTTAAACCATGACAGCTCTTTGATGCATCAGATGTTGGCCGAAGCGTTGCACAGGTTGCTCATCTGGAATAACTTGTTGCTCTCTTTTGCCTCTCTGGCACCATTGTCCTTTCCCAAGAGTGGAGACTTTTGAGCCTGTGCCTAAGACAGAGGAGAGGAGAAAGCAAAGGAAGAGAAGCCCTCTACTATGTGAGGTTGGTCCACATGGCTCTTAGGGAAAGAAGCAACAAGGGCTGGTAGTGGTGGGCACTGAGGGGTTGGAGTCCAGAAGAGCTTGCAATAAAACCAAGAGAAAGCTTGTTTCAGAGCTGATTATAATTTTCAAGGCTGGTGGAACTGAATGGTATCTGATAAAGATCTGCCTCCTTATTCCTCTGGTTTTAAGCTAAAGAACAAGTAGTATTACAGAGTGATATTGCCACGATCAGTCCCCGTGCTATGGCTGCTAACAGCGAATGAGATGAAAAGTGCATTTGATRTACTTGATGAAGTGGCAGCACAGGCTAATGAAATTGTTGTTCACTCAGGCATGTGAAGATTTTGACTATAATCCCAGCTCTCAGTGTTCTTCTGCTTCCAAAAGTAACTTAATCATAATGCATTTCGGTTTCCTCAATATCTTTCCTTCCCACATTTATCTAAGTCTGCAAAGCCAGGACTTAGAATTATCATATCTTTTAATAAAGAACCCTGAACCCACTTGTAATCTCTAGGCATTACTTTCACCTCTTTCCTATTCTTTCAGATCAGCAGTGAAAATGGAATTAGGTGCAATGTTTCTGCCTAATTCCTGTGGGTAAATATTCATCCTATATCCAGTTTTTCTCATGCTCCCTCATCCAACTATACAACAAGCCCATAATTCCCTACCCTTTGGCTACGTGTCTCTAGGAATAGCTCTAGTTAGTAAATATTGTATTCACCCTGACATCCAAAATGCCACCAGCATCTTTGATGTGATACTGTGGGGACAAAAATGGCAGGAATGTAAGAATCATTAGAGTGTAAGTTAAATGTTGTGCTTTCTAGAACAGACACTTCATGCAGCTGCCAAAAAAGCTCTGCTGAAAAGCAGACCAGCATACCAATTTTCAGATTTTCAGATCTTACACTGTGCATACCAATGGATTTGTAAATACATTTTCACTTTTACAACTGTATTGTTATACATGAAAAATTTGAATTCATTTCAAAAAAAGACACCTAAAACTACCTTGTAAATAATTCAATCATGTAACCCTACAGGAAGGTCACTAAAATCATAAAGGTTACTGATTTTAACTTTTGCCAACATGACACAGAATAAACGTTTTCTCTTTTACACCATGCACTATGAACAAAGTTAATTTTCTTCAGGGGTTTAATACATCAGACTTCAATTTCATGTCTTATTATGTCTAAGTAGTAAGTTTCATGTGTCCCTATGTCTACTAAAACTAACAAGTTAGTTTTGCTAGACTCAAGTCACCAACTTGGTCTCACGCCAATATCCGCAATCACACTTAGGGTAGGAATGGGTCTTAAAAGACTGCACTTCTCAATTTTTCATCATAAAAATACAGACAGTATTAATAGCTACTAACATTTCCAGCATCACGCTTGACTTCTGGAAGGGAATCCCCTGCAACATTCCAGAACTGATGTCTGCTGGGGTCAGCTGTCTTCGTAAGTGCCAACTGAGTTCTTGTAGGGAAGGACTCATATCCAACATCACATCTATCAAGCGGAAGGCAGACAGAATTAGCAGTAGGATAGAGAATAGATGTCAGAAAATCTTGAAATCAGCATGACATTCTATTGATGAAAGAGAAGGAAGACATGGAAAGAAAAAAAGCAAGCAGCTCTTGGCTTGTATGTAAACAATAATTTTGTTGTTGTGTATGTTTTTATTTTAAAAATGTAATGAGGATTCAAAATTAGACCAAAAAAATAATATACACATTTGAAATGTGTTCTACTTCTGGCCACCGAAGTAATTCTCCTTGTTCCTTTTCAAGTCTTGCATGTTTGCATTTTAACACATCTATTTATGGTTAGAGCGGTCTAATGTAACATTAAAAGAATTAATCTTATCACCACTGAGGAAGTACTGGAAGATAAAATCAGGATTGCTCTTTGATCATTAAATGGCTTTAGAATTCTGTACACAAACAGCTCTCTCTCTCCCTTATCCGATGTCAGAGACACAGTTATGGCTGCTTGTGAAAGATATCTTTTTTCCTGCTCAAACATAATACACAGATCTTCGGATGGGACACATGCCCTTTTATTTTCAAGCCTTTTATCAGCTAAATAAATTGGTTTTATCTGTAAGCAGCAGAGGGAAATTTTGGGGTTTGTTTTCTGTGGAGGAGAGAAGAAAGAAGTCATATAGGGGTAAAGTAAAAGAAGGATCTGTGTGTCCTATGAAGGTGCTTGTAATCTTGGAGCACAGCTATCCAGCTGCAGGAATGTACTCTCACATCCACAGTATGCACCACGTGCAATATATGTGGGAAAAAAACCCAAATAGTAAAATATTACCATAGTGATTTGCCAGTAAATCCATAAACAAACATGGAAATGTTTTGGGTGATGTTGATATGCACAATGAATATGCCAGTTAGGATGCATTTTAGGACATAATACACGTGTTCACTACATATGTGAGTCATACTTAAGTGAGGCATCTTTATGATTCACTATAACCAGCCCCAGACTGCGGCTGGGCCATAGTTCATGCAAGACCAACCTGAACAGTGGCAGAAGTGGCTGCAAGAGCAGGGGCACAGCAGCATGTGGAGGAGGGAAATGGGGGCAGAAGCCAGGGAAGGGAGTCTCAGAGTAGATGGTTAAAACATCCACAAAACCAATGGGTTTTTTTATTTATTATTCAATTGTCAGCAGAAATTATGATCTGGCATTAATAATCCCAGTAGGAATCGGGAAAATTGACTTGGATTGAGCGGTGGAAGGTCAAGTAGGAAAGAGGGTAGAAGGACTCACAGATTATCTCTTCTGTATCAGCCCCTGTGATCCATGTTTCCTGCTCACTGCTTCTGACTGCCATGCACGGTAACTAAAAGAAAAGCTTGTTTCAGTGAATGAGAAAAAACATTTGAGCTGAAATGTAGTCATAAAAAAAAAAGATGGTTTATTGCTTTTCTATCAATTTGTGCTTTTCCCGTGGCCCAGCATTTTCCTCTCTGCTCTCAGGCTCTCAACAGACACATTTCCTGTGTCTGTTTTGCAATGGAGTATTTCAGAGCTTGATCACAGACTCCATAGTGCGCTGAGAAACACCCAGTCTTAATTTGTCCTAACAGAATGATGTAAAAAAGCAAATTGCTGGTCATTCCTCAGGGCAGCTTAAGCAAATTATTACCCAAATGTTTTAGATACTTTCTTTAAATGCAGTATTTTTTTTTTTTTGGCCAGGAAAATGTTTTCATTGAGTGCATTTGACTAGATAAAACAGATAAATACAGTTGAGTAGACCACTTGAGTCAATGAATTAATCAATGAGATGAAGTGCCTTCAGCGTTGGTGTCTATAATATACGTTCATGTGCACAGACAGATATACACACACACTGCTCTTGCTTACTAAAGGCTCCCAGAAACACCAAGAGGCTGCATAATACCCTGGTAAAATTTCCTCCATTTCCTAATAAGAAGAAAGTAACATCTTTTTGTTTCTGGGGAAGGCCACACACGCCCACAGTGTCACTAATCTGAATAAACCTGACAGAAGACAGCAGGATCTAACTCAGCACAGAGCCCAGGAGTGGGCCACAGCATAACAGGTCATCTTAAAAGTGACACTTCCCAGCCTGTGCAAGGTATGCTGAGGTGCTTATTTCAAATCTTTGTACAGAATGAAGTCAGTGAAATTACACTGGGGATGAATTTAGCCTCATAACTTTTTCTGATCTATTTCCTACAATTCTCTTAAGTATTTAGTGGCTTCCTGCTAATTATTTTTGCATTATTTTACAGCAGGCTAATGTGTGCCACATGGGACTTTTGTAAAATATTCTTTAATCATTGTCACTCAAAATAATTGAAGTTTCCGAATGAGTTTATACGATAGTAAGAGATCTGTTACAGAAAAGGCTATGGTTCTTGTTTTATGGTTTATTAAAGTGAAGCAAGTGCTTTCCATAAAAATCACTTTTAAAATATTTGTTGAAGCTCACTCCAGGCTGAATTTCTTCTTTGGTGAAATTAATGGAGCTCCCCAGATTCATGAGTCTGGCATGGATAGATCCAAGTGCATRTTTAGGGGAAAAAAGGACATGTTCAGACCATGAACTAAGTTTGCAAGAAAGAGCTTTCATTTTTTAAGTCTGACTCCAAAACTATTTTTCCGTATCTCATATCATAAGATTTCCTATTAGTAGGCAGAATTAAGCATGCATCTTATCTCCAGGACTCTTCCATTTTTAATCAGTTTCATACCAATCAGTTTCATATGAATAGGTCTCGGGTATTGCGAAAATATGTGAAAACAAAAAGACAGTTGCAAAGCTCAAAAATATTAGCCTCCATTATGGCAAAACTGTGCAGGTTGAACCTGGTACACAGACCAGTTTCTCTGAAGTTAGTACTATGTAAGACATGAAAACAGTGTCTCAGACATTGTGAGCAACATCCATTTACTTTAAGTCTCCTGAATTAGGTATGACATGGTTCAGCATTTGCCTGAAAAAATATGAACAAGCTCAAGTTCTCTGCTTTCACCTGCATGTAGCCTTCTCCGAATAACACACGCTTTTCTGAGTCATCTCCTATGTGGATTAATACTAGAGTTTTCCAGATTCCTTGCAAACTATTCCAAAGACTGCATTTACTTAAACACGAAAACACATAAGCAAACAAATAAACAGTAGCTTCAGCGTCATTTTCAAGCATGGCCAGGCCAGGCCCAGGATACCATGAAGTCAGACTAAACTAATTCCTACTTGAGTGCTTTTTCAGCATTTCTGCCTTTCTGAAAGATGTTAAGATATGGTCCTGAAATCACTCCAAGTGTTGGGTAGGTGGTTTTGCCAGTAGATTCAACCGAGCTGTCAAACACTTTCTCAGAAACAAATAAAATGAGAGAGTGGAAGAAAGAAACAGATGGTCTTTACCTTGCTAATGGCATCCTTGCAAAGCATCTAAAACGTGTCTTAATTCTATATGGCTAGTTCTTTGCTTATGTAAGTTCTGTATTTAGTTGAAGGCCTGCCAGGTTTTCCATGACCAGGCCAACCACCCATTGCTACTACAATTCAGGGTTCTTTTTTTTATTTCTCTTCCAGCGAAAGTCTCACCACCACAATGACAGTCGCAATTGCACAAGACATTGCAGTAGCTGAGCCACAGCCTGAATAGAGGCCAGCTGATCTCCTGACTTCTTTTCCAAAGTCTGCATTGCTATTATTCAAACAGCCTCTCTGCATGGGTTATCTGGTGTCAATTTATAATTTACCCCACTGGATACCAGCCSCTTGAGTATTATTTCACAGTCAGATAATTATTCCATTCAGTTTCTCTAAAATATTCGCTGCTGCTTTGAAATAGGAGAGGCTGGGGTGCCTAGTGCATAGTCTTTAAGCTCTGTTCGTGCAGCTGAGAGAAATGACTCACACTGCCAATGTGGATTTACTCATTAGGTCTGTTGTGCTAGTGGATGCTCTGGGGAATCTGACAGTGACCAAATATTTCCTTTTTATCAGTGCAGCTATTTCCCTCTCATCTTGATGCAGAGCAGCTCTGGTTGTCACTGGTATGCACTGCAATCTTATCAGATCTGCCTTCTCTTTCTTTCCTCCTTTGCTCATGAAAAGTTACTCTACTGAGTTTCTCAAAGTACATTATCAGTGCTATTTCACAACCCCATCTCTTCAATTGCCAGATGCATACAAAACATTTTGGTCTCAAAGGAAATAAAAAATATTCAGAGGTGAAATGAATAACACCCACATGTTTTATAAGATCTTGTCCTGCTCTGCTCTGCACTGGTGCAGCCTCACTGTGAATATTACACGCAGTTTATGGTGCCACAACATAAGAAAGATATTAGAGAGCATCCAAAGGAGGGCGATGAAGATGGTGAAGGGCCTTGAGGAGAAGCTGAGGAGCAGCTGAGGTCACTTGGTCTATTCAGCCTGGAGAAGAGGAGACTGAGRGGGGACCTCATTGCAGTCTACAACTTCCTCATGAGGGCAAGAGGAGGGACAGACACTGATCTCTTCTGTGTGGTGACCAGTGACAGGACCCGAGGGAATGGCCTGAGGCTGTGTCAGGGAAGGTTTATGTTGGATATTAGAAAAAGGTTCTTCCCCCAGAAGGTGGTTAGGCACTGGAGCAGGATCCCCAGGGAAGTGGTCACAGCACCAAGCCTGACAGAGTTCAAGAAGAATTTGGACAATACTCTCATGCACATGCTGTGACTCTTAGAGCTGTCCTGTGCAGGGCCAGACATTGGACTCGAGGATGCTTGAGTGTCCCTTCCAACTCAAAATATTCTGTGATTCAGTGATCTTCCTGTACAGAGTCTTCATTTTATTCTTTGATATGGCTTCCAAAATTAATTCCATCCCAATCCCTCAAATAATTTGCTGACTAAGATCCACAAAACCTCAAAATAATTGGCAAATTTTATTTTTAAAATCATGCCATTATGTGTGTGTGGAACTGAAAAAATTTTATCCTGTTTTTCACCCCTTTTGTCTCACAGCAAAGAGGAGAAAAACTTCCCAGCAAGGAAGTCAAGGACTGATTTTGTCATGGGCTCCATATTCACAAAAGTAATCTGCTGTCACTGGGGACCCAAGCAAGCATGGTCTGACACTGGGGGCTTGATGACTTGGTGTTCCATGTGGAGAGTCTGTGATGGCCCAGACACTGTTGGAAATGCTATCATGTTTTTCCACTGCTCCTCTCAGAAACTGCAAGTTTGTGTATTCAGTTCTTCAAACTATGTGATTAAGTCAAATCAAGTTTTCTCATGAGTAATTACTCATGAATTAATAGTCAGTTAGTAATAATAGCCCATCATTGATGCAGTTGTTTTTTCCAGGTTAGGTGAGGAACCATTCTGAAGAGCAAAATAAAACTGCTCTGGAAGTAAAGGTAGAAAGATCTCAGTAGCAGCATGCCCCCTTTAGATAATGAATTTAAATATTAAGGTTGTCTGCAGGTAAGAAGACAATTGACAAAGTGATAAAGTGCTACCTAATTACTTCAGAAAGCTGCCTGGTATTAAGGTTTTAGTACACTGTATAAGCAAGAAGATCATTTATATCAAAGTGAAGGGGTTTTACCGTGAGGAAGGATTGAACGTTCCATTTCGTAAAAGTGCATCTGTAAATTTGTGCAGAAA
The DNA here is from genome assembly GCA_018881555.1 of Amblyornis subalaris. Taxonomy (NCBI): domain Eukaryota; kingdom Metazoa; phylum Chordata; class Aves; order Passeriformes; family Ptilonorhynchidae; genus Amblyornis; species Amblyornis subalaris. Next base: position 15,554,952 of record JACAXG010000009.1, on the reverse strand, counting down.
TGAAAGATATCTAGACTTATAGCAAGTAATWTGGTTGACAACAAGCCTTCCAAAAGTCAGGCAGTAACTTGCTTGATGTTTTCCTCTGAAGCAGAAGAAAAATGCTACAGAAAATAATTTATTTTTAATGAACAGTTTTGATTTTTTTTCCTTGTTTTTTCACCAGGATAGATGGTATAAGTATAGAATAGCCCTTTCATGTTCTTAATTTCTTTTAAATGATCCCAGTGTTCCACAGTGCTTATTCAAGGGAAGTCTCGTTTATGCAACTAGACCATGTTTCTTACCTCCATGGTTCAATCATTACAAACTGCTTGTCATTCATACACAAAAGTCTGTCTGTGAAAAGGAAATGTGCACAGTGTTCATATGTCTGTTTTTCTTCTTCACTCTGTCCCTATGCCAGTATTACAAAGCATGTGAGCGATGATTTCCAATTTAGCCACCTGGTTTCATATGCACAGTCAGACACAGAACAGAGCTCTTGAGATAGGCACTAGGGATATATATACACAGACATCAGCATTATAAGTTGCTCAATTATCATTCCTCAATAAACACTTTTTAGGGTCCTTGGATTGCAAATCCATTTGGGCTTTGGAACCTTCTCATGTGAGCAAAGCTATAGCTGTGATTTTCTGTGATTGTGCCTCTGGACTCTATGGGATGGGCACCAGTCCATAAAGTAGCACTAACTATTTTATGTGGACTATGTTGAAACTTTCATAGGTGACATGCACTTGACTTGAGTCAGTAGAACAGAAGAGCTGGAAGACCTTAAAATCCTGTTAACCAAAAGTTTGGAATTATTATTCTCTTAGTGGACATCCCTGAATAACAAAACACTTGGCTCCCCTCACCCCCCTTACCACCTATTCATTGAAAGAGATTTACTCTAATAAGCCTGTCCATTTCTTTTAGCAACTCATTACAACAAATGATCACTTTCAYAGAACCACAGAAAAGAGGTCTGCAATGGACTTTGAGGATATGTCTTCAGTGCTAAGTAACAGAAACCCTGGGAGGATGCTTGAACACTGGACCCCTGATTGTCCACACTGTTTTATTATTTGCTCTCTGCAGCCAGTTTTTCTCAAGACAAAGCTGCTATAGAAGGGGCAGGACATGAGCCAGTCCATGTGACTTTGTCTCAGGACCAGTAATCAGCCCCGAGGCCAATTAGACATAGCCTGAAAGGTTATGGAGCCATCTTTTCTTCCCAAAATAGAAAATCTGCAGTAATTTGTTCTGTTTCTATATGAACCAAATCTAATCAATGAGCTTTGTGGGCTGAACACTCCAGGGTTGTGCTCTGCCTAAAAACTTTCACTATTTCTGAATTTTGCTGCTCTCATTGACATCAACAATCCCTCATTGTCACGAACCAGCATAAATAACTTGCTGCCACCCCCCACAAGCCTCAAATTATAGTATTCCAGTAAATCTCCAGTAAAATAATAATTTGCATCACTTACAAGATTCCAGTGAGTATATTAGCGTTAGCTTATATGCAGTTGCTGAGAATAACAGATGTACCTTCTTAAGCCTTAGGATAGAAAACTTCCCTGCCAATTTAGTCCTAATTGTAAGGGGCTGTAATGCCAGCTCACTGCACTCCCTGCATAGACACCAACCCACATGTCTCCATGGGAACAGTCAGAAAAATCATTCAGTAGTCATCTCAAAATTCTCCCTGGGCTGTGAGCCTTGGAAACCCCTTTGGAATGCAGGAGGTAATCCCTAGCAGAAATCCTTGCAACATTTTGTTGTCTATGAAGTATAGCAGAATAAGCCTGTCTTAGATGATGCTATGTGGAATCAGTACTGCAAGGCATCAGTGACACTAATTTCTTGGTTAGACCACAGTACTTCTCAATATCTTCAGTCTGGTTTTATGAAATTAAATGAGGGCAGAATTCAGTCTTGTAATTCTACTCCCTAAGCTGAAGAAAGTCCAATTATTCATTGCTAAGGCAATACAGATGCCTTCATATAACTCTTCTCCAGAGCAAATATTTTTAACTCTATGCATGCGTGTGTACATGGATTCTTCATTTCAGATTGGCTGAGTTTTCTTCTTTCTTATTTTATTTTTTCCTAATGTAAATAACTTACAGGAATAAAATGGAGTAACTTTAGGAAAAGTTTCACTTCTGCCTTCATAACAGACAGAAGTTCTCAGAGCATGCAAGATCCCTACATAGGACTTGGACCTGCACATCCAGCTTCAAGTCCCTTCTGTTTTGTAAGCCTGTGAGGTAATGGGATGAAGAACAGGTGTTGTTAGGGTAAAACCCAGGAGCAGAGAGAGACACAGTCTCCTGTCTCCACCACTGTCATAGCATCAGTTCCCAGATCCCAGAAAATAGTTATTTTCACCAGGTTAGTAGCCTAAGCACCAAAAGCTTTGTGTCCTGTCTGTAAGCCGTGAGTAGTACAAGAGCTGCCTCCTCCTCCTCCTCTATATTTATCCACAGAAGTCTTGTGGATGTCCCAGGATCCTACTTGGTTGTGCAACACTCAAAGCCCCCATTGTTACAAAAGAGACTCTCAGTTCCTCTCAGCAAGCTGCTATGCTATGGGCCTTCAAATCAAAAACAGACTCATCTGGGGTTCCTCTCAATCTTTTTAATGTGCCTTCTCCCTAGAGATGCCTCCCCACATTTAAATTGCCTTTCCTCTCTTGCCAGTGTTAATGTTATGCATTAGATATTTGGCACAGATTCAATATATATTTCCTCCCTCCTAACTTCAGCCTGTCTTTTGTTCCTAAATGAAAGCAGACTTCAGAGCGTCCRCCCCATGTGGTTAATCTCTCTGTGCTACACCTGCTTTCACCTCATGCTAAACACAGGGAATCATGAACAAAACATCTCAAAAATGCCAGTGTGTAACTTAGAATAACCTTAATATATTACCCATGAAATTACAGCAGTGGTCTGGGGTACCTGCTCATGTACAAGCTAAAAGTGTACCTGCCATACAAGTATAGAGGAATGGAATGCCAATACCTGAAAAGGATTTTTCTGGATCATATCTTTCTGGTTTTCAAACTGTTCTTTAGACTATTAAGACATTTTACTTTTCAGAATATGTGCAACATGATGTCCTACTAAACACCTTTTTCAAGTCTCCCAACTCTAAGAAGAAGGTGATCATCGTTTACAGAACACTTTGTTTAAGAACTTATTCCCCTCTTCTTTCTCCACCTGTGGGAGGAAAATGAGTAAGAGCTGTTGCAGGTAAAGCAATGCTCAGACAAGAGCCTGAGGCAATAGTGGCAGCCACTGTATCATCTCTCACCATGATGTCACTGCTGATCTGACACATCCAACACCTCCACCACATTTACCGTAACTGAACACACCAGGAGCATTACAGACAGCTTGCTGAAAATGCTTTTTCCATACCTGAATTTCAAGATTTCTTACCAAAACCGTTTTTTCTTCACCCCGGCCTCCACGAGCTTGCACAAGAACAAACATACAATACTTGGTTTTGGTAGACTCTGCAAGTGTGTTTAGGTCTTTTCTGTCCTTAGTATGGCACTTTGCTTTGAAAAAGCAATGATGATGATAATGATGATGATGATGATGATGATGATGATGATGATGATGATGATAATAAACATTTACTCTTTGCCTTCGAGAAGTTCCCACTGCCCTCACTTGTGTGGAATAGGGCACCTCCATGTTGTCCACAGAGAGCATGTAAAAATTAAGCATTTACTACACAAATTGACAGGGCTGTCAATGTATAAGAGGAAGAGAGTAAGCCCCATTTTCCAGCTGGGGAGTTGAGATGAGAGAAAATTGATTTAGCCAAAGTGCAGTTGAAGCCTGACCATATATTCCTTAAACAGTAAGATGAATGTAGTGGTTTCATTACAGCTGAATGGATGGGGTATATTAGTTTGCACATATGCCCTGTGTTGCATTGAGGAGGCAGAAGACATAAAGGTGCCTTGGGGAATTCTAACACCAAAATTCTAACTTCTGGAGGTTAATACTGCAGCAAACTGATTTCGCTAAAATTACAGGGCCCCAGCGAGTGCATGTGTCCACTTGTGCTGCTGGAGCCAGGGCTCAGGGGGCACAGTTTAGTCACAGCTCAGTGGGAAATCAGTGTCAGCCAGCAATGAGTCTGCAGCACTGCTCAGGGATGTGGTAAATGATCTGCAGCAGCTGGAAACTGCAAAAAAAAATAGCGTCGATACTAGATTTCAGAGAAGAAGTACTTTACGGTGGAATTTTTCAAGATGAGAAAATTCAGATTTTGGTTTTCAATTTCTCATGCTCCAAGAAGGAGGTGAGCAGCACAGCTGGTTAGATGACTTTTCTCAATGTTTATAAGGTAATAAAAATTCATTGAGTGTGTTTCATCTTTCCTGTTAGTGTCCTGGTGTTTCTATGGGAGATATCCAAATCTTGCAAGTCTGGAGCCAAATATTATCTGTATGAAATCTTTGTCTTAGTACTATATCCTCCCTTGCAACATCATTCACATGTAGTTGTTCTGTTGCCAAATTCTTCAAAACTCTAAGTAACATCCCTTTCACTGACTCTCAGCCAAATCAAGCAACTGAATGCTTGCTGTGTTCCTTGGACTCAGGTTATAAACTGCCATACAATGCTACTGGATAAATTTATTTCAGTTCTCCCACTTCCCTTTACCCTCCCATATGGGCCAAACTTCCCCTCCTTTGCTGCCTTCCCCTATTCATTGGGTGAATAACAACATATGTCTTAGTGAAACACAAACCCACCTGTTTCTAAGCACTGTTTGTCACACCTCCTCCCCCAAACTCAATGTCTCAAAGTCCACATGCTCTACGTAAGGTAAAATCTGGTAATGATTTTGAATGTCTGGTCATGGATCTAGACTGGGTTTTTTTTTTCCAGTGGGAGGGATGGAGATTCATTATGGTTGAGGTGACTGGCATAAAAAACAAAGCCTTTTCTTCTAAAAAAAAAAGGCTGAAATTTGCCATCTCAAATAGCCCAGGAGTTGAAGGGAAATGGAGAATAAATCAAAGGTCCCTGAAGTAAAGTGCAAGTTTTCCATCAATTAAAAAGCACTCAGTCAAGCCTTAGGAGTACAGAACAAGCTCCATTTTTAGAAAAGAAAAAGTAAGGCTGATTTAATGAGACTCTAGATGCAAAATATCTCAAGAGCTAAAAGAGAAGACAAACTGAGAGGCTTTTTTCCTGGGATGGACACCAGAGCAGTGGCAGTCCAGCAAAGCAGGGTTATTTTAGGAGACAAGCTCACCTGTGAGGAATACCATTTACTCAGGTGCCTGTCTCTTCTACAGTTGCTATGTTAAAACTGACTCAAAAATATCATGAATCCCAGTGGTAGCAGTGTGTTCTATGAAAGGTCCATTTCTAAGACCTTCTCATAGGAAGGTATCAGTGATAGGGACCTCTACAAGGAGAAACCTCTTCCTGCTAATTATTTAAGGTGCTAGCAAGTACAAAAGCTGCAGATGAGGAGGTAAAAAGAGGAAGGAACTAGTCGTGGAGCAATACAGCAAAAATCTGTTGTAGAAAGGAATATACAGGTCCAGCTGGGCAGTTTGTCTCTGCAGATATGCCTGAAATAAGCACCAGCACTAGCCCCATCACAGCTCCCTTCAGATTTAAATMGTGTGAAAAAAAGGAGTTTATTTTTTCCTCCAGAAATACTGCTACTATAGATTTGCAAACCAAAGTGGGAAGTGTACTGTTGGCAAAGGCAAAAAAATAGTCACTTGTCAAATACTGGCTCCAGAAAAAGGAATATACATTTTTAGAAATGTCTCCAATTAGAAGGTAGAATCTTGGATTAGATATGTTGAGGCACAGACTGAATCTGTCAGGATTGTAAATGCTTCTGCACTTCAAGTTCCTAAAGACCCATTCGTGCTTTACATGTGGAACACATCCCTGAGATTAGGCCTTTAACTTGTCATTTTTTGAGCAGACATAATATATGGAACTGGTAGGATGTGATGAGCTGATATTTCAATCATACTTTGCCGAAGTGTAAATGATTGTAAGAGGACTGAAGTGGGGGAAAGTATGGCTGAGGTATGATAAGCCTGAAGAGATATATGGAAAAGCCACCTGTATAGGCAATTCATACTGATCTTAGTGTTAGCTAGCTGAATGCAGTATCACCCAAGCTCTAACCTTCATAAGTACACAAATACAGAGCTTTTAATGGTGTCTACAGCTTTCTAAACACACCTTGAAAGATTCAGCTTCAAACATGCTAAATCCAAATTCTTTTAAAATTCTGTTTGATCCAACCATACCCATAGACTGTTACGGAGCAGTTAGACCTGTATTAGCCTAACGACTTTCACGCTTCAAAAATATAGCTATTTTATGAGAAATGTGGGCTAAGTTTGCTCACATCTAGATAAAAACATGCAGATGAAAGAGTAAATGATATCACATAATGTATCACAATCATTCCCTTAGTGATTATTAGGGGTTTTTTCCTGTTTGCCAGTTATTTGGGTACACTCCTTGTCTGCCAGTAATTCCGGAAATTTACTGCATGATTTAGATGGACATATCCCACTCTGCAGATTATCTGCCAGGACGGCACTTCAGCATGATTCACTGTGTACTGTTAGTGCTAAGCAACATGTCATTTAGGCTATATGGTTTTGTTTGTACTATCTTGTTGTGCAATGGCAATGCTGAAATAATGAATGATGAATATACTTCCCAGATGAAGTTTCAGATGAATGACTATTCATCGTAACTACCATAAGACTTTCAAGATTTACTTATGTTTTCCATGAATACGCTTATAGTCATCCAAACAATAAAGTCAATAACCRGAAGAACAAACTTGTTCTGCAGATTCTGAGAAACAGATTCAGGTCAAGAGTTCCCTGAGCTTCAAGCCCTTTTCAACATGCGGAAGTGAATTTCAGCATTTTCAAAGCTGATAAATGCTGCATTTCTCCCTGTTGATTTGTTGGGGTTTTTTCGTCCCTGGGGGGAAAAATAAAAAGGTTGACTAAAACTTTTGTGTTTTTTCATGAAGCTCACAAAGGAAAGAAAGTTTGTGAACGAAGAACTTGAGGACAGAAGCCCCTGAATTTTAAAACCAGCTCCAATAACAAATTTTGCTGTGACTGTTGTTCAATTATGTGGTGTGACACACCAAGAGTGTTTGTTTGTTTGTTTGTTTGTTTCAAGCAAATAATGGGCAAAAAATAGCATCTCTGATAAAGCTGGCCTTTTACTTGTGAAACATCTATCATCTGTTTTCAGTTTGCTCACACTATTAAACTTATGCCTCACTCTTTTCTGGATTTCAGGGAGATTTTTTTGTAACTGTGAAAGGAACACAACACAGCCTTTGGAAGTCTTTGTGGTCAAAGGTGTTGTATAACCACCAGTTATTTATTATGAAATGAATGCACTCTTGTTCAAGTGAATTCCAGCATGAATATCATATGACAGGACTGAAAGGAAGCTTGTTTATTCTATAGACCAAAGTAGTATTTGTCTTAATAAAATGATAACATTGTTCATTTATCTTTGGAGAATTAATCTGATATGTCTCTTAGTAAAGCTTTAGGGCCAGATTTTTCCACCCTGATTCACCCTGTCAACTATTTATTCATGAGAACAGTCCTTCGTAAAGTTTAGGCCATACTGTGTGTGAAAGAAAAGAAGGAACAGCCACGTCTTAGGGTCTATTCTGGGCAGCCCTGAGTCTAGCAATGACATTAACTGGGAATATAACTGAGATAATCCAGGCAGTAATGTTCTTACATTGGAAATATGGTAATATTAGGCAAAAGAAAAAACTATTAGATTTAATTAAGCTAGTATATGAGAAAGATTAGAAACAATGGGGGTTCCTCCCTTTGAAAACAAAATGTTTCAAAGTGACCCTAGCAAAAGTTTACATAGAAACAGCTCGAAGGAAAGAATGGATGGATTATTAAAATGGTCTTCTAAATATTTAGAAAACTAGAGCAAACAAAAAGTAATAACTTTGGTGTCAGTCTGCAATAAGAGTGTGTTACAGCACCTTCTTCATTGCTCAAGTGTCTTTTCTCTGTGGGAAATGATCAGAATGAAACAGACTAGCATGTATATAGTAAAATGTACTTTTCCTCCATGAAAGTGTATTTTAATCTGCCAAAACTGCTTATGCAAGATCTTTGTGGAATACTGTACCCATAACACTTTAATGAATGACTTTCACTCAGCAAATATTGACCATGATGTGAGTTCAAGAGACATGACCACCACAATAACAGTTAAGAGGTGGCATATCTCACTAAACTGCGGCATACACGTTGCAAAGACATGGAATACATGATAGTCAAAACATGTCTTTCCACCTTCCTCCGAGAGGTCACGTCCAAGCCAGTGCTTGAGCCAAGACATGAGACTAGCCAGTCCAGCAAGGTGTAGCTCATGTAGCAGATCCATATTCAGTCTGGATCTGAAGTGTTTTTTCCACACACAACCTGCAAATAAACTCACTCTTAGCACTTTTTCTTACTCAACTATCAATAATAATGACATCTGCTCTTWTCCTCAAAGCATCAAATTCAAATGAGATAGACAATAAATACATCAAAACAGAAGCAAAGTAGTCAGGAAGAAAGCTTGCATGATCTTCAGTAGGGCCATGTTTATTTTTGTATTTTACAGTTTGGTACATAAAAGTCTCAACTCTTTCTGATTCCTATGCATTGTGCTCCAATGCAGCTCCAATTTCATCTTACAAAAACACCCTTCTGATAGCCTGCAGGCCAGTCCCCATGTTATTTTATTTTTTCAACTGAAAAAAGCCTCCAAATAAAGCAATTGTTTTGCTTTCAATTATTTTTCTTTGGTATTGTTTTGCAGTTATTTGCCCCTCTCCACTCCTAGGAACGCCACCAGAACAATTCTATTTTATCCAGCATTACAGATGTAGTCCAAATTTCTCTACCCTCTATTTTGAAATAGAGTGCTTACCAAAGAGTGACTAGTACACGCATAAACATTAAATCTGCACGATTTATAACATTATTGCAACTCTCTTTTTGAGGAATATCTGGGTGTTACTGTAGCTCCTGGCAAGATTCACTCCAAGTATTTACAGCACTACAATTCAAACCGTGGCTTATGATTTTGGTTCTGGAGGTCCCAGCTTCAGTTCCCTGCATTTTGTCGACCAGGTGACTGCTGTGTTGTAAATCCACCTGGAAATTTATGACCGTGCAGTGACACGGTCATGACTGCAACTATAAATCTAAGCCTGAATGCTGGCAGCAAGCTTCCCTTCCTTCACTGCTGCATTTTTAATGCCTGAGCTAACTAAGATTATTCGAATTGCTTCAACCATTTAAAATATTTATGCTGCTACGGAAGTCTTAAGGTCATAAAGAAATTGCTACTAATAGAAGCAATGTATTACCAGAGTCAGTGTTTGTGATTCTTAACTTTTTCCTGCCACATGACTCACCTATTCAGTTATTTAGAAGTGAACATTTTTTAAAAGGACTGGCTCCCTTACTGAAAGGACTCTTGCTGAGGTACAATCACTGCAAAACAGATCCAAGATTTTGAATTGAGGGCATGAAACAAAAAGGAAAGTATAAGCACTGATTCCTGTATTATTATTTGTAGACATTTGGTATTGCACTATATGATCTGCCAGAGAAAGTCGAAGGAAAGACAGCAAACGCAAAAATGTACATTCAAAATACATTCAAGACCTGACCTGGAAACTCACTTTCTAAAATAACCAAGGCCAGAAACATCTCAACACTTACAACTGGAAGCATCTGTGAAGAAGCTGCTGTTTACCACACTCATTCAGAGGGGAAAGAAGGAGAAATTTGCCTCCTGGTGCAGACCTGTATTTCCTAGTACTCCCCCAGCTTTTGAACTGGATCAAACCTAAATCCCAGAGCCTAATAGGCAAGCACAAACCTGATGGTGTACAGTCTCCAGATGTGGGTATCTGCACTATTTGTATTTTGTATAGATTTCCAGCTCCAGGAAAGAACAAGAAAGTTAGAGTAGCTTTAGACCTGGATAACACAGCAGGTTAAATTATCATAAGAAATTGTACTGAGGCATTTCATGGTACTTAAATCTCACTTTCCTACCTTGTCTCTCTTCCTTAAGACCCCCAGMTCAGCAAGCAGGGGAGGGCACTGTCACTCTGTTCTGCACCCCACTGCCATGATGCCAAGCAAATATGAGAAGGAAATACATCTTGCAATCAGAGGAGACACAGTTCAGTGGAGTCCTAAAAGCTGTGTGGGAGCAGAAGCAGCTCCTGCRCAGGGAAGCCCAGGCAGTGAAAGGCTGGGAAGCAGGAGCTTCTGGCAGTTTAGACATTGCTCATACAGGAGATTTAGGAAGGGCAGCCAACCATCAAGTCATAGCTGTACAGGGAGGAGGGGTTCCTGCTTTCGGGTAGCCCTTTACAAAGGTATCTTCATGTGCCTGCACTAGGTATTGTGCCTGGCTAAGACATTACTTTTGATGCTTATATTTCCGCAGATCATTTATGGTAGTTTTGTGTTCATTACTTAAAGGGGATTTGGAAAACCTGTGCAGGTTTCTAGCCTCATGCCTAGAGGTAGATGGAGGAGGACCCTGTGGCACAATCAGTAGCAGTAGGAAGAACTGCAATAGAGTGAGATTTCTAGATCTAGAGCTAACAGAGAAATGGAGAACACTCAGCAGTCACATGGCTCTCTGCAGCCTGTAAACTGCATCTAATCCTTGAATTGTTGCACCATAGTCCCAGTGGTGGGGCTGCACTGCGTGACTGGCAGTGACACTGTACTGGTGCTGTTGGCACCGTGACTCCCCATCTGCAGGAGAAACCAACCAGCAAAAGCTACTGAGCCTAGAGTAATCAATGCAATGCATCTGCAAAGTTGGGAAGCCACTGTCACCTCCCATCTGCAAGCACTTCCCTGTCCTTTGGGTCTCTGAAATAAGCAGCATGCGGCTTGCAGCGCTCATGTTCCGCAAGAGCCCTTCTGCCTTATTACAAGAAGCAAATATTAGATCCTGTGTCCTGGGAAACGTCAATCTGCTTTACCAAGATACTCAAAATCCATACTGGATATTAACAGTTGTGTGTCCAGAGAGGAGCAGTGAGGAGCCATGGTTGTGGCTGTGGTGATAGCAAACCATGTGGTGAGCATCTGTGTTTTAGCTGCTGACCCGTCCGTCCCGCATTTAACCAGGATCAAGCAGAACACGGTACGTGAGTACTTCACCTCTAGAGCACAGGCTGGTCAACAGAAAACAGCTCTTCTACCACAGCCAGGGTCACTTATGGCAGAGTTGACACTAAGGGACAGGGACTTCTTTGCCATGAATGYTCCCTCTGACCTGCCCGGTAGTTGTGGTTTAGGAATGGTTTTCCCCAGTTTAGTACTCCCGCTAAAAATGTGTGCTGCTTCCCCTCCCCCACTGCTTCCCCTCCCCCTTCCAATTGTAGGCACAAAGGGCAGGGGCTGAGATAAGAACAATTTACTGGAAACAGCAATGAGATAAGAAAATGAACAATACCAGCAACAATATTAATAACACAATTACATAACAGGATGCAAATCCTAACTGCCTGCTTTCCCTGCTATCCAYATGATTTTTTCATCCCACTATAAGCCTCTGTTCATTTCACTTGCAGCAGTCTACCTCAATCTTAAACACTTCTTGATAAAACAAACAGAAAACTCTCTTCATGTTAGCTGTGCTGTTTCTGCAAATACAAGTTTCAATATAAGACTTAAAATTTTACACTAGATTTGTTTGCCACCACCTGTGTGATATCTTTTCTGCAATTTATGTTATATGCTCTATTCTGTCCTATCATTCAGTTTCAGAATACATTTTGTGTGTGACATAATCACAAAACACAGCTGTATTATATCTACATCTGTCTAGGCTCAAAGCTCAAAGAACCATAGTGTCTTTTAGTTAAAAATCCTCTCGGTTTACCCAGCACAAATATGTTTGCAGTCTCTTTTTAAAAATTTGCTCTTTATGTTTGTTTTTCTTAAGTTCTACCTTGAAATAAAATGTCATCATTTGTCTGTGCATCACAGCTCATCAGTACAAATCAATTTCTAGTCAGACAGCTTCAAATGGAACTCAAATCCTAAAATGTTTTGGTGTGTTTAAAATACTAAAAGCATTTGAGTGGAATTCTAGAATTACTTGTTATTAATGGAAGTTTATTTTTTCTGGAGAAATAGAGTGACTTCTGATAGTATAGCGAACTTTGTTAATCAGCAGACTGGTTTCGAAGCAGAGGCTAAAGAGCGCAAAATATGGTGCTAGTTTTTTAATTTCTTTTTCTAAATAAAAAAAAATTTCTGAGATTTTTGATTCTACAATACGTAACTTTCACTTGTGGAGTTAAAATACTCATAGCATAGACACTGCCCCTCAGAGCAGACAATATTTCATCATTTCAAATCTGTTTCCTACAAAAGCTTCCAAAGCTCAAAAATGTGGTACATTGATGACATTTTAGATAGTCTGACATGGAGCACTTGCCACACTGTAAATACCTTAATAATGTTGGCCTGTTAGGCTCTGCTTATTTTAATTTAATAACGCAAACCATCATGAAAATATTTAAATTTTTAGAAAATATGCCTGGGTTTTAAAAGTCTGTAGTATAAGAGATAGTTCATGGTATAATTTTTTCCCGATGGCACTGTTGTTCTTAATGAATGTGTATGTGATGCAACCCATCAGAACAGTGAATCTCAGCCTGGCTTGAAATGTTTGCACTGCTGGAACTTCAGGGACTGTATGCCCACAGGTGATCTCAGAGGGCTGAGCACCACAGTGTCCCAACGTACCCACTCCTGGAAATAAAACACATTAACCAGGTCTTACTGTGCTTCCTTCCTTGCCTTGTAGAATATACAATATTTATGATTAAGCTTTGTAAATGAAAATCAGAGCAGTTTCTGTGCTCATTTGAGCTGCACAGTCTTATTCTGGGTGATTCATTCATTGAGTCAGGCAGCCATGCATGCAGTCATTCATAAGTAATGCCACACTTCCCTTCAGCATGCAAGAATGATTTACCTCCCTGCTGCCTTTCAGTGTTTGTTCAGCAAACATACGAAGCTAGAGAGCTCCTATTTCAAGCTTTGTTCTTATTTTAAGGAAACAGTGTTACCTAAACGCATTCATACAAGGGTGCTGTACATGGAAGCAAGCACACGTCTGTAAGAAATGGTTGCAATCCATAGCATCCCTCACAAAATATTCTGTCTTTTCTTGGCATCTGTGAGAAGAGGCTTGTACTTACATGCAAGATTTCAGCTTCTTTTATAGTCATGCCTTGCCACAAGCAGGCCAATAAAAACAGAGCCTTTTTAACATTCACGAGGACTCCTAGGAGAAGACTGATAACTCACCCTAGCCTCATACAAAGAAACCTGAGGCACCAGCAGATTTTCTGTTTTCAATAATTTTTTGATAATTTCAGCAACTAACAGGAAATAAAAACATATGGTATATCACAGACCAAGGCAAAGCCTTTCACATATGCCATTTTAAGGAGCTATGAAGAATGAAGATCTGGCAAGAGCTGGAGATGGGCAATAACATGTGCTTGAGTCTTGCAAATTCATAGCGTAAGGGATTGACCTCATTCAACTTGACACAAATAGAAGAGATGTGCTAGTCTAGGCTAATCATTTTAGTACTCTCACCACTTCGAGAGGGCAAGTAAGTTTACATGGAATGAAAGCACTATGTGACACTGCCTATATGATTCCTTAGTCTTCTGGCACTAGCTGATTTCTCTTTATAGTGAAATTACAAGGTCAAGGCAAGTAAATGTCAACAAATACACAGTTCATGGCAGCCCTCCCAACTACCAAAATTCAGAGTGCAGACACACTGGGTGAAACAGAAGGGTTATGCAGAACAGGTGCCTCACCCCCTTTTGGGGAGGGGAAGAGAATATTTTTTCCTCATTTCTAAATAGACTTCTGAGCTGTCGGGAAAGCTGGACTTAAAAATATTTTTTGTTTCATGTAAATCCACAGGAAAAAGAAGTAAATGAAAGCTTAGAAGTTTTCTGGGTGTGACATGTTCATACCTCCCAAACATCTGGAGTATCACAATTAGAAACGCTTTGTGGACATACTTTCATTAGTCACAGAAAAAGACAACTCATTTTTCCCATTTTCTCAAGATTTCAAAGCTCTACACTGTATCCTTAAACATTAGTCATTAAATTATGCCTCAAGCGAAAGGAATTTCATGGTTTGAAATTCTTTTGAAGTTGGTAGATTATTCTATTTTTCTGTTTTCCTTTTTTTAATTTTGGTTCTTAAAAAAAGGAACTTCGGTTTATCTTCCATTATTGTTGGCTTTTCTAGTTCATCAAAATACACTCTTATGAAAAGGTACATATTCGAATTAAAGAATGATGTTTTGAAACTCTCTTGCTGTATTTTGAAATCCCTAGTAACAGCAGGACTTTAAAAATACCTATTTAAATTATTTACCTTTCTTCTTCTTAATCGGATTTTCAAGGAGATCAGAATTATTTCTGATACTCTATTTAGGATACTGTGTGGCCATTATTCCAGGTAGCAGTCTCTTGCTGATCTTAACAGTTTATAAGAAAGAAAATTGCATTTGCAGAGAATATAGGCATTGCCATGTTTTGGATTTACTGAAATGTCTGACTGAGAATGATTTTTAAACAAAAAGTGAATTTTCCACTAAGCTATGAATATAGAGTGGCTGGCTAGTGCAAAAAATGTTGATTGCTTCTCAAAAGAATCAAACACCCCAAAATCTGAAATACTTTGGTGGTGGTACTTGGTTTCTCTCTAGTTATGAATTTTGAGTCAGGTTTTGTTCAAGTAATTAAATGAAATATGCATGCTAAAACTGTGAATGTTTCATTTTTACATCAGAGGATTTCATTCTGACTTTGTGTTGGAAAAGCAGCCTTCCATTGCCATCAATATACCGACCCAAGCCTCTGAAAGAGATCCCAAACTGATACACAATGAAACAAATCAAGGGACATGGCAAAACCAGATGCAGATGTGGGTGGGGTAGGAGGAAGATGGGCCTTGTAGTGCAGCCATGACCATGATATTCTACTCTTCTCACTTGGACTCAAGATTTATAACCCCATATACTTTCTATAAACTTTTCTGGACTCTGATTGCACATTCCAAGCATTAAAATCCATTATATTTGGCCATAACCACTTGTGCAGGACACAGTGCAAAACCTTGCTCCACAATAATTATCAATTTAATTCAGTAATACTATTATGTCATATAAAGTGACAAATGCTACAGTAAATGCAGTAGCTCCTTTTCTGGCCCGTAGTTTTCACCCAACCCGGCCACTTTTCTATATAGTTGGCTACTGACCTACATTTAGAGCATGGAATGTAACCTCTTCCTGATTAAACAACATTTGTGAAATAAATATTAACCAGGGGGGTTGACATACTGGTTTTACACATCCACCTGATCAAACAGGCTAATGTTCTCTCTTTGCTTGAGGCAGAACAATGGAAGCACAATCAACTCTCAGTGTCTTTCCTGATGCTACTTGACACTAACATAACTATTACTGCTAGTGCAAAGCAGCAATAATCAGCTCTGTGGTTCAGTGTGAAACCTTAAGTGAGGCTGGATTGTCCTGATGTAGGAACAACTGAGCAAGATTTCAGTCTTCCAAAAAACCTCAGAACTACAAATTACAAAGAAGCTGAAATTTTTAAATTGTCTTCATTTTTCAGGTGAGGAAATGTGGCAAATGAACCTGAAGTTCAAGCACCAAGAACTGAACCTAGASCCAGTGATCTCACTAAATGGGTGTTTGGCAGGTAGTGAACTGCCAGTCTCTTTTGTAGGCCAGTGCAGTCTTTTCTGCTGCATTTTTAATTCTTTTGTTCACCTTTCTGAAACCTCATCTGTGATTCCCTCTCTCTGTTCTGACCTTGTGCTCTACGTAGTGTGGATGGCTGAGGAGAAGTTGTCTCCAAATTAGCTGAATGCAAATCCACTGGATTTTTACACAACAGGGAAGAAGTCTGCCATGGCTGAAACASAACAACAGACAATAATTCTTTCCTCACAAAGGGCCTGCTCCTGTTCTTTCTGGACMAATTAGACTACACTAGCCTCTTATCTGAAATAAAATCTCTGCTTTCCATATACTGCATAAAGGTGAGTACTGGAAACACCAAAGCCATCTACAAGGTTGCAGCTGCGCGGTCCCTATCGGGAGCCGCTGTGATGACCCCTTCTGGGAGTGCCCAGAGGTTCACATCCCGCCCTGCTTCGGAGCTGTCACTTGGACCAGCTCCCCTGCCCACCGTGGCAACAGCTGAGACGGGCCTCCTCCTAGCAGAGGGCTCTCCTAGCGGTTGGTGTAACAAGTTCACAGGCAGAKGCAAAGAGGTGAGGGAGGTCTCTTCTTTTGCAATTCCACCAACACCTTTACTAACAACTGAAGGGAGYAGGGACTATTTTATACCACCCCAGGGGGGCGTGGAGAGCATCACTAGCAAATAGGAAAAGGGTCCAGGGGAGGAGAGAAGGTGGGGTGACATTATATCAACCAATAAGGGTAAAGTGAGGGAGGAGTGTTTGGGGAGAGCCAATGGGGCGTTGAGTAACATTGAAAGTTCTGGAACAACATACATATTAACTGAGGAGCATAACTATTCATGACCTAATACATAATACTGGGAGGGGAGAAGGGGTTTCCACAACAACAGAGGGGCGTAACAACATAACTAACAGGGTGCTGAACAGGGGAGAGGGTGGATTTCTAGAGATGTAAAGAGCAAGCCATCACACCTCGCTCCCTGCATCAGAGTACCAGCGTTGGACGCCTGCGCCCTCACCCAGTACCTGAGCAGTTTCCAAGGCCTGCACCACCACACAAGGTAACACTCTTTAGCAAGGATTGTGCTGGTGAGAACTACTGACTATTAAAACCACTCTAACTTGTTAGTTTGTACTGTAGCAAGTGTCCCTTTATTAATTTGCTAAATACTATCTAAATCTCAGGTTGCAAGTCTTGTGGAACAGATGTTGGTTTAGGATTATTACTCAGGACAGCGCAGGGGGCATCATATCCTCTTTGGAAGCCTGACCACAAGAAAGAGAATGAATAATCACCAGTCTGAGTCTACAGAATGAGCATGTTTCATATGTTAACCTCCACAGAAGCACAAACAGCTCAGTCATCAACGTGCTGTTCATCAAGGCATTTCCAAATAACAACTCCTCTAAGAACCAGGATCTTATGGGTTGAATAGCATTTCTGCTCTACTTTTCTCTTTCACTTTGGATTTCATTCAGGCACCTTGAAGCCACATGTAGAAGTTGCAGTGACACTCACTGGAGTAGGCTGAGCTGATTACTTTCTGCTTCATGGTCTGCTGAGATTTCAGGCACCAGGTTCTTTATGGTACTGATTACCCTCACATTTTAGCCCATTAAGCATCGCATATCTGCTGAGCTACCCAACTTTTATTCAGAAAGCTAAAAACCTGTGGCATCATCCAGCACTCTGCAGATGTCCCAGATATTACAGCAGCACAATCACTCTACTGTTTAGAGTACTTTGTTCCTGTCTCTCTGAATTATGGGGTGTCGCATCATGGCRTGTGCTGCTAAAGTAGGAGGTAACCCAGCATGACGTGACATAATGGGATACAGCCTGTGGGCTCAGGGAGAGGGGTGGGAAGGGAAATACAACTAGATCCATATCTGATGAAAAATCAGTGACCAAAAATTTAGCTAAGCAGTTATTTGTATTTTACCAGATTATTCAAAAAAAGAATCAAATTTTTGTTGCAGAGTGACCTAAAAGCAAATAAATTGATTATATAGTTATAAAAAGTAGACTTAAAATCTTTATCTGTATTTCAGTTAGCTCATTACTTCTGCTAATTCTAAAGATGACCCACTTTGTCAGCATTAGCAGCCTCTGTAATTTGAAAAGTTCTGCAGAAGCCCTTCAGTTTCACAAGTTTGGAATAGATATGGGGTGGGGTTGAAAGCCCATAGGTTTCTGTCAAAAACATGTTTATGATTTCCTGTTAAGCTCATATCTTCCCACTCCTCCGAGCCTTGCAGCTCCTTGCCAGCAAAAGGCTCACAAAGTCCACCAGTCTGTCCCGGGTTCAAAATTCCCTTTTCTTAAAAGATCATTTTAGCACTTTTTTTTCTCATTCTATGGCAGATCAGAACCAAATATTACGGTGTCAAAATTCTTTGTGGAAAGACTTTACTTCTCTCCACACAACTCTAYTCAAATGCTATAGAAAGAACCAAATTAACTGCAGAACTACTGTTGCAGTGACACCTAAAACCAATACCTTGGGAGACATTTAGGGTTTAGTCACACACCAGGCTCCCAGTCCCTCTTTTTCTCCCTCTACCTTCAYCTAAGTATACTCAGCAGCAGGCAATGAGAAAGAGTCTCTCAAAAGAGGGATATATTAGCCTGCAGCTTCATTGTTMTCAGGGGAGAAGTACTTTCCCTGGCCTAGAATAATTGTTTGTGATTGCAAAACATCCTCTGATAAATAAAAATAAGATTCCCCTCAGCAAACTCAGAGAGACCAATCATTATTTATTATTTACAATATCATTACACATTTGAACTCCGTCATGAATCAGAATCCTAAGGACCACCTTGCTACATATAGATGAATCTAAATATATGGTTTTATATCCTTCCTATAAATGAATCTATATATGGGTTTTTGATAAGTGGGTTATTGAATTAGGCAAATGGGGGCACAAAGCAAACAGCACTGGAAAGACATTCCAGGCAAGGTGCTTGTCTTCTATTAATGTGGTACTTGTTCCATTGAGTGTTTTTGAGCAATATGTACAGGGTTAGTTTCTGAAAGCAGAAAAAGGGAACAAAAAAAACATTTCAAATGACTGAGAAAGCTTCAGAGAACATACAACAGTCTTTCACCTGCTAATTAGGAAAATGTATTATATACTGTAACCTTACTGGATGAAAATTTTTATGTTCTTATTAGGTGCAACCCTTGTTTCAGGTCTGGGTTTAGTATTTTCTTATAAAGTCCTGAATAAAAATCAGGATTCCCTTTCATGATTTATCAGATTGCTCGTACCMAACCTTTTCTTGCAGCTGTTCACGTGTTTTTGAAATGAGACTCACAGAATAAGAGCTATGTGTTTGCGTGTCCCTGCA
Source organism: Amblyornis subalaris (assembly GCA_018881555.1). Taxonomy (NCBI): domain Eukaryota; kingdom Metazoa; phylum Chordata; class Aves; order Passeriformes; family Ptilonorhynchidae; genus Amblyornis; species Amblyornis subalaris. Next base: position 15,535,723 of record JACAXG010000009.1, on the reverse strand, counting down.
TGTTTAATGAAGACCTTTTTTCCTTCATTCCAAACCTGCCAGTTCCATCAGGTGCACACCAGAAGGATTTGCTCTAGTTCCCTCTCTAACTGTATCCCTACATCAACAGAAAAATCTCTTCCAAACGTTGATTACCTCCAGAACAAAGAGTTTAGTCACTGTATGCTTTCCCTGCAATCTGAATGTTTATAAAAGTCAACCTGATAGACCTACAAAGTCTGTCTGTAAGGGCACTGTCTGATGACTCACAAGCATGTTACAGATGAGAACTAAGATGAAACAGAATCAGAAACTCACTTCATCTTTGCTGAGATGGGAGAAGACTCAGCAATCATAGCTCTGAATATGAGAAAACATAAGCAAAAACCCAAAGTACATCTCCCTACTCCCTGAACACAATTAACTCCACTCAATTTTAAGCAATCATTAATGGATGTCTTCCTAGATGCATTTTAAAGAATAAGGTTAAACTCAGCAGTRTTTTAAGCTTCTGGGTTAACCTCACCACTCTTGATTTTGCTTTTGTGTGAAGGTTTATGGTAGACATCAGCTTTGTTTTTCTGTATTTTCCTGTCTATTTGCCAGTTGCTATTTKAAACTTCGCTGTGTTTTGAAAAGATGATTTAGCAGGATCAACCAGATGTTCCTTCTGGGTTGACTTTTCAGCCTGGGCGAACAGAGGATGMATTTTGGTCCCATGGCTCTGAATACATTTCCATCCTTACTTACACACTGTCCCCCCAGTGGYGGGGAAGAGCTCTCTCCTCCCAACAAGCATCTGAGACAGACCACAAAAAAGGGTAGAGAAAGAATGAATTTTTTTTCAGATACCCCATCTGCATGTATTGCTCACAGGCCCAGGGACATACAGCTCCCCAAATTTTGAGTCAAGGAAGGAACTTCTTATTTCAGGTTCTTTCAGGGAATTTGAGAGTTTGAGGGGAGTATATTAATTCACCTTTTTATGTAGCATGGTTAACCTGCTGCTATGATCTTGTCATTTTTTAAATGATACTTTTCTATTTCAGAACTAGTGACATTTTGTTCACTTGTGTCTTCAGACAATGATAAATCTGGTGGGGTTGTTTGTTCCGTTGAAGTATTAGATCTGACCGATGCTTTCATTGGAATGGAGAGTGTTGTGTTAGATCAGGTGAAAGTGCTACTGAATGAAAGCCCAGTAGCCAGTTTCCCGCAATGGCCCATCATGGATGCGTAGGTGGGAATATAAGAACAGGAAAAGTGTGTGTAGAGATATTAACCCACAATACTTTCCCAGCTTGGAGAAGTCTACTGTAGAGGGGCTTCTGATCCAGAAACACTCTCTTCATGTTTAGTAGCAGCCCAGGCTCACTGGATTTTCAGTTAATGAGTTAGATGTATCCAACCACTTCTTTAACAGCCCCAACACATCCACAAGTGGTGGGGAAATCTAGCAGTGCCTATTGGAGTAAAATTTAAAAATTAGATAATCTTTAGTAGGTTTTTGAATTTAAAATTTGAGAAACCTCTCCATATCAGTGTTAATTGGCATCTTACGTCACTCTCCGAATCAAGGACAAAAGTTTTCTGCCATCAAAATTCCTTATATTCCATTTTTTCTTTAATAAATAAAGAATTCTGTGTTTTCTCTGCAAAGCAGTATAGAGAAGCAAAGGCTACCAGTCTTCTAAGCTTATACACGTATTGTATTTGTTGCTTTTCACATTCTCACTGCAGCATAATATAATCAGATCATTCCCCACTCTTCTTTTGTTCACATGCAAATTCTGAATGGACTTCTCCTGGATGACTTGGAGGAAATCCTAATTTACCAGGATGTGCCTTTTCCTCAGGGAGACAGGTTATATAGAGAGATTTTTCATCAACATGCTTTATTTGCTGCCAACCATATGGAAAGCAAGAAGAAAAGTCTGGCCTTAACGACTCCTAGGAGACTTAAAATGGAGACAGAAGGGAAAGCACATCCATTATAAATGTTTTTTTTAAAACATAGTTTTACAAGACTCTCAAAATGTAGGGAACTAAAAATTATATTAAAAAAACTAGGCTGTTGGGGATGTAGGCATATAGAGTTTTGAAGACGATATTTTGAAGATAGATTTGTAGATTTTAAGTTTAGAATGGGCTTGATCGCTCATCTAATATCCTGCATACTACAGATGGACAGATGGGTGGGAGGAATCCACTCCTTTTTTAAATCTAAATTTATTCAGAGTGACAACAATTGGTCCCATGCACCTGTTGATCTGAAGAGTTGGCTGGTTTGGAAAAAAAAGTGTGTGAAATTTTACCGCTGGTTTTAAACAGGTCTTTGCATTATACAGAGTGCCTAAAATCACTTTTTTCCCCCAAAAAGACCAACTTTATCTCAATTGTTGCTGACAGTGCTGGATCTCTGAAGCCTTTACTTCATGTGTGTATGTCCTGTCATTTTTAGTGATGTGGCCATTAGTGGGTTGAGGCTTTCATTTCTGAATATAGACTCTTTGTTTTGGTAGATCAGTATTAATTTTATTACATAGTACCAATGATGGAAAAGACTTCCAACTATCTGTCTTGGGATTCTTTATCTGGGGTTTAAATGCTTGCTATAAATTTGTCCCAGAGAGTGTGGAAGAAGCACATGGCAAAAGATAAAAAGCAGATAACATTAGTGGGTTTGAAAGGCTTATGTGAACTTCCCTCTTTCTGTGTTTTGACCAGATATTTTTTGGTTGGTTTATTATAAAGGGTGATAGACTTGAAAAAAGTTAAACTTGCGTTGAGAGAGGAGGAATACTAAAGAGACTTTTAGATCAATCCTTCAATTATACAGTAAATGTCTTTGCATATTCTCTGGAATATTCTTGTGTAGTCTGCTATTATTTTTTAAATAAAGAATGAAAGTACACATAAAAATTTACAGATTCTGATGCAAAATCCATAAGTGTCCTCACTTTAGGACTTTCCTTTTGAGAAATGAAGAACTCTGGACAAGCTGCATACGCATAACCTTGACTCTTGTAGTGAAACTACACCTCAAACAAGAGTCAACAGCACTCAGGTTATGGAGGTAGGAGACAAGGATCTCTATCTCCTGAACGGTCTTCTATGGCATAGCATATGTGATTCTTCTGCATGTGAGATCTCGCTCTTATATGCCAGGAGGGCTGCTCCATCTTCCAAGGAAGGCTGGTCCAAGAAGACACCAGTGGTGGGATACCTTTCACGTTCCTCATGATCCCTGTGCTGCTTTGTCTTTGACCCTCCCAAGTTCCACAGATTCCTGCACACTTCAGACATGCAGCAACTTTGCCTGCTCAGGCATTTGCTAAACAAAAAGGGAGAACTGGTTGGGTGATGTGGTATTGTGGATGGCTGGATGCCATCTCCCCACCACAGAAACAGGTACTGTACAGAAGCAGGGATGCAGTGGGGCTACTGGTGCTGCTCAGGGTCAGGCTGGGCAAAGTGGCACGAAAGAGAAGGCACTATCACAATGCCAGCCTTGTAACACTGGTGTTTTGGGTAACACATGTACTGTAACTCATGGGACACCTGACCTAACAAACACTTGCCACATTGCCTCTCTCTATTCTGCTTCCCGGTTCTGGCAAATTAAATCCCTTGGCTCCCCTTACAAGATGTTCTACAAATATGTTATAAGCTACACTGCAAAAAAAAAGTGTTTCTTTCTTTGCCCTAATTTGGTATTTTCATCATCATTCAGGTCAAAATTTGTCCCTCTTTCTCACAGGATCAATACAATTCACCAGGAGAAATGTCCATAGCAAAGGCAGTATATCCTGCATCTGACTCTTGGGGCAAAGTACTGATGAAGGCAATGAGCCATTTTCATTAGCAAATGAACAAAAATCTCACTTTTCAGAGTAGCCCAGCAACCAAGGGTAAAAACTTTTCAGAGACAARGCACTACCCTGTTTCACTGACTTCACTGGGAGGTGGCACTTGCCTGCATCTGAGAAAATTTGGGGGTGGATTTGAACTCAAGACAGCAAGCAAAGTCACCTCTGTTTTCTKTACACTTAGAGCACTATCTTCCTATGACCTGTACCTAAGATAAATTGTTCTTCTGTGAGCACATTATTTATCTTGCTCAAAACAACCAAAATTCAAGTTAGGAGACAATAAAATATGTCAATTCAAATAACATTAGAAGTTCAGAAAGCCATGGACATCTGTGGGGTTATTGTGGATGAACATAACATTTGAGGTTAACAAACAGTCAGAATTGTGTTCAAAATTCCTCTTGGCTCATGCACTGGAGCAACAATCACAGTTTACAAAAAATAAAATGAAAAAGGTCAAAATGACAAATGTTATAGTGACAGTAACTCATGCTCAGTGGAAAGCTAACCAGCTATTTTAAAAGCACTTTTTTTTCCGTTCCCTATCAATATGCAAATATTAGTCTCAACAGCTTTGACAGTCCTAACAGAGCTGGAGAGCTGTAATTCTTAACAGAGAGAGATTTTCCCAACATGAGAAATTGCCCACATTATGTTCCAAGAGCCTTATGAATAGGAACCATGAAAAATTTCATATAGTAATCTCCAGGCAGTCAAACCCCATTAATTTATTTTTATTTCTTCAATGTAAGGCTCAAACTCAAAGTATTTTGTATTACAAGGGTTTCTGAGGGGTTATGGTATCAGTGCCACTGTATCTGTATATGCTAAAAGCACAAAAGCTACCGGGAGTCATTGACCTACTAAAAAGCTTAAGAATACCTGATATAAAGTGCTTCAAGGCTTTGAATATTTTTTAAAACCAACACCCAGATCTACCCTCAGCATGTGAGCCTAATGCAACAAGTTGTCAATCCACATGGCAGTAGTGGGAAGAATGATTCCTAATAGCAGCCCAAAAACTGGGACACAGACTTTTGGAAAGTCTTTCCCCTGGGATGCCCTGCTAATATCTTTATAGCACAGCTTTGTTGGGTATCAGAGAAGGCCCTGCTGAATAAATGAAGCCACAGTAGCATAGCCCATGCACAAAATCTAGCTTGCTTGCCCAAACTGTAAGGAACTGGGCAAGAATAGGGGCAGGATTTGTGAATTTCTCCCATGGGGAGACATGGAAGAAACTCCAGGCAAAATTCCTGAGGAACATCCCTGTTACTGAAACCTGTTCCTGCTTCAGGCTTTTCTGTTGTAGAGGCAGTGAAAATGTGTGCCCGGAGCTGCATCACCCACAAGCTGTGACTTGGCTCTTTGTTCAGCCCCTCTACAGTCAGTGTGACAAACCTCACCACTACAGACAAACCCATGCAGCAGGTATCATCCTGTCTGAGAAGCTTGGTGAGGAAGGATGCAATGAGGTCAGATGGACACAGATTGAGAAACACTTTTTCAAGGCAGCCCTGTGATTTCTGAGCAGCCTTTGAGGACCGAAAGGGCAGCCAGCACACATGCTGGGAGGGAATGGACAATAGAACAGTTGTGTTTTTGACACCAGCACACACCGTGGTAGTAGCAGCTGTTCACATCTCCTCTCAGGTCTCAAACAACTTGACCTGGTTTCAAGTATGGATGTAAAACCTCGGTCTTTGTCTTCAGTGCTAGGAAAGTCCATACTTGTAGGTGGCTCCCACATGGTAGGATGTGCTGAGCTATCTTGCAGCATCATCTGCATGGAAACAAAGCATTGTAGTTCCTTGCTCTGAAGTAAACCAGGCCCCACCAACCACAGATCCACTGTTAATAGTCCCACAGTGATAAAAGGTTTCGGTTTTCATGAGTGACAATGATTGAGGCTTTGAATATTTGCAAAGACAGAGAAACTACACGTTGTTTTAGGTAGACAAAAACAGATGCACTAGCACATTCAGGCTCTTAGTTTATTTTCAAGTCTTTTGGAAAAAATATTAGGAAATAGTTGGAATTTCAGTGCCATAATTTTCCAGAATGCTTTTTCCTGACTCATTCCTATGCCAGGGTTACTCTGACTGCTGCTAAAAGAAATTGCATGACAGTCTCAGAAGCAAATTAACAGCCCGATTCTCATCTCCAGCAGTTGCTTTCTGTGTCTTTTTGCAAGTCGTGCTCTATTATAATTGTAACAGGAAGCTTTTTCTCAACTGAACCCCAATGTACCCTCTTCTGCCTCAGATGTACCTCTGCAGCACAGCATCCTGCTGTCTGGCCTGCATGCACTTCCAGACGGCAGAAAAAGGAATGGTGCTGGCAGCAACAGCAAAACACATGGGAATGCTGGAACAGGGACAATTATGCTAAGAATAAACAAATTTATACAAAAGTAGTGTTTTCATAAATGTACTGTAACAAGGATGTTCAAGCCAAACAAGACAATGGCATTCTGGCCTAAAAATACATTTTACCTTGTAATCAGCACTTGAATATTTCCTACAGCATTCTATGTGAAATACTTGTGCTTAAGCATGAGGTAAGAGAGCAATAAGTAAAATATTCTATTTGTGAATAGTAAGAATATTTATGCTACAATACAGTGACATTATTTCAGGGACAGGATGAATAATCCAAGGCATTTCCAGAAGAATGCCTTTCCAGTCATCCAGACTCTTCTTAAATGGGATGAGCACCATGTTGACAAAAGCTCACTACATCCCTTTGGAAATCACCCTCGAGTCAATGGGTTCCAATGAATTGCAGACCAAACTACTGCAATAGCAACTCCCAGCACAACACTAACACAAGACAGAATTTTGGTTTTTGGTATGCAAGTGCTTTTGACTAAAATTTACTTGAGGTCTTTTGGTCATTTGAATAAGGCACCAGATTTATAAATTATATAGCACTCTCCCTGCCACACAAGCTGGTGTTTGATCATTGGCCCGTGCCTAAATGGCAGTGTTAAGCTAAAGCCCCTGTGTTCTTTTCTCTTAATGCATGATTCTTGCTCACAGAGTTTCACGCAGAGGAGCTGAAAAGAGGATTTCCAGTGGAAAAAAAAACAACAAACCCTTCCAGAGGCAAACCAACCCAGAGTTGCTAATACTAGAGCTGTCATTATAAAATAATAAACCAAATGAATGTAGGAATATTTTACACAATTTACAGTCTTAATGCTTCCAGTGAGGCCAAACAGTTTTAAGAGACATGGTCCACACATTCAGTGTTTCAGTTAACCTTCTATGAGTGATTAGCTCACTGTAGCATATAATGGAGATACCCAACTGGTCTTAATTTACGTTAAATAGTGTATCCTAAGCCATAGGAAAACTTACACTGAATATCAGATTAAACTTTGAGGATATATATGATCTACCAGACAAGGCACAGGACCAGGATCCAGAAGAACTGGATTCTGTTCCTGGCTGACTCCAAGGTATCTAAATCTCTCATCTGTGCCTCAGATACTCAATTGGTAATGCAAGACAACAACTTTGTCTGAACAATAGTCTTTAATCTCAGTGTTGCAACCTGCAAAACGTTTAGGGTGTACCTGCCTTTGCGAATCAGAGAATGGCAATGGGATGTCTTTGTTTCTGGAGTGATTACTATTAAGTTCAAGTTCCTCTTTACTGGTCCCCTGGGCGTGAATGACTAAGCCATCGAGGTACCAAGAGGTACAATTAGCCTCTTCTGCCCCTATCAGCAACGCAATCCTTTCCTTGTCTGTCAGTAATCTGTGTCCTTGTTTCAGGAAAACCCCCTCTTTCTGCAGTGCCTATAAGACCTTCTGCAGAAGGTGAATGTTTCAGTGTTCGAGGCATGGGAAGCTCAGAGAGGGAGAAAATAATTAGATACATTCACCTAGATGAAAATACAAAGCCAAATGAGCAAATATTCCCTATTTTTACTCAAATCTTAAAAGCTAACACTTGGGAACAAGTTGTTGTATTATGGTCCTGCTGCCAAAAAACCACTATGAACAAGGATTACCAGAGATCACTTTGTCACAACCTAAAGGTCCCATTAGGGGACCTCCCACTTCAACATCTTCTTCAACTAGTGGTAATAGTCACAGAATGTGCCTTCATCACTCTGTTGTAGGATGCCCACAAATTACTTTAGCCTGGCTCTCCTCTGTACTGAGAAAAAGAGGAGCGCTTTCAGTTTTAAGAGAAGGTGGGATTCAATGCCCCATTTTAAGCATAGTGAAAGTTTGCTTCCAAAGCTGTTGTTTCATCTGTATCACATCTTTTGTCCACACCTTCATTTGTTCCTCTTTCTGTATCATCTAAACTCTCTTTGTTCCTTTTTTTTTTTGTTTGGCCCTGCTTGGCCAATATGTCTCATCCATTTTAAAGACTTCTGCCTTTGTCAAACCGAGGTACCAGGGAATATCAGCAACTTCCTATGTTTTTTAATCAATACTCTTGATTTTTTTCCTCTGTCAACTGTTTTCCACAGGGTGGAGCTCCTTTAAAACATCCTACAAGCAGATTCATTATCCACCCTGAACTTCCCTTTTATGCCCGTAAAAAATGCTGCCCATAAAAGACATACTGTCCCATTCATGTCAATGCCAGCTTGAGCCTGCAATAGAGAACACCACCATTAAAAAGGGCACTTCCCTCCCACCCGTACAGATCACTACTTTTTGCTCCTTTTCTGTCCCATGACATGTGCCAGCAGAAACAGTTGTGTGGCAGCACAATGAAGAGTCAGGAAGTTGACATGGGTAAAAATAACTATATTTTGCTCGGTTAGCTGTTTTCTGCATCAGTGCTTGTGCTGGGCTACAGTAGCTGGTGAAGGGTGGGTGCACAGGGGATGCAGAAGCCAGAATAATCAGCCAGAGAAAAAGACAGGGCAGGACCATCTCTTTTGGCAGTGGTATTAGTTTCTGCTGGTTTAAACTGCTTGTAAAGTCATGGTACTGGGCCGCTGGCCCCACTGCCTGTCACTCAAAGATGTATTACCTCACTGTTTCCTTGTACCCTTTTGTCTCCTTCTGACCATATTTTGTTCTGCCCTTTGTCACGGTGGAATTTTGGAACATGTTGGATTTTGTATAGTGATTAGAAAAAGTAATAATTGTTGCAGTCATAGGAGAAAATGCATGTGGTAAGAGAAATGTTTCCACTAACCTAAAATGATTTTTTACTCTTTTTTCCTCACAAAGCGAGAATTCAGATTCATGTTTCTCTTTTGAGCATAAACATATCTTGCTGCAAACTGGAAAAAAAAAATATCTGCAGAAGTAAGACGTGCCTGCACCAAAAATATTCCTAACACCTTGCATCTCTCTGCTAAGGACTGTTGTAACATACCCCTCTTAAAGAATTTTTTCTAAATTTTTGAAGAGCAGTTATTCTTCTGAGACAGAATATTACCCTTCTGAGAGTGACAGGCAAGTCTTGCTGTCTTGGAAAGTCCTTTCCCACAGCCACAGAATCCACCAGTCTGAAATGTTCCTGAAAGGGCTGCAGTAAAGCAACTTCTTTTCTTGCTTCCCCTCAGCTGGTTGTTTCTCAGCTGCCTGAGGCTTTGAAGACCCAGAAGGTGATATAGTATCTAGAACACTTACACGTGGCGGTGGCAAGAGTGAAGCGAATTTTCAGTCTGAAATAACAGAAGAGGAAGCACATAGATCTGATGCAAGTCCTGCGTAACTTGATGCATCTCTAGTATCTTCAGTACACTCTATTCCCTTCCTTCCTGATGAAGGGAACAGAAACTCCTCAGGTCCTGTACTCCCCTGGGAAGATTCACAGGGCTAGAAAGTGACCTATAAAATCAGCACAGACAGGCTTATCAATAGAACTTCCTCATTTCCTGGAAACGATTCTTGGAGAGCCATCCCCTCCTTGGCTTGTCTCCTCTCTTCTCTCACCTATCTACTGCCTTGCTTGTGCAGTCTCGCCTCACTGCCAAATAAGCACAGAAATGGCCAGCATGAGTGACACCACGAGAAGAGAGCTGTAAAGCTTTTAGAGGTGTACAGGAATCTCTTTCCTATCTGTCTTCAGGGAAGAGGTGGACACAGGCTGGTTTCTTTGGGTTTATGAAGACCCCATGGCCTTGTTGCACCACAAATAGACCAGCACAAAAAACCACTGCCATAATGTTGCCAATTTGATATGTACTTTCAAATGAAACTTGAAATATATTTTAAAACTTACTATTAAAATGTTTACTATTCTCATTGGTATCTTCCACTGATTGCTGACAGTCAGTAGAAACAAACCCTTCTCCCTTTTACATGCTGACAGTCAGTACAAACAAACCCTTCTCCCTTCTACATTTATTTTGATAATTTTAATAGCATTTTCTTGCTTAGTTAACAACCAAACTAAAACTTCACTGGGCATATTTAAGCATGAGCTATGTACATCTGGCTCTGTAATCAGCATCACTAGGACTCCAGTGATAATTTCTGCTGAGGTTTTTCCCTTCTTTTTCAAAAATCAACTGACTCATTTCTTATTCTTCTTGGTTTTATATCAATATCTCATCTATGTTAGAAAACTCACACATTTCTGTTGTTGCCTGAATGTCAGACCAATTTCTTTCCCCTCTAAGAAGAGTCACAAGCAACAGGCAGAGTACCGGGAGTGCTAATAATATTTGTCTAATGACTCTGTCTCAGTTGAACAAGAGTGATAAACCAGCAACCAGAACGAGCACTCTGGCAGAAAGCCTGTCTTTGAAGGTGTATGACATCACATGAAAACCAGCTACAGAATATTTACTGATGGCTCAGAAATATTTCTCACCTCTGTCTAAACRTAGCACGTTTGAAGCAAGAAAAGAGGGACTACATCACAAGCAGGAAACATTAAATATATAATTACTTCTTTTTGGCACAAGCTGTACAGCCCCAAGATTCTTATAATGTATAAAATAGAGTACACCTGTCATGTCTTGAATGAACATGAAACCAGGACTTGCAAAGTTAAATACATCTGAAAAAATTGTCTCAGTTTCAAATTGGAAGTTATATTTGTAATAGGTAATCATGTAGTAAGATAAATAGTTTATGCATGTGTTTTTAGTAGGTGGGTTTCAGTTTCTGTCTTCTGCCTCAGAAGCAGCAATAGTATTTTGGCATGAGGGCTTTTACTGGGGGTAAGGAAATCGATATTTTTAATTTAAAACATGCCCATGGTCCTTGTAGATTGATACATACATACATTCTTTATATGACGGATTGAAACAACTTTTGTCCTAAAGGTCACAGGAGTGAGAATCAGTGGTGCTGAACTCCAATTCTAGCTTGCATCCACTATGAAATCTTGGTCAAGACAAACTCAATCCTTTTACAATGCTTGAGTCTGTTTTTACCTCCCACTTGAAACAAGGTACACTATACTTCCATTCTGTTATATTTTCTTTTCATTCCAAGGTTAATTCAGTCAGACAACACTCATTGTGAAATACGAATCCTTCCCAGGGAACACAGTGAGATTCAGACCAAAATAGTATAGAAAGTTTTCAGTATATTCTCTTGGTGAAATAGAAGGCGGCTTCATAGCTTTTTAAATATGATGGAGAGACCACTGCTTCTCCTCCCAGACAGCAGGGTCTTGCTAGAAGGAACTGATCTGTCATTAGCTACAGAAGTTAAATATAACCAATTAGCCACCCTGGGCCTCCCTCAAAAATCAGTGGGAAGAAATGGGAACCTCCAGTCTTTGGAGAAATAATAAGAAAAAAAATATATAAGAATTGATAAACTGTTAATTTCTTTTTGGCAGATGACATAAGAGTGATCAGTGTTTATGCTGGAGTGAGCATCGCTCTTTTTGTATGATTTCTTAATGCCAGCAAGCCCAGGAGATTGGTCCATTCCTATTGTTAAAAGCTCTAATGTCTGCTTTGGCAGAGTTGTGGGTCCCTGGCTTCACAACTCTCTTGCAATTTGGCAGCAGTGCAAATTAAATAGGGATAAGAGTCACTGGAAACTTGGGCACCTGTGGCAAGGCAGGAAGCCAGGATGACTTGTGCAATCATCCAGTTTTGAAAGAGATCAGGATTCAACAAGAAATGGAAAGGCTGGGATCTGAGAAATGCCTGTGGGGTCTTTTTTTTTTTCTGAATTGTTATTATTATAGCTCAACAAGTAAAGGATCACTGATCTCTTATTTCATCAAATATGTTGAGTACTCTGTTTTGGTAGAAATGCTTATAGTTCGGCCATTGCTTAGCATTTGCTGCCCTTTTCCTTTATTGTATCTCTCAAGTAGGTTTCAATTCTTTGAAGGATAATGAAAACTCCCTCCTGGGAAAAGGGAAGTCGTGAGTGATAGAGCAACTGAAATGGTACCTGAGGTTGGCTTGGCAGCAAGCACAGTTGGTGAGCTAATAAAGTTGACATTTCTTACGGATTCTTTTCATTGCAGCCATGCGATGAATGTCATTCTATACCATCTGCAATTCTTCACAGGGGAAATAGAAGGTTGGAGTATTTTTGGAATATGCCTCTGTCAGAACAGGCTCACTGTCTGCCTCTAAAAATCCTTAACTGAATGCAACTTCAAAGCTTGGAACATGTGACAAAGTGCACCTTGATTCTTTGGCAAGAATTGATGATTGCAGGGCACAAAGAAAAGGTGCTGATTCATTAGATTGACACAGATGAGAAACACTATGGTAAGGAGTATGTGGTATTTTATTACTCAGATTTCATTAGGAAGGATATTAGGGCTTTGAAACTTCAGTTCTGTTTAGAATAATGGCAGAGTGTTGGCTCAGCTTCTGTGACATTGCTAACGTTTATTAGGTGGGGGCCTTGAGTTTTAAATCATAGAATCATAGAATTATTTGGATTGGAAAAGACCTTTAAGATCTTACGTTCAACTGTTAACCCAGCACTGCCAAGTCCATCACTAAACCATGTCGCTAAGTGAGGTGTCTATGCATCTTTAAATACCTCCAGGGATGGTGACTCAGCCACTTCCCTGGGAAGCCTGTGACTATTAGGAAGAAATTTTTCCTAATATCCAATTTAAACCTCCCCTGGTGCAACCTGAGATCATTTCCTCTCACCCTATTGCTCGTTACCTGGGAGAAGAGACCCCCACCTGGCTACAAACCCCTTTCATGTGCTTGTAGAGAGTGATAAGGTCTCCCCTGAGCATCCTTTTCTCCAGGCTAAACACCCCAAGCTCCCTCAGCTGCTTCTCATCAGACTTGTGCTCCAGACCCTTCACCAGCTCCATTGCCTTTCTCTGGACATGCTCCAGCACCTCAACTGCAAGGGGCACAAAACTGAACACAGTATTTGAGATGCAACTTCAGCAGTGCCAAGTATAGGGGAGCGGTCCCTTCCTTAGTCCTAATACAGGCCAGGATGTCATTGGCCATCTTGGCCACCTGGGCACACACTGGCTCATGTTCAGCCAGCATGTCCACGTCCTTTTCCTCCAAGCAACTTTCCAGCCACTCTTCCCCCATTCTGTTGCTTTGCATGGGGTTRTTGTGACCCAAGTGCACAACCTGTCACTTTGCCTTATTGAAATTCATGCAGTTGGCCTCAGCCCATTTCTCCAGCCTTTCCAGGTCCATCTGCAGAGCCCTCCTCCGCTCCAGCAGAACAACGCTCCTGCCCAACTTGGTGTCACATGCAAACTTCCCAAGGGTGCCCTCAATCCCTTCCTCCAGATCATCAATAAAGATATTAAACAGGGCTGACCCCAAAACTGAGCTCTGGGGAAGACCACTGGTGACCAGCCACCAACTGGATTTCCTTTCATTTACCACAACCCTCCAGGCTCAGCCATCCAGCCTATTTTTCACCCAGAAGAGAGTGCACCTGTCCAAGCCACAAGCAGACAGTTTCTCCAAGAATGCTGTGGGAAACAATGTCAAAGTCTTTACTGAAGTCCAGACAGATGACATCCACAGGCTTTCCCTCATCCACTAAGAAGGTCACCTTGTCATAGAAGGAGATCAGGTTTGTCAAGCGGGACCTACCTTTCATATATCCATGCAGCTGGTCCTGATCCTCTGGTTGTCCTGCACATGCTGCATGATGGCACTYAGGATGATCTRCTCCACCAGCTTCCCCAGCACTGACATCAGACTAACAGGCCTGTAGTTTCCCGAATCCTCCTTCCAGCCCTTCTTGTAGATGTGCAACACATTGTTCCAGTCAACTGGGACACCCCTAGTCAGCCAGGTTTGTGAAACAAYGGAGACTGACTCGGTGAACACTTCCCTCGGGTCACTCAGTACCCTTAGGTGGATCCCATCCAGTCCCATAGACATGTGTGTATGAGTGGCATAGCAAGTCACAGAGCCACAGAATATTTTGAGTTAGAAGGGACCCACTAGGATCACCAAGTCCAGCTCTTAAGTGAATGGCCCATATGAGGATTGAACCCACAACCTTGGCGTTATTAGGGCCACGCTATAACCAACTGAGCTAATAGGCCATTTACCCTTGGATTACAAAGCTTCTTTCTCTTCCAGATCAGAGGACTGGCTACCCGAAGAACAACCAGTCTTATTATTAAAGACTGAGGCAAAGAAGGCATTAAGTACTTCATGCTTTGTTACTCTGCTCTTCCCCCCACTCCCCACCCCCGCATTATTTTTCCAATAAGCTGAAGAGTCTTTCAGATTATCCGCAAAGTAGATCAAATAAGAATGGTTTGAAAGAGCAGACTGCAGCATCACAGGGCTTTGCATCAGTGAGTTTCCATGGTCACAATCAGGTAGTGAAGAAAGCTTTTGTAAGCACATCTCAATGTTCTTTGTCAACATCTCCCTTCCAGTGTCGTATGGCTTTCTTAAACACTGTTTTTGTTTCATTCTGAATTCTTTTCATCACACAAGTGAGGTTACAGATAGGTTAAAAATTATGAATGTATCTTGCCCAAGAGTTAACAGGACTTATATTCGGAGAATGCATGGCAATCCTGGAGAAGGCACTGACTGTCTTTGGCTGCCCTGATGCATTATATGGAAAATAAAGGCTGAGGCCGAATAAGAGGGTAAAAAGTAAAAATTTATTAAAGGATTCAGAGAAAACAAAGCTTTCCCAGGGGTATTCCCCCACGACCTACCGCTGCGCAGGGTTTGGGCCCAATCCTGCCAAGCGGGGTCCAGCAAGTGTAGGTTATACAAAGGTAAAAAGGGTTCAAAAGGTAAAAAAAGGAGCCTCATGCTCGTTCAAGCTTCTATTATTATAGGGTAACATAGTTTTGAAATATTCTCCAATGAAAAGCAGAATTTTGTCACACTATTCCTTGTGGCAAGTTTCTATTGGAAGTTCTCTGCTTACTTCAACAGCTTCGTTTTTCAGATATCAAGTCCAATTCCGGAATGCTTAAAGGCTGATAACTTGGTTCTATTTTGTTTATAGGAAAGGGATACAAGGTTGCAGGGTAGAGGCTATAGGACTATAGGGTTACTAATATATAAAAGTATAAAACTAAAATGCTACTAATCTAAAAAGCATAAAAGCAAAAAATCTCTCTGGCATCAGCCCCAGCTAGGCCTGCCCAAAGTTGCTGGAATAGCCAGGCATGAACAGATATCTCCAAGTTACTGGACAGCAAGACTGCAGCTCTATGCAGTGTCATGTCACTTATCTGACCCAGGTCCTGGATCTTCCTGTGCTGGAAATGTGGTTATTTCTGTACAGGAGGAAGCTTGAATCTGTAGCAGGTTCTAGAGGCATTCACTTGTTATATCTGTGTCCACGAGTCGGGCCCCTCTGTTGCGGCATGCTCGGCTAGGTGGTAAATGCCGCAACCTTCCCGAAAGCGTCCTGTCCGGCGGCGCCTCAGCGCAGTGTGCGGTGGTCAGTGGAACAGGGATGCCGCCTTCACCTCGAGCGTGTCCGGGTTCGCAGCTGACACCCTATCCCACCTGCGCAGGTAGACGCGCAGACACACTCACACACGCACCTTAAGCCGGGAGTAAAGAGTCGGRAGGGGCTCTTCTKMSKTRGAAGSYTYMWTGCAWKRARSCTTCYAMSKMAGAAGAGCCCCTYCCGACTCTTTACTCCCGGCTTAAGGTGCGTGTGTGAGTGTGTCTGCGCGTCTACCTGCGCAGGTGGGATAGGGTGTCAGCTGCGAACCCGGACACGCTCGAGGTGAAGGCGGCATCCCTGTTCCACTGACCACCGCACACTGCGCTGAGGCGCCGCCGGACAGGACGCTTTCGGGAAGGTTGCGGCATTTACCACCTAGCCGAGCATGCCGCAACAAATGGCGTCCAGCCAACGTGAGGCTGGCTGAGAACTGTCCTTGAGAGTGTCCAAGAGTCCGGTGTAGTTGCTACTCTGAGGGAAGGTTCAAGTTTTATTAGGCTTATCCTGAGGGGCAACCAACAACCCCCAGAGGAGATACATGTTGCGTGAGTTTTGTGATCGGGGGATCGGTCAGGACCAGGGGACCACGCCACGAAGTTTTATTTCGGAGGCCTGCGTTAAGGGGGCTCCGGTCCAAGATCCCTGAGGTCGAGGGTGAGGACGCAGAAGCGATTTGGTTTCGGAGAGCCGGCGGTAAGGGGTCCCAGTCCAAGCGGTCACCCTGGTCTCTGGTAAGGCATCTCCTGGTCCTGGTTCAGAAGGGGAGAGTAGTCATCTCCTGGTCCTGGGTCAGAAGGGGAGAGCCAGTCTCCGGCCCTTTTCGGTTTTGTTTTTCCTTTTCTCCTGGCATGGGTGAGTTTCTCTGGATAGGATGGGCACAGGTTTAACCCGTCCCCAGAGGGAGGTGTATGTCCAAGTTGAGGTTACCCTTGCTAAGGGCAACATTTATTTTTCTAAGGGTCTTTTAAAATGCCTTGTTCGGTGGATTTTTGAGTTTCACCCGTATGTTTCTGTCTCCTCTGTTAATTCTATCGAGTTCTGGGGTCGAGTTTGGGAAACACTAGTTTTTCTAAGAGATGGAGGGGAGAAGTTGCTTGGGGAGTTCTTTCCTTTGTTAACGAATATTTATAAATCAATTATTTATGTAGGGAATAAGTTGRGAGATTCTGGGGAAAGTTTGGGTCCCCCTTTTACCTCTCCCCATGTTCCTCGAACCATTTTCCTGTCTTAGGAGAGGTYGGGAGACGGATCCCGCCTAAGGGTGCAGGGTTGCCACCGTCTCCCTGACGGTCTCTCCTGTCCCCTTCCCAGGATGGCACGGATCATGCTGCCCTGAGCTCCCGAGATGAGACTGATCCCCTCGTCTCGAGCTCTTCCCTTACCCCTTTTCCTACACCCTCTTCCCCAGCTGGTGTTCCCCAAAATGGTGTATCTTCTTTTRTTACACAAGATGGCGCCGACCATGTGGTCAGTTCCACCATCTTGTCCCCTCCTCGTTGTCCTCCTTTATCCCCTGCTGTGGCACAAGATGGCGCCGGCCGCGTGGTCAGTTCTGCCATCTTTTCTCCTTCCTGTCAGAACCCTTTTGTTAAAATACCTGAGATACCTCGTATCCCACCTTCTGTGTCAGGCTCCCCCTTTCCCTCGGGCAGCGGTTCTGCGTTGGGCTCCTCCCGCCTTGCATCATGGGGTGTGTCCACGTCGGGCCCCTCCCCGGTCACTAAAAGCTCCTCCCCCATCGCAGACTCCACCCCTCACCCCGCCTCTTCCATCGGCGGTTCCACCTCTGGTGGCCCATCCACTTCCGGTTCCCATGCCACTAGGACCAGAGGTGGGTAGGGTGGCAACTGGAAGGACGCCATCTTGGCATCCATTGCCACGTTATACCAGGAAGCTCTGGTTTTCCACAGACCCCACACTCCAGTTGGGCAGCCTCTCTCCTCTATTGAGGAGGAGAGTGGTGGCCTCTCAGATTCCAACTCTGGGTCTGAGGACCCTGGGACTGGGGTGTGGAGCCAAACACCAACGAGGAATCCTAGGCAGAAGAGGGGGAGGAGGCACAAGTGGAAGCCGGTCTCGGGTGCACCACCCAAGGACCGGCGCAAGGCTGGCAGGAAACGAGGGCAGCAGTTCAAGGTGGGAAGAGTTCAAGAATAGGGGTCCAAGGATTACTCGAGACAGAAGGTCGCCGAGAGGGTGATGTGGCTAGCGGGGTGCATGCAGCGGAATTGCAACACCTGCCAGGGATTGCAATGGGCCATGGTGTGCTAGGTATGGAACTGCCCAATCTGCCGTTATCATCACTGGCAGCACTCAGGCTTTGGGCCACAGAATGCGGAATGGCGTTGGGTGGCAAAATTAACCGAGCTGTACGGCTCCATTTGCTGACACTTGACCGATTAGTGGAATGCAAGGCGGTGCCGTGCGGCAACCAAGCCACCCGCTAAGTCACGCATTGGTCGCTGCCGTCACCACTGCTGTTCCAACCAGGCCTGTTCCACACCGGCACCACACACATCACTGTTACGCAGCACACCAGCACCCACGGTGCCCTTGTGAACGGCGCAGTGCCCAGCTGCAGCACCTGCGCCCCTGTACGGCCCTGCCACCTCGAATAGTCCGCTATGACCCATCATCTGCTCCACCACGTGACGGTCTCCTTCGCCACCTCTGCCATCAGGCTTACCACCACCTCTTCGACCATCGCCGCCCCTGTCATCTGATGCAACTCCATCGCGTCGAATGCCTACCGCCGTGACACCGATGCCGAGGGTCACAGGAACTGGCGCCTGGTCCACTGCTCTGTATCGTCAACACGACCAATTAGCGCCAGCTGCCGATTGGCACTGCTGGCCTGGAGATAGACCCAACCGGCGGCCACCGTACATCGGCATCGCGCAGTGCGCTCCACCACCCGCACAGCCGTGGCTGGTGGAGCCCACTGCTGCTGGGCGGGAGCTTCCTGCCGTCTTGCAGCTGGGGCCGCGGAGTGACAAGTCGCTCCCTGTTGCAGCCCAGATGGGGCTCCCTGCCATTCCGCAGCTGGGGCCACAGGGTGACAGGTCATGCCCAACAGGCATCTCCCCAGGTTTTGTTTACCAAGCCCCTGTTGCAAGTTCTTTTAGTGCTCCTCGTGTGTTTTCCCAATCCAATAATCCCTTTGCCCATGTCCCATACCTACCTCACGTTTCATTTAACAGATGAAGGGGATTGAGAGGGGAACAAGCCAAGCCTCAGG
Source organism: Amblyornis subalaris (assembly GCA_018881555.1). Classification (NCBI taxonomy): domain Eukaryota; kingdom Metazoa; phylum Chordata; class Aves; order Passeriformes; family Ptilonorhynchidae; genus Amblyornis; species Amblyornis subalaris. The sequence goes on along the minus strand of JACAXG010000009.1, from coordinate 15,516,789 downwards.
ATAAATAGCAGAGGCTTTGTGAGTTGAGGGGGAACTGCTCTTTTTTCTTTTATACCAAGAACATTATGGAGTTAATGCCTTAATTTAGGTGCTGTTTTCTSTTTCAATTTTAATTATGGTAATTTACCACCCCACAGAAAAGCCTAGCCGAACCCCCACACATTATCGGGATGAGCCGCCTCCGCTTCCTTTGGGTCTTCTGGATCGCAATAACATCAGAGGTTGTTGTGTGGACTGCCCAGACTCGGCCAGGGGAGCAAGAACAGTCGCTGATTCCCGTGGCTCAGAGGAGCATTGACACGGCAATCCAGAAAAATGAAGACTGAGGGAAGCATAGACCAGCTTGCKGGGCTCCTGGGGGGGTTGGGGCTGAGAGGCTGGGTACTAAGACTGAACTGTGGGTGGTTGTAATGATTTTTCTTCTTTTGTGTATCCTGTGTCACTTTAGGGGATGTTGACTATATTTTTTGGATGTTGGATTGGGTCTGTGGGAGAAACCTTCCTCTTTCTCTAAACAAGGAAGGAGGAGATGTGGGGGTGGCTGAGCCCGCAGCTGGAGAGGCTGCAGAGGTAGGGCCAGCCACATAAGTGATCGAGGAGCCAGTGGGCCAGAGAGCCCRAGTGTCATGGACCAGAGTGCCCGGGTGTTGGGGGCCAGAGAGCCTGGGTATTATATTAAGTAAAGGCTCCTAGGTTTAAGATCTCCCCCTAGTATATGGTGATGAGGAAGGTCTCTCCCATCCAGGCCCTGCTATGCTGAGTCCCGCCTATTTGGTTGGTTTGTCCCTGTCAATCTATGTTTCCTTACATGGATAAGTTCTGGCTTGTTCTCCCTCACTCGACGCCCTATTGGCYTTGTTCCCCTGCTTCTCCCTTCGCCTACCCTCATTGGTTTATGTATTGTAATCCCGCCTTCTCTCCTCCCTCTGGCCCTCATGTGATTGGTCCCTAGTGTTCTCTCCGCCCCTGTTTGGTTCTGTATAAAACCCTGTGCCCCCGTGTACTTTCGGCTCTTCTTCCCTGGATGTGCAATAAACCTTCTACCTCAGAAGAGCCCCTCCCGACTCTTTACTCCCGGCTTAAGGTGTGAGTGTGCGAGTACCTGCGCGTCCACCTGCACTGGTGGGATAGGGTGTCAGCTGCAAACCGCAGGAAACCCCGGAGAGGCAAAGGTGGCACACCTATCTCACCGGTCACCGCACACCACGCTGAGGCACTGCTGGACAAGAGACGCTTTTGGGGAGGGTGCGGCATTTACCACCTAGCCGAGCGTACGCCGCAACACCCCTCTCCCATCTGCAAGGAGAGTTTCTGTAATATGCTGTGTGATGCCTTAATGTACAAACACTGCCAGCATTCTTGCAGTAGCCCCTTGAACACACACAGGCTTCGCCTGCCTCCTTGAGGGGAGCAAATGGAGCTGTGAACCTGCTTTGTGCTTGGAAGGAAACTGTCATAGTTTTCCTGTTTTGAAGAGGGTGATCCACCATACAGCCGTATCAGAACTGAGGGTTTTTCAGGTGATGATGATGAGTATAGACACTTTGTTTCCACCTAAGTTCTAGTTAAAATGTCCAAGCCCTCATCGGATTTAGGCACCACACCTTCCCTCTCCTTATAAGTGAGGAATGCAAATAAAAAAAGGACAAGGCTTGCCATGCATTGTTACACAAACATCTCTATATATTTGAGTCTCTCAAAAGTAGTCAGCAAAACTCATCAAAAACTGTCCTAGGTCTGACACCTGAGCTCTGGACCAGAAGACAATTGCTGAGATAAAACCACCTTTTGGGAAGAACTAGCCACTGACTGTCTAATATAAATGCTTTTCCCTCTCCTAGGAATATGATAGTGGCCCTTAGTGAAGAATAGGACACCAATGTCTGTATGGATGGTAAGGGCACAGGTATCTCCCAGTGCTATCCTTTACAGCTGGGTAAAGTTAGCGCCTAAGGTTTGGAAAATTGTTAGTTCCTCAGTGACCCAGCACATTACAGTCTGGAAGAGAACATAAGCAAAGGATTCCATGTGAATACTGAAAATAAATGTGATTGTTTGTTTTTAAGGTCAATAACAACTATGTAGGACAACAACAACTATGTATAATCCTTTTTTTTTTAATCCTCAAGAGACAAGAGCAGGTTTCAGAACCACTGCAGTTCCTGATCCCATCACTGGAGAACAACAGCAACATCAGTCATGTGTGGCCATGCTGTGCAATGAACTTCAGTGCAGAGAAGTCAGAGCTAGCACAGATCCAGCCCAACACATCAGCACAGTCCAGTGCAAGTCAGTCAAATAGGGCACAACACTTTTCATACACACCTGTTCTGCTATGGGTTGGAAACTAGATCTGGTGAGTCTCCACTCTGCCCTATTAATGTGATGAAAACAAACCTCCACTCATTTCAAATGAGCAAGGCATGACCAGCTCACAGGGTTTCAGCAGTGTAAGAAAAATAATTTTTGCTGCCCAATCACACTGTATCACATCCCACTGAGGAAACAGGCTGCCAACAAAGTGGAACGGGGAAAACCCTGGAAAATCAGCTTTGCTGATTCTTTTGCAAGAACAGGAGTTGTGATTGCTGCCTCTGGAAATAGCCATGACCCTAGCATGTGATCTGCTGTCACATATTTGCATGCCACAGCTGCATTCCTGGCTTTCCAGTGTTCTGGCATCCACAGAACATGGACTAGTCACAAGCACTATAGCCAATTTGTTGTCTCCAGATGTCTGTTGCTCTAAACAACTGCCTATGCCTAGAGGCAAACCAGTGGCAACTGCTTAAGTTCTTCATTATGAGGCAAAGAAATATTTAAAACTGTACTGGAGGGATCTTTCTGACCATTTGCATTCTCTGTACATGTGAGAGATTAGCAAAATTTCACAGGCAAAATATTTCTTCTTGAAAAATGCATTTTCAAGTTGAAAGAAATAATCTGTATACCCATATGATGCTCTTCAAACCGCTTTAAGCCGGGGAAAACAGCAAAAAAGTCCAACAACTCTACCTCTTGTGTTTGATTTTTTTCAGAAAGAAACATCGGACATATTTTTCAAACTGTGATCTTGAAATTTCTTTCAATATAATGAAATTTAAAATTAGAAGAACTGACAAGCCTGTAAACACAACTTTTTGTTTTATGGGATTTGTAGAGCTTTTGGCCTTGGGCTGTGAACCAGAGAACCAGCCTCTGTTGCATGTAGAAGCATGGCTTCCATTCTCCAAAGATCAGAAGTTTCTAGAAATTTGGTGTGCTCAGAGTAGCTATGACAGCTCAATTCAGGAACTGTGCACCTCCTGCCTGAGCTCCATCATGGCTGTGGAAAGCAGCTGAAAACAGGTTTTCATGGAAATGCTGGACATGAGCGTTGAATACAGATTAATCTGGACACTGAGACAGGACACAGGCAGTGCCGAGAGCAGGAATGTGCTTGAGGTAGTGAGAAGGATTGTGAGGTGAGACTACTGCCTTCTAATGTACCCTGACCCATGAAAATTGATGCTGTTTAGATTTTTGTTCAAGTTTTCTTTAAGCTTTCTTCAGGTATTTCAGTGAAGTAGTTAAATATTCAAGAATGCGCAAACTGAAGCAAATCCTCCTATTTTCAGTGATCTCAGTGGGTTGGCTAGGTTGAAAAGTAAGGGTTTCCCTACAGATGTGGAATAGCTCTTGGAAATGTTGAAGCAATTTGGGTGTGCTAAACTCCAGATTCAGACTTTCGGATTTGCATTAAAGGTTTTAAATTCTTCCACTAAATGCAAAGGGCTATAGGATAGTCTTTACATAAAAATTTTTAGAAAAATATTTTTTGTTTTCCATCAATCTTCTGGATTTTTTGTAAAAAATTTAAATGGATATAAAATATTCATTGTTGTTGGATAGGAATGCAACATAAACTGGCTGTTTCAGGAAAGCAGAGGGAAAGGAAAAAAAATAGAGATTTTTTTTTCCTAAAGCAGTAAATTATAAAGTAAAAAAATATACAAAACCCAAAGTCTATTGTGAATGCTCCAGATGAACAAATTTGTTTTTGCTGTCCTGCACACAAACTCTATGAGCTACTGATAATGAGCACTAACTTTGTTATAGCACACTTTAAATCTATAACATGCTATAATTCTCTCATAAACTAGGAAAATAGCATATGTTCTTTCCTCAGCTGCTAAACAGATGGCAAGGAGTGTAAATTCATTTATTTGACTTTTTTTTTCCATTGCTTTGGGCATCTTAAATTTAAATAATCAGACACAAAGCACTAGCTACAATCTAAAACAGGTATGCTTTGGAAAAAGGAAGGATCCTTTTTCAAAGGGAAAAAAAAAAGGCTCTGGTAAACAGTAAGCAATTAGCCACAACATGCTACCATAGATTGTTTAATTGAGGCTGCCATACTAAATTAACCACATACATGCCCTTAGAAGGACTAGTAAAGCAGAACTACCTACAGATGTTTTCAATTATTCTATACAAAACCATGTGCTTTTTCTTTGATTTTTTTATTTGTTTTTCCACTCCAAGAAAATTAAAACGCGAATCAAGCTAACCCAGTCCTTCTTTCTCCCTAAATGGTAGGACTTGAATGATTGAATATTAGCTGCCAAAATCTCTCTGGGCTACTCTCTCTGGGTGGATTCATGAGACATAAGTAACTTGCAATTCTTGTCTGTCCTTAATGACTATCCTATCAAGTTAATCTGCCCTAGTTTCAGGCTTTAAAGAGCAATTGTGACTGCTTGGCTCTATATGTCCCATAGATGTGGGGAGCATCGGGAGAACTGTAAATGAGTTCATACAGTAGTAGGGAAAACATCCTTGGTATCATGTACAGATTGAGTGCTTCAAGTACAGAGAAGCTCTCTCCCAGCACCGAGCTAGAGGTTTCTTGATTCCTAGTTAGAACTGCTCCTTGGACAGTCTTGCAGTCTTGTCTCTGAGTTCCCTTACTTTGATTTTTTGGGTTTTGTGTAGATATCATTTTCGGGAAGTTATCTTCTTATGAGTTCCTAAATATCATGTGAACTGTATTTGCAGTCCAACAATAAATTCTCTGTCCCTGAGGACAGTGTGTAATTAGGCAGTATAAGCCTGCACTAAGGGTAGATTTAATGCACAAAAGCACACATAGTAAATAAAGGAAATTATCTTACTTGAATAAGTCATCAATGAGATGAGCTCAAATCTTATCATTTATTTGGAAAGAAAAAACTGCCTCATTTTAAGTCTCATTAACAATGGTTTAGCTGGTACCAAGAAAGGCTCCTGGAGCCTTATACAAAGTACCAAAGTCCCTGAGCTTATGTCCCAAACTCTAGGCAGCCCAGTAGATAGAAGTTCTGAGTCATCCTCTGGGACACCAAACTATCTCCGTGCATCACCATAATTTGTATAATCTAAGGCTAAGCGCCTGAAATTCAGATATTCCAACATCAAAATTTTCTGTTTCGTATACATCATTCCCAGCATAGTCCTTGAACACAGGGCTAGAGGATCACTGGCTGAGAGCACTGTGTGCAGCACAGAATCTGTAGTATATGGGGTCAAGATGTGAGAGAAGCTAGCTGGGTTGTGGCTCTCAACTCTGATATGAGCATTCTGCAGGTGGATCTTGGATTCTTAGTTCATTCTCAGTCTGGTTCTATACACTGTGTAATGGCTAGTAAACATAAAACAACCAGGCTAAGCAGAGTCTAAAACCTTATATGGAAATAAATTAAATCTTGCCCTACAGTTACTCAAATCAAGAAAAGGTCATATAAAGTTGGTACAGACTACTAACCTACAAGCACTTAACAGGAGTGTTAAATTAGGAATTTATTTGCTATAGGCTTCTCTTCTAGTCAGTGGTGATAGATTGGTACTTCCAGCATAGAGCAGGAAATCACCCAGAGCAGAGATCTACATAAACACGGGACAGCCACGAGACGGGTCTGGGATGGGCTACAATCTGTACCCAATAGAGTCCATAATCAGAGCACTGTGTAAACTTATCCAATGTGACTCAAAGTATCAGATTGCCACAAGCTGTTAAATTTATTATTTAAATACATTAATGAAGTCAGGTAGTTATACAGTATCTGTAAAAATGTGGTACATAAGAAAAAAAAAGATTAATTATCTATTTAATATTTTGCTTCCTATTACTCTAGAAATACATAGTTCTAATCTCTAGAATGAACATATGTATACTATCCATTTTTAATTAAACCTTGCTCCAGAATCCTGTGTTGCATAGAGAGGGTAAACAGTGTTGGTTAGTGATTTTTAATGCTAAGAATAATGATCAGTATATGTACTGTCTGATGACCAGAATATAAGGATGAAAAGATCAGATTAATTCCTGTAGAATTATAAACGTAGCGTGTCCCATTATTTAGTCCCATTATAGTGCAATATCTCAGCATTCTAACTATTATATTGTCAGCRTAGGTTTTCGGATGACTTACCACACAACTTCCTAGCTCCTGTGGCTTTAAGTTTATCCCTCATGTTATTTTAACATAGGTTTGTGGACTCTCATTTCCTTTGAGAATTTTATAGAAATATAATTATTACCCAAATGCATTAAAATTATTAGTATCTGCAGACTAGGGGGGTTCTCCTGAAGTCTGTAAGCAACTCCTACAAAACAGGAAGCCATTTACTGCCATGACCATATATAACTGTGGATATATTACAGGGGATACTTATGAGACATTTACTGATGGACATAAGGAGGTTGGAAGCTGGTTTTGGTTATGGAAATACTGACAGCAGCTGTATTCTTTTCTCTATTGTAAGGCCTTATTAAAAAAGGAGAGGGGAAAAACCTACACTTTAAGGCCAGTTGTGAAGATTTTCAGAGCTTGTAGTTTTAGAGAAGCCTACAAAAAAAAAGATGCCTCAACCAAGTTATAAATGTGTGCAAGCTTAATTGCCTTTCCAGTTAGGAAGATTCACAGCTAAGGCACGGCCTGTCCCTGGCTCCCTTGACCTTCTCTTTTAGGAAAACAGGCAAATCAATGTCAGTGAATGAAACACTGGGGATGAAACACAAGCAGCCATTGATGAAACCTGAGAGATTTATGACTTGAAGATGACTGGAATTTAACCTGAAGATGAGTTAGCCAGTGCAGTGCAACAGTGGTAAAGATTCTTACTAATCTGCCATGGTAAAAAAACACTRGTATCTGCATCCACTGCACTAATTTAACTTTCTGAGTGGCCAGAAGCCAGTTAGCACTTTCCACTGAGCCGTAACAGAAGCTTGAAGATTGCTATTCACAACCATTATCATATCATGGAAGATTACAGTTGGAACAGTACCTGTGGTCTACAAGCTTGAATTTGTGATCTATTCCCTCACAAGGGATCCCTGAGCAAAGCCAAAAAGAAATAGAAATGCAAAGCTAGAGTCAATTTCAAAGAAGAAGAGAATGGCAAGTTTACAAAAAGAGAGAGTTTTTTTTTAAAATATGTCTGAAGTAAAAAAAAAATAAAACACAGGGAAAGTCAAGCCAAAGAAAATACCATGAAGACCAATGAAGAGAAATACGAGACGCTTATAGACAGCCGGAAGATCATGAGGCAACACAGCCCTCCTGGCAGATTCTGAGGTTGAGATAGCTTGTGCTTTTCTTTGTTAAATTTCCATTAAGGCACTGTCAGGCTCCAGAATATTATTAAGCATTTCTAAATTTAAGAGAGCAATCAAACTAGAAAATACACAAAGAAATAACAGTCTCATGACCCCTGGGCATTTAGTGCTTGTGTCCTGAGCCTGTGAGCAGCCAGTGTGCTCCTGTCTTGAAGGATGTTTGTGCTACTTGCTTGCACCAGACTTCTGTTGCATTTAATGCCATGTTTTGGCGGTCCTCTGGTAGCTTGGAAGAGACAGAGAAAAAATTGCAGTCTTGCACATATTTTGTACCCATCTTGGCAGGGTGACTGAGAAGACAGACTTCCTCTGAACATTCTAGGTTTGCAACGGCTGCAGATAGGATTTAGGCAAGGAGTGATGAAACATGTGGCAGGATTCAGTTCCTATTCTGCTCATAACACTGTCATGTTCAGGATCTGACCTGTGAACCTATCTGGAGCCAGAACATCATTTTTTCAGGTCAGGTACGAACCTTGCTTTTCTTTGTAGCATGTCTGCCTTAGAAATTATCTAATGGAAGGTTGGATGGTTGCATCCAGAGGGTAGGGGTTAATAGCTCAGTCCCAATGGATATCAGTGACAAGTGGTGTCCCTCAGGGGTCCACACTGAGACCAGTGTTACTTAATATCTTCATTAATGACACAGATGATGGGATTGAGTGTACCCTCAGCAAGTTTGCAGATGACACCAAGCTGAGTGGTGCAGTTGACACACATGAAGGATGGGATGCCATCCAGAGGGACCTGGACAAGCCCGAGAAGTGGGTCCATGGGAATCTCATGCGGTTTAACAAGACCAAGTGCAAGGTGCTGCACCTGTGTCAGGGCAACCCCCAGCATCAATCCAGCCTGGGGGATGAACAGATGGAGAACAGCCCTGCCTCGAAGGACTTGGGGGTGCTGGTGGAGGAGAGGCTGGACATGACCCAGCAATTTCTGGCAGCCCAGAAAGCCAAACATATCCTGGGCTGCATCCAAAGCAGCTTGGGCAGCAGGGTGATGGAGGGGATTCTGCCCCTCTGCTCTGCTATGGTGAGATCTCATCTGGAGCTGTGCATCCAGCTCTGGGGCCCCAGCACAGGAAGGACATCAACCTGTTGGAGCAAGTCCAGAGGAGGGACACTGAGCTGATCACAGAGATGGAGTACCTTTCCTACGAGGAAAGGCTGAGAGAATTGGGATTGTTCAGCTTGGAAAAGAGAAGGCTTAAAGGCCTAATTGTGGCCTTCCAGTACCTGAAGGGATCCTACAGGAAAGATGAAGAGGGACTTTTTACAAGGGTGKGTACTGACAGGACAAGGGGGAAAGGCTTCAAACTGAAAGAGAGTTTTAGATTAGATGTTAGGAAAAAATCCTTTACTGTAAGGGTGGTGAGGCACTGGAACAGGTTTCCCAGAGAAGTTGTGGATGCCCCATCCCTGGAAATGTTCAAGGCCAGGTTGGATGGAGGTCTGAGCAACCTGGTCTAGGTGAAAGGTGTCCCTGTCCATGGCAGGATGGTTGGAATTAAGTTATCTTTAAGGTCCCTTCCAACCTAAGCTATTCTATTATTCTATTATTCCAATAATATTATTTAACATATTTGCAGTTATCACAAAGATGCAGGACATTGGATTCTTCTTACTACTTATCAACTACACACAGCAAACTGAGAGGAAGCGTCTTTCCTGGTCATGTATTCATTTCTAAATACCTGAAACTGATGCACCTACTTTTAAGGCACCAAGTGCCTTTTCCTGTCTCTACTCCTTCCCATTACTCTCTTAACAGTGCCTCTAAGTTCCAGTTGGCGTGCATTTTCAATAATGTGGGACAAAACTGTGGCAAATCCACCTTGTGACACCTTCTTTTCCCAAATTTGGCTGCATATTAAGACTGACCAAATCCATTTTAAGTATTGCCAGTTGACTTGCTTAGTAGTTTAGAAAAAAAATGTAGCAAAATGATGAAAAAACTCCAGGTTTGCATACCCAAGCTTTGTCTAATCCATCCCATATAAAGCCAATAAAGACGAAAAATAACATTTCTATAGTCACTGCTCCCAAGAAGGAAGGAGGAGCTGAGAGTAAGTAGCTGCTGCTCCCACTGACCCTCATTTTTGGCACAGCAGAAGCACACATCAGGAAACAGGGTATAAAAGAAACACAAGTTTTCAACTTCAGTGTTCCTGTCCTACCAAGTATTCACAGAAGCTACTTGCCATAAGTTTGCATCTTCCTGTTTCAGTGATGGTCCACAGAGAGTGAAGCAACCTTCTCCAAGAACTCAAGTGTTGTGCACCATTCTACAGCACAGGGCCGTTTAGAATTTACTTGCCACAATCATCCAGAGCAACAAAGCCTTCCAGTGTATGAGGCAGGAGGGTAACTGAAAATAGGAAGGAGATTGAATGAGAAAAGCCATGAGGTCCCTTCCTGTTCTGTGCTCTCCAAAGGAAAAATAATGATATCATCTAGATAGAATTGCCACTTTAATTTCTGTAGGTTTTGTTGGCATAACTCTAGTGAAGGAAGGCAAACCTTAAATTTGGCCTCCTTTCAGTAAAAGCAAGGTTTTCTGAAATTATATAAATTGCTAAGATGGTACATGGAGACAAACATAGGCTTCCAGTTAAATCCCAGCAAGACTGTAACATGTTTCAGATTTGGTTGACATTGCTCACCTAGGAATTTGTCACCACCAAACAACACAGCTATTAAAATGTGAAGTTTTCCAGCTTCTTTCAAATTCTACCATTACTCAATAATCCCAAGAATTTAGGGCATTTTTTCAGGTTATGTTAAGTCAACTAGAGTGTCGCATGCTGTTAGCTCACTTTAGAACTGGTTTTAGTGTTGCTGTAAAGTATACCCTTGTAGGGCACATCAGAACTAAAAGCACATGGCTCTGTGTCCATAACTCAGAGAAAATTTGACTACAGGCCACTAACAATGGGCATTTTTAGTCATACCTGTGCTGAGTGGCTGCCAAATCCAGTTACCTGGCAGTGACTTAGCATTTCAAGTTTTTTAAGGTTATAGACACACTATTAAAATGTATGAATGACTCCTTAAAAGCAGGGTTCAGCATTCCTTATTCTTAATTTATTTTCATTACATTCTGAAAAGTGACTATTTCTTATAACATAACTGGATATTTTGGTTGAAGGAAGGTACACTCAGAGATATCATTCCTGGAGAACATAAACTGCAAACAGTCATGTTTATATGATTTCTCAGTGGTCTACATTTTAAAGCATGAATTTTGGCACTGAATGGCCTTTGTAAGCATCCAACACTGCTCTAAACCTTCTTAACCTTCACCATCATTTCAACTTCATTTGTCCTGTTATAGCTGGGAAGAGCATAAAGATATCCTCAGCATACATGGACTGTGTAGTTTGTGTCAGACAGACCCCCGAGGCAGTTCTAGTGAAGGCAATGAGTGCACATGATACAGCACAGCACAGAGCAGGTTGATATCACCACTTTCATAGGGTGAACGGGTAAAATCTGCCATCCTCCATGTTCTCCTTCTGGAGTTCAAAGTCAGTTCAGGATCTGCTATTAGGTAGTATCACAGGGTACTGTCACTGTACATTGCTCTACATATAATATAACAATGCTGGCAACAAATCCACATCTATTTTTTAAAAAATCTTCTCATCAGTTCAAAAAACAAAGCAAACCATTTGGCCCACACAAGCAAATGGTGAACCAGCAGCATTTGTTGTGCAATATGACAAAAAACCTTCACATTTTCCAATCTACTTTCCCCAGAATCACCAGCTGAAAGTGCTTCTTATGCCCCTATTTCTCTACTCACTAACACACTGTTGGCCAGAAGTAGAAGTAAAAAATAGATAAATAGATAAAGTACAAATTTCAGTGTCTTCTGCAATGTCCAATGCCTTCATATCCTGTCCTCCACTGTCACACCTAATATTCAAGATGAAAAATCTTTCTTGTGGAAATCAGAACATCTTCCATGTGGCAAGACAAGTGGAGTTACTTTTTTTGACTATTAAAGGGACTTTAAACAAATTATTTACTTGCATGTGTGTCTGTTCCACAGTGAACACTTCTCCATGCCTTCTCCAAAGAACGTTGTCGTCCAATCTGTTGTGTCTTATTGCTCTTTGGGAGCTTATCTGGCCTGATTGCTTGTTGAGGCTGACAGCAGGTCTGAAGGCTTCACAGACYTTAATTTGGATATGGTTAACTTCTATTCATGAGAAAAGCCCATGAGAAGAAAAACAGTTAGTCTTTACCCATGAAAATGTAGTATCAACAGAAGCAACAAARTTAAACAATAGAAGGAGAAAAACAGCAACATATCTGGTATTTTTCTGAATGCTTGAATGCTTATGCTATAGGTAGCCAATGGTGGTATATTGTAGTTAATAATAGCCAATGAAACTATTGTAGTAATTTAGCAGCCAATGACTATGTAACACAAATGATAACATACAAAAGTGTATAAAGAGAAGCTGTTTTGTTTAATAAACGGCTTTTGCCCTTTGTCCGAGGCACTGTCCGTGTATGTGTGTCGTGGCCTCCCCAACAGCGACAATTGCTCTTCAGGAGAAGCCAGAGATACAACTATGCGATAGCCTGGGTACCGCTGGAGATGGACCACTGCTGATTCGAAGTAACATTGATCAGAAAGGGAAGGTTAAGGAAAAAATAAAACCAACTGTGATGTTTTGTAATGAAATAAGATTTCCTAGCACCGATTGGACTGTTCTGTATCCTCAGTCTGATTAACAGCTATCTCTCCTTGAGAAGAGAATTTATGGTCTCAGTGTTGTGTTGATAGTTACTGGCAATATTGAAGGGCAGTGGGTTAATTTTTTATGTGATTCAGATTTACCCCTGTGCTTACAGAACAACTGATTACGCAGTTAGGTTAGGCTCTGTTCAGTTTGTCACCCTTTGTTACTGTTTTTGTTGTTCCAGGGAATGCATCACAGACGTAGGCGAGCTTTGCCGTGCAGTGCGATGAGAACTCTCTTTAAAGAGAGGAACTCGGTAGGAGACAGATATGAGGTGGTGTGGGGAAATTAGTCACTCTGTTGTCTGAAACACTTCTGTTAACTGAGATTTTGCAAATCTTGCTGTACAGAGCATGGAGAATTTCTTAGTCTCTCCCAAGAGGTGACATAACAGGAGAACAATGATGTTTGAGATAGTCTTCATGCAAACACCAAGAACTGGCCCTTTCCTTTCAGTCATCTGCACATTGCCCAACTTTATTCTATTAATTCCTCTACCAGTCCACACTTACTTCCTCTTCCAAACAGTCTTGCTTGTGATGACCTATTCTTATCCATATGTTTCCAATTCTGCTTCTGTATTTCTCTTTCCAGTCCCTCCAGATTTTTACTTCCAGTAGGGATGTTCACGGCTGTCAGATTGCTTAAAACCCACAGAGTTGGAAGATCGGGCAAAGTACAAGAAGTATCTGAATCAAGTCTGAAATATCAAAAGAAGAAGAAAGAGATCCCCCAAGCCATCCAGTCCACACACACACAAAGACACACACACACACACCCCTCAAGAAGGTCTGCAGTGATGGGCAGGAAGGATTGCTAAAGATATTTTTTCCGGTCAATTTGGAAAAACAAGGCTTTTAATTATTCAGTTCCACAGATACAGATTGAAAAGCAGAGCCCTGGTCTCTATTTCTTCCATGTCAGAGGAGATCTTCACCACTCATTTGGCATCTAACTCCCTCTTTTTCCTTGAACATGCAGTTGCATTATTCAGGTTAGTACAGTATTACGTGCTTTGATGTGCTATGTGGGGTCCAGCTAGTTAAAAATCTGCAAGCACACAACTGTGTAGTATGAGTCTCTACCCAGGGAAGATCATACAGCATCACGTAGACACACCATTACAGCCAAACCCCTGAGTTACCCTCATGCTGGCTTGCTTTTGCCTATTGTTTGTTCCATCCTTAAGCAGACATTTATCCTGTAATACAGCATTACCACATCTGAGCACCATCTCTCTTCTGGAAAGAGGGGAGGTAACAGGAGGTTTCTTTTTTTAAGGCAGCCATTCTTGTCTGTTCTAATAATGCCCTTCAGATCATTTCTATGACCTAAGGAAGCTCACAAATGCTGTAAAAAGAGTAATCTCTCCCTATTTTGCTTCAGGTACTTTCACCTGCTGCTGCACCCTGCTTTTATTTTATTTCAATAACTGTTCTCTTTACCTGTCACCACTGTTCACACATGTAGTCCTTTTTTTGCTGTTACTGTTGACTGACAAGCTTACCAAGCTTACAAGAAAAGAAACTAATATCAGTCATTGGCATTCCAGTTCCCCACATTTTCCCTTTTGGCTTTCCCTTTTTCTTTTTTTGTTTTTTCTGGCTTGTTTGGGTTTTGGGTTGGTTGATTGGTGTTCTGTTTGGTTGCTTTGGTTTTTTGTTGTTGTCTTTTTTTTTTTTCATTCAGTGCTTAGGTTACAAATGTGAGCAATGAGTGCTTTAAAGAAGAGCAATAGATTCCTGACACTCTGCCATACCTGTATGTTTTTATCCTCTTGCATTATCTGTGAGAATTGCTTTTTTTTCTCTTTGGTCAGCTTTGATCCCTACAAGACCTTTACATGACTTGAATAAAACCTGCTGATTTAAGTATCATCCAGTTACAGAAGAACCAGTTATAATACAGTAGGGCTTATGTTCAGCTTCTAAAAGTTCCTAATGGGTCTGTTTTTTCTAGTCTCTTTTTTCTAGATCATCACCCACTGCATTACCCACAGTGCTACTTGGCAAATTTCTGTTGTGATCACTTGTGTTTGGTTTTGGTTAAATCAAATCCATTTTTCATTCAGGAGTGAATAGTTTCAGTTGCTCACCTTAAACAACACTTCTAGTTTCCCAAGGTATTTGATTGCTGTACTTGATTATGATTTCAGTATAACTCAGCTGTTTATTACAGCCAAGTGAGATGATTCAATTTCCTTGCTGATATATTGAATTCTTGTTATAGCAGGAAACAAACATTTTCTTGGTAAGCTAAATTCATTTTTTACGGTGATGAATGACTCACTGAGCAATCGTTCTTCAACATGGCTGCAGCCATTTTTAAATACTATTTTTCTAAGAGAGGAAGATAGTTTAGTTCTTTTATCTTACGGCCCAGGCTAGCCTGTCTATGAGTATTATTAACATTTTATATCCTCTTGAAGAGAACTGTGACATTCATACTAATATCACAGGATCTCATTTTATTTCCCATGACAGCTAGCAGGACATCTTGATCTCTTACTAGGCAGAGAAAGCATATTTGTTCCAAAGTGAATTTAACAGATCACAAAAGAAAGAGTAATACCCACACTTCATTAAGTCAGTCTTAATTACCTTGTATGTACAACAGGTCTTTTCCCTCTAAGGGGATGYAAGCAAATCCTTACTGCTAACAACTGTGGGGTGAATGACAAGAGCTATCTGAGATTGAAACTTCTCTACAGTGTCTTCAATATCAATATTTTTCTTCACAGCCTAAACATTTAGAGGAGTGCTTATATTTACATCTTTTATGGAGCAGTTTTCCACTTCGACATTTTATGTCCCAAGTCTTGGCTCTTAGATGAGTCATCTATGCCCCTAAAATGTAAAGCTAATGGCAAAAATGCTGATAGACCCTGATTTGTCCTACTACTCTGCTTATATTGTTTCTTATGCATATGAATGTGTGCTAAGCCTGAACAGAGAAAAAAAAAGAGTCTGCATCCTAAAAAGATTACACTTCAGGGGTTCTTTTCAAGCAAACACATGCATCACTACATAATCTACACCATGAGTGTTTCCATACCTATTTGTAGGATCAGAGCTGTAGAGTCTGGCTGTGATGTTTCAGGAGTATGTGTCAATTTGAAATTACTCAGTTTTTGATTGTCCCTCTCCAGATCTCTTGAATAGAGCTGAGAGGTGCACAGTCAGAAGTGACTTCAAGTGGCTGGACTGAAATAGCCCAGAGGTGAAACTCCAAGACTCTCCAGTTGCCACTGTGTATCTAACACAAATGTGACTCAGGTGGAACTTGCCATGTCTCCAAATTTGAAGAATGACGAGCACTTTCTATTTTAATAGACAGTTTTCAAGCCAAATATGACCAAATGTGAGTCACTGAAAGAAGTGGCAAGAGAATAGTGGCCATGAGATCAGGACAGAGAGAGAGAGAAAGGGAAATTTGGAGTGTTTCAACACAGGACAGAAGAACACGAATGAAGTCTGAGACTGAATGAGAAACAAGTTGAAAAAGGGACCTAGAAGAAAGACGATGGAGTTATATGTGGCAGAGAGAGACAAAGACCAGAAAGGGGCAGCAGAGGTGGGATTTAGACTGGAAACCAGAGGACAGGAGGGTCTTTGTCAATAGGCTTGTCCTCTGCTCCAAAGCCTAAAAGGGCATCTTTCCCCTGTTGTCAACAGAAACACAGTTCTAAAGCACAAGTTTCATCTTTACCAAAGCTAATTTTCAGGGAAAATTACCTACTTCATACCCTGACTACCTGGTATCATTTATTCTGTTCATTCCAGAGGCTCCAGTTCCACATCCATTTGCATCAAGCACCATGGGATAATGGCATCTGAATGGATGCTGAGGAGTTTTGCAATGGGCATTACAGATGCTTTCTCTCATCACGGCCCAGTAGACTTTCACATCATCAACTTGTACTGTCAACACTTCTGTGCAGATGTGACTTGTTTCTGCAATTGCAGTACATGTGGAGCTTAGGGGAAGTGTCTTTACCATTTTTCCAGTTTATTCAAGCCTTCTTGCTCTGTATGCTGCTCAAGTCTGTCTCCTCTGTCACAGTTTCCAAATCTGAGAATARGCAAAGTTCTTATTGTTGAGCTAGAGGAATGACACAAGCGCACTGCAAGAGAAAGCCAACTGTTGTAGCAATATCAGACTTCTCAAAAATAGTCAGCAAGTCCATTCTAAAAACAGTATGCAAGTCTTTGCCTTATTCAGAGTTTTATCCTGTGTGATTGTATGTCAAAATTGGCAAGGACAATCTTTGTGTGGGAGTATTGTGGGGGTTTTGAATTAAATCATATGAATTCCTTTTTTTTTCACATTATTTTTATTTTCCAGAAGAGTAAGTGGAGAGACAGTCAAGCTGGATGGAAAAGGTGCTACTGACTCATAGGGATGAGAAACAGCCAGCCTTAAGAAGGCATTCTGGATTTATGCTTGCTGATTCATAACTTCCTACATACATGTGGGGAAAAAAGTGTGGATTTTGCCCTGAGCTATATTCTGCAGGAAACCCGCCCTCCCTTCACAAAGTAAGAAAGTAGTTTCAAAACTGTAGGAGGACTTAACTTCAACTCCCAGAAGATGTTCCCTTGAAAAATGTTTAGAATAAAGAACTGACAACATTATCCCCAACCACCAAGTCGCATTTTCTCTGCCTTCACAGAGAAGTCCAAAACTACTTAAAGCTTAAATTTCCCAGTTAAATTATCCGGTAAAACAAATGTACTAATCAAACAAATAACAGAAGAGAGTTTTATAAGGAAGSCACTAAGGGGTTTGTGGAGTACTGCTTTTCCTTTTCCATGCAAGTGCTACTAGATCAGTTGTCTCGTTTTTGTCCCAAACAAATAAATAAGAATATAAACAAAATCAAGAACAATAAGAAAATGACAATTAAGTTGTTGCAAGTAGTGTTTCATTTCAAAGGGACTTAAAACTCTACTTATATCCAAGCAGTTTATTGATAACTATGTTTTGTAAAATGACCAAATCCGCTGAGRGTCCAGGTTAGAGTTTTGATTGTAACAACAACTTTTTATGTCACTGTTCTATAGAGGAGCCAAAAAAAAAAATCTCCCTGTCCCAATGGAATTGGGTGACAGAATTAATTGGCATAGTGAGCAGGATCCTTAGCTTAGAATGATGACTGATTCCCCTGCTAAATGGTATCTGTTGCAAAAGAGTTTTATGGAAAATGGTTGGCAAGATCATAAGTGAGATAAGGAGTGGCTAAGGGCAATAAGCCACAATCTGAAAGCCTTAGTGAATGAATTAGTAATTGGAATGAAATGTGTAAAATAAAAACAGAAGAGAAAAACGGATGTGCTGGCTGCTAGCTGCAGTATGGAAAATTGAGAACTAACAGGCTGAGAAGTTAAAAGAAGAAATTCAAAAGGGAAAGAGTAAATTTTCAAGAAAAGATTGAGAACTAAGGGTAAATTAAAGGCTGGCAGCACATCTGGGTAAAGCGTACATCTCAACAGCTCTCCCCCCCAATACAATTAATGCCACAGGTTATTGAGAAAGCAAGAAAACACCATGAAAGTCTATTACAAGGTAACAATCCAGACCCCATAAAAGTCTGCACAGCCATGTATGATAGCAACTGATATGGAGACATTTGGAATAGGTCAGATGGGTCTGATGAGGAAGCCAGTAAAATAAATGACTGTACCAACCCAACACCTGATTAAACAAGAAATCATTACTAATGGCACATTTGGAAATGAACCACAGAGATGGAATACCACTAAAGTTCATTATTTTAATACAGAAGCTCTGTGAAAAATACAAATAACCTAGGGAATCAATCAATGGTTTTACCAACTTTGGTGTGATAGGGCAGAAAGAGCATCTATTTGTGAGAGAGGCAGAAGATTTAGACCTAAGCCTTGCAATACTCCTCACCCTCCAAGAAAATGCTACCCGAACATTATGGACTCTACCTATTAGATGGGCAAGAGGAATCCAATAGCAAGACCAGGGTGAAGAATCCATATTATCTTGGCAGGGCCCAAATGAATTGCACAGAGTATTTTACAAGTGGGTTTTGTAACATTGCACTGAGCCAAAGCCAAAGGTAATGAACCTAGTCCTTGGGACATTCCTGCTACCTCCCCCAAACTGAAATCTGTTGGGAAGGGGAATGTGGGGATAGGAAAATTAGTTTTCATACATCTGTATCATGCGCTACTTGTGGAAATCCCCTTTCTGAAAGTGCTCCCACAAACAATTTTGCAAATGCAAGAACTAAGCCCTGACAGTTAAGACTGAGTGGTGTCAGATCATAATCATCTTGGCCTGACCCGGAAGTTGAATGAGTGGTCCATGAGACCAATGGACTAATCCAATCAAACAAAACAAGACTGTTAGAGGAGTTACCAACCAAACTGAGAAAAAGCACCTGTCTAAACCAGGGGTGCAGTAGCAACTTACTTCATGTTTATAAATGACAAGACAAGAGAGAAAGGCCTCAAGATGCCTCAAGAATCCTTCCGTTTGGATATTAAGAAAAATTTCTTCACTGAAAGGGTTGTTAGGCACTGGAACAGGCTGCTCAAGGGAAGTGACCATCTCTGGAGGTCTCTCAAAAAAGTGTAGACATGGTGCTTAGGGACATGGTTTTGTGGTGGACTTGGAAGTGTTAGGTTAATGGTTGGACTTCATGATCTAAATGATTCTACGAATAAAAGTACAGAAGAGCCTTGTGTCAAATTCTAGTTTTAATTGCATCTGTGTTAATCTGTTATTCACAAGCTCTACCTGCAAGCTAACTGAATTATGTTGTGGTTGGCCTGTGGGAATTTATTATTTATTACTGTGAAGCCTGCTACAAGTTCTGCTGGTGCTTTTGCAGTCCCCAAGGGACTGAATTWTTTTTACAGAGTCTGATAGAGACTTGGCTCCTGTCACTATTTTAATGAGTAGTCTTTTCCTGTACGTGGTTACTCTTGGAACGGCTAGAACAGAAACTTTGTTAACTGCGTTGAATGGCTTTATGAATGAACACAGTGAAAAGGATCTGTGATACCACTTCTGTTCTGCAGTTTCTCAGAACAGTGTTGTCCTTTATAAAGGAGGAAGGTCAGAGGCAAAATGCAAGTTATARATCAGGTTTGCAAGTTGTCACAATATCTGAGATTGTTCAAAGATAAGGTTTTCTTTCAGGAACTTCTAGATAAGGAATTATCTTGTTTACTTTCAACACTCCAGATGTCACCAAACTAATTTTGATGTTCAGTGGCTAACTTGAAAGACTTACAGTGTGCCAACAAAACATTTGAAGAGCACAAGATCTGCTTCAAAAACAGGCATGAATCAATAGCAGCAGAGTTCATTAAGAAGAAAATTTTTTTATTATGTTAGGAAAAGCATGGTAGTTTCATTAGTAATAAAATAAATACTCCCTAAGAGTTTAAAGCTTAATGTATTAGTGTTTATATTACTCCTAAGGAATTGATATTTGGGCCTTTTTCTTGGCTTTATCATAGTTGCTAGGTAACAGAGATGCCTATGACATGATAATCTTTAAGGATCAAGATGGAAGGAAATTTATCCAACAAAAATATGTGTGAATGTTTGCTCTTTTCTCAGCCCACTCCAGGAAAAAGAGGAGCTGGGAGAACACACTTTTAACATTTCTTGAAAGAACGCTGTCAAGGTTATGGAGAACTCTGCCTGGTCCCCTCTACTCAAGTTTTGACATCAATGGAAATCATTGGAAGAATCCAGTTCTTTTCTCACATTCCTCGAAAGTGACTGAAACCAGCGCAAAGGCAAATGACCACCCGGTTTGTCCCTCTGTAGGAAGTGCTGGGCTCACAGTGCCCTGTTGTTCCTCCAGCTGCCTTCCTAACCCCAAGGGCCTTGTCCCACTTGCCTGCAGTGGTTTTGGCAGGCTGAGTTTCTCCCCTCCTCTGACAATAGAGAAGAAGAGAGCACCAAGGTCAGGTGGCATGGCTGCACTTTTGCTCCCTGGTATTCAGCTGACAGAGTTTCACTTTCAGATTTACAGGTGAGGCAGGCAGCGGAGGGGGTTCTTTTTCCCCTACGCTCTGGTGGTGGCCTGTCAGTCACCCATCTAAGCTGATGAAATGGTGCCAGAAGCAGGTTTTAATATCATCAAGCACAAGCCATTAGTCTTAACTAGACAAGAGGAACAGCCTTCAGGGACCCATTGTTATCTCTAAAGGAGACAGAGGAAATGAAAATGTGACATGTCTCTGTGGGGTCTGTAGAGCTCCAAGTTCATTTCTTTTAGTGCCTTAGGAAAGGAAAACAAAGATGGATTTCAGCTTTTAGTGCTTTGCTACTAAGACTAATGGCTTGTAGTGCTCATAACAACTATATTATTCTTGTAACAATAAGAATTACTGTCTAATAGTTTTCGCATTGTTCTACCCTTGTGCTCACAGCTCTGGTTTATCTGTCACATGCATGGTTGAAACAAGGATAATGAATGGTTTACTTGACAAATTTCAACTTTCAGCTGGCAAAGAGCAAATGTCTTTCTCAGGTAAAGGGATAAGCATGGTGTTTGGGGGGCTATCTCTACTTCAGTTGATTGCTGGGATTGATTCTGATTGATGTGGTTTCTGCCCCTTGTTCACATGGTTTACAAAGGTTTTCACAAACTGATTTCAGCAGACATTTCACCAGTTAACTTGCAAAGAGACATCAGCAAACGTACCAGACTAAGGCCGTCTCTGAACTGTTTCTTGAAAATACTGAACTCCATTGTGTCCTTGTGACAGGTTACAAAAGTCATGTGTATCATTTTTGTTCCACAGGCAKAGCAGTGTAACTCTAAGAATTATACTACAGTTACAAAGATTTTTCTAATTCAGGTAAAAATAATTAGATCATTATTATTTTATAACATCCTCCATGTGAGGATGCATGCCCATTTACAAGTAAACAAAAGAAATGGGGCAGGGGGGACTGAAGCCAAATCTTTTACATTTGTATTTATGTAATATTTGCAAAGAACCTCAGCTAAATACCTAGAGGATGCAATTCATAAAGTGCCAAGGCACATTAAGTCAGGTATTGCAATGCCTGTGCTGTGTTTTACATGCCTGGTTCCCAGAGGGAAATGCCAAACCCAGAATTAGGTGTTTACCTCTTCTAAGCAGATGACATTCATTAAGATGAATCCCAGCTCTGATCAGGCAGTGAGATAAATACAACCGTTTAGAAACTGTACAGAAAAGTGTCTCAACTTCCTTCCTTTTCAGAAGCTGAGATTCCACTTCAGAGCTAACAGCAAGCAGTTATGATCTGGAGCCCACATTTTTTCTCCTACAGATCTCTTTTAAAAAGCTGTCCTGGTTCTGGCCAGGACAGAGTTAATTTTTGCAGTAGCCAGGAGGGGGCATGCAGAGGACCTAGAGGTTATTCTRTACCACCTCACATCTTTTCTGGGGGTGGGGGAAGGGATCTTTTCCAGGTAGGCATAGCATGTAGAGGGAGCAGTCAGGTATGGTCTGCTGTTGGGGGGAGTCCATGTGTTCACCTCTTCGTAGTAGCCTCTGTCATTAGTATTGTTGCTCTTACTGTTCATTTTCTTATCTCATTGTTGTTTCCAGTAAGTTGTTCTTATCTCAGCCGATGATCTTTACCTTTTGTGCCTCCAGTTCTCCCCTCCATCCCACCCCAGGGGGAGGGGGAGTGAGCGAGAGGCACATGGTTTGGACAGTTTCAGTGGGAGCACTAAACCGGGGGAGGGAGTCCAATTCCATTCCTAAACCACAAGAGCTAGGGAAAAAACTACTCCTTTTGTCTGTGTCTCTGCAGGAATGTGCAATGAAGATCATCCATCTCACAAGCTCTGACCTAGGAAGTGGAAAGTTGGGACACCAGTCTCTCCTACCCTGCCACAGCTGAAACCTCACTACTCTCCTCACCCCCTACTCCTCTAGAGCCCCAAAAGGTTCACTGAAAATACAAAAACAGCTGTGCACTTGTGGTTTACAGGAAATGCAGTCAGGGCACTGCTGRGGTGGTATCTCCAAGGCTGGATAGTCCAGGTGCCAGGGGAAGATAGTGGATGTAGGGCTGCCTCTGCCAAGGTTGCTGGAGGCAGCCCTGTGGGTACCAAAATACCTTCAGTGTTCAAAATCCAAGGGCTTTGCCCTCTAACTGTTAACCCAGGTCACTTGACATCCTGACAGCAGGATGGCAATTTGAGGTTTAATAAACGTCTATAATCTACCCAGTCCCAGAGTAACCACTGAATTTGGCTCTTTGTTTTGTGTCTAATAGGTACTACTGGGGGCTTGGGAGGATTTGAATAAATTTGAATATGTTGTCATAAAATCTGAGTACTACAAGAAACTAGGAATACATCTTTATTGCTTCCAAATCAGGCTAAAAATACACAAAATTGTTCCAGTTTGTAAAAAATTATTGCAGGGTTTTCTTTTCTTCCTAGATTAATGTAAAAGGAAACTCAGTTTAAAATTTCCTATGCATATTGTTTTATATCCTACCATTAGAAAAGATGGAGCAGATTCTGCTCTATTTGATTTATAATACTTTTTTATGCACATGTTGTCCAACCAGTTAGATGAATAAATATTCAGAGTGAATCACACATGAACAAGCCACTGTTTTTTTCCAGTCATAAATATATCTTCCCTTTGGGACTACTAGTTTGTTTTATATAAAGATATTCCCAAAACACATACTAATTTTCTATAGGTAATGAGAATGACATTGTGTGAAATCCTGAATGATTTAACCAACTGCATAGAGCCATTCAATCTGATTCTCCACTGTACATTGCAAACGATATCAAATGAAGGTGAGTGAAATCATAACCCAAGTTCTTAACGCTTGGCTTGTGGAGAATGGTTGTTCCAAATGAAAAGTCAAAGACATTGGGCTTCAGGCAGAATCAAGAACATGGAAAGGATTTTGCTCAATATGCCCATTATAATATTGGGAAACATATACTATCTCCATGACTGCAGCTGGTGTTTGGACAAGTGCTGCAATGAACAATGGGGATGTCATTTTGCATTATTTGGATCTGCAAGAAATTTCACGTTTAAGGGTCTGGGTGTTTTTTAAGTATAGAGTAGGAGAAGGTACACTGCTGTAACATGTTTCAAGAGATGACTTATACACTACATTTCTCTTGTTTCAATGATGATTTCCCATTTATATCTGCAATATATTGGCGTAATACAACCACTGTAATCCTTTAATTTTATAAATATATACACTTACATATGAATCTGCCCAGATATATAAATCTATCTTTCTATCTAGAAGTATCTCTCAGTGTATAGAGAGATAGCCACAGCATTTACAGGATGGCATGTAAACATGTGTCTACCTTGAGGCAGGTCTGAACTATACACATCTCAAACATTCAGAGTAAACATCAGAAACTTTGTAGCCTGGAATCTATGGGAACACTCATCATTTCAAGCTTATGAGAAGTCATGGTGACACCATGTCACCGAAACATTTACTTATAATTTTTTACTTCACTTTTCATTTGAAATTATTTATCAAAAATATTTACTACTTTTTAACAATAGTTGTAACAGGGTGGTTTTATTGTTATTAAAAATTATTTACACTATCTGGTGCAAATACACACGGTAACACTAACCACAGATTGGCCTGCTTATAKCTTACCCCATTTTGCAGGAGACTGGGCATTTCTTACCCTAATGAAGTTAAACAATTGTTTAAACAATTGTTAAACAATTCTGTATTGTCACAGTGTCATAGGAGCCCAGTAGTGCTGGCTAATGGCATCATTCTAAGGGCCTGCTGAACCAAGCTATTCAAACCTCAATTCACAGTAGTTGCTATCAAAAATGCAGTGTTTCAGCTTCTTTTTGTAATAATTAGGAAACTTTCTGCACTCTTTTTCCTTGGTCTAAATCTTGTTTTCCAGTTTTGGACTTTCATGAGCATTCAATACTTGTCCTCATTTTTTTCCAGGCCAAAGACAAAAACAGTGATAAATTTGCTTTAAGATTTGCTCCTAAAATCTTACACCTCTTTTTCCTGGGCCTAGGGGAGTCCCAGCATAGGCTAGGCTGTCATGCAGGAGTTACAAGAGGGACCTAAGGAAAAAAAGTTATTTTATAGAAGGCGGTGTTTGAAGCAGTGCAGGCGTCAGTGAGCATCATACTGACCAATATGCTGAGTGATGTTCATCCCAGAAGAGCTCCCTTAGGCTCTGTTAGTTTCTGCATTGTAGATTAGTGGATCATAGCAGACATGGTAGGTGCTACACTCTAATCTGTGCTAATATTTTACTATGACTTGAAGGACTAGATTGTTTCCTGAATTGATTGGGACAGGCTTTTTTTATGACCTGAAATGCTTTCGTGCAACCATAAACTACCCTCCTCATGAGGGGAGGTACACTCCCACCTGCAGCTCTGCATGCAGTTCTGGTGTCCCCAATGTAAGAAGGACATAGAACTGTTGGAGCAAGTCCAGGGAGGGCCATGAAGGTCATAAGAGGACTGGAGCACCTCCCCTATGATGACAGGCTGAGGAAGTTGGGGCTGTTCAGCCTGGAGAAGAGAAGGTTGAGTGGAGGCCTCATAGCAGCCTTCCAGTATCCAAAGGGGGCCTACGGGGAAGCCTGAGAGGGACTCTCATCAGCAACTGTAGTGACAGGCCAAGGAGTAATGGGCACAAACTGAAAGAGGGGAAATTTAGGCGACATATTTGGAAAAAATTCTTTACTGTGAGGGTGATGAGATATGGAACAGGTTGTCCAGGGAGGTTGTGGATAACCCAAACCTGACAGTGTTCAAGGCCAGATTGGATAAGGCCTTGAGCAACCTGGTCTGGTGGGAGGTATCTCTGCCCATGGCAAGAATATTGTGAGTAGATGATCTTTAAGGTCCCTTCCAACCCTTAACATTCTATAATTCTATGATTCTGTGACCTGGAAACAGCCCCTATCATAGAGGGTTTTCAGAAGATGTGCAGTGCACTACTGTCAAAGGCACCAAACCAGTCCTGTGTGGCCAGGTGCATGCCAAAAACATGAGCTGCATGATGCCTCAATTGTAACCTAGAATTTTATGTCAAATATCATGGAGGGTTTTGTTAGTTACCACTGAAGAAACTCAGTTACCTACTCCACCACACTCAGTCAAACTGCTCTGTAGCTCTCAGGTTCTTATTTCAAATGGGAAAGAAAGTAGGGAAAAAGCAGTTAAACTTTATTCATGTGGCTGCAGCCAGAAGGAATGAAATTATTTTTACTTTGGAGGCACCACTTGTAGGTGCATGCTTTGGTGACCATTTACTCTTAGAAGACAGGGCTGTAGTGAAGTGACATCCAATGACCGTGGAGTTAAGAGGAAGCATACAATTGCTATGGTCCCTCCAAAAATATAGAAACTTCCCCAAAAAATAGTCCTCCCCAAAAAGCCCTTTGCCAGCACAAAACTTAGAGCTGCAATAGAGAGTGTCACAAGGAAAATTACACTCACCATTTGGGGCTACTAAAGCAAAGCCAAGTCTGTGCCTGCCAGACRTCCTCTTTACAGATCTCCCTTATCTTCCTACAACACTTCTAGCAATTGTGTCTCTTTTTGGTATCKCCCCACTGCACCCTTTTCCCAGTCTGATTCTTGAGAGTTCTCCACCAGTCTTTCACTTAAATTTTGACTCCAATGCAGTTTTCTGTAATACCTCAGTTCCTCTCTTGGGTCACCCGACAGTAGCAAACAGAGACATCACACTTGTGAATCATTGTGGACACGTGCAATGTGCTGTGGACCTGCTCTGCTAATGTAGTCCTTTCTAAAAGCAGGCTGAGAGAGCGATAACTAGTAAGGATTTGAACATTTGAATCACTTGAATATTGGAAGCTGTGCATAATTCTGTGTTCGGCTCTGAAGATGGTGGGAATTGCAGGGTTATATCCTGACATGTACTTTCATACCCACGCATCGCACATCTTATCAGTCTAATTTCAGATTTAAGAGATTAAAACTGCAGTCTTTGGCTTGAGAGATGCAAATTTGGCCTCTATGTCTAATATCTGCATAAGGTCTTGCAATATTGAGTGAGTGTAATTGGGATAGAGGGGATTTTCCTTTAGGATAATATGCATGTGCTATTGGTTTTCTGTGAATAGTGACAAACCTGTCAACTTGACTTCTTAAGCACCTAGTAATAACAGGTCAGCATTCATATGTGATACTGGGCAAGATAAAATTCAGTGAGAAACCAGAGGGGCTTTCATGGTCCTAATGGGGAAATTGTTTTAAGCATTCTGGAAAGTATTTTCACCTTCTCCTTTTCATTTGCTTTGACTGATTTTGTGACTTTCATTCTCCTAATGATGACCAGAGGCAAAAGCAGATGACAGAAGATTCTCATGTCAGGCAGAGCAGGTTCTGCTGATCACAGAAGAGAGACTTAATTAAAGTCTGTCACTAGAATGGTGCTGTTATTTGTCACACAGGAGAGATTCTTCAACATGGAAATATTTGTACAGTCCGTTGGTGTAAGTTCAGGGAAAAACACCCAACTGTGCATCTGCAGGCAGTTTTCACAGCAAGTGTTGAGGTCCATTGAGATATGAATGCACCAATCAATAAACTAACAAATTTATGTCAGACTGTTGTTGCCAACAGAGAGAAATTTCTGGCTTGAAGGAAGAGAAAATTATAAATCCTAGATAATCTGATCCCGGAATTATTTTTATAACTTGCCTGTGATGTTTTAACTCAGATTATCATTTTCTGATGAAGAATGAGATACTCTCTGAAGTGTAAACTTCAAATTAATTCTTGAATTTAAGTAATCCTGCTACTAGTTTTGACTCTTCTTTGAATTTTAAAGGTTTATTCGCAGTAATGTATTTGACACCAATTTTGAATAGCCAGTTCAGAACCTGGAATAGTCAAAAGTTTCTGCTTTTGGAGTGGTGGAATACTTGCTACCTTTATAAAAATTGCATATTAAATGTGTTTAATACATTTTTCTAGTTATCATGACTACATTTAATAAATGTTTGTATACCTCAGCAGTGTCCACATCCAGTTAAAACCCCTTTATTGATGTTCGCTTCCTGCTGTATTTGGCACAACAAACTGAAGTCAGGAACAATTATGATTTTAAAGGACACAGATATCCCATGTTCACAATTTCAAACCTGTTTTTTCAATATCCCAGGTGGTTAGAGTAGCACATACACAATTAGAGCATCCACAATTATTTCTGTCATTTATGGAGCAGCTAGTAGGAGGGCTGATGCCTGATTTGCGCACACACAAACCCACACTCAGGTGAGATTTAGTACCTGGCTCGGTAGTGTCAGTTGTGTTAAAGTACAGATTCCCATCGGCCTAGAGCACGAAAGGTTTTGTAAGTTCTACTTCACATCTAGTTACTTTCCTTGGAAGTATCACAGACAATGGATACAAGTTGAGACTGAATTTCAAGAAAAACATCTTCACAAGAAGGCCAGTGAAGTACTAGAGAAAGGCTACCCCCAGGTAGCCTTTCATCCCTGGTAGTTTTCAGGAGTCGGCTAAACAGTCATGGCTGACCTGATCTGGTGGTGGCAACACACAACCACAACGGGAAGGAATACACGTGGACCACCAAAGCCTCTTCTAAGCAACATTTCAGTCACTTCTTTTTGGTTTTTAAACTTAAGACATTCTACTGTATGAATTGAATGCTGTAAGTTGAATATTCCTGTACATTCACATAGGTGCATCCATGCACATACATATGTGTACACATACAAAAATTTCAAGTAGAAATACAACCTGTACTTTTAAGAACACTCAATATGCATGCATTCAGTCAAACCTCTGCAGACAAGCAAGTCCTAAAACATGACTTCTAAATATCCACTTGACATATGCCTGTGTATTAATTTTGCTCAAATTGTGTTTGTGGCCTCCGCTGGGGTTTGCGAGATGACTCAGGGAAGGGAGGATTGCAAAACATAGAGTGCAGCTGTCAGCAGCAGCTCAGGTCCTCCAGGGTGGAGGCATGAGCGTAACCAGCTGCTGCACACATTTTAGCTGGTTCTTACYCTCCTGCCCAGGAGGAACTGAACATCTGCTGGCTCAGGAAATAGCACAAAGATAAGATAAAAGTGTATCACATCTTCTAGGGATTTGGGAGGTACTGATGCTATCTGTCGCTTGCAATGCAAAATTTCTGAGTTTTAATATTAGATGCATTGGATATATTTATTAGCACTGGACTCCAAGCCTCCTGCCATAAAGGTAGGATGGTTTTGACAACTAGACTGGGCTGTGAGTAAGGAATGTCCAGAAAGGAGCAGCTCCTTTGAGCAACACCAATAAATATTTAGGTATCTGGAACGCAATGAGACGGGAAGTAAGCCTGTGTGGAGCAAGACAAATCTTCCATTAAGAGAATTTTACTGTGTTGGGTTGATGCCAGTTTGTAGTGCAGATTTTGATGGGAAGAAATCACCATTTTAATTGAAGAGCTGGTTTTGCTCTAAGCTTCTCAGGCACTGCAATGCCACTTGCAGATAAATTAACCTTTGGGCCACTACTTCTTGTTCTTTAGTCAAAATCAAATGCTTCTGAAAGTTTGATAAAGTCTACTTTAAGAAGTACAAAGAACAGGCAGAATTCTGCCTTCAGAATTTCTACTTTCAGAAAGATTTACTGGTCTCAAAAGACACTTACATTTTAGATTTAATCATCTGTTTATAAAGTTTACAGTAAAAGAAACAACAATGTTTAGCACACTAACTAGCCACTATACTTGTGGCCAATGTGTCTGTTTAAGGATATATTTTCGACTTTTCTTATGTAGAAATCTTCCAGCAGCCAAGTAATCAGCAGTGGCAATGCAGCATAAAAATTTTTCAAACACTGTCCAGCATTTATTCCTGTAAATGAACTATAGCACTGGACAGAAATATATTTGTAAATATATTTGTAAAATTCAAAATTTACTTAATAATTGTGTCATTGTTCTAAATACTATTTGTTCCCATCTCTAAATCCTTCCTCACAAATCCTTCTGTTTCCTGTCCTCTATTCTCAGCCAAGACACCCCTTGCAAAAGTGAGGCTTGGCCTCTCTGGTGCACACCAAATCGCACACCTTTTCATTCACCTCTCCCTGATCCCTGTTATGTCTGGCTCACTGCCCAGAGCCTGCTCTTTCCCAGAGCTCAGTTTTCCAATACATCCCMCCTACCTCAGCTGGTTTTTGGCAGAAGGGGGACAGTGGGAACTGGCAGCTGGCAAACAGCAGCTCCCAGCAGATGCACAGTGCAGGGAAGGAAGGAAATTCTGTAGCAAATGGTGCAGATGGAGCCTGACCTTATTGTGTTCGCATGGCCCTGCCATTCAATGAAAAAATCCTTTATTTAGTCCTGAGCAGCTCTTTCTGTGGCTGCTGCAGACCCAAGGCTAGTCAACATCTCATGGCACAACCGGACACTAAAAGTTGGCTTTCTTAAATGTCAGACTTGCCACAGGTTTAGTCTGTCATGAGGAACAATAGCTTATGAAGAAATAAACCTTAGAAACTGCAAAATAATGTGAAAATGCTAAATTTCTAAGAGTTATATTAACAAGTTGTTAGGTAGGAAAGCATTTCAGATGAAAATGCCTGAACATCTTTTTTTTTTTTTTAATAAACTCAGCTGTCTTATTGCCACAAGATTGCTGACAAGCGCAACAAACTGTTCTAGCAAGGATAAGAATGTCTAAAATCTATCTTTAAAAAACATGTTACATCTTCATAAAATTCCCTCTAGGACAATTTATTAAATTATATTTTCTATTCAGTCTCAGCCTACAACTTCCTGTTTACTTGGAATTGTAGTATGTGATTTATTTCCAGTCTTGTGTTTGTTTTCTTTTCTGTTTCTTTTTTTCCAAATTATTTCAATGACTTGTAAAAGCTGATAGGGAAGTTCTTTCCAAGACTGAAGTTAATGAAGGCAACAGATCATGATTCCTTACAGAATTAGAAAACTGTGTCCATGGAAACAAAAAGAGAAGTAAAACCTGAGATTCCTTTTCTTCTCTGCTGTATGCTGTGATGAGAAATAATCAGTGTAGTGATATCTGAGGACAAATATTTTGTTGCAGCAATTCCAAGACATGAGGTGCCAGGAAACCAGCATCAGACAAGCTCCAAATGATGACACATGCTGAAAAGTAACACCTGCCATTTCCCCAACTTACGTGTCTTGGCGTGCAGTTTTGCAGCAAGTAACCCTAAGCTATCGATCGTTGTAGCTATTGGTTCAGTACAAAACCAGAAATTAGTTTTGGTACTGGCTCATGGAAATACGTCACAACAGCTCTTTAAGCCACAAGTTAATGCATTACCATAACTTGCTAATGTTGCTATTGTCCCAAGCATGGTTTGGGACTTTATCTCCCTCACACTGCTACTTACATTTTATTTGTTATTGTGATCTAGAAGGTGCCAGCATATTTTGTGATGATACATCAGCAAGCCTGACCCGCGGTGGCTTTTTTCTCCAACTGTGTTTTTATCTTCCCAGATTTTTTCATTTTCTTTTGAGAACTGTGGGCACATACTAGTTTCCTCTCTCCAGAGAACATTATATTTATAGTACCTATTTTAAAACTTTTTGTTTAAAGAAACATCATCTTAACAGGATAACTCCTCTCTCTTACTTCGCTCTAACATGACTCTCAAAAGCCTTGTAACATCTCCCTTACTCTTTATTTAGAAACACTGGCCTCCCATCCTTTTACTTTTCCCAGAGTACACAGATCTTCTTTCCCTACTCTTTTTTAATACGTTGGTTTTTCTGTATTGCCCTTGGAGCAGTCTACTGAATCTTCTCTGTTGTCATGGATAGAAGTCAACCTCCTCATCTTTAAACCCATGAAAGTTTATATCCATTTGGTAAAGTTGGAGGAAGAATTTAACAAAGTCACAGCTATAAAAGATGAGTCACACAGGTAAAATACACCCTCCACCTCCCCCACATATACCCATGCATACTGGTCATGAACAGAGCAGTTACCAAAAATTAAGCCTCATCACCTCCTCCAGGTACAGTTTTGCTCTCAAAACTTTCAGTTCTTCCAAGCTGGGACAGCAGGAACCAACAGCCCAAACATCATTTTGATTAGTAACTCAGACTCCACAAGACTTCTACACAGCTACTGTTTTTCTCTTTATTTTTTCAGCTAGTCAGCTCAGTCCAGCCATTCTTTCCTTCCTTCAGCTGTCTTGGTACCTCCTATAAAAGCAACTCTGCTTGTTTCAAATACAGAGCCCATTTATTCAGCTCTACTCTACGAATGCCACTCCAGCAATATTCTGAAACCTGACTCTTCCTGAGAATAATCTGAACAACTCAATGAAGTACAGAAAATGGCCGGCACAAGAACAGCAGTAAGGACTTCTCTGATTTAAAAATCAATGCTTTGATATTCGTCTGCCCAAATGACTAGAGCTGAGCAGGACGTACTGAACTATAGCAAAAGTGATGGTAATTTTTCCATTAAATTATGCTGAGTAKCTTGAGCTAATTTATTTGGAAAAAAGCCTCTACTTCATCCTAGTCTGAAAAAATCCCTAAAGCTGATAGAATCAGCAAGACTACAGGAGTGTCTTCTGAGAGTACCAAAAACTCTGTCTATCCCATGTCAGTGATTAATTTCCTTTGCATAGATTTCAACATATGTCTTTCCCCCAAAAAAATGAGACAAATACTTGTCTTGTAGAAGGAGCATATTCAGCTAAAAATGGCCCATAATCCTACMTTTTCAACTCTTAGAAACTTCATCTTTTAGATATCTTTGGGATATATTCTACATGACATTCCTTAATAGAGATTATCTAAACACTTCTTCACACTATTTGAACATATTTCATTTCTAGCCTCAGAGGGTCGTTGACTCAATTGCAGTGTCAGAATGTGCAGAGTGGGCTAAACAATACCTCTCCCAAACTGGAAGCAGCATTATGTGTTAGGGTACTGCAAGGCTCCCTTTGGGCTAATTAGCCCTGGCTCAGGGGCACAACACTGTGCTAAGAGCTGTGCTGCTGTGGGGTCCCCAGATAAGTCATACACAGAGCTAGTTTATGTACCTGTGCTCTCTAGACAAATCTGTAGCACAAGTTTTCACTCACACTCCATAGAAAACTTTTTAGCAGTCCAGGATTATGAAGTCCTTGGCTTTCCTTTAAAATTCTTTCTGACAATTCCTCCAATTAGTCATGTGTGACTTCATATTTAATAGCTATAATTAAATCATAATTTATCCTGTGCTTTAAGTGTGATCTACATGAACAGTTTAGTTTTTCCTGGATAGGATAGTTACTCCAGTCAATACTTTCCTCATTATTCCATAGAAGCAACTAACATGGTAAAAGAAAGCTTAACTTCTGGAGAGTGCTGAAACATCCCTCTTTTGAAAGGGYGGTTAAAGTATTTAAACTCGTTTCTTTGCCTGGGGACAACAATAAGAAGTCTTTCTGATACAAAAGCTTTATTTCTCCTACTTTTTTCTTTTTTTCAGGTGGCTTCTGGTAACATCTCAATTTCTTTGAGTAATTCTTCCTATGGAGGAAAAAGAAATCTTTCCTATATCTACTCCTTTATTTTCCCTTATATGGTGAAAATTACTGTAATGTTACAGTACATTTTTTTACAAAAAAAAAGACTTGCCACCTTTTGGAACCCTGATAGTCTCTTTCAGATGTTTCTTTTAATAAAAATTACTTGATGTGGTTTTGATTCCTGTGCAGTCTTGCTTCCTGTTAGCACCACCTGGTTTACAGCTATGCCACCATGTCATTGCTAAAGTGACAGTCTGCTTAGGCTGACTGGTGGTCCTGAAGTACAAACAGATCACACACGCAGAGTACCAAAGGCTAAATACGCTAGAAACTTAACTGTGACTACTCAGAAAAGTGCACTCAGAGCATACCCAATACCTTAATCCATAGATCATGCTTTCATTGTACTATTGCTTCTGTTTTTTAATTGTTCTATCTTTCAGGTCATTCCAGACAAATTTCAATGTCTTCCTATATTCTTTAACATTTGCTTCCTGAATTGTGATTACAACAGTCTGAAAATCCACTTTCAAACTTACCATTGTTCACAATTTTCAGCAAAAGTACCAAGCACACAGAACATGTAGTGAAAACAAGAAAGACGAGTATTCTTTGGCTTCATTTTTGCCTTTTTTGTTTTTTAAAATCTTCCTAGCTTTTTAAAGTTCACCTTAAATGATTCATCTTTTTCTCCCCCAGTTGCTGGAAATGGGTCTTCTCTAATTTCTTTTCTTGCCCTGGCCAATTTTGCTGCTTTAGAGTTCTCTTTCATCTATACTTCCCCACCCTTGAACAAAATGGTTAACAGTGTTAAGTCAGAGGTTTGCTTAGGCATGATTTTCCACAGTAGTCATGGTTTACTGGTATACTCTTAATCAAAGTCCATATTTTAACTTTCCTGCTGACTTCATTAATATCCCATTATCTATCTAATTGTTTAGCAACAACTCATCATGTTATCAGCTTGAATGACAGTCATTTCCTMGTTTGTCATAAGTTTTTTATGTTGAGACTCTCAGTTTTCAGTCTGCCATTTTTCTACATTTGATTTGCCACTTATAAAAACACTGTCGGGGTGAAGTTGTTTCTTTGGTAGACAAATAGCAGAACATTACAGTATAAGAACTGATGTACCTCATCAAAAGTCAATTGAGCCAAATTTACCAATCTTGATAATGCATAGCAAAAGTTCTTTAAGAATAACAGAAGCATATGCAATTAATTCAGTGATCTTTCCCAAGGTATCAAGCCTGCTTTTGACAGTCAGCTTATGGACTTCCTGAGCCAGAGGTTCCACCTAGTAGGCAAGTGTGCTCTCACAAGAATTTGTCTGATCCCTTTTTGAACACATGTAAGCTTTTGGCTTCCAGAATATCCTGTGGCAATGAGTTCCACTATGCATGAATGTGTTGTGTGAAAACAACACGTTGTGGGAAAAATTCCTTTTTTGTCTGTATTTTAAACCCAGTCACTTAATTGGGTATGGTCTCATTTCCAAATTGCTACAAATATTGAATTATAGTTCCATGTTTTACTTCCCTTCACCATATATGACATTTGAACTTCTTCTATGAGCCCCAGCTCCTTTTTAAATGCAAAACCTCATCTATTTAATCTTCCTTTACCTGGGAGGAGCTGAATAACCATTTCCAAAAAGCATTCAGGAACACCTCAGGCGAATCCACAGAGTATTTGATTTGGGGACCAATGTTCAGGTTCCAAACACCACCTCTCAGCTGCAAGACGTAGTGGTGCTCTGCATCACTCTCCAGCCACCTGTGTGGCTAACTTTTAGACTTCTTACAAGCCCTTTAAAGTCTCAAAAGAGTGGGGTTGCTTTTCAGCTTACTGTGTCAGAGGAGACTCGCAGCTCTATGCTGCGAATCAGAACTTTTAGCAAAAAATTGTAAAGGGAGAGCACAGCACAACATGATAAGGTCCTTCAGATCCTGCACATCTGGAGCTGAACTGAACTTTTGGGACCTGCAAGTAAGCAGCAGAGCAAGCACTTACATAGTACTCAGCCATCTCTCTATTGCCACATTGCTTAAGAAAAACGTGTAATTACTCCAGCAMGCAGTTTTACATGATATGTAGGCAGACTGTCTGTGCTACACTTTAACAGCCTCTAGCTATAAATAACATTATTAGGAAAGCACATTGCCTTAGAAGGAGAGAACAGAGATAATCACCTTTCTGACTGTCTAGAAACATATTTAGATTTCATGTTTAAAGATTAAAAATAGACTCAACAAATGCATTCAGTTTTTGAGATTGGGTTAAGCTTCTTACCCAAATGATACAATTGACTCAATAATGCCAAGAGTTTATTAGAAGTTTTAAAACCCATTAAAATACTGGGTATTAAATGACTAATAAAATAGTCAAAAATCTGAAACCTTAAAAGGCTCTATAATTAAAAAGTGAAAATTAGGGTCATGACACATTTGCTCCAGGAGCTCAAGCACAGGTGGCTGACACAGCTGCTCCCCAGCTGTGTACATGTACTACCCTCTCAATGGATACCGCTGCCCTGAACCTCAGACAGCTGAACCACCACAGATTTCAGCCTGGGTTTCCATCCAATATTGGGAATGGTTCACGTAAAACGTCAGCCAGCGAATTCTGTCTCACTTTGAGGGGTACATTCTGCATGAGTCCATGCGACATCAGGGCTAAAGCCTTGTCCCTGCTACGTCCTAGGATCAGATGGTGGGGCTACTTGGCATGTGCTGCACTGTCCTTTTCCTGACACAAAATAGAAAATCAGTGGCTGCAGCTTAAGACTGACACCTTTCTTGCTCTCATACCTTTGATTCTTCCTTCTACACATGGTGGTAAGAAAAGCCCTGAGCCCTGTGGCTCTGCTTTTGCTTTTGATCCACTGAGCCCATTCACCCTGTTCAAACATGATTGGCCCATGGACATGCTGGCCTGCTGAAAAGGCCGAGTGTTCTTCCTGGCAGAGCCCAACCTGGAAAGCCTGACAGTCATTTGGTCAGCAAGCATCTCCTCAGCAATCTGTGTAACCACACAGTATGCAGCGCCGTATGGATAGCCACTTCAGCATACCTTCTGACCCAAGAAAGTGGATATAGCCTTCAGGTAAGCTAAATGAGCAAATATTCACTGAATCCTGATTAACCCAGCCACTCTTCCCTCTTGCAGTGTGTGAATGTTGATGCCACAGCTTTCATGAGTATTGTTAGGATGCACAGAAAGGTCTGCACGAGGAGCCTGTGGCGTATGCCATTGGGACCATTACAGGCCCTTTACCTTGTTTCTTTCAGTTTGGTCCATCAAAGGTCCATGTAGCCTCAGAAACAGCAGCATTGCTTCAAAGCCTGCCAGCCTGACCTGTGACCAGCTGTAACCAGCAGCAGGTGGTCAGGTGGAATTTGGCCAAGCAGATATGCATATCTCTGTGGAAAAAAGTAATTGGCCAGAGTTATTGAACTAGTGAACTACCTATCAAACTAGGTCAACTAGGCTGGACTTCCACTTTCTCTTTGTAGAAATGCAAAATAAACAAATGCACACACTGAACCACACCACCTTAGGAAATAACAAGCCAAGGACATAGCTGGCCTCCAGCCCATACAGGATATTCATTCACACAGGATACCTGTATTGAACACTCCTTGCTATAAAATTTGTTTTGGTTGTTTTCTTGACAGAAGAGTAATCCCACACCCAGGCACTCCCCATATGTTCTCAGCAAAGTTGTAAAACAAGCTCTCTGAGTCAGGAGTTACACATTGAGGGTAAATACACCTGATAATGACAAACAGCCTCAGCAGAGAAATACGTTCTACAAGGCTATCTGGTGTGGGACTTCATTGGCATGCATGCTCTTGTGTGAGTGCCAAATCCAGGTGAGATCTCCCATGTGCGATAAATTACTTTTGTAGTTTATAAGGAGTCYAAACAAGGTAAAACAATCTTTCTTTCTATCTTCATCATTTGATTCATCTAAAATCAAATATTTGCACTCTCTGTTGATTATCACACACTTGCCTCTGCAAGTTCACCTAGCCAGAACAACAGATTCTTGATCTTCATGCTTTTCCAAACTTTACAGTAGCTGACCTATTATGGTTCTTTATTTCAATTATTTCAAGGAGAGAATGACCACAAATAGAGATGTGTCTAAACATRGAAACCCTGAAGACATAAAACACCACCTTTATGTTAATCACTATTTCACATGTATACAATATTAACTGAGTAGCTGAGAATACAAGTGACATACAATTTAAAAACAAACAGCTTCATTATAAGCTGGGCAGTAAACAGCCAGCTGGCTTCTAAAGCACATTCTACTTCCTGCTCCTTTCCACATACGTAATGTTTATTTTAAATTTCTGTGGGCTTATGCAAACTGGACAGCTCTACAAACTTCTGATTAGATTGTTTAACTTTCTGATGAATGAGCGGTACAAATCTCTCTTTGTGACAAAACCCAGAAGTTAAATGTATTGCAGACTCCTGCCAAAGAGATTTGGCTCCTTAATTCGAACTGTAGCAGCTCAAGGTCCTGGTGTGATGGTGAGGAAAGAATCATCATCCTTGCTTACACACAACGTTCAGCCAGTGGATAACACTTGATATGTTGAATTTTTGCTCATTTGATTCTCAAAACATTCACTTTGAGATTGCTAAAAAAGGAAATTAGAAGTTTCATAATAAGACCTTTCTTTAGTTAAACCAATTTCTCCCCAGATGATGAGATCACTTTGATCAAACACWGTACCTCTAAAACAAGGTGGGTTACACAGTCTTTTAGCATGAGCATTTCTTAATAGTATTTTTAAAATTAGTTTTAGTCGCTATTCATTCCCATGAATATTTCTGATCTAATCTCCTTTCTCACTTGGGGCATGACCCATCACTCAGCAAAATAGGTGGGGACATTTACATTAATTTCAGCGGGAACTAAAGTGATCCCTAAAGATCAATTAGCAGATCATTGTTTAGTTACGTGTGAAGCTCTGCTAGGGATGGATTTTACAACTATTTTGTTGGAGCCATCCAGAAACGGGAGATTTGTTTCCTGTAATTCACAGCCCCATTGGGTAATACAGTAGAATGCATTATGAGTGCTAATGTGAGCACCAATATCTAGACAAATATCTCGTTTATTCAATGCCATCAGGGCTCTTGAAGAGAACACCTCATAAATTCTTAATGATAAGTACCTAAAATAAGTGTCACTGAGACACAGTGGATCAAAGCAGAAAGCAAACACGGTATCATATTCTGAGATCTTTAGAGCAGAGTTTAATTATTACACCTGAAGACAGTACTGTCCTTCTTTTTGAAAGAAATACTTTTCTAAAGGTGACATTTACATAGATCATAAAATAAAGTCACCCAAAGAGAATAGATGTGGGGAAGCCAATGTGGGGAAAAGGTTGCCTCACTCTTTTGAACTGCCTCCCAGCTTAGGGAGTTAAACAGATTCCAACCTCTAGATAATCCACCTTTGTCTAGAACCAGATACCAACACTTCTCATGGTTTGCATTGAATCAGCAATAGTATCTAAACAGTATTTTGAAGAAATATTAGTTATATATGTGGGGAAAAATTAAGAAATCAAGCAAAGCGCAACATGTGTTTACCATGCCAGTCTATTCAGATATCTTTACTTGATAACTGTCTTTCAGGATGAATGAAAGGTGGGTAAATCATTGGGGGAGTGTCACTGGGAAATTATTAATTCAACAAAGAGATAATGGGTAGTGTTGAAAGGGGAACTTCTGGCTAGAGGAAGACTAACAAAGGAGTTTGTAAAAGATCAGTCAGGCCCTTCTAATAGGGCCTATCTTCTTCAATACTGTCATCAGAGAATTTGGCACAGAAAAAGAAATGAGCTATTGAAAGCTAGTGTCAGTTCTTATTTGAATGTATTTGTCATTACTGTGAGGGAACAGGCTATTTTAAAGGAAGAACTGGACAACTTTGAGGGCTTAAGTATCAGAAATGGCATAAAATGCAACATTGTTATTGCAAAGCCTTTCAACAACTAATGAGATTTTTTTCTTAAACACTACTTGGAAATAAATGAGAAATAACTGAGAGCACCAGTTGCTCACAGGATGATTATGATCCATCCGTGTGATCTGACTGTCAAGAAGGCAAGCACAATCCCCATAAATATTTTTTCCAGGAGAGGTAAGAAACAATTAATGTCACTGTACTTTCAAAACCTCCTCTGTATATAGTTCTGATTGCTTGTGTTCCAGAAAGATGAATGCAAGCCGAAAGAAATATAGTGAACAAAGAAATGACAAGCAATAGAAAGCACTTAACTTTTTGAACAAAACCAGAACTGTGAGGTGACGTTTGCTGCACCTCAGGGGTCAAACAGAGGAAAGAGAGAAAAGTAGTAGAGGTAGATGATGTTGGGATGATTAAGGCCAACTATAAACTGGCCATTGATGAATATAGCCTAGAAATTAGGAAAAAATTGGTAACCATCATAATGTAATGACCTGGAACAGCTTTTTTCCTACAAGTGTGGAGCCATACTTCTGCAGTGGAGCTTCAAGAGTTTGTAAACAAGGGAATATAATGTGGCCACCTGAGGTAGCAGAGATTTGCACTTCCCTGCTAAAATTTTATATACATTGATTTCAGTCTCCACTTGACTTAAAATCTCCTAGGGTGATTTTGGTGAGTAGTTAGGTGAATCTGGGTCATGTATGGGCCCAGCTGTAGTTTTGCCACCAACCCTTGAGGCTGATGACTGGCTACAGCAAATTCAAGAACAGATTAGCAATCAGATTGTGAGCCAGAGGCCGGATGGACGTAATCTTTGCCAGCATATTCTCATTTGCTGCAGGACCACACAGTATGAACTGCGTTGAAGAGATGGAGCAAATTCTTTTTTCATTCCCTTCCCCTTTGCCGCATATTTACCTTCATAAATGTAGCTCACTACATTGATACACAAGTATTGTCAAAGGAGAGAAACAGGGTAATTCATACTCTTGACTTATTCCTGCTAACAGATGAACCTAAGATTATTTTCTGTGAATATTAAAAAAGCTTTGCGAAGGTAGAAACTGTAGTGACAATGGTGTTTTCCCAATAAACCCTCCTTGATATCGCCAATACTTCTGTTCAGATCTTTAGTCTTGCTAGGCATCTGTGTGGTTTAATTGTAAAAGCAAGAACTCTCACAGGTTGTTGAAAGGATTCAGATACCAGCAGTAGTTTTTGTACAGCTTACATTAATTAGCAGTCTTCTCTTTTTCTGACCATTATGTCATGGGCCATTCATGGTGTTGTGTGAAGTATTGTTACCTTTGTTTTAGACACAGACTATATGACTTACGGAGAAAAAAAAAGTATAGAAATACTGTGAAGAGATCATAAGTAAGATCTTCCAAGTCCTGGAGTAGCATTTCAGCCACTGAATAAACCTTCACTTTCACCCTAGAAAACTTCAGCTGAGGCTACCAGGGGTTCCTGCATGTAAAATGCCAATGGGATTCATGCCTGGAATAGAAAGTACACAGTGAAGCCACATACATTTCTCGCCTGTGCAGCTGAAATGACAAACAAAAGGCCATCAATACTTCCTAAGACGTAGAAGAGATGAGGCTACAGAAGGACTCTTGGCACTGGAGCCTGTTAATTTTGGCTCTCTGAATAAAGGCTTGTGCTGTCCTATAAAAAAAGGCATTCTGTTTCTGTTGTAAAAGGGGCCGTGTAAGAAAGGACCCGGGCAAATAGACAAGAGAGCTTAAAGAAGGAAACCTCTGAGGCACTATGTGTTTCAGATCTTTATCAATGATTTAACTTGTCCGTGGCAAGGAGCTGTTGTTTATAGACCTCATGTTCCTCTCTGATGAGTGATTTGGACTGCATTGGTTTATAGAGTGAATGGTCTGACTATGTTTTTGAGTTATCTGCTTTGCCTACTTGCCCCGTAGAAATCACCAATAAGTTTTTACAGTGAGATATTTTCTGTGGCTTCTTAAGTTTTGTCTTAAGTCCACCGTTCAGGCTTAAGCACCTATTAGAAATATGAGATAAAGTTATACTCATGCTCATTTTAGGGACATGCGTCTGTAAGATGCCTGAATGTCCAGGACCAGCTAGAGTTACACACCTCTGACAGGGAATCTAAGCAGCCCACTTACTGAGCCAGCCATTTAAAGTTAATCAGTAAGAAACAACAAAATGAGTGTTGTATTTGAAATCACCTTTTCTTTGAGCTGTGCCTGAGAAACAAAATCCTTGCAATATCCTTGACGTTCAAATCTCCAGATTCTCACCTGTGGATAGG
Source organism: Amblyornis subalaris (assembly GCA_018881555.1). Taxonomy (NCBI): domain Eukaryota; kingdom Metazoa; phylum Chordata; class Aves; order Passeriformes; family Ptilonorhynchidae; genus Amblyornis; species Amblyornis subalaris. Next base: position 15,475,530 of record JACAXG010000009.1, on the reverse strand, counting down.
GTGAATACACACTTTTTCCTTATGTGTAGAAGAAAATAATCTTTTCTATTACTGACTAGTGGTTCTAGTGCCTTTTTTTTTTTTTTTTTCTGCCTGCAGGAGATTAGAACCATATCTCCCCTACCAAGTGGGATTACATAAATAAGCATGTTATCAATTAGGCTGGAGGTGAGGAGACTCTTCTCCACCTCTGATAACTATGAAGCAAAGAAGTAAAGACTGGTGAGAAAGGGAAGGAATGGCTCCAAGGTCCTAGTAGTCAGCCTGTCCCTTATAGGAGAGCTCTGCAAAGTAACCATTACAAAGTCATTGCAGTCCCGGTCCCTTGTGGGACAGTGGCATCACTGACAGAACAGATGGGTCTTCTTGTGAGCAGGGTTTGAAGTCTCTAATGCTGAGAAGGGCTCCAGATCTTCTAGACAGGAAATATAAGCCATTACGGAAAAGCTGGACTCCTAAATCTCTAGGTTATCAAAAGAAAGTGGCCAACACTTCTTTTCTGAGAACCTTTATGGTCCCAGAGTATATCAGGGAGCATAAGAGTCTCACAAGGAACTTGGGTGGTGGAACACCTACTGCTGGTCTCAGATGAGACCTGCAAGACCATTTTCTCAAATGAGACATCTGTGAAAAAGCACAAGCACATAATTCTAGCCACCAGGAAAATTTCAGGTTAAAGAGGTAAGCACATACTGACATTAGCATTTTTTCTACCGACAGAATTTTCTATCATGGTTTCAAGTAAAGCTCCTCAGAGAAACTTTGTTCCTTCTTTGGGATTAAAATCCTCTGTAGCATAAAGACTTTGGTCCAGGCACATACATTAGCTGTAATGTCCAAAATCAAAAAATGAGCATAGATTGTCARCTTTGTCCACAGAGAAATACTCATCAAAAATGCAAACACAAAAGGTCTCTGGAGTCTGTTCTTCTGGATAAGCACTGTGTCAGATTTTGGACCCTGCTGACTTCAGAGGCATGTAACTGATACCAAATCTTCACCACATGCATCTAAATGGCTTTGCTTTATAGGCATTATCATCAGTTAACGCACCTCAGCTGACTTAAGTATTGAAAGTGTAAGTTGAGCTAAAGTGGTAAATAATGTGTAACACTTCATTATTACATACACAAAAAGCCTCTTTCTTGGCTAACTGTTTGAACTGTGCCCATTGATACTGGGGATGTCATGGTATCTGTGTTGCCTGGACTCTGCAGTGACRTTCACTGTGAGTACACAAGCCTGATAGGAAACCATAAAGAAATCATAAAGAGGAACTTCCATTTCCCCCTGGTCACACCACATTTTTGAGACAAACTGGCAGAAACCAGCTTTGAGGAGCAGCTTTGCCCTGCTTGGCAGCTGTGTTATCTGTGTCAACTGCCAGCAGAGACCCAAGGTGATCTCACCATCGCCATCTCTATAGCCTCATTTCCTGAGGAACTTGAGCTTCTCTAGTCATTCTGTCTTCCCATTTGTATTGCAGTTTGCCTGTTGTTTGTCTCCTACTCCAGTAGCTTTTAAATCTGACAACGGCTCACAATCACATTGGGCAAAAAAGGAGAATTTCCAATGAGATATGAGTTCCCACGAGCCTTGTGAAAGCCAACAGGTGRGTAGAGGAAAGCAACTAATGCAAATTAGAGAAAGGAGAGCCAGAGAGAAGTTTCAGTATGAGAGCCACAAGACCTTCTGGCTGGACAATCACCTTGCATGTGTCTGCTTTCTGATCAGCATGAAGATGGATCAAAGCATCTGCAGCACTGTGCTACCTCAGCCCATAATTAAGGGACAGGGAGGTGAACTGAGGTGAAGAAAAAATAGGGAAATGGAGGAAATGGATTAACATGAGGATGTGTAGCAGACATGAGGGGACTGGGGAAGTCTTACAGACTTTTGAGAGAAGCTGTGATTATCTTGGGAAGGTCAGCTGAAAATCCTTAGGAAGTTGGGCTTCCTTGTTCTGGTTCTCATGAAACAGGATATGGGACATATTTAGAACTGAACCAGCTCAAAGTACAGTGGCAAAAATGCAGACCTTCAGATGGTACAGCCAAACTATAATTTCATTACTATCTTCATTCCAGATTAGGCCAAATTTGACACCAGATGTAGCTGCGCCTGTAAAGTAACCATATTCGCAGTGAAAGGGACATGCAGCTAAGCTTTCAACAAAGGCCCTTGCTAAGTGGCTCCACTGCTGAACACTGAGTATCTGAGCTTAAACTCAGGAAATATTGGCTGCATCAAGTACTGAATGTGGGTTATTTTCAAGCATAAATTATACCCTTGCCACAGTTGAAACAGGCTCCCTCAAAGATCAACAGATGTCTCCAGAGTCACCTATTTCAGCTCCGTGTTTGCTGCCAGCATCTGATCCTGTCATCATTCATGCTGCAAATGCGCTCACTCACTCCCCAGCTCCCTTCTGAAGCAAAATGACTAGTTTCTTGGAGAGGAAGCCTGGACACGGTTAACAGAATAGCTTGCTCCAGGCTCCACTCCAGACAGATCAAATGGACTCGGACTGCAGCAAGTTTAACTCCCTCAGTCCATGATAGTTGTCTGATGTTACTCCAATAGGCCTCATGTCCTCAAATTCCCTGCACACTGTCATGGCACAGCACAAGCGGACAACACATGCTCTGAATTAGTAAATCACAACTGCTTAATAATTAGCTCTCAGTGCAATATGGGGCCAGAGAAACCTGGGCCAAATACTACCCCAAATCTRGCCATGATGACCTAAAGAGAGTAGTTACTCCTGAATAACGTGGACAGGAGCTGTCTTGCACCACTTGGTCTGGRTCAGAGATTAGCCTCGGGGCAGCTGCTCTGGTAGCACAGTCATGGCCCTTGAGAAGCCGGGGCAGAGGCCAGAGCTCTCGACAGAAGGACTTTGCTTCCAGGCTTACAGCTGGAATTTGAGCTATTCACACTGATAGGTGCCACCCCTCACCATCAGCTCTCACCCAGGAGATTCGGGTGGCCCCTCCAGCCTTTCTCCTCAGAGGGCAGTTAAAATATTCTCTCAAAATAGATAATGAAGTAATAATTTTATTTTCCTAGTTGCTTAAGGAGAGTGTTAGAAGAGTTAATCCAGGGATCAAAGGTCTTTGTTAGCAGAGAGTGTTTTGAATCCCATGTGTGCCGGTCACAGAAATAACACTGAAAGTGTACAGACCTGAAAACGACAGCCAGCATGGAAATCAAATCTGCCACTACCTTGTAATGGCATTTAGTGTCTTTTAAATATTTAGGTCAAGTTTGATTTTGCTGGTTTATGTAGTCTGTTGTGGGATTTAGCCAGCTGCTGAATCTTTTCATGCAAGTAAAACTTTCCAAAAGGGCCTTAAACTTTAGTGACAGAATACGGTTATTTGTATGTCAACTGCAGCTTCTATTTATAGGATGATGAAAATATCCCCCAATCAGTAACTCTCTAAGAGACAGGCATTTCATAAAAATAGATTATAGAAAACAAACAAAGATGCAGGCATGTTTTAGGTTAATCAAAACACTGATATTCCAAACTCTTCTCATAACCCATATATTTCAGACATCGGTAAATTCAGATAGTAAAACCATTCAGACACAAACACAYCAACTTTACATAGGATAAGGAATTTGGCTATTCAGGGAAAAAGGATATTAATATATCCTACAGTGAATGACCACAAAAATAAGTGAAGGTTTTCAATAACTCAAAATTAAATTAACTGTTTTTTGTGATACCCAGTAGAGCTTGCATGAAGGCACTTACCAGAGGTGAATGTGCTTTTAAAGGGTGTTGATTTAAGACCCGATTTGTTTGAAGATTGACTTGAAAGAATTTCAAAGGATGTAGCTTAATTAAAAATATTCCAAACTTTGCATTCCTTGCAAAACCTTTTGACCTCTCACGACATTTAATGCTTGAAGGTGAGGAGTTGACTGACTGCTTCTCACTTCACTAAAGGCACTCCGGATCCTTCCCCCCTTGCCACAACCATCATTAATTGTTGATAGGTGCTCATTACACCGACCTAAAGCCGGTACCCAGAGAAGCGGCAGATCAGGGAGCGGCAGGCACCCAGCTGCAGCACCGCGGGTACTTTTCCTGGCTGTGCCTCAAACACGGCTCATCCCGTCAAAAAGGCCCAAGAACGCAGTGCGCACATGAAGGTCTGCACATTGCAGCCGTTGCGAAGTCTGGCATTCCCACCGACAGAAGAAGCGAACGGAGCGATCCACGGCAGGCCAGCRAGGAGGCGTTAGAGGGACTGCTCCGACCCCCGCCGCCTCCCGTGACGAATGGCCTGCTGTCACCCGCCCGAGGGGGCCTCTCGCCATGCAGGCTGTTTGCATTCAGTCAACACTTTGCTTTTATAGGCCTGTGGAGCCAAAGATTGCTAGACTTTTGAACCCCAGGCTAACTTCTGTCTGGCTACAGCCTCATTTTCTGGAGCCAAAATCTTTTTTAACAACTACACAATAACAAGTAATTAGGGTAAAGTCTGCTAATCTTCTCCTTTGGGCCTGGAGGTTGTGTATTCAGAACCCATTGAAGGTAGAATTACTGCCATCAAAGCCGGAGGTTACTTTGTGAAAGGGGTTGAACTCTAGGTCAAGGAAATGTTAACTGGACAAAGAGAGATCAGGGCAGATAGTGTTAAAATTAAAAGTGTCCTACTGAGATAATGCAGAATTGACTGCTTTTGCTCTGGAAGCTGGCTGAATGAAAGACATGAAGGGAATGCTAGAGCGGTTCTTTCAAAAGGTGAAAACACAGCAAATAAAGGATTTATTGACTTTCTTTCGTTGGGGAATTTATTTTTAGTCTCTTCATTCAGTAAGACAAGCTAAAATATCTTATTTTTTTATGTCACATTGCATTTGGGCCACCCTGTTTCCTAAAGCTGTTTGATTTACTAAATTGAATAAGTTATTTCTTAAATATCTTCTCTCTCTCCTCCAAAAGCCCCCGCACAAATATTCTTTAGAAATTGAGAGGTTTCTGCTCTTTACTGAAGAGTTCTGGGGACAAATGGAACTCACTGGGTGCCAGGAAGGATAAACAAGCACAGACTCACACGTATGTGGAGGAAACATGCTTCAGAAGAGAATGGTGTCCATGCAGCACCTTGGATATGGCATGAGGGTGGGTTTGGTGCCTCTGGTACTTGCATATAGGATAGGTCAGGGAGAAATTCCAATTTTTCAAGAGATTAGAGACCAACCACTGAAAATCTTCAAACATTCAAAGCAAAATCACGGATTTTGCCTGGAAAGTCGTCACAGAGCAGGACAGCCCTCATTCCACCACATGGAGTCACTCCAAAATTAATTCCACTCACTGCTGTCAAGGATAACAAATACCCCGCTATCCCCTCGCCAGTATCAAAGCCAACACCTCCGACAGGATCAGCAGCACTTTCTTCTCTCCTGTTGCTGTGAGCAGGCCTTTGCCTGCTGCTGCCAGTGGATTTTAAATCCATATGTGGGAGTGGAAGAGCAGAAATGTTGAGGACAGCTATTTCTCATGCCAGGTTCCACTGGGGTCTGCCACAGCACCCCAGCCACCTCCCCAACTTTTGGGAAATGGATGGAAATACTTCAGCTGACACAGGAAAGGGGTATCTTTGGAAACGTGATGGCAATTAGCACAGCAGTGGAATTACCTCACAGTTCAGTTCTCAGGGCAAGATGTATTTAATGGGGCTGCAATTGCCAGCTGGATTAAGCCAAGCACAGTAAAGTGGATACAGCTTTTGCCTCCAAGCTGAGCTATCAGAAGAATCCTCTTGTGGGACTTCTTCGAACCTGAAGACTCCCAGAGTAGCTGGTACAGGTACCATCATGAGAAGAAAAAGTGTTTTGTAGAAGACCAATGGTAGCAAAAACAATCCTCAGCTCTGAGGTGCGACACTACAATGCATGGGGAAAGACATCTCCAGCCCCATATCTTCCTCCCAAGTAGGTGGTATCCTAGAGCTCTCCCCTGAGCTGTGGGCAGAAGGAGAGTTTCCAGCCTCTCAAGGAAAAAGGCAGTAGCCAGTGTTTTCAGTTCCCATTTTGTTGGCATTTTCTCAGGGGTTTTAGGAACCCCAGATTACCATTACCTTCATGAAAATATAAACTTTCTCCATACATGAGCTATATGAAACAGGCTCATCAATAATAGCTTTCTTTCATGATGGGTAGGTTTTGTATATATTTTTCTTTAATTCTATCACAACAAAACAAATTAGTGGTAATGACTAATCTTGGCAAAAGATTTTTTTTTCTCTTGAAGCATTCTTCTGATATGGAGACAGAAAATGACAAGTGCATTTTCGTGTTAATTATGGCCATGTGAATTACCCCATATAGATGGCACAACATCAATGCTAAAATGGACCAAAGTGAAGCCTGACTTCTTTTTCTGAAACTTAGCACAGGAGCAGTGTCCATGGTACAAGAGGCATTGGGATATATTTCTTCGAGGTTCAGGTTAGAAATAACCATTCTCTGCTGCACTAGCAACAACACCAAAACTAGTTAACTTTCACCTGGTTTAAATGCTTGCCAGATTAAACTAACCAGTGTAACTGCACCATGAATCAATCCTGTATTTGTGTGAATATAACAAATTGGTCTTTAGTCAAATATTTCTCAGACTAAAATGCAAGCCTGTCTCCTAATTCAAATACCTCCATCCATACTCTTTTCTGTTTCAACAGTGCAAAATGGAATTTTGTGGCTACTATTGAAAACTGCCCATCAAAGTACCGCACAATAGCACTTTGATTAGGACAGGTTTTTGTTTTAGAACATGAGTTATAAGAACATTGTGGCTGTTACACAAAAGTCTGTTCAAAATGGGAAGAAAAAGTAGACAGAAAATGATGCTTCAGAATAAAAAACTGGCCACCTTCTGTGAGGAACTTGCAGCTTCACACATGGACGTTGCCCTGTAGGACAACTGGCAAGCCGGTTTGGGGATCTTGCAGGCTTGTTTCCTTTAGGAAAGAAATCAAGTGTGTGAGTCTGGTGTGCARTCTGGTACCATCCCCTTTTAACCCTAAAAGATTTTTTCCATGAACCCAACAGAAGCAGACATTAGGAAGCACTTTCCTTGCCCTGACACCCCGCAGCCTGTCTTTCCGATTAACTCTATGCACGGATACTGGGACTATAGTTGGATTTTACAGCTAAGACAATTGCAGCTCGAGCTAATGCTAAAAGATTCAGTTCTTCTGTCCTTCTATTGCCATTAATTGAATCCTCCTATTCCTAACATTGAACTGTCTGATGCTTTTCTGACCTCAGGGTGTGCTACATCAGGGTAAGATCACCAGAACAAATATTGATAAGTTTTGCAGAGCTTTCCAGACAAGCAAGTGCTTATCATAGCAAAGGAAGAAACAAGAGCACATAAATGAAAACAAAGAAGGAGAAAGGGAATAGACTGTCTCTTCAGAGGCAGCTGGTCATCTGATTGCCTGGCCTAGCATCAGACTCCACACTGCACCCTATCTGCTCCATCTTAATGTGATGGCCATGACTGTTCCTCTTATAAGCTGAAGATTTTTTTCTTTTCTGTGCAAACAACAGCTTGCCCACATATTCTTGTTTTTGCATGCACAGACTAAGTATTCTAGTACTGCTCAAGCTTTGTCATGCACTCCTTGCCTTGGGCCATAACCCTCGTCTGCTTCCTATTCCATCACTGTATAAAAGAGCTTTTATTAAACTCTGTGGTACTGAGCCCAAAAGAAGCAAACCCACTGTCTTTATCCAGGTCCATGATTATCAACAGATTAAAGATTTGCCTGACAAAAATTGAGACTTCTAGGCAGACACCCAAGATACAAAAACAGCTAGAAACTTCTTCAGAGAATGAATCAATCTTCATCTGTACTTTAGGTAGAAGGCATAAGGAACAGAATCATCTGACATTCACTTTGGAATAACACAGATTAATTTCTATGTTTCTTGACTAACAGAAACTCACATTTACAGGAATACATTAGAAAGTCTATTTTTCTTTTTTTTTCCCTAAAGTAATGGCACTCACACGCACCACTCCTGGGCCTGATTCATCACTGCATTACTTCAGCTTTATTTCAAGGACTCCATTTATAGTGCAGCAACAACATGAACGATGAGTCCTGTCTGTGATGATCTCAAAACCAAAAGAGTAGGATGGTCTTTTAAGTGGCTCATGACATAGGACTCAGTTGCCGAAGTTCCCTGTTTGATTCTCCTCTGCTGGACCAACTCCCTAGGGTGTGAGGGTTCTGCACCTCCCAAAAAAGCTGCTTCTTCCTCCCTTATGCTGAGCAGCCAGAACAAAAGAGAATTTAGCTCCTCAGTTAATTCAGAAATTTCTAGTAATATGAGAAATTGCCCTGCCCAAGAATTCCTAGCTTCTTCAATCATTAGTTGATATTATCAATTATTAGGCAGCCAGCAGCATGCAGTGTGTTTTCACAGCCAATGCCCCAGCATCTGATTTTGCCAATAGTTAAGCATTTGAATAACTTTATTGACAAGGATTAGCTCACTAAACTCTGCAGTGAGACTCAGCAATCCAAGGATGTAGAACAGTAATTATGGAATATAGCAACATGCACATCATTTAAGTTTGGCTATAGAGTCACGTATAAGTCACACTGTACCTGGCTATGCAGGACTTAGGGAAAAACAAAATTTTCTTTTGACCTCAGATAATTATTATGTTYATTATTAACATCACAATAACATCCCATAGCTGTAACCAGCTATTAGCCAAGGTACTGTGTAAAGATACCAGATGATTAAATCCCTGTCAAAGGAAGCTAACATACACTTTGAAACCCAAACAAAAAAAAAAGAAAAGAGAAATCTCTTAATTTTATTTCACCATAATTGGCAGAGTCTTTAAAAACCTTAATACTGTAATAGCAAAAAGTGCTTGAGTGTGATCTCTGCTACTCTTTTGTAAAGCCATAGGAATGTCGTTCATTTAGACCTCAACAGAGATGTTAAAATATGTATTTCTGGCATGAAGTAAACAAGTACTTTGAGTCCTATGGAAGAACTTATACACCTGGCTGCCACTTGAGACACTTCAACATGTACAAAATTTAACTGATGATGAACCCCAGAAAACAACTACATTTTCTCATCTCTTGCCTTTCCAGCAACATCACCAAGATGTTCTGCTTTCTGTCAGTTGACGTATGTTTTCTTCTCTGCCTAGCACCAAAATTGTTCTTAGATGACTGGCCTCATTAATATTTTTTCCAGGGAAAACAGGGATGTAAAGAGTATTTATACTGCACAATGCAGTGATGCTTGAGGCAGCTATGATTGCTACTGCTCAGGTATAGAAGTACAGTAGAGCTCTCTAATCAAATTTGCCAATTTTGGGGCAGAATCCTTTACTCACTGACAGTATCACAAATCCTCTCCCTCCTCAGACTGTGCTGTGCTGTCCCTGCTTGGCAGAGCTGGCAGATCAACACCAAGAGCCAGCTTGGCTAAATTTTATCGCTGCTAAACTTATATAAAGAAAGTTGCTCATAAAGATGCAGTTGCTTGGCGTGTTCAAATCACCATCTTCCAAAAGCTCAAATCTTGGGCAAAAGGAGCTATTCAGGGGAGCAGCGTCAGGCACATTCTCGGCACACCCTGCCAGATTTCAAGTTCCTTCCTCCAGGCACAGAATGGTGAGGATGTTCAAGGAAACAGTAACAGATTTTGTTACATAGACAAAAAACAGGGGATTTTCTTCAGGAAAAAAAGGGCCACATCTTGTAGGATGACATATTCAGAGGGATATTAATTTCTTTTCATCTTTTTAGACCAGCCCTAGGCATTTATATTCAAGTCCAAACAAAGTCTAGCAAAGCTGYAAACAGTAGCCTGCAAAATTTCACTTAAATCAAAAAACCTGAGTGAGGGATTGTAAAGGTGTGTGAAAGCCTAGTTTGTTGTTCCTGCTTTGTATTCAAGAAATCAGACACATTTTGTCTTTCTTTATAACAAAAACATCCTGTACAGAATCCAAATGTTACTTAATTACTAATACTTAAATGGAATATCAGCTCAGTGCTGGGCTGAATTTCAGCCTAGATGAGATGTGCTGTGCTACATTTCTTCACAAAGAGCCAGGTTGGCCCAGAAACCCCTCAAACAAACAAATTTGGTAGAAATACTGACACAGAAAATGCAATTTAGACCACTGATAACACAGGAATTCCTAATCAATCAAGCAGTAGCTCAAGCCTCACTGATAATGATGKTTTTTTATGTTTGTATGTCCCCAGGACACTAGAATTCTCTTTTTTTATCAATAAGGAAAAAAGTTCTCTCTCACTGTATTGAGACACTTTGACTTTCTAGCTCTATATCTAGTTCAGAATACTATAACATTACTGTATGCAAGAAAAAAAGGAACTAAAAACCCCACTTATGCCCATAATGGTCTCCATACAGAGGCAGATAATGTCTTCAAGGGGTTCAAGAGTGTTACAACCACCAGTCTATGGCAGAGCCTAACTGGCAGTCTCTACTGTTATACTGATTTATATCATTTGGGTGTCCAATGCATCTACTGAACAACCAATGTGTTTTCACAAATACTAAATACTAATGCTTCCAGTCTGATAGGACTCCATTTCCCAGCAAAGGCAAAAATTGCTGCCTTCGAACTTATAAAGAATTTTTGCTTTGACTAAACTGAGTGTCAGCCAGCAACATTTTTCAGATGGCTTCACTTGCAGATGGGAATTTATTTCCTACAGAGTTGAGGTCAGCAAGAAAAAAAGGATAAAAAAATAGGCTTCCATAATGCCCCAAAACATGGTTTTAACAGAAAAACAGAAAAGCTAATTGAAATAAAAGTCTGGGAGTTAAGCAAGGACATTGCCCATTTGGGAAGGCGAAAGATCTTGGTAGCAGGACTTTGCAAAACACTTGTGTCTCCAGCAAAATGAGCAAAGTGTTTCACAATGGTTTCCACATTACAGTGAACAGACCTCCCATGCAGCATCATTTTGTGTGCTGGTATCTACAATCCTGGAACAGCTTAGGGATGGGAGAGCGCCAGCATTTTTTTGCGCTTCCTGCGTCCTGGGGATTGCAGCTGTGAAGGAGAGCAGGGCGCACTTTCTGTTGCATCTCTCAAATATAGTCCTGAATGCAACTTCTGTCATTAAGAAATACTTCCTAAGCAGACTCCATACGCCCCTTTCCATCTGATAATCATCTCCTTGCGTTTGTGGTAAGTCAACATCCTTCATCTTTGCCTTATGAGGAAAAGCTATAGCTGTGAGCACTTCAAAATTCCCTCAGTGCTTGCAGATCCCTACGATAACAAACAACAGAAAGCATCTAACACAATTTTTTCCTTTCCTTACAGAGACAAGCACTTCACTCAAAAGAGGGCAGCTCCCATACCAGCCTTCTCTCTCTACTAAGTTACAGCACATGATTATCTCTCAAATTTGGCAATGAAGAAGGGAGACGTCTGATGCACTCTACATTTCTGGCTGTTGCGGGGGGAGGAAAGGGCAGAGTTTGTATAACCCAAAGTCATCACACACCATGAGAGAACACTAGTGGGTAGCCCTTATTTCCTTTTGGCTATGAGGCGTTTGGAGCAAACTCAGAGACCTTGCTTGAATGCAGTTTCTCACTGAAGTCCCAGGGCTCCCTCATATGTGCTGCTACCCAATGGAGGGGGCTGGCCCCATCCTTGTGTTCGTGGGGTAACTGAGCAATGCTGAGCACGCACACCCAAGGTCTAGTGAGGCACCAAACTGAGCTTAGCAATTTGTTCCACCGTCTTCACTCAGGCAAAGCTGTCGTTGATTTATAGCRGTGTGGAGAGAGGGCTTCAGCTGTAGCTTTGTTTAAACATTCACATACAATTGTTTTTCCTGGAGCTCTGAATAAAGTGTCATCATGCTTCTCAACAGGGAAAAATTTTTGGATAAGCTTTTCAGAGAAGCTAAAGAAATGTTCTCCAGACATGACTGTTAAACCCGGCTTCAGTTTTGATAGCAGAGCTGCCTTTGTTGGACACATTTTCCGTCTCGCCCCACTTTCCTCACCACTCCCCTCTCTTCAAATGGGGAATCAGTGCCCTCTGACACTGGATAGGCCCAAAGGAAATGCTGCTTCCTCACGCCTGCCTTCCCTGTTAGCAGCAGCTATAGAGGGAACCCAGAGAAGCCATGTGGAGCTAAATCTACACAGACAGGGAAAGGAGATGAGAAATAATGTCATCTGCTAGGAAGTGGCAAGAGGACAGCAGAAGTATTTTCTTACTTTTTCCACTCCAATATACCTTTCCTATAGCTCACTGTAACTGACTGAGTCCATGAGACTCATTCTGTTTTTCACTGTGAAAACAACGAGGAGCAGGAAGGCTTAAGGCTGGGAGAAAGAYGAGTTGATTTAGGAAATATGAGGAAAACAGCAAGAGAATAACAGAAAAGAGAGAGGGTAAGAAAACAAAAGAGAAGTCAGAACTATGGAGCTTAGAAAAAGACCTGTGGAAAATTAGAAGGTATAGGAGGAAGAGCAGCATTTAAAAAGCACAAGAGAGAATATGGGGAAAGTGAAAATTATGGCTACTATGACAAAAACCAGAGAGAGTTAGGACATTTTGAAGTGGGGCATAGAGAAGTTTGAAAGGGTGTGAATGGGAAAGAGGAAATGCAAGAAGRGGAACCAGCACAATGAGTTACATGTTGCAATTGCACAGAAAATGAAAAGCAAAGCGTGCACCCAAACACTAAAGGAAACCTTGGCCTTACCAGAGCAAAGGGGACATGGATGACACAGGACACAATTTCATCCTTGGTATTAAAGGTAGAGATGGGTCATGTAAGAAAGCTCTGATCGTTCCTAAGAGTACAGTTTTCCGTCCTAGTATCTCCAGAGCTTCTGAAGGATTTCCTTACCTCACATTACTATATTATAATATGAAGAAGCAAGTTGTGATTTTGTTAGCTGCAAAGCGGGGACATTTCTCCCCTTTCCTCCTATACATATCAGGCCTGTCTCTACAGGCACAAAGGATTTATTCTTCCCTTTACAAATTACTTTACCAGCTGAGGAACTGCAATAGCTGCCAAACCCCTCAGAAGCTGGAGACCTCTGCCCCATCCCAGCAAGGACTGAAATGAGGCAGGGGAGAGAGGAAGCAGATTATTTTGGAACAAGTGCTGGGGAGGGGGTAGATGGTGTGGACACACGCTGCAGAAGCAAGCAGAACCCAGCTTCAGAGAAGCTGGCAAGTGCTTGTGTAGGATGAGCCATTTCCTGCACCATGCTCAGGCGGAGTTACTTGGGAGCCTCTGTGGGGAGGGTGAACATTGCTGGTGAGAGCCTTCATCATTTTTCCTCCAAACCACTTGTAATTCAGAGCCAGCATATGACTGTGAATACCCCCAGCAAAATCAGACACTGAACCAGGTTTTGGGTTGGCTCTAGYTGTATTTTGGGGTTGCCTGTGACCAAAGTTGTTCTCACCCAGTCCTGGTTCAAGTTCAGCCAAGGGTATGAAACAGCCCTGGTTCAGGCCTTGCTCGAGGAAAAATCTGGAACAAGTTTTCAGCCTGACTCTGCTCTGTGCATGTGTGTGTGTGTGAGCAAAGCTGCTCTTCAGTGCTTGCTTGTCACAAAAAATGATGAATTGCAGAAGTACCCATTTGGTGTTAGTCATTCGGTGCAGCAGGAAGGAAGCAGGAAGCCCTTKTGAGCATTAACTTTTCAAAGCAGTTTGCAAAAAAAGCCAAGGCTCTCCCTCCCTGGGCTACATAGCCACACACTGTTCTTTACCTCCTCACCTTAACGGGCACCCAGTCACAACTAACATTCGCAACTCCTTCAGCCGGAAATATTTGCCCGGTGCAAACAGCTGAGGCATTTGGTGTCAGCCCTTTCTCTGTGCAAGGCGTATTAAAAAGGGGGAGGGARGAGAAGCCCTTCACTTGCCAAACGGGAGAGGCCTGATTTCGCTCAACAGGTTCAGTTCACGCTGTGACCCTGCCCGGCTTCCTGCTATTCAGATGTGTTACTTCCCCTTTGTGGTAATGGCCTGTGGCAGCCGGCCAGAAAACACTATTAATTTCAGAAGTGGCCTGACAACAAACCCATAGCGAAACGAGAGGAAGTGGCGGGGAGGCCATCTGTTAACTTCAGCAGAACAGTAGGGACACAGCTATGTAGGTTCTACAAGGAAAGCAGATTAATAATCCACAAAGAGGAAACTGGCTAAAATTATCCGCAGACCATATTAAAAAAAAAAAAAAAAAAAAAAAAAAAAAAAAAAAAAAAAAAAAA